>CM059188.1:113438929-114038929 GCA_030323885.1 Branchipolynoe longqiensis
CCGCTCCCCACCCGCTCTTGACACACAGCCGCTGCCCCATGCCGAGTCGCCCCCATGTGATGTAGCCGGATAGTCTGCCAGCTTCACAGGTGCGACTCAGATGTGTTATCAGCACGGGCAGCAGGCCCTCGGCGCCATACACAAAGTGCACGGACCCCACCCACACCCACTCACACCCACACACCCACTCACACCCACACTCACACTGACACACACACTCACACACACCCACACTCACACACCAACTCACACACACACCATCACACCCACACACCCTCACACCCTCACACACCCACTCACCCCCACACACCCACTCACACATACCCACACACACACACCCTCACACCCACACACCATCACACCCACACACCCTCACCCACACACCCAGACACCTTCACCCCCACACACCCACTCACACCCATACACCCACTCACACCCACACTCACACACCCACACATACCCACCCACCCACACATACCCACCCACACACCCACTCACACCCACATACCCACTCACACCCACTCACACACACCCACACACACACACACGCTTACACCCTCACACCCACCCACACACACACACACCCACACACCCCTCCCACCGTACACACACACTCCTTTGTATCAATGCGCCGCATACAGAAGTCGATATTCCATATACCCAGTGGGGGTTGATATAATGTAAGCAGTCAGCGAGTGAGTGAACTTCCCCGGGAGCCACGGTCACGGGCTCCCGGCTAAGGCCCGCCGGGAGTGTCGGCATATGGACCCGGCAGAGGCAGGGAACGGAAGGCCAAGTGACACGTGGGAAGTACCGAGGTATTGGGGATCTTCCAACAACAGAGCTCGGCCACAGCAATACATGCATGGTCAGATGTGTCTTTGTCTTCCTCCTGATATGACCTTAGATGTTGCCAGGACATCAAACTCCAACAACCAACCCATCAGATTTCTCAGCTTGGAGGTTTATGTATTTATTTGCTTGCTTTGACATGGTTGGGACCAGACGGGATCACCGAATGAGTTGTGCATCCGTCTGCCGTTTTGGGAGATCGTGGGATTCGAACCCTAGTCGAGTCAAACTACTGACTTTAAACAAATTATACTTGTCGCTTACTAGCCTGGCACTCGGTATTAAATAGGATAGGGCAAGGACTGGTTAACTCAGTGTCAGGATAATGTGACTGAGTCGGATATATTGGGTCATGTTGCCGGCAGTCTGATTTCCCAGTGGGGCAGCACTATAAAGTCAACATGAGCATGCATTGTCACAAGTCAGTACCCATCCTGATATAACCTTAGATGTTGCCACAAGGTAAAACTCCAACAACCAAACTGAAGCCATTACATCCATTTTCTCTTCCTCACCTTGGAGCTTCCGTCCTGATATGACCTTAGATGTTGCCAGGACGGAAAACCGCAACAACCGACCAACCTTGGGGCTTTATTGGTTTGCGTGCTCTCCCATGGTTGGTGAATTTGTTTGCGGTGTTGTTCTTTTACATCCTAGCAACATCTAAGGTCATATCAGGACGGGCACCGACTTGTGACAGTGCGCACTCATGACAACTTTATAGTGCTGTCCCACTGGGAGACCAGGCCGCCAGCACCATGACCTGATATCCCACTCAGTCACATTATCCTGACACTGAGCCAAAAACCAGTCGTTGCCCTATCCTAATAATGCCGAGCACCTGGCTAGGAGGCGACAAGTATACATTTTTAAGTCATTGGTTTGACTCGACCAGGGTTCGAACCCACGATCCCATGGTCTACCAACATGGGAGACGGACGCTCTAACTCATTTGGCCATCCTGGTGACATTGTCAAGGGGAGCAGGGATAAGCGAAACAAGTACACCAAATTTAGTGCGAAAAGGTCACTGAGGGAGCGGAGAGCGCATTGTGTACTCGGCCTCCCAGACCTTCTACTACCGTCTAGTTGTGTTGTAAATACGATTATAGCAGACACGCCTCTCGGGAGTCATTTGTTGCAGGTTTTTTTTGTGTGTGACTTTTTTTCTTCAAACCAAGCCTGTGGTAGTCTATACTCGCACAATACTAATGGGATTTACTGGTCACTGGTTATCAGTTCGAAGCCACACGTGTATACACAGAACATGGGTACATGGGGAGCCGCACTGTATGATGGGAAGGGGTCATAGGGCATGGTGAGAGAGAGTAATACTGTATGGTAATCCTGGGTAACCATGCAGTATGATCGAGTGGTGGCCTAATCGAGTAGAGCGTGGGCCTCGCTTGCGGAAGTCCGGGAGTTTGGTTCTCGGTCGAGTCAAACCAATGACTTTAAAATTTATACTTGTCGCTTCCTAGCCTGGTGCTTGGTATTATTAGGATAGGGCAAGGGCTGGTTAGCTCGGTGTCAGGATAATGTGAATGAGTGGGATATATTGGGTTATGTTGCCAGCGACCTGATTTCCCAGTGGGGTGACACTAAAATGTCACCATGAGTGTGCAATGTCACAAGTCGGTATGCGTCCTGATATGACCTTACATGTTGCTAGGATGTAAAACCCCAACAACCAACCAATCTGATCTCCCCGGCATACTTTGTGGCCCAGTATTACAATGTAGTATGGTCTCTTCCCCCCACCTTCCCACCATTCCTTTTTTGGTGGTAAATATGTTTATTCTGCTGAATAAGTCTTTTGTCAGTGCCGAAGCACTGGTCTTCCAGCCATTTTTCAATTCAGGGTTACTTACACGAAAGGTATATAGAATAAGGGATACAGTCTGATCTCATCGCCCCATGCACTGTCGAATGGTTTTGAGTTTCTGTCTATTAGTTTGATTGTTATAATCTACATCACTTTAGTTTGAAGCGAATTATTTCTTAAATGGGTAACTTTGGAGATATTTGAGATGGAACATGCAATTTAAATTTTGGCAAGCATCATCATCATCATCATGCTGTCAGTCGCGATGCGACAAAGACTGCTTTCATTACTTGACTGCCGCTCTCCATTTCGCTCTCTGCTGTGAGAGTGATGTCCATGAGTCGGTTTTAATGTCTCTCAGCTTCAGGTTTCTCTTGATGGTATCCTTGAACGGGAGACGAGGGCGCCCTTTCTTTCTGTAACCAGAAGACAGTTGAGAATATAGGATCTGCTTTGGTAACCTGTCTGATGACATCCTCATGAGGTGTACAGTCCACCGGAGATTCTTTTTGATCGGAAGATCTTCCATAGAAGGGAGCCCCATCCGTTTGAGTATTTCCTTATTTGGCAAGCATAGGCTTCTGAAATAACAGGTTCCAGTAAATTGACTCAGTATTCCCTTCTATGTGGCAACAAATGCTGAATAAGTGCATTGGTATCTGAGTTAGATATGCGTTATCAAATGTAGGCCAGTGTTTTGGTTTTGAAAATGTTATGATTTAATGCGGTACATGAGTGCCTTCCTATTGTAATGAATCCACTTAGCCCAGCCAGATACACCATGCCCCTGACTAAATGCATGTCTCAAGTTCCACCCCTGAAGTCTCCAAAGTAAAGCTGCTTTATTTTAACGGCGCCTCTAGAGCACATCGATTTTCATATCATCGGGTTATTGACGTAAAACAAACCGTCATTCTAACATATTTCTTTGGAGGAAACCGGCTGCTGCCACATAGGCTACTCTTTCCGATAAGCAGCAAGGGGTCTTTTATATGCACTTTCCAACAGACAGGACAGCACATTCCACAGCTTTTGATGAACCAGTTGTGGACCACTGGTTGGAATGGAAAATAGCCCAAACTGCAAATGGGTCCACTGAGCAGGATCGATAGGATGATCCACACCTTTACAGGTGGACACTTTACTACCTCAGCTACGTCCTGCTCTGTTGTGTCTGCATGTGTTACAGGGCCTGGCAATGGTTTCTGTTTAAAACCAAGGATTTCATTCTGCACTGGTACAAAGGTCAAGTTATGACATTATTGCAACTGGCTTCTGCAACATCTAATCATTCGCTGAATACCCAAGTTGATCGGAGCCATTCACATGGTCCGTATCGGGCCTGGAAAGTCTTGAAAAGTCTCAAACTTTATTTGCCCCATTTCAAGGCCTTGCAAAGCCTTGAATTTAACCTATTTTGGAAAATTAGACTTGAAAAGCCTTGAATTCCATTAAACCGTCCCCACTGATATAAATTAGACTGAAATCGCCATTCGCCATTGTTTTTTCCCCCTTGAAATCCGAATGAAAATAGCATTGAATTCCTATCAAAAACAGCCTTGAAATAGCCTTGAATTCCATATCTTCACATATGTAGAGACTATGCATTCAATCAGTGGGGAATCACCGCTGGTAATTGGTGGCACTCAATGGATATAAGCAGTAGAAGAAGATGGAGGGAACTTCCGGTTTCTGTGTCGCGCGTCCTGCGCACTCAGTCCGTTATGCACTGGTGTTTTATGGGACAGTCCAGAGCGTTTCTTCAAGGGCTGCCTCATTTCCTGTCATCAAGCGAATGACATATTGAACCTCTTCGTGGCAAAACAAATTGCCCTCCCAAATCTAGCGCATGGAAACGCGGTGCCACCTTAATATCACGCTCCGAGACTCCTGCGCATGCGCCGTGCGGTGCGCATTGCGCACGCCTTGTATTTCCATAGTAGCAGCAGGGCATATGCTGGTTGGTTATTGGAACTTTACGACATGGCAACATCATAAGATCATATCAGGATGGATACCAACTTGTGAGAGTACACACTCATGGCTACTTTATATTACTTCACCACTGGAAGACCAGGCCACCAGCATCATGACCCAATATCCAACTCAGTCACATTATCCTGACACTAAACCAACTAGTCCTTGCCCTATCCTAATAATACCGAGTGCTCGGCGAGGAAGCGACAAGTATCAATTTTTAAGTAATTGGTTTGACTCAACCAGGGTTTGAACCCATGGGTTCTAATCCCACAATCTACCAACATGGGAGTGAGATGCTCAACTCATTCTGTCATCCCGTCTGGTCAATGGAATTAGGACTGGATATCCTAGCTGTGATGATCCAGGTTGTGTTAGTGTAAAAAGTAAAGCTTGGTTTATTTAACGATGCCTCTAGAGCACACTGATTTTCACATCATCGGCTATTGGACATCAAACATATGGTCATCCTGACATATTTCTTTGGAGTAAACCCGCTGCCACCACATAGCCTCTTTCCAATAAGCAACAAGAGGTCTTTTATATGCACCTTCCCACAGACAGAACATCACATACCACAGCCTTTGATGAACCAGTTGTGGACCACCGGTTGGAACGGAAAATAGCCCAAACTGCAAATGGGTCCACTGAGTGCGATTGATCGGATGACCGACCCCTTCACAGGTGGACACTACCGCCTGAGCTACGTCCCGCTCCCGTGTGTGTCAGTGTGAATACACACACTGAGATGTAACGCATGCAATATTTATCGCGGTTTGATGAGGCTTTATGTCGGCTTTGTGGGTGGAAGCTCAAGCCACTCCTTTGGTCAGCAGTACTCCCACGCTCATCTGGCCCCATTTCTAGTCATGAAAATAACAAGTTTGTGGATGTGGCGGGAGGATGGGCAGCCATGATGTGGCTATGAGTACAGATATATAATGTGATCTGGTTTAATTACAAATAAAGATAAATTTTTGTTAAAGCAAAACAATCACTTAGATACTGGTAGAGTAATTAAGCATGTGTTGCCACATAGAACGAACACTGAGTCAAGTAATAGAATATGTTACTGCATAGGCCTATGATGTTAAAATGTTGCCAGTCTTGCCAAATTAATTTTGCATGTTTGCCCTTCAAATAATCATCTCCAAAGTTAGCCATTTCAAATCAAACTTACTTCAAACTGAAGTAAGGTAGATTCTAACAATCAAACTTACCTCAAGCTGAAGTAAGGTAGATTCTAACAATCAAACTTACCTCAAACTGAAGTAAGGTAGATTCTAACAATCAAACTTACCTCAAACTGAAGTAAGGTAGATTCTAACAATCAAACTTACCTCAAACTGAAGTAAGGTAGATTCTAACAATCAAACTTACCTCAAACTGAAGTAAGGTAGATTCTAACAATCAAACTTACCTCAAACTGAAGTAAGGTAGATTCTAACAATCAAACTTACCTCAAACTGAAGTAAGGTAGATTCTAACAATCAAACTTACCTCAAACTGAAGTAAGGTAGATTCTAACAATCAAACTTACCTCAAACTGAAGTAAGGTAGATTCTAACAATCAAACTTACCTCAAACTGAAGTAAGGTAGATTCTAACAATCAAACTTACCTCAAACTGAAGTAAGGTAGATTCTAACAATCAAACTTACCTCAAACTGAAGTAGTAGATTCTAACAATCAAACTTACCTCAAACTGAAGTAAGGTAGTTCTAACAATCAAACTTACCTCAAACTGAATAAGGTAGATTCTAACAATCAAACTTACCTCAAACTGAAGTAAGGTAGATTCTAACAATCAAACTTACCTCAAACTGAAGTAAGGTAGATTCTAACAATCAAACTTACCTCAAACTGAAGTAAGGTAGATTCTAACACTCAAACTTACCTCAAACTGAAGTAAGGTAGATTCTAACAATCAAACTTACCTCAAACTGAACAATGGTAGATTCTAACAATCAAACTTACCTCAAACTGAACAAAGGTAAATTCTAACAATCAAACTTACCTCAAACTGAAGTAAGGTAGATTCTACCAATCAAACTTACCTCAAACTGAAGTAAGGTAGATTCTAACAATCAAACTTACCTCAAACTGAACAAAGGTGGATTCTAACAATCAATTTGATATATTTATCTAAAAAACATAGCCGCAACTTAAAATCATTGGACCATGCAACCTTTTCATCCACTCGGCACATCTGCCTATATATGTCCAAGTATCTTGCCCTATTGGCTTGATGAGGGCAGTTCAGATTGCTTGGTTTATTTTGGGGTTTTACGTCCTGGCAACATCAAAGGCCATATCACGACGGGTTCAGACTTGTGACAGAGAGCACTCATGGCGACTTTATAGTGCTGTCCCATTGGGCAGACCAGGCCGCCAGCATCATGACCTGATACCCCCCCCCTAGTCACATTATCCTGACACTGAGCCAGCCAGTCCTGGCACGAGTGCGCTCTGTCACAAGTCGGTAGCCCTCCTGAAATGATCTTAGATGTTGGAATGACCAGCGTATAAAACTCCAACAACCAACCACCCAACAATTATATTATGGACGTCAGAATATTATCTCACACCGACTCTAGTGGCGGCCGGTCGGCACCTCCCACTGCCGGTCTACATGCCGGGCCGTCCTCCCGGCTCTCCCGCTGACTTGCCCGATGTGCACCTGGGCTCCCGGGCTCGGGGCGCCTTGATGGCCTGCCGTCATGGCCGTGGCTGCAGTCAGCCCAGGTGGGGGGCTTATCACCTCCGTCTGGTCCCTGTGGTCCCTCTGGCCGGTAACCATGGTAGCGAGTGTTGCTCCCATGAGGCTAGCTCCGGCTCGCTCCCATCACTATGGAGGATGTGGGAGAGGGTAGTGGGGTTGGGGGGCGGGGGGGGGGGGGCTATTCAACGCCAGCGTCATGGGTACTTTGACAGCAGCTGTTCGTTTTAGGCTACTTCCTCCCGTTGTGGTGGGCGGTTTTCCAGTCCGTCTGCTTTCATTTGTGTACGATGAGTGTGTCGGGCTCTAGGGCTCATCTCTGCTGACCAGTGGAGGACTGTCTGCCTGACCCTTGTGGCTTCCCACCAGCCGTCCCGTCTGAATTCCCGCATGGCCTTTTGAACAACTCCTCCTACCTGGCTTCCTTCCCGTCTTCCTTCCCGGCCTCCCACCCCAGCCTCCTGCCCCATCCTCCTGCCCCAGCCTCCTGCCCCAGCCTCCTACCCGAGCCTCCTGCCCCAGCCTCCTGCCCCAGCCTTCTTCCCCAACCTCCTGCCCCAACCTCCCGCCTCAGTCTCCTGCCCGGCCTCCTGCCCCAGCATCCTGCCCCAGCCTCCTGCCCCAACCTCCCGCCGCAGCCTCCTGCCCCAGCCTCCTGCCCCAGCCTCCTGCCCCAGCCTTCTGCCCCAACCTCCTGCCCCAACCTCCCGCCTCAGCCTCCTGCCCCAGCCTCCTGCCCCAGCCTTCTGCCCCAACCTCCTGCCCCAACCTCCGCCTCAGCCTCCTGCACCAGCCTCCTGCCCCAGCCTCCTGCCCCAACCTCCGCCCCACCTACTGCCCTAGCCTTCTGCGCCAAGCTCCTGCCCCAACCCCGCCTCAGCCTCCTGCCCGGCCTCCTGCCCCAGCCTCCTGCCCCCCTCTGCCCCAGCCTCCTGCCCAGCCTCCTTGCCCCAGCCTCCTGCCCCAACCTCCCGCCTCAGCCTCCTGCCCGGCCTCCTGCCCGGCCTCTGCCCGACCTCCTGCCCGGCTCCTCCCCATTCTCCTGCCCAGCCTCCCACCCAGACTCCTTCCCCAGACTCCTGCCCAGCCTCTGCCCCAGCCTCCTGCCCCAGCCTCCTGCCCCAGCCTCCTGCCCATCCTTCTGCCCTTCCTCCTTCCATCCTCCTGCCCCATCCTCATGCCCCAAGCTCCTGGCCCAGCTCCTGTGCCCAGCCTCCCTCCCCCCCCCCCCCTACGTGGTGGCGACATGTTGCATGATGGTTCAAGTGATATTTGTGTTGACCTGAAATATTGATGCGTATCTAACCAATGTGCCCCCCTCCCCTGCCACCACCCTTAACCATCATGAACAAACCATCAACACACCGAACATTCTCCACAACTATCAACCTGTTTAAATACATTGAACAATTATATAAGACAGACAAAATGTCTTGTCAACTATAAACTTACCTTGTTTTATAAGAGAAAAAATGTAACCCTCAACAATTGTTTGAGTTGCCCCAAGTATTCACTTTCTACTTGGTGTTGCTCCCCATTTTTGCATGAACTACAGTGACTGGTGCTGTACATTATACAGCAGGAACCACTCCCTTACTTCTACAGGATCGGTGCTGTAACTAATACAGCATTGATAAAACTTAGATTATATATACACTGTCAATTCCAATAGTAAGATGGCCGGAAGACCAGTGCTCCTGTGCTGACAAATGTCATATTCAGATGAATAAATATTTACAAAAAAAAAAAAAAAAATGGAAACCATCAAGCCGGGTTTCCTTGTTTCGCCTTCCACCATCTGCATTTCACTCGCATCTAGGTACTCACTGCCACAAACCCACACATTACAAACCCGCACGTTGTAATCGTCACATTGCAGTACTATAGTAAAACACACCACCCACAACCCACAACCAACCACACACAACACACCACACTCAATACACCATACACCCAGACCACACACCACCCACTGTCACACACCACCCACCACAAACCATCCACAACCCAACAACAACCACACACCACCCACTATCACACACCACCCACCACAAACCACCCACAACCCACCAACAACCACTTACAACACACCACACTCAATGCACCAGACACCCAGACCACACACCAACCACTATCACACATTACCCACCATAAACCACCTACAACCCACCAGCAACCACACACAACACACCACACTCAATACACCATACACCCAGACCACACACCACCCACTATCACACACCACCCACCACAAACCACCCACAACCCACCAGCAACCACACACCACACACCACCCACCACATCCACCAAACCACCACAGACAGCACCCACTAACTAAGGCCCATAGCCCACCATACACCACACACAAGCCACTTCCACCTACCACCCACTACCCACTGTACACAACACACCACACCTCCCATCCACAGCCAACCACACAGCACCCATCATACATCATCCACCACATACCACACATAATACACCCCACACCACCCACCCACACCCACATACTATCCACAACCACCACCAATAACCCACAACCCACCAGACATAACCCACCACCCACCCACACCACCCACACCACCCAGCAGACCACACCACCCACAACCCCCCACACCACCCACACGCACCACCCACACGCACCACCCACACAACCCATAACCCACCACACCCACCCACAACCCACCACATACCCACAACACACACCCCACAGCACACCACACAACACCACTCCTAACCACCGCCTCCCCGAAACCACCACACACGCCGCCTGGCGTCTCCCACATCCGGGGATCTAACGAAGGGCACGTCGATCTCTGATGTTCTCATTATGCACCCATTGTCGCCCGCAGTCAGCGCGGCGCCCACACGGCGCCACCTTGGCGCCTCCTTAGCGCTAAGCACGCCTACTTCCGGCCACGACACCCCTTCTGGGAGTGATGTCACAGAGATCAGATGCTGGGGGGGGGGAGGGGGCGACGCGGTGCTGTGTGTGGGGGGGGGGTGGAGAGGTGAGATGAGGTGAGTGTGTGTGTGTGGGGGGGGGAGTGCCGCGTTAGCGGAATCTGCTGAAATCGTCAGATTGCAGTACTAAATCGACGGACCATGGGACCCACTTATAATGGTTCCTTTACGGAGGTGGTCGGTTTCGGAAGGTTTTTTTATCGTTATAAATATAATAGTATTGTGTGAGCGGTCGTTTGGGACCCAAATGAAGCGATCGATATAGGGGAGTATTCGATCTGTGGAGGTGGTCGGTTAGAGAGGTTGTACTGTTCACGATGCCTTCCACATGGAACAGTGAAGCCATTACCGGGCATGGTGGCCGAATCGGTAGAGCGTGGGCCTCGTGTGTGGGAGATCAGGAGTTTGGTTCCCAGTCGAGTCAAAGCAAGGGACTTATAAAAGTGATACTTGTCACTTCCTATCCAGACGCTCAGCATTAATAGGATAGGGCAAGGGCTGGTTAGCTCTGTGTCAGGATAATGTGAGTGAGTGGGATATTGGGTCGTGGTGCTATCAGCCTGATTTCCCTGTGGGGAAGTGTGATAAAGTCATCATGAGTGTGGACTGTCGCAAGTCGGTACCCATCCTGATATGACCTTAGATGTTGCCAGGATGTAAAACTCAAACAACCAATCTGAGGCCATTACATTTTGGGCGGAAGATGTTGAAGATCCACGCGTTCATTCATACCCTTCATCTCCAGTCGTTGTGAATGACTTTTTTAACTCCTAAAAACACATCCACTGGAGATCCCATTACAGGCGGGGTTTTGCGAGGATATGGCCTTCGGGGGGTGTCGTTAAGGGGAGTCGGCTGTCATGACGAATGGACTTGGCTGTGTGAAGTCCGATCCCCGCCCGGGACCGGGATCCGGGCAGCCAGGAGGAGTGGGTTCAATTAGCGGACAAAGGGGAGGCGCGATGCCGCCCGGTGTCCCCAGCTGCTGTTTGCAGTATCTGAGTGAGAGGTGTTATTATCTGCTTCGCTGCCCATCCAGCGGAGCAAGTTGCGGAACAAGTTGCGGAACAAGTTGCGGTACAAGTTGCGGAACAAGTTGCGGAACAAATGGCACTGAGCAACCCCCCCCCCCCGCGCCCAAGTAGCCGACGAGATGGCACCATGTGTGGGCGCCCCACGCACCAGGGCCGCCTCATGGGCGCTCCAGGCACGACCACTCACTCATTGCTCGCTACCACTCATCACCACTCAGTACCACTCGCCACCACCCTCCACCACACACAAACACCTCACTACCACTCATCAAAGTACACCATCACACACCACAATCCACCACTACTACTTCCCACACATCACCACACATCACCCCTCATTACTAGACACCACCACATACCACCACTCTCCACCATACCACGCCACACCACTTTCTATCATACCACACCAGCACACTACCACTCACTACCACTCACTACCACGCACCACTACTCACCACACACCACCACCCACCACCACTTACGGAAGCTCACACACCACTCACATACTGCACACACACTGCTCACATACCACCTAAATACCACCCACATAACGCTCACATATCCTTAGCCATACCCTGTGTGTTTTTCAACACTCTCTCCCCTCCCCCTCTCCCACGTTAATCGTTATCAGTTCAGTCCAGCTTGGATTTGACTGTGCCAACATAAACAACCATCTTAAAGATCAATATCAATTCACAGTCATTAGGACGAATAGGAAAATATCTTGACATGCACACTCCTGACTGCGCACCGCCACGATAAGCTGACTGATATTTTCAATTTGAGTAAATGAGGTACCTTCTTTATTCTCATCAGTGCAGTTTTGCATTGTTATCGTCAAATTGTCTTAGAGTTCCACAGTCCGATTCTTTTGAGTTTCTGTCATTTTTCTGAGATAAATATATTAGATTGATCATTGTTATTTACGTTACTTTAGTTTGAAGTCAGTTTTATTTTAAATCTTAAACTTTTGAAGTGCAATGCATAAAATTAGTTTTGCCAGCCATGCCAAAACTCTGACACCATAGACTTCTGTGGTAACAGCTTCTGTAAAATTGATGCTATACTCACCTCTATGCAGAAACAAATGTTTAATAAATGCATCAGCATCTAAATCTAAATTGATATGTAAAATACAATCTAGATGATTGTTTGGGTTTTGGAAATTTGATACTTCATCAGACTATGTAGCTTGAAGCCAGTTCTACACGACATATTTCCCTATGCTTATGGAAACTCGGCTATTCAGAACTGACGGTACAGGGGTATAATATATTTATGCTCAGATTGTATGATACAGGGACACACCGCCATACACAGGGCCTGTTGCAATGTATCCTACATCCTCCCCATCCTAATGCGATTCTATATTCATCCGACGTATGGACCAGATGCGGTGTCCAAATTCGGTAGAGCGCGGGCCTCGTGAGCCGGAGATCGGGAGTTGGGTTCCTGGTCGAGTCAAACAGTGACTTATAAAATTGACACGCATCGCTTCCTAACCTGGTGCTTGATATTAATAGGATAGGGCAAGGACTGGTTAGCTCAGTGTCAGGATAATGTAACTGAGTGGGATATCAGGTCATGGTGTCAATGACCTGATTTCCCAGTGGGGCAGTGCTATAAAGCCACCATGAGTGTGCACTGTCAAAAGTCGGTACCGGTCCTGATATCACCTTAGATGTTGCCAGGATGTTAAACTCCAACAATCAATCAACCAACCAACCATCCCCCTTCCTAAAGGGCCGTTTATACTTTTGATGGCGTGTGACGTCATAAACTTTATGCCGGTTAGCGCCATGTGACGGCGCAAAACGGTGGTGAGAGCTTGGAGTGGAACAGGGCCATGAAAATCTGAATGCTTTGACGCACACGGTCGCCAATGTCGACCTCTGTTGGCCATGTTTTCCATATGGATAGTTGTGTCTCAGCTATATTAATTATATTATTATATTGCATTTGTGCATCGATGTTTATGCCAAATTGCTCTGTATTTCTATTAATTTAGAATGAAATCGACCTTTTGCACTGCGGTTGGCTATCGGCAAACTCAATGGCCAGGCACCTTTGTTTTGATCTCGACAACGTTTTCAGTGCATGCACAGTCGGACGATATCATATACCCAGTCACACAAGAGCCTGCGTTCTCTGCCAACCTCCTTACGCCCAAACGGTTGTAAGCACCCAATGTACCACTCAATACATTGTTTAAAAAATGTGGTCTGTGCCAGAACGACGCAGGGGCAGATCCCTCGTGCTGACCACACAGTGAGCATGGTATTGCATATATGTGTTGACACCACCAGGTCAGCACCAGGTCAGCGCCAACTCGCCAACCAAGGGGTCAGTGACCTGGCGGCATCAGGTTGGCGCCAGGTCACCAACCATTTTTTAATGGTGCCGACCAAACTGGTCGCAAGGAGGTTGCAAGTGCAGCAGCTGCAACCTCCTTGCATCCAAAATTTCCAAAATGGTCACAGGGAGGTCAGCGACCTTGTGGCACCAATGCATAAGGAGGGCATAAGGCAGTCGTAAGAAAGGCTCGTGTGACTGGGGTATTAATGTACTGGTAGACATCTTAATCCAGACGTGAACTGCCGACATATGGAAGCGCTGACCTTAATAGTACAATGAACTCTGGCCAACGCTTGCGCCGTGTTGCGCCGTCTAGCGCCGTCAAAAGTATAAACGGGCCTTAATGCAAATCTATATTCAGCCAACTTGTGTGTGCCCCTTCTAGTGGACCAGCCAAACATGGAAAAGGCCTCTAGAAAAGATTTTGACGGCATCGTTTGTTAATAGCAGACATCCATGTGGAATCAATCATTCATAGGATGAAACAAATATATGTGGGTGGTTGCCATTGTCAATTTAGGGTTTTAATGTCATTTTCAAGGGCATACATGTCACCGAGGTGAAAAACGCCGTTTTCACAAGTTTATTTCACTAAGCAGTTTATAAGTGTACATTCAGTGTGCCCGAACAGAGGCTTGTGCTGCAGGAACCGGGACCGTTGACAGCACGGCCCCACGCCGGCCTCGAATGCAACGTGCCGGGTGTGTGCCCGCTCCGGCCGTCACACCAGGCTGGGCGGGGAGCGGCACGCAGCACGGTTTGCCGCGTTAATACTTTATGCGGCCGTGTGGGGGCGCCGTCTAACTTAGCTCATTTGGTGGCGGCCTCGGGATAGGTACTCGGGCCTGCCTCGGGCTTGCCTCGGGCTTGTACCATCAACCACGAGGATTGCTGCCAGAGGGCGCCACTGGCCGTCATTGGCCGCCACTATCCACCACTTGCTACAAATGACCACTAATGGCCACTAATAGCCAGTCATCATCATCATCATGCTGTCGGTCACAATGCAACAAAGACTGCTTTTATTTCTTAACCGCCGCTATTTCGTGCGGTTGTGCATTTCATAAAAGCTGCTTGCAAAGTGTTGAATTGCTGCTGGCTTTTGCAAGTTACTAGCAGCACTCTCTCAGGGAGCAAATAGAGGTCTCACACCAGCAAGAACACAAGACAGGCGCAAACTATCTGTCCCTGTAGTAGCTGGCCGGGAGATGTTGGGAGTTCCCTTCATCACCGCCCTTAATGCTGCGATGGAAGCATGGTTTTCTGTTAGGGTTTGCTCTCTTAGCCTTTGGTTCTATCAAGAACCTATACCACAAGGCAGTGGTTTACAACTTTGCAAGGCAGGGGCGTCAAAGTCCCTGAGGTATTTTAGCAGATAGGTACTGCATAACCCACATAGCCAGTAATGGTCACCAATCACTACTAATGGCAACCAATGACCACGAATGCACAGCAACAAGCACCAATGACCACCACTCGCCAACAATGACCACCACTAAACACAAGTAGACACCAATGGCCACCAATGGCCACCAATGACCACCAATGGCCACCAAGACCACCAATGACCACCATTTGCACCCAATGGCCACCTTTTACACCCAATGGTCACCAATGGCCACCCATAACCGCCAATGGCCACCATTCGTCACCAATAACCATCAGTGGTCACCAATGACTAGCAATGACCACCAATGGCCACCAATGACCACCAATGGCAACCAATGACCACCAATGACCACAAATGACCACCATTGGCCACCAACGACCACCAATGGCCACCAATGACCACGAATGGCCACCAATAGCCATGAATGGCCACCAATAGCCACCACTGACACCCCCAATGGCCACAAATAGACATCAATGACCTCCAATTTCCACCAATTTCCACCAATGACCACCAATGTTAGTGGGCTCGGTCAATGCCGCTGCAATGGCCAGTCAAATGTAGGGAAATTGGTGATCGTGTGAGACCCCCCACCCCTGCTTAGAGTGTGGACTAGAACCCACACAGCTGCCATTCCGGTGTGTGTGTGCTAGCCACCTAGCGTCCAGAATCAGTAACTAACCGACCTAACCCACATTTGTGGATGATGAGTGTAAATACAACCCACCACCACTAACTACTACTACAGCCGTCTCTATGGAAAACCTCAACTTAAATATTCATGACGGATAATTAATTACATTGGTTACCTGACCCACCAGTTAGCTTAGCTGCCACTGCCACTGCCTCGATCAGGTAATACACAACTCGGTATTTTATGCTAAGATGGCAAAGTATCACACCAGATGGGGTGGCCGAATGAGTAGAGCGTCCGTCTCCTGTTTTGGGAGATCGGGAGATCCGAACGCATGAGTTTGTGGGATCGAATCCTGGTCGAGTCAAACCAATGACTTAACAAATTTATACTTGTGCCTTCCTAGCTTGGGGCTCGACATTATTAGGATAGGTCAAGGACTGGTTGGCTCAGTGTCAGGATAATGTGACTGAGTGGGATATCAGGTCATGGTGCTGGCAACCTGGATTCCCAGTGGGGCAGCACTATAAAGTCACCATGTGTGCGCACTGTCACAAGTCGGTACCCTTCCTGATATGACCTTATATGTTGCTAGGACATAAAACAACAACAAACAAACAGAACAAACAAAGCAAAGCATCGCCATTCCCATTACTGTATTAGTTATTACACACATCAAAATTGACTAGTTTACAGGTCCCCAGTCACAATAATATCCAATATCCTGCAGTTTTCTCTTTGTTGAGCGTCCTTCTCCCGTTTTGGTAGATCGTGGGAATCGAACCCACTGGAACCCTGGTCGAGTCAATCCAATGATGTTAAAATGTATACTTGTCGCTTCATAGCCAGGCACTCGGCATAATTAGGAGAGGACAAGGACTCAACCGAGAACGAAACTCCCGATCTCGCGCACGCGAAGCATGTGCTCTACTGATTCTATTTGCTTCCAATTGGCTTGATACAACACTCGCTGCTTCTGCTATTGGATTGGCCCGGGTTCGCCTCCTTTTGACTGGTGTCGTACAGGCCAGGCCGTATTCGATTATGACGCCCCGGACGACTTGGGTCACCCGAGTTGCTAAACGACCCGACCCCCAATAACCCACGTCTTGGCTGGGGATGCTAGGAGCGATGACGTTAAATATAGGATAACAATTACCAGTACCAGTCCTAAGTGTTTTTTTATGTGTGTTTTTTTTTTTAATAACCCAGATTAATGAAAATGGAAATATAACTAAAATATTAAATCATAACATTCTTACAATCCTATTTTACTGTCGTGATATTGGTTATTTATTTTGTTTAAAGTGATATTGGTTATTTAAAAAAAAAGTTATATTGGTTATAAAAAAAAAACGTTTTGGATTAAGCCACCATTTTTACAACCATCCGCATGTTCGTTTATGCAAAGCGAGGTTGTTGGGACTGCGCATGCACCAACAAATGGCTCGAGTGACCCGAGTTGTTTAATTGAATACGTTAGTTTGCACACTGCAGAGTATGTTCGACAGATAACGCTGGGTCTTTGGTGTGAGAAGCAGTTTGTGGGCGGCTGTGCTCAGAAATGCTGACTAAGCAGTTTGCAGATTGCCTTCTCTTGTCACACCATGGCTCATTAGCCGCCATTCCTTCCTCTCTGATGACCGGGCAGGGTGGCCGAATCGATAGAGCGCAGGCCTCGCATGCGGGATATCAGGAGTTTGGGAGATGGGTTCCCGGGTCGAGTCAAACCAATGACGTATCAAATTGATACTTGTCACTTCCTAGCCTGGTGCTCAGCATTAATAGGATAGGTGAGGACTGGTTAGCTCAGGGTCAGGATAATGTGACTTTTTAATTTTGTTGTTGTTAGGCTGTATTTATACTGCCCATAGCAGATAAGCCCGAATACTCAGGCTTGTTTTCAATGATGGCCAGCTGTAGTGTTGGTGTTATCTTACCACCCAGTAACTGCTGGTAAGGTGTTTGATTGCCTGCATTACAGTAGCAGGTAGGTAGATGGTTGATATGGTTAGTAGTCTATCTTAGTTTCTTTTTGGATTTTGGGATATCAGGTCATGGTGCCAGTGGCCTGATTTCCCAGTACGGCAGCACTATAAAGTCATCATGAGCGCACACTGTCACAAGATGGTTCCCATCCTGATATATGACCTTAGATGTTGCCAGGTCATAAAACTCCAACAACCAACCAAATCCTCTCTGATCTCTGCCAATTAAGTCTTATCATTCGCAGATCTATTCTCTTGAAGCAAATAGCAAACTGGTTTCCCATAACTGTATAATTGCCTAACTGCACATAGCAGTTCGATTATTCATTTACTGCCTCAGTCATAGGTCATCATCTTAACCCAATTCAGATGTGCCCTCTGGCATTTAGCAAGGGGCTTTCAAATTGGAAGGCTTTTACGGTTATTGAATGGCGAGCGCTTCAAAGCATTTAAAGCCGAATTTTGTTCTAAAAACTCTTTCGGTGGAACCTCATCGATTAAACTGTGCTTCAAAACTGTCGATGCTCGTTGTTCCAAG
This sequence comes from Branchipolynoe longqiensis, assembly GCA_030323885.1. Taxonomy (NCBI): domain Eukaryota; kingdom Metazoa; phylum Annelida; class Polychaeta; order Phyllodocida; family Polynoidae; genus Branchipolynoe; species Branchipolynoe longqiensis. The sequence goes on from CM059188.1 coordinate 113,457,204, forward strand.
GGTCTGGTATAAATAGGGTACATTGAATTCAATGTGTGTGCTATTTTATAAATAAAATATTTTTGGTAGTTTGTTTGTTTAACGACTCCCAGCACAAAAAAGTAAACATCAGCTATTTCGGGTTTTATCGTGGTTAAGTATATCTAGGTAACAAAAGTACATTTCAAACAGGTGAAATAGAGCACAGAAATGTATGCCAAAAGAGCTTACAACTGTGGTAAAATCACAAGTGGAATATGAGAAATCAAACCAACGGTAAGATTTGTCAAGTTAAAAATGGAAAATGGTTCCCAGCCAAAATAAATCTGTGTGTTAAGAACGTATGACCAGGAGCGACAGGAGATTCAGGGTATAAAGGTGCCTTTGAATTGTGATGGTAATGACTTGTCACTATTTTCACATGATTTAGGGGTACTATTTGATTTTCCGGTGAAGAATTAAGCCATACCCACCAACTGGACAGGCCAGGGTGGGATAACAGGAAATATAAAAGTCAGATAACATATCCAACAACAATATAAATCAAATCAAATTCAAACAAACATAACTCAACCACGTATTACATACAGGCCTATGGACATGTAAATAAAATAGGCTAGTATAGAATTAAGTAGAAAAAAACCGGAAAACTCTTCCCAAGAAAACCCCAAAACACTAACATAGAACCTTAAGAAAACAACTAACATAGGAATAAGAATAGAACAAAAATACAATGCCAAGTGGGCCCAAAAAAAACTAACATAGACTACTAAACGTACCAACAGACTATCTATCTGCTACTGAAATGCAGACAATCAAATAACTTATCAGCAGCTACTGCTTGGTAAGACAACACCAACACTACAGATGGCCAGCATTGAAAACAAGCCTGGGTACCGGGCTTACATGCTATGGACAGTATAAATACAGCCTCAATAAAAAAACTAAATTAAAAAAACTACCCTATGCTATTAGGCTATTGCAACTAGAGTAGGCCTGTTTCCTCTGTAAGCCATCAGTGCAGCCATCCAGTGGACCCTGTTTGAATAATTATATTGGACCCCTGTCGTTAATGTGATAATTGCCTTTGCTGAGTGACTGTATGTACTACATGACACTTATTATGATAAAAGTGTGTCTATAACACTGTGTATCCATAGACTGCTCCCTTGTGGCAGGCTACCTTGTTCAGTGTTTGCTTGTGGCCTTGTGACACACCAGACAGACAATGAACATATTCATTCTCTATGTTCCCGGTCAGTACGTCACATGTGCTGTCTATAAGGCCATAAGTTCCCTGGGTCCAACTGATGGGAATGGCCACTAAGCAAAACACGGGTTCATTGTCTGTGTGGCGTGTCACAAGGTCAGAAGCAAACACAGAACAAGGAAACAATGGAACATGCCACAAGGTAACATGCCACAAGGTAACATGCCTATGGAGACACAGCGTAATAATAGTGCATCCACAATGGGCACTAAATGGTACACAAAAGCACATTACTGTGCTACAAAGATAGCAACAACAGACAGGCGCTGACTGACCGCAGTGCACTCTGGGAGGCCACACTGCACACCCTTCTGTATCCATTTCTGTGGCACAGCGAGAAAACACTGCAGCGCCGAGACCGAGTTGAAGGCGCTCAACAAAAAGGTTTTGTTGACAGGCCGTGCCACTGATATGAGAGGCGGACATCGAAGCGGTGTTAATAGAGGGTATGCACTGACGTCATGCTAAAAGGAAGCGCGGCCATTGTGGCGATAGAACCCACAATAACAAACCCAACAAACTGAATGCATTGTCAATGGCAGTGAGCAATCTTCATACAGTAAATGTGAAATATCTCTAAAACTACACCACCTAGAAACAACACGATCGGAACACATATAGAAAACATATTCAACAAATAGATTATATTAAATTTATAAGGTTAGGGTTCTGTATTTCTATTAATTTAGAATAAAATAGACGTTTTGCACTGCACATACCGGCAAACTCAATGAATTGTCAATGGTCATGGGCAATCTTCATACAGAAAATGTGAAATATCTCCAAAACCCCACCACTTAGAAACAAACCGATTGTAACACATATAGAAAACATATTCAACGAATAGATTACATTTAATTTATACGGTTAGGCTTCTGCATTGCTATTAATTTGGAATAAAATAGACGTTTTGCACTGCACATACCGGCAAACTCAATGAATTGTCAATAGTCATGAGCAATCTTCATACAGAAAAAGTGAAATATCTCTAAAACCACACCACCTAGAAACAAACCGCCTGGAACACATATAGTAAACATATTCAACGAATAGATTGTATTAAATTTATACGGTTAGGCTTCTGTATTTCTATAAATTTGGAATAAAACTGAAAAAATGATCTGCTATGTCACTGCAACAGGCAAGTTGTTTACTGGTTGATATCGCCACAATGGCCGCGCTTCCGGTTGATGACGTCACGGGAATACCCCCTATTTGAACAGCGCACTATTACTGGACACATTACGGAAGTGTGGTGCGTATTGCTGATGTGACACATGTACGTCAGAGCGTCTGACCGCACTACGCCGCTCTACAGCAATAATTGCCGCACATTGGCTGTTGGCATTTCAAAGCATTGCTTGTGTTTTGGCCGTGCGCTTTTCTCTCGAACTAACAAAATTCTGCGATATAACAAGATGTGTAACAAAATTATCGCCTCCGGCGACTCGTCCATGTGACGTCATCACTAACTGTGTCACCAGGCAATAACAATACCTCCACCCCACAATGGGTGCACTAAATCGTTCCTCTTATTACCGGGCATGGTTTGCCAAATCGGTAGAGTGCGGGCCTAGCATGTGGGAGATCCAGGAGTGTGGTTCCCGGTCGAGTCAAGGTAATGACTTATAATATTGATACTTGTTGCTTCCTATCCTGGCACTCGGCATCAATAGGATAGGGCAAGGACTGGTTAGCCCGATGTCAGGATAATATGACTATTGGGTCATGGTGCCAGTGGCTTGATTTCCCAGTGTGGGCAGCACTATAAAGTTACCATGAGGGTGCACTGCAACAACTCGTTATCCCTTGTGATATGACCTTAGATATTGCCAGGACGTACATCTCCAACAACCAACCAACAATGTTCTCCATATTTGAAAAACCTGTGGAAGATACATAATTTGTGTAAATTCATTCTGCCAGAGATGACATTATGGCAATCAACGGCTTGCTGAGGGATACAGCGAGTGGGTATTTATTTATTGAAATTGGGTCGTCATGGTAACCTACTGAAATTGTCATAAGCTGCTGAAATTGTCAATGGAATGATAGTAATTTCTGAGCTTAGTCAATTAATGGCAATGCGCATCTGGCTTTAAACTGCATTAAACTGTTTGCTGGTATTTAACCCCAAAAATCTAAAGAATTATCTATATATAATACCAAACAGTGTTAGTGGTTAAGATGGTACAGTTGGATTCAACCAGATGGCAGCAATATATTGAAACAGAACTGTACACAAATCTGGAATATAGCAGAAAACCTAAATATATGTACACAGTCTCTGAATATAGGCAGAAACCGTGAATATATATATGTATATATGTAATGACAGTTCAACACAATATTAGTGATTGATGCGGAGCCTAGCTTTAGCCCATACACAACATGGGTTAAAACTAGTATTATCTATGTGCTGTATACAAATTATATGAGTATAATAACCCAGAATATCCCTCCTTTCCCTCATCACTCACTCAGATCGATGTACTAATGGAGTCTGTCCTAGTCATCTACTGCTCCAGCCTCCCCAACCCCATCTCCATTGATGGGGCCACTGCACACTGTAACCGCCACTCACTGTACCGCTTAACATTTTTTTGTATATAATGATGGTGAATCGCGTGCTGTTTGCTGAATATATGCAGAGGTATAGGCGAGGTGAACAACTGGCGGTGAGACTGGTGAGGACCGGGGTAAGCTCGTGAGGAGCACTTAATCAAATTAAGTGGTCGCCACACATTACGCCTCTAATCAGCAGCCGAGATGGGGGAGCATTATCAGGCACGTGCTTCCAGTGGCAGCACCGGAAGGGCGGCCATGACGGCCGTGGTGGCGGGGGGAGGGGACAGGTGCGGGGGGAGGGGGGGAGGGGAAGGGTGAATGAAAAAGGTGATTGGAGGAGCGGGTGCGGGGAGGTGAGGATGGTTGTGTAGGGAGGGATGTCGGTGGGATATAGGTGATACATACTACTGGTGTTGGTGTAGAGGACTGTAGTGGTGATTGGGAGGACTGTAGTGGTGATTCAGGACTGTAATGGTGATTGGGATGACTGGTGGTGATTTGTCGGACTCTAGTGGTGATTGGGAGGAGGTTTGGTGATTGGGGAGGACTGGTGGTGATTGGGAGGAATGTAGTGGTGATTAAGGACTGTAATGGTGATTGGGAGGAATGGTCGTGATTTGGAGGACTCTAGTGGTGATTGGGAGGAGTTTTGGTGATTGGGGAGGACTGTGGTGGTGATTGGGGGACTGCAGTGGTGATTAAGGGTTGTAATGGTGATTGCGAGAACTGTAGTGGTGATTGGGAGGAGTGTAGTGGTGATTGGGAGGAGTACTGTGGTGATTGGGGAGGACTGCAGTGGTGATTACGGGCTGTAATAGTTATTGGCAGGACAGTAGTGGTGATTAAGGGATGTAATGGTGATTGGGAGAAATGTAGTGGTGATTGAGAGGAGTATGGTGGTGATTGGGAGGACTGTGGTGGTGGTTGGAATGACTGGTGGTGATTGGGAGGAATGTAGTGGTGATTAAGGAGTGTACTGGTGATTGGGAGGGCTGGTGGTGATTGGGAGGACTGGGGGTGGTGTGAGTGAAGAGTGCGCGTCTTGGTGGGGAGGACCACGGTAGTTATTCGGAGGATCATGGTGGTGATTGTGAGGGTAGAGCTGGTGGGGAGGTGTGTAGTAATGATTGGGAGGAGTGTGGTGGTGATTGGGAGGATACAGCCTGCTGTGGTTACTGGGAGATGTTGTGGTAACTGGGAGGGCTGTAGGAGTGTAAGTGTAGATGAGGCGGGTGCACCGGCCGCGGTGTCCTAATCGCTAGAGGTCGGGCCTCGCGTGCGGAAGGTCGGGAGTTCGCTAGAAAGCACTATAAAGTCACCATGTCGTAAAACTCCAATAACCAACTAACCTTAATAACAAGACATCACCAAAGACGCCACCAAGAACCGACACCGTCTGCCCGAGGGTGGGCCCTGGGACTAAGATGGAGCGGAGGAGGGTGGGTTTTCCCACCCACTCACAACTAACCAACCACTACCTGCAGGTTTAGGTTTGCAACTCACTACCCGTGACCGTTCTGATATGACCTTAGATGTTGCCAGGACGTAAAACTCCAATGACCAATCAACACTGCGCGTGCGTAGTGAGATGATGAGGCCTCGCGCATGCGCGTAGATTAATCATCCCCGGCTGGTTCCGCAATCAGCACCACTCTGATTGACTCCATGATTGTTTCCCTAATTAGGCAATAGGTCTGACGTGATAATGACCATCGCCCCCCCCCCTCCCCCTTCACACACACACACGGACGCGCATGCTAAAATGTACTTCCCAATGTTCCTTGTATGGCAACGTGAGAGTGCGTAGTCATCACTATTTGGGGGGGGGGGGACCAGACGGGATGGCCGAATGAGTTAGAGCTTCCGTCTCCCGTGTTGGTAGATCGTGGGGTTGTGGGTCCGAACCCTGGTTGAGTCAAACCGATGACTTAAAAATTGATACTTCTTGCTTCCTAGCCTGGCGCTTGGCATTATTAGGATAGGGCAAGGACTGGTTGGCTCAGTGTCAGGATAATGTGACTGAGTGGGATATCAGGTCATGGTGCTGGTGGCCTGGTCTTCCAGTGGGGCAGCAGTATAAATCCGCCATGAGTGCGCACTGTCACAAGTCGGTACCCATCCTGATATGACCTTAAATGTTGCTAGGACGTAAAACAACAACAAAGCAACAATCTATCGTCTTCGGCCACCGCGTTCGGTTTACTACTCTGGTGTACTCCGACATAATTAGGTGCCAAGGCAATAAGATAATGGACTGACTGAATGCACAATCCTCTGTGGTCCCACCCTCCGGTACGTGCTGCCTGCTGGCCTCCCCCCCCCCCCCCCCCCCAATAGTCCCACCAACATCGGGATCCCTCATTCTTCACACTAACACAGAAAAAAATCAGCGGTACAGTGAGTGAATGCAGGGGCACTGAGGTGTGGGCGAGTAGGTGGCGCCACGTGCTCAGGTCATGAGGAACCAGTAGATGACCTAATGAGTAGGTGACCAGCTGATGACTTAGTGGCTGGGGGTGTAGTAGATAAAAGATTCACCCGGTACTTGTAGTACACGGGTTAATACCAACCATATATAAAAACGGTCGAAAATAGCGTTAGTATGGAACAACAAGTAGAATGCCTGGCACCAGTGTCAAATGGTTACTTATATCAGAACAGAGTTGGTGAATGAGAGAGAATGCAAAAAGACAAGATGGCGGCCACAGAATGCCATCGATTTCACTTTTAAATCTTATTAAACTAGATATTATATTATATTTTTCAACTCAAAGGTAGCGGGCTAGCAATAAGACATATGTAAAGAATAAATGTTGCTTCTTAGATTGTGAAATTAGGCTCTGATTTCATTGACCCGTTTTTTCGACAGCTTTTACATAGGGTTGGTTTGCACCCCTACTGCAGCAGTACAGGGTGAATCTTGTATCTAGGGGTGTAGATGAATCTTCCGGCTTATTATACTCGTATAATGGCTTATACAGCATATACTACAGAACAAACCAATAGTCAGGACATCGTAACTTACTAACACAAACATACCAACAACTAAAACCTTTTATCTAAATATAAAATGATTTAATGTAGCTCATACTCATTACTTACTGCATTGTGTACACTTTAATTTCAGAATCTACGCATTTCAAGACACTATATAAACCATGTTAACAAAAAAACAAAAATTTTGTGAATACCAAGATACCTGTAACACTTACAGATGGAAGACCAGTGCTATGGCGCTGACAAGAGATTTACATGAATAAAATTCATTTACCCAAACAAAATCCATGTAAAGATGCCAATCCGCCGAGGTAGTAGTGAGGAGTAGAGAGAGGGTGCCCGCCGCCCACTGAACCTCCGGTGCTATTTATACAGTAAAACCTCTCTATACGACCCCTCCACAGATCGACTACTTCCCTATATCGATCGCTTTATTTGGGTCCCAACAATACCATTGTAATGATATTCTAACTCTCTAAACCGACCACCTCCCTAAATGGACCACTTAAAATCGGTCCCATGGTTGGTGGATTTATAGAGGTTTTACTGTATATGTAAATAAATGTAAATGTTTATGCATGTATATATATTCATGTATTTGCATGTATACGTGTAAAATGTGTATAGACGCTCTACTCTAACCACCACCAGAACATAACCCACGTCTGGAGGACTCCCGTGGGTGGGTGTGTGGGTGTGTGGGGGGGCGATGTGTGTGTGGGCGGGGATGTGGGGTGTGGGGGACGTGGGGTAGTGGCTAACTTGCCACAGGTGTCTTTGAAGGCCCGGTCACATACATGTTAGTTAATGTAGTTGAACGTAGTGGAGGCTAATCTAGTTGAACGTAGTCGAACGTTGTTGAAATAGTTGAACATAGTGGAACATACCGGCGTCCATACTTCTCCGTGATGATAACGTGATAAGAACGTCCGTGGGCCATGAGTTCCGATTTAAGCTTTGGACATGTTCAAAAGAGCACTACGTTTGAGGCAGAAGTAGCCTCCTTGGTGATGACGTACTCGAGCATACTCTAGCATAGTCTAGCATAGTCTAGCATACTATAGCATACTCTAGCGTACTCTAGCATACTTATTAATGTACTCTAGCATATTCTCGCGTACCCTAGCATACTTTGACCCATACAAAACATTGGCCGTTTTGCCATGGTCAAATGCCCCGTTAGTGGACGAAGTTGAACGTAGTTGAACATAGTGGAGGGTAATGTAGTTGAACGTAGTTGAATGTAGTTGAACATAGTTGAATGTAGTTGGACATACCAGGATCCGTACTGTATCGTACCTGGATCCGTACCATAATGTATATATCCGTACTATTAGGTGGGTCATCAACCAAAACCTGTCCTACCGTAACATATTTTAACGTATTGACAGCACGTTTCACCCACATTATTCTATGAACGTTCAACTACATTCACTTACCTCTTTGTGACTGGTTCTTGAGGCTCGCAGTTCGCGGTTAATATTTTAGTTGGCGTAGCAGCCGTCTGGTGCTTTACAGAACCAAGATTCTGTACGCAGATTGAGAGGTGTGTATTACATGATCGTATCGGGAGACGGTGATTTAGGATGGTGGAGGTATGAGTGTGAGGTTGTGGAGTGGGTTGGTTGTCGGAGTTTCACGTCCTTGCAACATCTAAGGTCACAGCAGGATGGTTACAGACTTGTTACAGTGCGCACTCATGGCGATTTTATAGTGCTGCCACACTGGGATATCCCACTCAGTCACATTATCCTGATACTGAGCTAACCAGTCCTTACCCTATCCTATTCATGTGGAGCACCAAGATATGAAGCGATAAGTATCAATTTTATAAGTCATTGGTTTGGCTCGACTGGGAACCGAACTCCCGATCTCCCATACGCGAGGGCCGCGCTCTACAGATTCGGCTACCAGGCTCGGTGAAAGAGTGGCAAGGACTGTGTGATTGGTAGTAGTGCAATTGTGTGTTGGTTCTGTGAATGGAGGGGGTGGGGGGGTGGGAGGGGGGTGTGGGAATGTGAGTAGTGAGCAGAGACTGGGTGGTAGGTAGTGAGTGTAGGTTGTGTGTGAGGGGAGGGGTGTTTTAATTTAAATGGGATATGTGTGTGAAGGGTGTTGGGTACGAGGAAGCAGTATGAATGGATGTTGTGTGAATGTGTGGAATGTGTTGTGGCGACGGCGTAGGTAGGATGAGGGTGGCTGTTGTCTGGAGCTGTTAGAGTGGAGGGTGTCCTGTGTGTGGTGGTGGTGTTTGTGCTGGTTATAGTGTGTGTGGTGGTGTTATGTGAATGAGGCGGTCTGAGGGTATAAGTTATGAGACTGCTGGTTATAGTGTGTGTGATGGTGTTATATAAAGGAGGGTGTAGTCATGAGAGTGTTGCTTATAGTGTGTGTGATGGTGTTATATGAATGAGGCGGTGGGAGGGTGTAGTTATGAGAGTGCTGCTTATAGTGTGTGTGCTAGTGTTATGTGAATGAGGCGGTGGGAGGGTGTGGTTATGAGAGTGCTGGTTATAGTGTGTGTGATGGTGTTATGTGAATGAGGCGGTGTGAGGGTGTAGTTATGAGAGTGCTGCTTATAGTGTGTGTGATGGTGTTATGTGAATGAGGCGGCCGGAGGTGTAGTTATGAGAGTGCTGCTTATAGTGTGTGTGATGGTGTTATGTGAATGAGGCGGTGTGAGGGTGTAAGTTATGAGAGTGCTGGCTATAATGTGTTCGATGGTGTTATCTGAATGAGGCGGCCGGAGGTGTAGTTATGAGAGTGCTGCTTATAGTGTGTGTGATGGTCTTATGTGAATGAGGCGGTATGAGGGTGTAGTTATGAGAGTGCTGCTTATAGTGTGTGTGATGGTGTTATGTGAATGAGGGTGTAGTTATGAGAGTGCTGCTTATAGTGTGTGTGATGGTCTTATGTGAATGAGGGTGTAAGTTATGAGAGTGCTGCTTATAGTGTGTGTGATGGTGTTATGTAAATGAGGGTGTAAGTTATGAGAGTGCTGCTTATAGTGTGTGTGATGGTGTTATGTAAATGAGGGTGTAAGTTATGAGAGTGCTGCTTATAGTGTGTGTGATGGTGTTATGTAAATGAGGGTGTAAGTTATGAGAGTGCTGCTTATAGTGTGTGTGATGGTGTTATGTAAATGAGGGTGTAAGTTATGAGAGTGCTGGTTATAACGTGTTCGATGGTGTCATCTGAATAAGGCGGCCGGAGGTGTAGTTATGAGAGTGCTGCTTTATAGTGTGATTTCACAAGACGTGAGTTGGTGGCTATAAACTGCGGATATGGCGGGGCGCCCCCTCGTATCGTATTCCCTAGGTGCCCATCAACGGGCCGCCAGAAGCCGTCACCAGGCGGCGCCACCAGCAGCACACAGACCTGCCACAACTCACACTGTCTGCGCCAACCAGCACCTTTGGAATGCTGACAGTAACAGTGTGTAAAATATTCCGATATGCGGTATACGGGGGGATGCAAATGTTCTATTACTGATCGGTGTACGTGACCAGGTGCATGTATGTATGGATATATCTATGTATGGGCTGGTGGTACCTGAGTGGGATGTAAATAGATGTAGTGGTGCTGGCAGGTCTGGGTGTGGGTGCACTCGGGGCCTACCCCCTCTGCTGGGATAGGGATCACCACACTCGAAGGTCAAGTTTGATACTGGCCATGGGGCCATATACCTTGATCGTGGTGGGCAGACCACCAGTAGCCATGGGGACCAGGAATGCTGGATCCCTATTGGTAGGGCCAAGAATGCTTGTTTTCCATCGGGGGAAAGGGGTGGGGTGATACTCTACAATGAACCCATGTAACCATATACATAATAAACCAGAGGGCTTGACTCTCTCTCCTTCTTTACACTTTATACTCTTCCGTTCTCTTTGTCTGTATTGATTTCACTATAGCCTGCCTACACAACCACAGATTCGAGCCTTAGCCTTATTTTTAATACAAAATTTGTGACCACAACGAGTGGATTAGTTGAGTAGTGGATTAAATGTGTACAAGTGTATGTAAGGATGGAAGATCTCCGCGAATTCGCGGATTTCGGCGATTGTTGATATTCATTGATTAGCATTCACAAAATGTTAATGTATTACATATCTATTATGTATATGTATATTATAATGGATATCACCTCAAATAACATTAACACTGTTTAGCTCTCTAAGAAATAACCAGGTTGGTTGTTGGAGTTTTACGTCCTGGCAACATCAATGGTCATATCAGGACGGGTACCGACATGTGACGGTGCACATCCATATTGACTTTATAGTGTTGCTTAATGCCTTCAGGTCATGTCATCGGAGGTGCTGAGGACAAGCTACTTTGACAGTGCTGAGGTCATGTGACATGAAGGTGCTGAGGTCATGTGACCTGTGTGTGTTAAGGTCATGTGACTTGAGAGTGCTATGGTCACATGACTAAGGGTGCTAAGGTCATGTGATTTGAGGGTGTTGAGTTCACGTGATCTGAAGGTGCTATGGTCACATGCCCTGGAGTGCTGAGGACAAGCGACTTTAGGGTTTGTAGGTCACATGACTTTGATGGTGCTAAGGTCACGTGATCTGAGGTGCTGAGGTCATGTGACTTGAAGGTGCTAAGGTCACGTGATCTGAGGTGTTGAGGACGCGTGACATCAGGGTGCTGAGGTCACCTGACATCAGCGTGCCGCGGTCACGTGACGTCAGGATGCTAAAGGAGGCTACTCTGTGCGGATACTCATACACCCCGGGGGTCGGTCACGCCTCAGTGACTCCGAGAACAGGGCCCATATGCATGATGCGGTGTTAGCGAGCCAAAACTGGTTTTGGTGGGGATTTCTAGGTTAGCGGCGAAAACTCAGTATGTAAACACACTGAGTGTAAGCTAACACTGCGTCATGCATACGGGCCCAGATCGATTGGCACACGGCTCGTTCAACTAAGTCATTCTATGATGACTATCCAAACAGTTTAAAAGTAATATACAGTGTAGCAGCACTAAAAGGTCGCCATGAGTGCACACTGCCACAAGTCGGTACCGGTCGTGATATGACCCTATGTAAAGTCCAAGGCTGGAATTTGTGTTTGGGTAGGCAGGCTATAATGAAATCAATACAGGCAAGACGAGAAAGGAAGAGTATAAAGAATGAAAGTAGAGAGAGAGACAATGCCCTCAGGTTTATTATTTATAGTGGTACATGGATCTGGTATAGCATACCACCTGACCTTATTCTCCAATGAGAATCAAACATCTCAAGCTCCACCAATGAACATCAATCATTCCTGGGTTCCCATGGCTACAGTGATCTGCCCACCACCACCATGATGTGCACGTGGCTGTTTGGCCACCACCTGCCTGAGCTGAGTGTCTGGTGATCCATGACTAACAGAGGAGGGGAGGGGGTAGTGAGTCGAGCTCCAAGTGCCCCTTACACACTATATCCTAGTGCCTCTTTCACACTATCTGACTAACACACGATGACTATTGACCCAGCATAAAGTATCACCAGCAACTTCATAAATACAAGTATGCACCTGGCACTATATACCATTTACCATTATAGACCATTTGCATTCCCCCACCAAGCGTTTCACCGGGATATTTTACACCTAGATGTTACCAGGACGTAGAAACTCCATCAAAACAAACCAACGTATCATTCATGTTTCACCGACAACTATTTGAAAACAAAAACAAGTCAAATACATGTTTCGCTAATTTTAGCAGCCGTATTGGATCCTTGCATATACAAACATATTTAGGAATAAATAAGCAGTTTGAAATTATTCATTTGACACCACGATGAAATCTCTCGCTCTATTACTTCAAGAGATAAAACATTTTCAACAAATGCCCAAATCGTGATTGCAGCCATATTGGATTTTCCGTTTTTATGAAAATTGCTAAATGGTGAGAGCTCCACACCCATCTGGATGTCATTATGGCGGTGCCAGACATGAATAATCAGCAGAGAGAAAAAATGTATCAGACAAAATAAGGTTCCCCCCCCCACCCCAAATGGCTTCCAGACTAAAATTAGTTATCTATCACATGGACCATAACCATATTGTTAACTGTATATTCTGCGTAAATGTTTGCCTACTTAGGCATTCAGCGGGCGCGGTGGCCGAATCGGTTGATTTGGGAGTTTGCTTCTGACTCGAGTCAAACCAGTGACTTTAAAATTGATACTTATCGCTGATACTTGTTCGTAGCCAGGCACTCTGCATTAATAGGATAGGGCAAGGACTACTTAGATCAGTGTCAGGATAATGTGACTGAGTGGGATATTGGGTCATGTTGACAGTGGCCTGACTTCCCAGTGGGGCACCACTATAAAGTCACCATGAGCACACACTGTCACAAGTCGATACCCATCCTGATATGACCTTAGATGTTGCTAGGACTTAAAACAACAACCAACCAACACAACAACCTAGCCAGTCCAAAGTTAGTGAACCGGTGGTGCAGTTTCCGCTGTCCGCCAGTTTCCGCGGTACGCATTGCTTCTGTGCATGCATCAAAATAGAACATCATCGTCACTAACCTTATAAATTTAATAGAATGTTTTGGTAGAGATGTTTTCTATATGTGTACCAAGCAATTTGTTTCTACGTGGTGTGGTTTTAGAGATATTTCACATTTTCTGTATTTTCTGTATGAAGATTGCTCATGACCATTGACAATGCCTTGAGTTTGACGGTATGCGCAGTGCAAAACATTAGTTTTATTCAAAATTAATAGAAATCAAGAACCCTAACCTTATACATTTAATATAATCTTTTTGGTAAAGATGTTTTCTATATGTGTACCAAGCGATTTGTTTCTAGATGGTGTGGTTTTAGAGATATTTCACTTTTTCTGTATTAAGATTGCTCACGGCCATTGACAATGCATTTGAGTGTATGCATACCGCAGAAATTGGCGGACGGCGGAAACTGCGACACCGGGCGCTTGGAATGTCATGGAAAAGAATCGGTGCTGAATTTATTGGATGACGCGACCCCTGTCGCCACCTACAGGCGGCCGAACACAACTGCCTGTTTCCGGCGTCGGGTCTGCCAGCCTGCATTGTGGAAGCTGCCTAAGATATTCTCTAGGCCTCAGCATTCAGAGCAAATGGTTTTGTTTGTTTGTTTGTTGTTTTACGTCCTAGCAACATCTAAGGTCATATAAAGGACAGGCAAATGGTTAGTTAGGGTATGCACCCACAGCTGGTTGGCTGGTTGTTGGCGTTTTACGTCCTGGCAACATCTAAGGTCGTATCCCGACGTGTACCAACTTGTGATAGTGCGCGCTCATGGTGACCTTATAGTGCTGCCCCACTAGGAAATCAGGCGGCCAACACAATGACGGCGTTGGCCGAATCGGTAGAGCGCCGGGATCGCGTGCGGGAGATCGGGAGTTTGGTTCCCGGTCGAGTCAAGTGAATGACTTATCAAATTTATACTTGTCGCTACCTAGCCTGGCCCTCTGCATTAATAGGATAGTGCAAGACTGAATAGCTTGGTGTAGGATAATGTGATTGAGCGAGATATCAGGTCATGGGGCTGGCGGTCTGGTCTCCCAGTGAGGCAGCACTATAAAGTCGCCATAAGTGCACACAGTCACAAGTCGGTAGCCGTTCTGATATGACCTTGTATGTTGCCAGGATGTAAAACTCCAACAATCAGCCATCTAAGGTCATATCAGGATGGGAACAGATTTTCTACAGTAAATACTCATGGCGTCTTTATAGTGCTACCCCCAAGTTGGAGACCAGGCCGGCGGCACCATGATCCGATTTCCAACCCAGTCACATACTCGTACATAAGAAGGTCATGTTGGGTTCACGGTGCCCGTATGCGCAGTGCGCGATATCACGGCTTAATCAAGTTAATGTCGACGGGCGCTGCCCAGCATAAGTCCACCTGTGAACGGGATATAACACAACATGCTCCCACACAGCCTTATATATAAATATATATGTGCTGTATAAGAATTATACCAGTATAATAACCCGGAATATCTCTCCTTTCCATCATCACTCACTCAGCTCAATTGACTGATGGAGTCTGTCCTAGTCATCTACTGCTCCAGCCTCCCCAACCCCAACTCTGATGGTGGCGCCACCACCCCTCCACACTGTAACTGCCACTCACTGTACCGCTGATACACAGTTAAAATTTGACTGTCCCGACGGGCCTATAGGCGTTAACGGCCAGACACAGCCGGCATACATTGCCTAGAGCCCCTCACAGGTGGCGCCAGTGTCGCCCATGTCATACTACACAGAGTCAATTAGATAAGATACAGTGCTATACTATTACATAGGGAACTGAAGATAGGTAGTGTCCTTGTTTATATTCCCATAATGGATTATAGAGCACATATATATATATATATAATATATATATATATATATGTACTATATAATTTATTATGTGGATATAAATAATGGCAGCCCCTTAACTTCCATGTTAAGGGGCTGTGGAGCGGGCATTCTCTCCTGCCCCACCTTCAATGCCCGTGAGCCAACTATCACTCTGCTTACTTTCATATATCTATATATATATATATATATCTGACACTGTGTTTGCGTCGCCCCGCTCCGTGTCGACAAATTGCGGCCGTGCGCTGGTCCCGGTGTCGCAGTTTGAGCGCCCTGCCAGTTTGAGTGCCCTGCCAGTGGTTGTATACTTTTTTTTGTAAAATAGATTTAAAAGCTTTCATTGGATCGATTAAAAATATCTTAATGCGCAATTGAAGAAGAAGATCTGAAGTATTTAATGTAACCTAAGAGCAATTTACTCTGAAAGCATTAAAACAGAGATAATAGTGAAAGTTGGGATATTCTGAGTGTCAGTGCCAGTTTTAGCCTTACCAGATCATGGCCTCAAAAACTATTTTCGGAAAATAAATTCAAGAACTTCCAATTGGCTGATAAAAAAAAACCTGAATGTGAAATTGTAGAGAAAGATCTGAACTATTTAATAGAAACAAGAGAAATTTGCTTTCAAAGCACCACAAATCACAAATTACTGTGATAGTTAGGGTGGTTTTAATGTTGTCTCTATCCGCGCATGCGCAGAAGCAACAGAAGGGCGCTCAAACTGGCAGGGCGCTCAAACTGCGACACCGGTCTCCTTCCGACCGGCGTCTCCGGGGAGGGAGGCCGGGAGGCGTCTGAGCCGGGCGCCGGTCGTGCGTGAGGGCCCGCGTCGAGACCGTATGAAGCTGAGTTGGTTGGTTGTTGGGAGTTTTACATCCTGGCAACCTCTAAGTTCATATCAGGATGGGCACCGACTTGTGACAGTGCACACTCATGGCCAGTGACTTTATAGTGCTGCCCCACTTGGAAATCAGGCCACTGGCGCCATGCCCCGATATCCCACTCAGTCACATTATCCTAACGCTGAGCTAACCAGTCCTTACCCTATCCTATTAATACCGACCGCCAGGCTGGGAAGCGACAAGTATCAATTTTATAAGTCATTTGTATTGACTTGACCGTGAACCAAGCTCCTGAATCAGGCTCAGTTCTCAATGATGTCGCCTAATAATATCGAGCGTGAGGTTGTCAGGGAGAAGAAACAATAAACACCAAAATGTATTTTTTTAAATAAATTTTCTACGAAAGGTACTTTGCTTAAATTTGGTTGTTTTGAGAATTCTGTGGATTGTGAGACGCTTGATGAGATTCGTGCAGGAGATTGAAGATTGGTTTCTTGTGGAGACGGCAGTTTTGTGCAAGGCCCTTTTACTGGCAGTCATCCAGCCAAGCGGTCCGGCTACCTCACCTCCCCGCGAGCATCTCACCATCTCACTATCTCACCATATCACCATCAGACCATCTCGCCTTCTCACCATCCCACAATATCACAATCTCAAAATCTCACCATCTCACCATATCACCCGCTCACCATCTCACCATCTCACCATATCACCATATCACCCTCTCACCATCTTGCCCTCTCGCCATCTCACCCTCTCACCATCTCACCCTCTCACCATTTCACCATCTCACCATCACCACCCTCTCGCCATCTCACCATCTCACCATCGCACCATGCCCACCCTCTCGCCATCTCACCGTCTCACCGTCTCACCCTCTCACCCTCTCACCCTCTCACCCTCTCACCATCGCATAATCCCACAATCTCATCACCAGCTCTGGTCGTCACCCGACCATCATGGACATCACCGCGCATGCCCATGGTTATTAGTTGGCCTCTTTCCATTTCCTCAACTCGGGGAGACGAGGCGCTTTTTTTGACTCGTTGATCCGATTGCTGGTCTGGTCACGTGGTGTATTAGGGCCCGACAGGTCGGTGTGACTAGGAGGGTGTTGTTCCAGCAGCAGCAGCATTCCTGGTCTATTCGTCACCTATGCGGGCCCTATGCATGTAGTAGCACATCAATCGCCAACTCATAGCAGCACCACATCACTCAGTGAGCAACTCATAGCAGCACCACACCACTCACTGAGCAACTCATAGCAGCACCACACCACTCACTCACCAACTCATAGCAGCACCACACCACTCACTGAGCAACTCATAGCAGCACCACACCACTCACTGACCAACTCATAGCAGCACCACACCACTCACTGACCAACTCATAGCAGCACCATACCACTCACTGAGCAACTCATAGCAGCACCACATCACTCACAGAGCAACTAATAGCAGCACCACACCACTCACTCACCAACTCATAGCAGCACCACACCACTCACTGAGCAACTCATAGCAGCACCACACCACTCACTCACCAACTCATAGCAGCACCACATCACTCACTCACCAACTCATAGCAGCACTGCATCACTTACTGAGCAACTCAGAGCAGCACCACACCACTCACTCGCCAACTCATAGCAGCACCACACGACTCACTCACCAACTCATAGCAGTACCACATCACTCAATCACCAACTCATAGCAGCACCACATCACTCACTGAGCAATCCACAGCAGCACCTCACCACTCACTAAGCAACTCATAGCAGCACCACCACACCACCCTCTCACCAACTCATAGCAGCACAACATCACTCACTCACCAACTCATAACAGCACTACATCACTCACTGAGCAACCCATAGCAGCACCACACCACTCACTCACCAACTTATAGCAGCACCACACCACTCACTTACCAACTCATAGCAGCACCACATCACTCACTAAGGAACCCACAGCAGCACCACACCACTCACTGAGAAACTCATAGCAGCACCACACCACTCACTCACCAACTCATAGCATCACCACATCACTCACTAAGGAACCCACAGCAGCACCACACCACTCACTGAGAAACTCATAGCAGCACCACACCACTCACTGACCAACTCATAGCAGCACCACACCACTCACTGACCAACTCATAGCAGCACCATACCACTCACTGAGCAACTAATAGCAGCACCACATCACTCACAGAGCAACTAATAGCAGCACCACATCACTCACTCACCAACTCATAGCAGCACCACACCACTCACTGAGCAACTCATAGCAGCACCACACCACTCACTCACCAACTCATAGCAGCACCACATCACTCACTCACCAACTCATAGCAGCACTGCATCACTTACTGAGCAACTCAGAGCAGCACCACACCACTCACTCGCCAACTCATAGCAGCACCACACGACTCACTCACCAACTCATAGCAGTACCACATCACTCAATCACCAACTCATAGCAGCACCACATCACTCACTGAGCAATCCACAGCAGCACCTCACCACTCACTAAGCAACTCATAGCAGCACCACCACACCACCCTCTCACCAACTCATAGCAGCACAACATCACTCACTCACCAACTCATAACAGCACTACATCACTCACTGAGCAACCCATAGCAGCACCACACCACTCACTCACCAACTTATAGCAGCACCACACCACTCACTTACCAACTCATAGCAGCACCACATCACTCACTAAGGAACCCACAGCAGCACCACACCACTCACTGAGAAACTCATAGCAGCACCACACCACTCACTCACCAACTCATAGCATCACCACATCACTCACTAAGGAACCCACAGCAGCACCACACCACTCACTGAGAAACTCATAGCAGCACCACACCACTCACTCACCAACTCATAGCAGAACCACACCACTCACTGAGCAACTCATAGCAAACCCACATCACTCACTGAGCAATTCATAGCAGGATCACACCACTCACTCACAAACTCATAGAGGCACCACATCACTCACGCACCAACTCATAGCTGCACCACACCACTCTCTCCTGCTTCCACACTATACTAATACCAAATTCCCCATTACCACACCACCCGATTACCACACCACCACGCCACACCACCAGACGACACCACAGCACCACAATACCACACCACACTACACCACCAGACCACACCACGACACCACACGACTACACCACACGACCACATCACACCATGCCAGCAACCAATACCACAATGTGCTCCTGCCATGACTAGTCCAACATTAGACTATTAGCACACCACGTTGCCACTCCACAGGATCCCACCACTGCTATACCAGACCCTACCAGCCTAACCTACCGCCCAGCACACCACCCGCCAATGTTCATTCTCTATGTTCCCGGTCAGTACGTCACATGGGTTGTGCACAATGCCATAAACTCCATGGGTCCAACCTACTGGAACGGCCACTAAGCAAAACACATGTTCATTGTTTGTGTGGTGTGTCACAAGGTCACAAGGTCATAAGCGAACACAGAACAATGGAACAGTCTATGGATACACGGCCTTACCCTGTACACTGCACAGAGCACATGACACTGTACTGCCCAACCACAACATGCCACGCCCCACCACAAGGCGACAGACATCCCGACCCTCTGCCCAGAACCACATTCCATTCCGTCCCACTCAGCACCCATCACTCACATGGCACACTCTACCCGCCGCACGCACTCACCCACCCACCCACCCACCCACCCACCCACCCACCCACAACCCACATACTCGCCCTCACCACAACCAGCGCCACCTCTCGGCGGCCACCCCCTTCACACCCGTATCCATAGTCATGGTCGCCTGCCGACCTGCCAGAATTAAACCATGCCGTTGCCATCGTCCCACCAGACTGGCTGATTTGCGGGCTGCCAGTACCGGGATGTCCCGCCCGACTTCCCACCTCCTGCCTCTCCGCCCGCCTCCCCGCGCGCCTCCCCGCCCTCCCTCCCCACTTCCCGCATTCCCGTTCCCCACATCCCCACCTCCTCCCCTCCACTCCTTCCCGCCGCCATGCCAGCCTCCCCGCCCTCCTCCCTGCTACCCCACTTCCGGCAATCCAGCCTCCCAACATCCCCACCTCCTCCCCTCCACACCTTCCCGCCTCCCCGCCTCCCCGGCTCCCCGCCTCCCCGCCTACCCGCCTACCCGCCTACCCGCCTCGCCGCATTCCTGCCTCCCCGCCTCCCCTCCTCCCCACCTTACCGTCCCCCCTCTCCACCTCACCGCCTCCCCACCTACCCGCCCTCCCCCGTTTCCCCCACCTCTCAACCTCCCCACCTCCCAACCTAACCACCCGCAACCTCCCACCTTCCAACCTCCCCACCTTCCAACCTCCCCACCTCCCAACCTCCCCATCTACTCACCTCCCCCTCCCTGCCCCCACGTCCGGATATTACCCTATAGTTGCCAGGACGCAAAGCTACAACAAACAACCTCCCCTTAGCCCCTCCACATCTCCCCGCCTCCCCAGCTCCACACCTCCACACCTCCCGACCTCCACACCTCCCCACCTCCCCCAACGTCCTGATATGACCTTAAGCGTTACCAGGACGTAAAAATCCAATAACCAACCAATAAACCAACACCCCCTACCCTCTCCCCACCTCCCCACATCCCCACCTCCCCACATCCCCACATCCCTACCTCCCCACCTTCCCGCCTCCCCACGGCCCTACCTCCCCCATCTCCCCACATCCCCACCTACTTCCCCACCTTCCCCACCCCACCCCGCCCCCATCTCCACGCGCGTAGAGATGTAGGGGTTTGATGGGGTGTCCGTGATCTGTATCTAGCCCCGATTTTGAAGGTTCCCGTGCTACAGACACCCCATCTGATTTTATTCATGGCTCACATGCCAGGACTCCTGTCTGAAGCTAAGATTCCATATACGTGGTATGCGGCATGCGCCATGCGCCATGCGCCATGAATACCCATGCAATTTTCAGTCTTTTTTGCTACAAATTTGTGAAGGAAAGTCAAAGTTCCTCTTTGTTCTATGGCAAATGGAGCAGCATTCGAGTTCGCATTCGCACCGATCGCTCCATGTAGCGATCCATTGGCTGCAGCCATATTCGCATCCGCATTCGCAGTCGCAGTCGCATCTGCATTTGCAGTCGCATCTGGGTTGGCATTCACATTCGCATTGGCATTCACATTTGCATTTGCATTTGAATTCCCAGTCACATCCGCAGTCACATCCAGATTCACATTCGGATTCGCATTCACATTCGCATTCGCATTCGCATTCACTTTCACATTTGCAACCGGACATATGGAAGCACCACCATGCATTTACATGCTTTTCCAGTTTTTGCGCATTGGCATTCCCATACAGCATACTGCATATATGAAATCTTACCTTAAGTGCTCCCCATATCACAAGCACCTGCTCCTCCCCGTCCTGATATGACCTTAGATGTTGCCATGACGTAAAACTCCAACAACCAACCAACCAACCAACATCCTTCTCCTCACATCAACTGTACATTGTCACATTGCCTCACACTGCATCTCCTGCTGTACTACCTAAATAACTAACTAACCATTGTTTGTACATTGTCACACTGCATCACTTCTGCATCCCCTGCTATAGTAACTAACCACTCTTATTCGTCTTCTTGCAGGAGATGGCAAATGGTGATATTGGTGATGGGGACGGATCCCGCTACCAGTGGCACGCCAATGGCGGGTGAGTACTTTTCCTTACATTTTATTCCTCTGAATATATATTTTGTCAATGCCGACGCACTGGTCTTCCAGCTGTTGTAGCGATCACATTTGATTTGTAGATGGTGATGGGGAAGTGGAATGTGCTGCGTTGTATGCAGCACATCACATTCTGAAAATTAAAAGTGGGGGAGCAGCAAATTCTGTATAGTGTACAGTGTACATAGCTGAAGGTATTTGCATCAAGATAGTATGTCTTCTTCGTCCTTTTATCACCAATTTCCTTTCTCATGCACGCTGGCCGAACCATTAGAGGCCAGGCATCCCGTGCCGGAAATCAGGAGTTTGATTTCATTCCCGGTCGAGTCAAACCAATGACCTACAAAATTGATACTTGTCGCTTCCTAGCTTGGGGCTCGGCATTAATAGAATAGGGCAAGGACTGGTTGGCTCAATGTCAGGATAATATGACTGAGTGTGATATTGATCAGGTTATTGTGTGGGTGGCCTGGTCTCCCAGTGGGGCAGCACTATAATATAAAGTCACCATGAGTGTGCATTGTCACAAGTCAGTTCCTATCCTCGATATGACCTTAGATGTTGCCAGGACGTAAAATTCCAAGAATCGAACTTTCTTATGCATGCTTCCTACTAGATATTCCTGAGACTCTCATGTCTCACAAAGTGCACCTGGTAAAGAGATACGCTACAGGTGCTGCGCCACGCACTCATCCCTCCATTCTTGCTTGTTTAACCGTCGGCTATTCCACCCCCGCTTAAGGCGAGCCTTCGTGTTAATTTATATAATTATTTCCATGTGAATTTCCTGGGCCGGCCGCGGGCCGCCGCTGCCCCTCGTCCCATCTGCAGGTAGTCTGTGTCCGTCGGTGTTCTTCTCGGGCTAAAGTCGGCCAGCCAGAGTATCGTCTAAATACAGAGATTTGCCCCCTCCCGTATTTATCGGCCGAAAGCATTTACTTCGTTATTTCAACTAACTGGCTGGTCTACTCGCCTTACGGTGTATTTAATATGTTTAAATTGATTCAGAACTAACCAGATGCGCTACTGTCACTACCACTGTCACTGCTAATCAGCCTAAGTTACTGTCTTATTTTAGCCAAAAGATCCAGAACTAAGCAGATGCGCTACTGTCACTACCACTGTCACTGATAATCAGCCTAAGTTACTGTCTTATTTTAGCCAAAAGATCTATACGTTAATTCTGTTATATGTCTGTTTTAGTCTCCCCGCAGATGGGCTAAGGAACTGCATAAGGCCTAGTTAGGCTCAAGGCCCTTAATTATTTATATAAAGCAATCCAATGTTAAGTTCGACCATAGCGGTTTACTCCATAGAAAACTGGAGGACAGTAAAGAATGCAAGGAACGTTCCAATTTACTTTTCCAAGAGCTCACGGCTTTGTTTATTCTTATCCAAACTAACATTCGATTAAAGCACATAGTGTAGAAACATATTGCAAACCCCTCCCCTAATATTTAATGTCAAACAACTTCAGAATTTCGATAATATAGGCCTAAATCTCGGCTGAAACATCAGAGCGTCATAAAATACGTCTGATCGGTCTGGGATGAACGCCCGACCCCCTTTCGTTGCCAGGCGAGTCGCAGTTTGCATCTCCTAGCAATGCTTTACGGCCGGAAACCCGGTGCCCTGTTAGTGTTTGGCATTCGCGGTCTGCCATGGCGAGTAGCCCATATTTCCAAATACGGGTTAATCGGCGCACGCCCGTGAATGCCACAAGGCGAGTAGTCTCGCCCACTTCACGTGTATGCCTCCAGAGGGCGTGTTTGTATGCGTCTACAGCTCTTGTATTCAATGTGTTAGTCCCACTGATTTACTGGTCTGAGCTGGGGGGGGGGGGGAATCTGGGAATGACCAGGACTTGGTGTGCAGGTGTTGCAGTTTGAAAGGGTAACCGGTTTCAAACGGGGCTTTTCGCAACGCGCATGTGTCAAAGTGGAATGGTAAGCCTGAAATCTTGCCTGGATTTCTGGCTTGCTTCTGTGTGTGGAGGAGCTCTCTGGAATTGTAGGGCGAGACTAGCAAGGATTCCTTCAGGAATCATTGTAGTAAATATTGTATGCTTGATTGTATATATTATCCTCTGCAATAACAAGTTAACAAGCAATTAACAAGTTATTAAACATGGTTACAATCTCAATCAGGCGACCAGACGGAGTGGCGGAATGAGTAGAGTGTCCGTCTCCTGTTTTGGGCGATCGAGAGATCCGAACCCATGAGTTTGTGTGTTCGAATCCTGGTCGAGTCAAACCAATGGCTTAAAAATTGATAGTTGTTGCTTCCTAGCTTGGCGCTCAGCATTATTATGATAGTGCAAGGATTGGTTGGCTCAGTGTCAGGATAATGTGACTGAGTGGGATATCAGGTCATGGTGCTGGTGGCCTGGTTTTGCAGTGGGGCAGCACTATAAAGTCGCCATGAGTGCACACTGTCACAAGTCGGTACCCGCCCTGATATGACCTTAGATGTTGCTAGGACGTAAAACAACAACAAACAAACAAAATCAATCAGGCAGAAATGCATGCGCATGTGCATTGTGAAAAGCCCCATTTTTAACCGGTACCCTTTCAAACTGCGACACCGGACACAGGGCAGACCCAGCGGCAGGCAAGCAGGCAGGCAGGCAGGCAGGCAGGCAGGCAGGGGGCGAGGTAGGGGTCAGGGGACTCATTGAATAATCATTTGGTTGAATAAACATTTGGATGGGCGCTGTACAGATCTCTGAAGATGTGCTTTTGGGTTATGCTAAAGATGCCTGAGTATTCAGATTGTAATGCCCCTGTATTTCTAGACGGATGATTGCATGCTTGATTCAATTGACCTCTGAGGCAAGGAGCCACATAGACAGGTAGGCGAGGATAGGGGGATTGCATGAGGGCGCTTAAGTAGTGTAATGGTTGGCATGCAAGCCCCAGAAGGACAAACACTGCGGGTTTGAATACTGCTCTAGGCATAATATTTCCTGTAAAGGCCACTGCGGCAAATGAGGACAAGCGAACGTAGAGTTGGGCTGGGGTTTATTTATTTAGTTTTCTGGCAGGGGAACTATACGCGTCACCTATAGAAGGAAAAATACAAACGAAGTATGAGAAACAGTCAGGTTTTGGTTCATTTTGCGCACCGAAGGTGGCGCTTCAGTCGCCCATTCTGCACCCGGAGGTCGGCACGCGACTCTGAATACCTTTAATATTAACTTGTACAATAAATATATATATGAAGAGTTCAGGCGCAAAACCCAGTAAACCCCAATCCAAAAATTGAGATAAACATTGGAATCAAACCATCAACGATTAATTTGTTTATATTCCTACTTTTTTTCTTCATTGCTCCATGAAAAGTGGAAGTAGTGAGAATTAAAAGATTTTTACCTGAAAATAATTGTATTTAATCTACATTTTTGGATTGGCATTTACGGGGTTTTGCGCCGTAACTCTTCATATATACGAACCGTGATTGTGCTCCGTTAATTTATATTAATATACTTCATTATAATACACATTTCCAACATCCCCATGATTCTATGTATTGTTGTCTATCTGATTGCATGTCATATTACATCATAACCGGAAATTGTACCACCATACCTTACAGTATCCTGCGACAACAATTATACACTGCAAACAACATGCATGACCTTTTTACTAAAGTAAAACAAGAAAACATTTTAGCCGTTTTGAGGGCAGCTGGTTTGTACCACATCATATAGGTTTTTAAACAAATTTCATCTGTGAATAATACTATCATTTAGAATTTTATTTTGCTTGACCAGAAACTATATGATTGTGAATTCAACCATACAGTATTCCTGAGGCGGTCATGGAATAGCTTTACGGCCATATCTCCGACCAGTAAGGCTCTGGTGCTGCCATCTAGCGGGAAGCTGTGGTACTACACCGGATGTTGGCATTGCTTAAAGCCGCATCGTCCGATGAAGCATCAAACATTTCAAAAGTAAAACAATCATGTAAACTTCATTATAATACACAGCTAACTTAAATATTGATCCACTTATTGAGCATTTTTAGAAGGACTTGACTTCTGGGGTGTTTGTAACCTTACGACGGTTACCGGCTGCTGAACTGCAGTATTTTAGAGAGGCACCGATAAATCGGCCCAATCATTGGTTGAAGAATAATCTTCTGGTGGGATGGTTGTAGAAGCTGGGGGATGTCTTTACAATGATTAAACGACGAGTCATTGGGATGGTCCAGAATCACTCCGGTCCGGCGGTAGCACAGCACTTGTATCCAGCAGATAGCAGCAAGGGTTTCCCAGGAAGGGACGGGTAAAGATGGGTCCTGCGGTTCCAGCAACGAGAACAAAGCGAAAGAAACGTAAAGGTAAAGGGCCCCACCCAAGCAAACAACTCCCTTGGTCACGGGGAGAAATAAGCCTCGGAGAAAAAAAAGAAGGGTAGAGTGTAGGAAAGATTGATTGATTGATTGGTGGTTGCTTTACGCCGTGTCGGCAGCATAGGCCATATTCACGGCGAGAAATGTTTGTTTTTTGTTCAAACCATCGCTTTTACATGTAAAAGCAGACAATCAATTATGTGCCAATAGACACTAATTAAATTAGAAAGCTCACAATCATATATCTGTGGTCAAGGGAAACAAATTCCCATAGAAAAAGAAAAGTTTCATTAATAATTAATAGAATCCATTTAGTAAACTATATAAGGTGGTACAGTCCAGCTGCCCTCAAAAAGGCTAAAATGTTTTCCTGTTTTACCTTAGTAAAAAGGTCATGCATACTGTCTGCAGTGTAGAACCGTTGGCGCAGGGCCAAAAAATCAACGCAACTTAGTAAAATGTGTTTGAGTGTCAGTGGGGACTGACACCCAATACATTCAGGGGGAGGTTCCCCCTTGAGCAGAAAAGCATGTGTAAGCCACGAGTGGCCAATACGGCAGCGGCTAAGGACCACTTGGTCCCGCCGACCTCCCGCATGAGTCTGTGGTGGCTTTCCCACAGATGGTTCAATTTCTTTAAGTTTATTAATGTTTTCATCCCACTCATGTTGCCATTTGGATTTTATGTGGGTGGCTATTAGTGGTTTCAGATCAGAGTGAGGGATCAGACACGGTTCAAGATCACAGTTCAGGGCCTTCTTCGCAGCCCGATCAGCTCGTTCGTTTCCTTGTATGCCAGCATGGCCAGGCACCCAGCACAGGTGGATATCATACCCATCTGTTGTCAGTTGGTTCATTTTATAAATGACCATTGCTAGAATAGGGTGATTCGTTTTCAGTCCAGCAACAGCCAGGAGGCAAGAGAAGGAATCACTGTATATAACATAGTTAGTGTGGTTGGATACCTCGATATACTCCAAAGCGAGAAGGAGTGCTCGGGCCTCTGCAGTGAAAATCGAGCTCTGATCTGGCAAACGTACACCAAATTTTTCCCGTCGGCAGACTGCCGCAGCAGCTACCCGGCTTTGGTCTTTCGAACCATCAGTATATATGGAGAGGTGGTCTGCAAACTGGCCTTGAATCTCTGCATGCAGTCCTTTGTACTCGAGTGGATGTGTCCCAGATTTCCTCAGTTCCGTGAGTCGGAGGATAACCGATGGCTTTCTCAACGACCACGGGGGATGTTCTGGGACTTTGGCATCCTCCAACACGTCCAAATCCACGCCCAAGGCCTCCAAATGAGGTTTCATTCGGAGCCTCAGTGGCCGGATGTAATTTGGCCTGGCTTCATACCTGGATTCGTCATGTTGCTCGAATAGACAATTGTGTGCAGGATTCAATGCATTAGTTTTTATCTTGACTACATATTGCATGGCCAGTTTGATTCTCCTGTTATTAAGTGATGGTTCATTGGCTTCGACATAAAGGCTCTGAACTGGTGAGGTGCGGAAGGCCCCAAGGGCCAGGCGCAGTCCCTGGTGGTGGATCGTGTCTAGCAGCCCAATATATGATTTCCTTGCGGAACCATATACTATGCTGCCGTAATCCACTCGTGAACGAACCAAGGTTCTGTACACGGAGAGCAGAACATCTCTGTCCGCTCCCCACTCTGAGCTGGACAGCACCCTCAGAATATCCAGCGCTTTCAGGCATCTTGTTTTCAGGTACTTTATATGTGGCACAAAAGACAGTTTTGCGTCGAGAATGAGGCCCAGAAATTTGGTTTTCTCAACGACTTTAATGGGATCCCCATCCAGGGTCAGCTCCGGTTCCGCATGTATTCTACGCAGCAGGCAGAAGTGCATGCAGACTGTTTTGGTCTTGGAAAATTTGAAACCGTTCAGAACTGACCATCGATGGATCCCATTTATGCTTGGTTGTAGCTGTCTCTCTATGACATTCATGTTAGCACCGCTGTAATATAAAACAAAGTCGTCCACGAAAAGACTACAGGAGACCCCCTGCTTTACAGCAGCAGCAATACCATTGACCTTGACCCCGAAAAGGGTCACGGCCAGTATGCTGCCTTGAGGTACTCCTAGTTCCTGTGAGTGTAGGCGGGAATAGGTAGTCTTGACACGGACGCGGAAATGCCTGAAGGCTAGAAAGTTCCTGATGAAAATTGGCAAGTGGCCACGAAGGCCAATCGCATGAAGATCCTCCATGATGCCATGCTGCCACGTTGTGTCATAGGCTTTTTCGAGGTCGAAAAAGACAGCCACAACGTGCTCCTTCTTAAGGAAAGCATCTCTTATGAAGGTCTCCATGCACACCAAATGGTCGAGGGTGCTGCGGCCCCGTCTGAAGCCACATTGAAGGTTGGACAGGTGGTGTCCTGACTCCAGTAGCCAGACGAGGCGGTTGTTTACAATGCGCTCCATGGTTTTACAGATGCAGCTTGTAAGGGCTATGGGACGATAGTTGTGGGCTTCACTCTGGTCTTTACCAGGTTTGGGAATCGGTATTACTGTCGCCTCCCGCCAAGAGGCGGGGACGACACCCGACTCCCAGATGTTGTTGAAGAGTTGAAGCAACAGTCTCAGTCCATGTTCAGGGAGATGTTTCAAAAATTGATAATGAATTCCATCAGGTCCAACTGCTGTGTCATGCGAGCTTTCCAAAGAACACCTCAACTCATCCATACTGAATGGGGAGTTGTAGTGCTCCTCGCCATCGGAAGAAAAGTCCAAGAGCTTTTGCTCTTGGCGTTCCTTGACCACCCGAAAGCCCGGGAGGCAGTTTGCCAAAGACGAGTTTCCAGCAAAGGTGCGAGCCAATTCTTCACTTATTTCGTCGAGTGATGTGAGAATGGTGCCGTTGTGTTTCAAGTGCTGGACTACAGAAGAATCACCTCCCCTTCGTTTGATTCTTCTGATCATTGTCCATACTTTGCCCAACGGCGTGTGCATGGTGATGCTAGAAACAAATTGTCTCCAACACTGCCTCCGCGCTTCTTTGATTGTTCTGCGAGCGCGAGCGCGCAGAATTTTAAAGAGCGCCAGATTTTCAGCAGTCGGTCTCCTGTGGAATTTACGCTGAGCTTTCTTTCGTTCCTTAATAGCCCTCCTACAGCCGTCATCTAACCATGGAGGCGTCAAACGCTTGGGAGTTGCCGAGGTCTTCGGAACAGTTTTCTCCGCGATCCATCTCAGCATCTCAGTGAAGGCATCGATGTCACTGATGTCTGGAGTGAACTTCTCGCAACATAGGGTCTGGAAGGTGGGCCAGTCGGCTTTACAAAGCCGCCAGCTCCTCTCTCGCTCTATGGGAGATGCCCCCCCACAATTAAGAATAATTGGGAAGTGGTCGCTCCCGCAGAGGTCATCCCAGATCCTCCACGAAAAGTCCAGCGCCAGTTCTGGTTCTACAATGCTGAGATCGATGGCGGAATATGTTCCGTAGCCGGGATGCAAATATGTGTAAGCCTGAAATCTGTAGGAAAGAGAAATGAGGAGAGTTGAGTCAAAGGATCGTGTCTATTTGCTCTATGGTGACCAGCCAGGGAGCCAAAGACACGGACAGACTAAGAGTGGAAAGTGAAATGCTTGCAGGCTCCCCCTCCTGGAACTCTTTTCAGACATAATCAAGTAGGAGTATGGCCAGCAGAGAGGAGATAGAGAGAGGTGTGGACAAAGTGCGGTCCGGATAGCAAGTGCTTTTTAGAAGGAATACTGAGGCAATTAAACATAACCTGTTATTACTGAAGCCAATGGTGTCAGGTTTTTTTGCATTTAAAGTATCTCAAAACTTAGCGATTTAAAATAAATGTTACTTCAAACTAAAGTGCGGTAGATAATAACAATCAATTGAATATATTCAACTCAAAAAAATTACAGAAATCCAAAGACTATGGAACTTTAACAGGAAGCGCAGATTTAGTCTCTTCAGTATCCACATGTGAGCAGGAAACAGGTACATGAGGTTTTAGCCAACTGGTTCACTTCGCAGTGTCACGTAACAAATCGGTCAAGTCGGTCAGATTTAGTCTCTTCAGTATCCACATGTGAGCAGGAAACAGGTACATGAGGTTTTAGCCAACTGGTTCACTTCGCAGTGTCACGCAACAAATCGGTCAAGTCGGTCAGTAAGACAACTGGGGTCTCAGAGGACCAGCCTGAGGATATTGTTGGACAGAGGGGCAGCATAGCAATAGACAGGCTACACAGGGGCTGCGTATAGGTAGGCAGCTGACAGGTCTCTAAGGTGAACAGCCTCACCTCCCCACACACGCCCACACCACGCCCACATCCCTACACCACCTCCACCACACCAACTCCCCACACAACCTCCCCCCACACCAGCTCCCCAAACACACCCACATCACACACACACCACCTCCCCTCCCCCCGCCCCACACACACACAAACACACCCGCCGTGCCCGGATGTGGGGGCGCGGTGTAAAGCCGGGTGGGCGTTTTGCGGTGGGTGCAATCCTTCGAGTGTCCCGACAAATGGTTCAGCATGATAGATGTGCGTGGGTGATTGGAACGAGAACGGCCCGACCACACATGCCACCGCCAAGCCTTCAATCTGCCCCCACTCACCCTCCTCTCTCACCTCCGAGCCCCGCACCCTGCACCCCGCCAACCCATCACCCTGCACACCCCCAACATATCACCCTGCACACAACCAACACATCACCCTGCACACCGCCAACCCATCACCCTGCACCCCGCCAACACATCACCCTGCACCCCGCCAACCCATCACCCTGCACACCGCCAACACATCACCCTGCACCCCGCCAACACATCACCCTGCACACAACCAACCCATCACCCTGCACCCCGCCAACATATCACCCTGCACACAACCAACACATCACCCTGCACACCGCCAACACATCACCCTGCACCCCGCCAACACATGACCCTGCACACAACCAACCCATCACCCTGCACCCCGCCAACATATCACCCTGCACACAACCAACACATCACCCTGCACACCGCCAACCCATCACCCTGCACCCCGCCAACCCATCACCCTGCACCCCGCCAACCCATCACCCTGCACCCCGCCAACACATCACCCTGCACCCCGCCAACCCATCACAGTGGCTAGTAGCCCAGTAGCCCACACCCTGCATCCCTCCCCCCCATACCAGCCCACTACCTCGCACCCTGCACCCTGCACCCCCCCCCCCCCACACACACACATACCACCCAATACCTCGCACCCTGCACCCTGCAACCCGCACCCCCCTACAGCCCATACCAGCCCAATACCTCGCACCCCTGCACCCCCCCCCCCCCACCCATACCAACCCACTACCTCGAACCTTGCACCCTGAAACCCCCCCCCCCCCCACCATACCAGCCCACTACCTCGCACCCTGTACCCCACCCTGCACCCCACCAACCCATCACACTGCCAGCCAGCCCACTACTCCCCCACCCTGCACACCACAAACCCATCACCTCCATACCAGCGACTACCCCACACCCTGCACCCCACCACCACCACCCCCATACCAGCTCAGCTCCCCCCACCCTGCGACCCCACCAACTCACCAACCTGCCTACCAGCCCACTACCCCGCCCCGCCCCCCCACGCTAACACCACCCCCGGCCCATACCAGCCCACTACACCCACCCCTGCACCACCCCCTCCCCATACCAACCCACTACCTCGCACCTTGCACTTGCACCCCCCACCCCCCATACCAAGCCAACTACTCCCCATCCTGCACCCCCCAGAGAGCACACCATATGCCCACTACCCCCCCCCCACCCTACCCATACCAGCCAATTACCTGCCACCTGCACCCCCCCTCCCACGCCCCCTTCCCATACCAGCCCACTACCCATCACCCTGCACTCACCCTGTTCCTCGCCCTCTCTTAGCACTGCACCCCTCCTGTCCCTCCTCCTACACCCCACCCCATCCCTCACCCTGCACCCCACACCCCTCTCACTCACCCCCACACCCCCTCCCTCCCCGTCCCTGCCCTCTCCCTCCCTCCACCCTCTCACTCAACCCCCCCCCACACTCACGTTGCCCTCCCTTCCACACGCCCACCGTCTCCACCCTCCCTCCCTACACAACCTCCCCCACTCACTCACACACCCACTCTCACACCCTGTTCTGCCTCTAAGAAAGAAACCCATTTTCCTCGACTCTAGGGCTTTGCTTTCCTCATTCAGACCTCATTTTACAAACAGAAGAGCTCCTAAGTGCGTGTCTGAATAAGCTAGGAAAATAAAAGTTCGGTTCAGCCTCTGAGAATCATACAAATAACGCATAATTCTCACTAATGCTCCTCATCTAAGTGTGCTGCACTCCCAACGGGCTCCCTGAATGGATGCACATGATTTATTCGAATACACCAGGGGCTGGACTTGGCGGGGAATGTCTCCTTCCAATCCAGGGCCCCTCGATTGAGAAATTCTCCTATTATTTCCAGTAGAAATATTTTAAGCCTCTGTCACACATCACCGGATTGGAGGGAATGGAAAGAAACCGAACAAAGTCTGTTGATAGTCCAGTTTGTGTCCGTACAAATTTTGAACATGCACAAAACTTGGAACGGATGCTGCCGGATTGATATCTCTGGTTCTTGTCCGGTTTGAGTTTGTTTCGTCCATTGGCTATCCGTTCATGTCCATTTCTTGTCCGTTTATGTCTGTTTCATGTTCGTTTCATGTCCGTTTCATGTCCGTTCGTCCAGCAGCCTTTGACCCGATATCGCAACATTTTGACACATTTTAATACATTTTGATACTTATGCCGCCCAGACTAGACAATTCTGTCCGTTGCTCAATCCGGTGATGCCTGACAGGGGCTTTAGGTTTTATTTTTTTAACTGTTAGCAGTTAATGTCACCAGCTATTTCGACTTAACTGCAAATCGAACGTTATATATGGGAATCGGGAAATCATCATTGCAATTGGTATACACATAAACATAAACATGAACGTAATGAAGTTGGTTGTTTGTTGGAGTTTTACGTCCTTGCAACATCTCCGGTCATATCAGGAAGGGTACTGGCAGTGTACACTCATGGTGACTTTATAGTGCTGCCCTACTGGGAGACCAGGCCACCAGCACCATGTCCTGATATCCAACTCAGTCACATTATCCTGACACTGAGTGAAACCAATCCTTGCCCTATCCTATTAATGCCGAGCAGCAAGCTAGGAAGCGACACGTATCAATTTTATAAGCCATTGTGTTTGACTCGATGGGTAACCGACCTCCCGACATTCCGCACGCGAGGCCCGCTCTCTACCGATTGGGCCACCGCACCCGCTACGATGTGGGTGTGTGTGGGCAGTTCCCCGCGCGCACCCCCCAGTCTCCCCTAGCGTATGCCCCACATTATCTCCGCGCATCAATGGCCGCCAGATCCATCTCCACCCAGACATCCAATCGGCCCCCAATATGGCTCTATGGATGTCCCGGGTCACCGCCGGTATTTCCGCCGTGCCTCATGGGCTTCACGCCGCAACCAATCATGGACCAACTGTTGCCTCTGTTCTGTCTGCGCCAGTCTCCACAATAAGCGCGCCTATTGTATGTAGCGCTCGTTGTTAGCCTCTTCCAGCCTTTTCCAGCCTTTTCCAGCCACTTCCAGCCTCTTCAGGGCTTCCTCCAGCCCCATCAAGTCTCAGCATGCCTCCCCAAGCATCCTCCATCCTCTTCCAGTGTCTTCCAGAGTCCTCCAGCCCCATCATGCCTCCCAAGCCTCTTCCAGCTTCTTCCAGCATCCTCCAGCCTCCTCCTGCCTCCCCCTTCCTCCTCCAGCCTCCTCCTGCCTCGTCCTGCCTCCTCCAGCCTCCTCCAGCCCCCCCCCCCTGCACCCCCCGCACCCCCCATACCAGCTTACTACCCCGCACCCTGCACCCCGCACCCTGCACCCCACCAACCCGCCTACCATCCCAATACCCCGCACCCTGCAACCTGCACACCACCAACCCACCACCCCCATACCAGCCCACTACACCCCGGCCTCTTCTACCCTGCCCAAACCTCCCCAAGCCTCATCCAGCCCCCTCCAGCCTCAGGCTGCCTCATCCAGCCTCCTCCTGCCTCCTCCTGCCTCCTCCTGCCTCCTGCCTCCTCCAGCCAACGTCACGTCGTCAACTGAATTTCTACCGGCATGCCATCGCTGCAATCTCTTCCATCTCTGCCATCTAAGCAATATCTGCTATATCTGCCATCCGTGCCCTCTCTGCTGTCTTCGCCATCTCTGAGATGTATGGTATTCCTTTTGCTAGCCTGACACTAAATACCCCTTTGGCAGCCTCTGTCCACACCCTCTCCACCTAGCACCACACAGCCCCCCCCCCCCCGCACACACACAATGCTCCACCCTCACAGTGCCACGCCCAGCCATACGCTACCTCTCAGTCTACTACCCACAGTCTACTACTCTACAGAGTATTGGGTGAGCCATTCGAAGCTCTACCTTCACTCCCTCATCCCTCACCCCTCACCCAACACCCCCGCCCTCCCCCAACACCCCGCCCTCCCCCAACACCCCGCCCTCCCCCAACACCCCGCCCTCCCCAACACCCCGCCCTCACCCAACAGCCCGCCCGCCCTCCCCCAACACCCCGCCCTCCTCCAACTCC
The DNA here is from genome assembly GCA_030323885.1 of Branchipolynoe longqiensis. NCBI lineage: Eukaryota > Metazoa > Annelida > Polychaeta > Phyllodocida > Polynoidae > Branchipolynoe > Branchipolynoe longqiensis. The sequence continues at coordinate 113,491,963 of CM059188.1, forward strand.
CCGCCCTCCCCCAACAGCCCGCCCCCCCTCCCCCAACACCCCGCCCTCCCCCAACACCCCGCCCTCCCCCCACCCCCCCCCCTCCCCCCGCCCTCCCCCACCACCCCGCCCCCCCTCCCCGCCCCCGTCCCCCCCACCCCCCCCCCCCCACCACCCCGTCCTACACCCCTCCACACCCCGCCCTCCCCCTCCCCCCACTACTGCTGCTCCCCAGGACCTCCCCCTCCTTGCCCTCCTTGCCCTCTCAGCCCCCCCCCCCCCTCACACACTCCTACCTCCGCCCCGCCTTTCCGCCCGGCTACTAGATCATGGAGTACCGCTAGAAGTGACAGCCCTCCGTGCTGCTAATGTATGGCACTGGTTGCCGGCGGTGTGCCTGCTTCCATTTAGACTGGTCTGCTGGTTGTCATATAACAAATATGCACTTTCCCCCGGCAACCTCCACCTCGCACTAAGCGTCATCCAGTCGTGCCAAGCGCCATGTAGTCTTGGTAAGCGCCGTCTAGTCGTACTAAGCGCCCTATAGTCGTGGTAAGCACTATCTAATCACGCTAACCACTATATAATCGTGCTAAGCACCGTCTAATCTTGTTAATCGCCATATAATTTTGCCAAGCGCCATGTAGTCTTGGTAAGCACCGTCTAGTCATCCTAATCACCATCTAATCATGCTAAGCACAATCTAGTCTTGTTAAGCACTATCTAATCGCGCTAAGCACCATCTAATCATGTTAAGTGCCATATAATCATTCTAAGTGCCATCTAGTCTTGTTAAGGGCCATCTAATCATGCTAAGTGCAATCTGGACTTGGTAAGCACTGTCTAGTCATACCAAGGATCATGTAGTGGTGCTAAGCGCCATCTAATTGTGCTAAGCGCCATCTAATCTTGTTAAGCCCCATCTAATCATACCAAGCACCATCTAATCTTGCTAAGTGCCATATAATCATGCTAAGCGTGGTATTATACCACGTGGCATCTAATTGTGCTAAGTGCCATCTAATCTTGTTAAGGGCCATCAAATTGTGCTAAGCACCATCTAGTCTTGGTAAGCGCCGTCTAGTCATACAAAGCATCAGGTTGTGGCGCTAAGGGTCATCTACTCATACCAAGTGCCATCTAGTCTTGGTAAGCGCGTCTAGTCATACCAAGCGCCATCTAAGCATGCGAAGCGCCATCTTGTCTTGGTAAGCACTGTTTAGTGTTAGCAAGCGCCATGTAATCATCCTAAGCGCCATCTAATCTTGGTAAGCGCCATCTAATCATGCTAAGCAGCATCTAGTCATGCTAAGCACCATTTAGTCAATCTAAACTCCATGTAGGCATCCCAAGCGTCATCTAGTCATGCTAAGATCTATCTAGTCATTCCAAGCACTATCTTGTCATACCAAGCAGTGTCTGGTCTTGCAAAGTGCCATCTAGTCATGCTCCTCCTGCTAAGCGCCATCTAATCATGCTAAGCGCCATATATTCACAATAATAATCATCTGGTCGCACTAAGCGCCACCTAGTCTTACTAAGCGCCACCTAGTCATGCTAAGCACCAGCTAGTCTTGCTAAGCACCATCTAGTCACACTCGGACTCCATCTAGTCGTGCTAAGCATCATCTAGTGGCACTAAGCAACATTTAGTCACGCTAAGCATCATCTAGTCACACCAAACACCATCTAGTCACACCAAACACCATCTAGTCGCACTAAGCGCCATCTAGTCATGCTAAGCGCCATCTAGTCACGCTAAGCACCATCTACTGCGTGCTTGCTTTCATTTTGGTATTATATCTACATACTTGGCAGTGCTGGTAGATCGTGGGGTCGTGGGTTCGAGTCCCGGTCGAGTCAAACCAATGACTTTAAAATTGATACTTGTTGCTTCCTAGCCAGGCGCTCAGCATTATTAGGATAGGGCAAGGACTGGTGTGCTCAGTGTCAGGATAATGTGACTGAGTGGGAGACCAGGTCATGGTGCCGGCGGCCTGCTTTCCCAGTGGGACAGCACTATAAAGTCGCCATGAGTGCACACTGTCACAAGTCGGTGCCCGTCCTGATATGACCTTAGATGTTGCTAGGACGTAAAACAACAACAAACAAACAAACATACTTGGCATATATTAAATTCCTTAGTAGGTATACATTTTGGGGCTGCCCTGTGTTCAGCAATTATAGCATGAATGAGATAATATAATCGAAATAAAATAATATTAAATGTATGTGGTCACATTGCCTTACTGCCCATTTTTCCTTGTCCTAGAATAAATGGGAAGCGGCTTGCAACACAAGCGCTTTACCATTTAAAAAAATGGTGGTAACGAATTTGACATATAGCCGCTGTAATATATTTTGAAGATGAAACTGGTCTCATTATAGCGCGCGTGAGTTTATGCAGTTGTGTCCAATCTGCACGGCGGGAGATGGTGAGATTGGTTGGTTGGGTGTTGGAGTTTTGCATCCTGGCAACATCTAAGGTCATGTTGTGGGCCCTGATGGTGGAGTCCCCAACTTGGCCTGAGCATATAGCTCAAACAGTCTAATCTAATCTAATCTAATATCAGGATGGGTACTGACTTGTGACAGTGCACACTCATAGCGACTTTGTACTGCTGCCCAACTGGGAAATCAGGCCACTGGCATCATGACCTGATATCCCACTCAGTCAAATTATCCTGCCACTGAGCTAACCAGTCCTTTCCCTATCCTATTAATGCTGAGCGCCAGGCTAGGAAGCTACAAGTATTAATTTTTAAGTCATTGGTTTGACTCGACCAGGGTTCGAAACCGTGAGTTCGAATTCCACGATCTACCAAAACGGGAGATGGACCCTCAACTCATTCGGCTATCCACTTTGGTCCCTTGATGGTTGTGGTGGGTGGAGATTTAGTGACACGGGGCAACGACCGGCCCTGAGTGACGTCGCCACGTCCCCACGTCCCCCTAGGGAGGGGCATATGTAACAAACAGACGCGGCCTTGCTGTGACGGAGATTCACCTGGAGCAGCCAGGATTCTTACAAGTTGCAGATTCCGCAGGTGGGGAGGTGTGTGCAATAAAGGTCCTTAGAAGTGCCACCGTACACCTGATTGATTTCAGCAAGTGGGAAATTGGAAGTTGGAAGTGGGTGGGTTGGAGGAAAGTTTGTTTTATTTAACGATGCCTTAGATTTTTGATCATCGGCTATTGGATGCCAAACGTGTGGTCATTCTGACTTTTTTTTTTTTTTGGAAACTCACTGCCGCCACATAGGGTACTCTTTCTGATAAGCAGCAATTGGTCTTTTATAAACACTTTCACACAGACAGGACAGCACATATCACAGCCTGTGATGAACAATTTGTGGTAGACTGTTTAGAACGGAAAATAGCCCAAACTGCAATGGGTCCACTGAGCAGGATCGATCGGAAGTCCCACACCGTCACAGGTGGACATTCTACCGCCTGAGCTATGTCCCGCCCACCCAGGTTTGGAGCAGTAATGTGACGATTAACACCTCCATCACGAGTAGTGGAGGGGATTCACATGCAGGTGGCGCTGCTGACTTGTGATCTAAGATGTCTTCGGAGCAGTCACGCCCAGATGGCATAGCCGAATGAGTTGAGCATCCATCTCCGAAACCCTGGTCGAGTCAAACCAATGACATACAAATTTATACTTGTTGCTTGCTAGCCAGGCGCTCGGCATTATTAGCATAGGGCAAGGACTGGTTGGCTCAGTGTCAGGATAATGTGAGCGAGTGGGGGCAATATCAGCTCAGAGTGCTGGGCGCCCTACTGAAAAAAGTCTAAATCTTCTGGCTCCTAACTATTCCGGCGTGTTCGAGACTCCCAGAAGCGCCCAGCTTGGCGTAAAGCTGGGCAAATGCGGCCAAAGGTTCGGTACTGGAATGTCTGGACTGAACCGAAATAGAATCAATAACACGCCCTTGAATAAGCATAGACAATATAATGTAATCAGATCACGATTGTAATTGTATCTTTGTATTAAATGATATATCACATATATATATGCAGTAAAAGCTCTCTGAATCGACCGACCATGGAACCGACTTTGAATGGTCCATGGTGATCGGTTTAGGTCTTTTTATCAGTACATTGAGTATTGCATGGGCTATCCCATGGCTAACCCAAATAAAGCGATCGACATACTTGAGTGATCGATCTGTGGAGGTGGTTGGTTAGAGAGGTTTTACTGTGCATGTATATATATATATACATACATGCACAATAAAACCTATCTCTCTCTCTCTATATATATAATTATTTTACCTCGGTATACAGCCTCAGGCTAGCCTCAGGCTAGGGAGAAGGAAGCACGTGAGGTACCAGCAATTAGCATATACAACTCATGACTGGATTACGTGTCGTTGGGTTGCTCCGGCAAATTTAGTCTACATACAAGCTAATACGCAGTAAGTATCATAAAAACTGTGGTTAGCTTAATTATGATGCATTAGAGCATCATTATGGAAAGTTTAGACTTTCTTTGGTCCTTTTTGGACGAGTTATTTGGTTATAAAAAACAAAGGATAAAATTCCTTCTCGAAGGATTGAAACCGATCATTAGCGGTTCTGTCAACACCCGAGTCACCGTGTGATTATGGGTAGAGATGTGGGCTCTGCCTCGTCTCCTGTGGAAATTCTCTCGTACTCTAATAGAGAGTAATGTTGGAGATGCTCCTGGGTTTCTTTTATAGACTCCCCACAAACTTTTTCAGGCGTTTCTCCGAGTTTCATAGCATTTTCTCCAACTTGTTGACGTTGTAGTCACGGGTGGGAGAAGTGTGCGGAACAGAGGGATGGGCGGGCCGATACACTGGTCCCGACCCCGCGTAAGGTTTGGGCTTGACCCACAACCCACGCACAAATTTAGCTTATTACGCCTGTGTTATAACGGTATAAACACGTTCTCTAACACCAATAGATGTCCAAATGAGTTTAAAACAACCATGTTGTGACATATATATATACCGGGACTGATCAACAATTTTTGTTTCAGATCCCGATGGCCACGAAGCGGAGTAAGCGCAGTGCAGCAGCAGACGAGGAGTACGACTCCTCACCCGTGTTGTCGGCAGAGCCTGCGACACAGCCCGGGGCGCATATTCTCTCCGAGGAGGACATAGTGCCTGACGGTGCCGCGCCTCAAAATTGGGAGACGCGGTTTGCGGCGATGGAGAGTCACATAATGGCTCTCAAACCACCGGTGTCTAGTAAACGGCGAATGCCGAGTGTGCAAGAAGAGTCTTCTCTGGAGGATTTCTCCCACACAGACTCAGCAATGGAGCTTAGGGCTCCTCCTCCTTCTCCTAAACGGAGAAAGAAGAAGAAACAGATTGTTTCTTCGGGTGATGAGTTCACCAAGGAGAGGGGGAAGACTGGGCTTCGCAAAAAGCGCAAGACCAAGTCCAAGAAGAAGAAGAAGAAGAAGAAAGTTTCTTCTTCTTCGGACTCGTCCACGGATTCCACGTCCACGGAATCGGACTCAGACACGCAATATGAAGGTGTCTATGCTGCCATTGGGGGCAAAGTGGCTAAGAAAGTCGAGAAGCCAAGGGCTAAGCGGGTGAAAACCACTACGCTTATGCGGGAGAACATTAATGGCCATTTCCGCACGTTTAAGCCGGCGGAGATTATTTCTAAGTTATCAGATGAGTTAACAGGCATTAAAGGTGTTCCCAACTCCATCATTAAAGAGATGGATCGAGATGTCAATATGACGGAGGACCGTAGGAGGTTTGAGGGTGTGTTGCACATAGTGCATAAGGTGGTGCTTGGTACCTTAACAGCTATTGCTCCTGTAGCAAACAGAATGCAACAAGAAAACAAGTTCTCGTCTTTGGCTAAGACGATGGACAAAGGTATTGCATTGTTGGCGGCGCCAGGTAATTACCTGTCGTATCGAAGATATGAAAATGTTTTCAAGTCAGTTTGCACAGATGCTGGCAAAGAAGTGGCTCGCTCAAAGAAGGTTACTGATAATGATGGGAAAGAGTTTACGCTCTTTCTTGCTCCAGAGCCGATTAAAGGGAAACCTTTAGATAACACCAAAATGTTTGGCGGTCAACTACAATACCTCTATAAAGAGGTAGAAACTGCAGCCAAGAGTGGCAAAAACATGGATGGTAAGAAGACACAGGAAACTCCTCGTGTCAAAAGGTCACGAGGGGATTTTCGTCCACGGCAGTTCACCAGGGGAACCAGACCGGGCTCAAACTTCGGTCAAGCTTTTCGGGGCCGGGCGCTCGCTCAGGCTGGACCGACAACACTGTACGGCCACTAGGCCGGGGTGTCAACTCGCCAAGACCCTTCCCCAGGGGCGGGTCCAAGTAGAGGTTAAAACACAAACGTTACAAGTCCTTCCAGCCTCTAAAACCACACAAACTGTAAGCAACTTTGTGGCTGGTAATATTAATAATTAGATTTCTGAGTGGCACAAAATTACTAGTGACCAAGAAAATTTTACAAATAGTTAGGGGTGTTCACATTCCCTTCACACAAATTCCGGTATAAGGCAGGATACCTTTTCCTTATAACATTGAACTGGTTGAACGAGAGGCACTAACTAAACAGAAGTGACATACTGTTCAGGAGAGTTTATTTCAAATATCTTCTCGGGACCAAAGCCTAATGGCGAGGTTCGAATGATCCTGGATTTAAAAATCCTTAATAAAATGGGTGAATATCAATTTAAAAAAAAAAAAAAAAAAAAAATGTTCTCGCTAGATACAGCGCGCGATCGGATTACGCTAGATGCGTGGATGGCTAGTGTTGATTTACAAGATGCATATTATACGCTTTCCATAAGAGAAAAAGATCGGAAATTGCTTCGGTTTCTTTGGGATAACCAACTCTATGAGTTTACCTGCATGCCGAATGGTTTAGCTTGTGCCCCTCGTTTATTCACTAAACTGCTCATACATGATTTTTTTATTATAGCATCAACACAAATTGATTGTGTGAATGCAGTTTTGGAGTTATGTGCATTACTCACTAAACTGGGGTTTTATGTACATCCACAAAAGTCAGTGCTTAAACCAACAAAACAACTCAAATGTTTACGGTTTATTCTGAATACACAGTTACAGTGTCGATAACAGAACACAAACTAATTAAGTTTATGAATACAGCGACCCAGCTTATTAAGTTACCAAAACCTAAAATTAGACAGGTCGCAGTCCTTATTGGGATAATGATATCGTATGCACCCGCTATTCTATACGGGAAGGCACATATTAAATCTCTAGAGCTGATGCTTCGTTAGAAAGTTGGGGAGCTCATTGACATGGGATCACAACAGGAGGTAGATGGCTTGATGATGAAAAATCAGACCATATTAATGCGCTAGAATTGTGTGCTATTTATCTGGGTTTATGTACTTTAGTAAAGATACATAAATCACAAGTTAGAATACTAACTGATAATACTACTGCCATGGCATTTATTCGTAACATGGGTGGAACCAAATCAAAGTCTTGCAATCAGTTGTCTAAACTGGTTTGGAACTGGGCACAGGCTCAACAAGTCTGGCTGACTGTAGCGCATATTCCAGGGTCACAAAATACATTTGCAGACCATAAAAGTAGAAATTTCCATGACCGTTTATAATGGTCTCTCTCTACACCTTTGTTTAACTTCATTTGTGAAAAATGGGGTACACCTAAAGTTGACTTGTTTGCATCACGAAATAATAACAAATTACCTTGTTATGTTTCTTGGCATCCTGAAACGGAGGCTTGGAAAGTAGATGCATTTGATATTATCTGGGAAAATAATTATTTTTATATTTTCCCACCGTTTAGCATTATCAGCCGAGTTGTCAGGAAAATCGGCTTGGAAAGGACACATGCTATACTGGTGGTGTCCGATTGGGACACGCAACCTTGGCTGCCAGTAGTTTCACAACTGGCAAAAGAACATATACGATTCCCAAGAAAACTCGGGAATCTGACACACCACGGACCGCTAGTGGTTCACGGCGACGTGTCAACGACGCCCCTATTGGCATTCCTTTTCTAAGGAACCAGCTCCGGCAATTTGGATTGGACAAAATTACTGAGAATAGGATAGTAGCTGATGCCTGGAGGCCAGGAACTGTTAAAATGTACACATCCTATTTAAAGAAATGGGGTGTACATTGTTTGTTAATGAAAGTTAAGCCAACAAATCCAACAATTTCACAAGTAGCTCGTTTTCTTCGTTCTCTAGAGGATGAGGGACTATCTTTTGGGTCGATTAATGCGGCAAGATGTGCGTTATCAATCATATTACCTAGAATTGATGGCGAAACAGTTGGAAAACATTATGTTCTTGGATATCTACTTCGTTCAATTTATCAAAGGAATCCTCCAAAACCAAAGTATAGTCGGTTTTGGGATGTGTCTGTAGTATTTAAGTTGTTTCAGGCTTGGCCTCACAACTCGTGGTTAGATTTAAAACAATTAGGTTTTAAGGTCGCGGTCCTGTTATTATTAGTAACCGGACACAGAGGACAGACCATTGTTGCTTTGTCTTTAACTGGATTAGAAATAGACAAGAAACAAGCTACGTTTGATTTAGCACAATTGCTTAAATCGAACACGTTAGGTGACCCTTTATCTACGGTTCACTTAGACTGTTTTCCGAGTGATCGGAAATTATGTGTTGTGTCAGCCATACGGGCTTATATATCTAAAACAAAAGATTTACGTGCATCACAACAACTATTAGTGAGCTTTATAAAGCCACATAAGGCAATTTCACGAGACACCCTTGCCAGATGGACAATTACGGTGTTGAAATTGGCTGGAGTGGATACGAGCAAATACTCATCCCACTCAACTAGAGGTGCCATGGTCTCCAAGGCACGGTTGCTAGGTATTTCTGTGAAAAGAATACTAGCGCATGCAGGCTGGAAGACGGCTAAGTCGTTTGCAAAACATTACAACAAGCGACTAGAAAAGCCTACCGGCATTGCAAAGCGCCTGCTCGCCAACTAACAAGAATAGGTGAGAACAAAAACGTTGAATATTATATAAGAATGGATGATATTAAGGATAAAAATGAATTATGTAAAGGTCTCCCTAGCCTGAGGCTAGCCTGAGGCTGTATACCGAGGTAAAATAGTATAGTTATACAAATCTTACCTGGGTATAGATGATGGATAACTGTTGTTTTCCCGAGGTATAAGCCTCGGGTAGACGTGGGCTAGGGCCCACCCACCACGCCCTGCCACGTCTATCCCGTTGGTGTACCATTACGGGAAAATCATAGTATCCATTGTATTGAAAGATCATTTTTATCCTGAATAAGTAGGTTAAAATTGCTGGTACCTCACGTGCTTCCTTCTCCCTAGCCCACGTCTACCCGAGGCTTATACCTCGGGAAAACAACAGTTATCCATCATCTATACCCAGGTAAGATTCGTATAACTATACTATATATAGAGATAGAGAGAACAGACTCGAGCATTAGGTCATGTGACCCTGAACCCGGAGTGAAGCCCCTACTGGTGTTCGGAACAAGGTGCGGAGAGTGGTCACGTGGGCACGCCGACATCGCTTTGTTTGTTTGTTGTTGTTTTACGTCCTAGCAACATCTAAGGTCATATCAGGACGGGTACCAACTTGTGACAGTGTACACTCATGGCAACTTTTATAGTGCTGCCCCACTGGAAGACCAGGCTGCCAGCACCATGACCTGATATCCCACTCAGTCACATTATCCTGACACTGAGCCAACCGGTTCTTGCCCTATCCTAATAATACCGATCGCCAGGCTAGGAAGCAACAAGTATCAATTTTTAAGTCATTGGTTTGACTGGACCAAGGTTCGAACCGACGATCAACCGACACGGGAGACGGACGCTCTAACTCATTCGGCCATCCCGTGTCGAGTCCATCTCCCCGCTACCCCCCCCCCCCCGCCCCTGCACACACACCCATTGCCGGCAGTAGGAGACTGCAGTGCTTGTAATAGGTTGGCAGGGTTCAGGGATGTTCCGAGCTATGCGTGTGGGAGGTAGCCATTCTTACTGGATGGTGGGGGGGGGGGGTGTCTAGGGGAGGGGTCTGGAGGAGGGGTCTGACGGGGGAGGGGAGGATGACAAACTCCACAATATTACTACGGTACATTGGCTGTGTAGGTGAACTGACTGGATGAGTGTCTGTCTGTTGTTGTTTTACGTGCTAGCAACATCTAAGGTCATATCAAGACGGGAACTGACTGGAGGTATAAATGGTTTTTTGATTGGCTGTTGGAGTTTTATGTCCTGGCAGCATCTAAGGTCATATCAGGGCAGGTGCCGACTTGTGAGACTGCACACTGATAGCGAATGTATAGTGCTGCCCCACTGGGAAGTGAGGCCACCAGCAGCATGACCTGATATCCCACTCAGTCAGGTTATCCTGACACTGAGCCAACCAGTCCTTGCCCTATGCTATTAGTTCAGATCGCTGGGCTAGGAAGCGACAACTATCAATTTCTAAGTCATTGGTTTGAATCGACCAATAATCGAACTCCCGATTTCCCGCACGGGAAGCCCCGCTCTGCCGATTTGGCCAGGGCGTTCGCTAGGGGGTGTAAGTAGCATATGGAATGTGCGCGCTGATGCGGAATATGTTCTAAACTCGGATTGTGTAGCCTAGATACACCTAGGGTCGCCCGCAAATCCACCCGGATATCCATGTTTACTATGAAGCTTATCCGCGAAGCCTACGTTCACGGTCGAGTCAAACCAATGACTTATATAATTGGTACATGTCAATTCCTAGCCTGGCGCTCGACATTAATAGTGTAGGGCAAGGACTGGTTAGCTCAGTGTCAGGATAATGTGAATGTGTGCGATATCAGATCATGGTGCCTTTGGCCTGATTTACCAGTAAGTCAGCACTATAAAGTCGCCATGAGTGCGCACTTTCACAAGTCGGTACCCAGTCATGATATGAATTACCTTAGATGTTGCCAGGACGTAACCAATCAACCAATATATGCTACAGTTCCAGCACCAGCTGGCCCTGGGTGCAGAGGTACTTTAGGCTATGGTGTATTGCAGTAGGAATGGGCGCTGTCGGGGCCTGCGTTGTGTGTACGGCCGGGTGTTGGAAGTAGGTCGGGTGTCGGACAGTTGACAATGTCGGTGGGGGGTGCAGGGAGGGGGTGCGGAAGGCTGTGGGGGCTGGGTGGGGTGTGGAGGGAGTCGGTGCTTTGCTGTAATTGAATGTGCTGATGGGCTCACGACATTTCGGCGCGAGCAGTCCCTGGGGGAGGGCTGCTGACAGACTGCTGACAGACTGCTGACAGGCTGCTAACAGACTTCTGAGAGACTTTTGGCCTGCTGCTGACAAATAGCTGACAGATTGCTGACAGACTGCTGGTGAGCTGCTGGTGAGCTGCTGACAGACTGCTGGTGAGCTACTGACAGACTGCTAGTGAGCTACTGACAAACTGTTGACCGCATGCTGACAGAATGCTGACAGAATGCTGACATTCTTCTGACAGGCTGCTGATGAGCTGCTGACAAATAGCTGATAGACTGCTGGCAGACTTCTGACAAACTGTTGAAAGCATGCTGACAGAATGGTGACAAAATGCTGACAGTCTGCTGACAGAATGCTGACAGACTTCTGACAGGCTGCTGTTGAGTTGCTGACAAATAGCTGACAGAATTCTGGGAGACTTCTGACAAACTGTTGAAAGCATCCTGATAGAATGCTGAGAGACTACTGACAGAATGCTGCCAGGCTGATGGCCTGCTGCTTACTGACTGCTGACAGACTGCTGACAGAGTGCTGACAGACTGCTGGTGAGCTGCTGACAGACCGTTGACAGCATGCTGACAGAATGCTGACAGAATGCTGACAGAATGCTGACAGCCTTCTGACAGGATGCTGGTGAGCTGCTGACAAATACCTGACAGACTGCTGGCAGACTGCTGACAAACTGTTGAAAGCATGCTGATAGAATGCTGACAGAATGCTGACAGGATGCTGACAGGATGCTGACAGACTGCTGACAGACTGATGGCCTGCTGCTGACTGACTGCTGACAGAGTGCTGACAGAGTGCTGACAGACTGCTGGAGAGCTGCTGACAGACTGCTGGTTAGCTTCTGATACATTGCTCACAGACTGCTTGTTAGCTGCTGACAGATTGCAGAGAGATTACTTCTATACTGCTGACATGGTGCTCACAGGTTGCTGGGAGGCTGGTGCAGACTGCTGCCAGGTGACTGTCAGGTTTATGGCAGCGAGCTGTTGCGTAAATGGAGGTTTATCGACTGACTGGCAGCAGAAGAGTCCACTCCCATCATAGTGGTGCCAGACTGATATGCCTGGAGGCAGTTATCTTCATTCGACCTGTTGGGCCTTCAAGTTAGTTGGTTGGTTGTTGTACTTTTATGGCCTCGCAACATCTAAGGTCATATCAGGACGGGTACCGAATTGTGACAGTTCACACTCATGGTGACTTTATAGTGCTGCGCCACTGGGAAATCAGGCTGCCGGCTCCATAACCCGATATCCCACTACGTCACATTATACTGACGCTGAGCCAACCAGTCCTTGCCCTATTCTATTAATGCCGAGCGCCAGGCTAGGAAGTGACAAGTATCAATTTTATAAGTCATTGGTTGAACTTGACTGCGAATCGAACACCCGAAATTCCGCACATGAAGCCCGCGCTCTACCGATTCGGCCACCACGCCCTGTGGCTCTTACAGTTTCTATTTAGATATCAAATCAAGATCTCAGAGAGAGGTGGCCAGCAGTGATAGGGGCATGTCTCTGGTTATCTGAGATAGGTGTGGAATGGCTAGGTCCAATATTCTACTGGACAAGTGCGGTCGGCTCAGGCATATCTTCGAAGCCCAAATGTGGTCTCTTGCCAGAGTAAGTTGCACTCATTTACTGAAGTCATATTACATTAAAGCCGCATAGTCCAATGGAAGCATCACATTTTCAAAACCAAGACTATTACCTAGATTTGATTCTACATTATTTAAGTTAGACGCTGATGGATTTATTAAGCATTTGTTTCCACATAGAAGGGAATACTGAGTTAATTTAATAGAATATGTTACTGCAGAAGGCTATGGTGTCATAGTTTTGGCATGATTGCCAACAATAATTGTCTATCTTTGCACTTCAAATATCTCAACGGTTAGCTATTTAAAATAGAAGTCACCCCAAATTAAAGGAAGGTAGATTATAACGATATCTTTAAAAATGACAGAAACTCAAAACTATCGGACTATGCAACTTTAAGCCAAGGCCGCGTGTAACCTAATTTAGAGCATGTGTATGACAGGACATGTAACCACAGCTGAAATGTAATTATGATCAGGGAAGATTAATTACTATCCAATCATTTTCTGTGATCACCCTCAAATGTTTGGTAGTTTATGTGAGGTTTAATAATAGTTCGACTGATGAATTATTTTATTTATGTCATTATTAAAGTTGCATAGTTTGATTAAGCATAACATATTTCAAACCAGGGCTCTCACCTAGATTTGATTCTACATAGTTAGTTTAGATATTGATACAGTTATTATGTATTTGTTGCCAAATAGAAGGGAATACTGAGTCAATTTAATAGAACCTGTTACTGCATAAGCCTATGCTGTCAGAGCATCGGTGTTCATGCCAACATTAATTTGGCATGTTTGTGCTTCGAATATCTCCAACGGTAGCCATTTAATATCAATGTTACCACAAATTAAAGTAAGGTAGATTATAACAATCAATTTAATATATTTATCTAAAAAATGGCAGAAACTTAAAACCATCGGAGTACACAACTTTAAGGTTATTATTAAATAAGCGATGAATAAATTAACCAGTTATTCATATATCATCACCATGTATATAATTACACGGAATGTGTGGGGTGTGGAATGCACCATCATACAACTCCAAATCTCAGCATCATGCACAGAACAGGGTCACTCTCCTGAAAACTGGTCAGCATGGGAATGTAATTTTAAAACATCAATAACAAAACTTCCTACTTATTTTTTTCCTTATACTTTTCATATTCATGTTCAGATTTGATGACAGAAATAAGGGAAATAAAATAAACTGTGCAACTTTGATCCTTTTAGTTATGACGTGTTTTTGTACCCAAAAAAAAACATTTTACAGTCAGCCATTTGTAACATGACATATGGTTGAGTCCTTATTAACATCTTGTATTGCATTGATATATCAAACAAAACAGTTCCCAAATCAAAAAGGAAGTATTTATTAACATGTATGCATGCTTCAATTAAAAAAAGAATTGATGTCTTCAGAAATAACATTACAAATTTCCATCACACGTGTAACCAGTGGTGTCTGGATGCCACACAAATATTGTACACTAATCATTCAGTGAATAGAGCATGGCTGGGAATTTTTTGTTGTTATCAATATAAGCACTACATATTGCTGTATATTAGGCCATGATTAATATGCTTCTAAGTATGATATTATTGGATTTTTATTAAGCAAACTGTGTGGTGTCCTAAACATGTGTTACACGTGTGACAGACATGTTATACTGCCATAAGACATAACTTAGTCATGGACTACACCTTTATTTTTTTTCTCATCATTTTATATTTTACATAGATGTAAAGGGGAGATTTCCAGCTTTCATTTGCAACCAAAAAATGGAAAAACTTAAAATATTAGATTTTAACGCTCCATGCGACACTTCTGGCCAGTTTTCAGGAGAGTGACCCAACAACATGTGGATTTAAACAAATATTTCTTTGAAGAAAGAAACTGCAGTCAGAAGTTGCAGTGAGTGCTCACCCTCCTGCAGTGCTCCGTAAACTTACCCACTAGTAGTAGGCCATCTGAGCAGCGAAGCTCCTGCCCTGTGTGTATACCAGCCTCATGCATATGGCATGAGCGTAGCTGGCACAGTGTCAGCAATGGTGTAAAGCAGCATGTTTGACTAGAGAAGGCGTGGTTTCCTAGCAATGGCTCAAATTCTAGACACAATGGCTGCAGTTGCAGATGATGTTCTACTCCAGTTAGGCCAGATTATTATACTATCACTATAGCCACTTCCATAGAACATTTGAAGGAGTCGATCCTAAAATTAGATGTGTGACCTTAGATGTTGTTAGGATGTAAAACAACAACAAACAAATGTGCCCATCTCAGAAGTGTTACAGTGAATTTTGCATGTAACACACCTTGTTTAAATCCTCCAGGGACATAGACTTTTCAAGACAACAAACATCTATTGCTCTTTGGGTAGCTGGTTCATGGATGCAGTTGAAATATAATTTGCCAAATTACACTTTAAAAAAATCTCAAATGTGAAATCTAAAATGGAGTTTTATATCAATATTATAGTAATGACACTCGAGTCCATTTTGCAGGTATTGCAGGTATTGCAGGTATTGCGATACCTCAGGCAGTTTGGCACCCCTGCCCTGCAGAGTTGTAAACCACTGCCCTGTGGTACAGGTTCTTGACAGAACCAAAGGGAGCAAACCCTAAACAGAAAACCATGTCACTGTGGGTTTTTTTGTTGTTTTTTTTGTACATTAGTTGTTTAAGCAGGGGAAATTTCAGTCGCAGACGACTGGTCTTCCTCATTCCACTGCTCCTTGCCCTATCCTAGTAATGCCGAGCGTCTGGCTAGGATGTTTTGTTGTTGTTTTACGTCCTAGCAATATCTAAGGTCATATCAGGACGGGTACCGACTTGTGACAGTGCGCACTCATGGCGACTTTATAGTGCTGTCCCACTGGGAAACCAGGCCGCCACCATGACCTGGTATCCCACTCAGTCACATTATCCTGACACTGAGCACACCAGTCCTTGCCCTGTCCTAATAATGCCGAACGCCTGGCTAGGAAGAAACAATCATAAATCTTTAAGTCATTGGTTTGACTCGACCAGGGTTCGAACCCATGATCTATCAGCACGGGAGACGGACGCTCTAACTCATTCGGCCATCCCGTCTGGTGTTGGTTGTGTGATGGATAATATTACTGATAAACCTTGTTGAGGGGAATGTCGCTTCATTTGAAACACTTTATTAGAGATATAGCATCTGTTTTTAGAGCTTAATGGTGTTTCATAGTTTTATCCAGTTATAAAATGTTTGCCCATAACAGAGAGAGAAGTGTTACAAAAAGAAACATTGGTTTAAAAAGGTACTTGGCATGTATCTGTTCAAATAGCTTGATTGCGATTGGCATTCACCTCAGATATCAAAGGGTGCAGTTGTTAAAAGGCTGATCGGACTAGACTTGGATATAGTGTGGGGTACCCAAGCATAAAGCAATCTTCCTGTATTGGCCTCAGCCAAAAAGAGAAGACTTTAAGGCCAGACAAAGAACCAGTTGTTGTACCAAACTCTCCTCCATCATTAATAGTCAATTAGTCACACTCAAATCCCTACTAAGCTAGACTTAACCGCAAAGGCTCATGATGGAATCACTCTCTGGTCTTTCCAACCATCAAGCATAGTGTGAGAGTTCAGCCACTTGCTTTTGGGGCCACGGAGTATGACTCTGTATACGCGCAGTAACACCACAACGGAACTTTACTTCTTAACTTACAAATTAACTTACAGATCTATGCCCTATAGGGCCTCTAATGCCAGCTCGTTATGGTAAACATAGAACTAGTTTTTACACACATATGGAGGTGGACGGAGCCCTGAGGTCATATAATTGTGTGAGTCCTCTCCAATGTATATCCAGCCTTCTCTCAAATGCTTCTACCGTTGTATCATGATCAAATAAGACTCTGGACAGTTTTACGTTATAATCCAAACTGTGAATTCTCAGATAGCTATTTAACACCTAATTGAAGCTGAGGTTATCTGTGGTAACGCAGTTGATATTTCGTTCAATCATCCCAAATGACTCTTCCCAGCTTTTAAAGAGATATAAGCCAGGGAACGCTTGCACATTTCCATAATCTTGCACTATTAAATAGAGCCCGGACGCAGCGGCCGAATCGATAGAGCGTATGCCTCCCGTGCGGGAGATCGGGAGTTCAATTCCCGGTCGAGTCAAACCAATGACTTACAAAATTGATACTTGTCGTTTCTTAGCTTGGCGTTCAACATTAATAGGATATGGTAAGGACTGGTTTGGGTCAGTGTCAGGATAATGTCACTGAGATTATATCGGGTCATGGTGCTGGTGGCCTGATCTCTCAGTGGGGCAGCACTATAAAGTTGCCATGAGTGCCTACTGTCACAAGTCTGTACCCGCCCTCATGTGAACTTACATATTGCCAGGACGTAACATTCCAACAATCAACCAACTATGAAGATAAACAGAAACATGCCTAGACTCTGAGAGAGCAGTGTTTTAAAGAAGCAGTTATCAGCAAAGAGAAAGTAATTAGTATAAACCTACTTTCCTTTTAACCTACATAATTACACTCCTCCCTTGTATGACGTCATAGGATGCGTTATTTGGAGCTCAAACCCAGTACATCAGGATTAATCCATCTAAGATCATTAAAGTTGCATAGTCTGATGGCGTTTGAATTTTAGTTTTGTTTGTTAGATAAATATTTTAGATTGATCGTTTTCACCTACTAATCATTAGTCCAGGGTCATTTTGAAGCAATTTGAGCTGATAGAACTCAAAATACTTTCGACGAGCTTTCCAAAAGTCCTCCATCCATAACCTATATTGACATCTCACGGTGGACAAGTGGTGTGAGCCTACGTACTAATGGCTAGGTAGTCTGGTCTCCGCCTATTTCTACTGGCCACATACACACACAATGTGCCCAGTGATTGTGGGGGTGGGGGTGAGGATGGGGATGGGGATAGGGGGGGGGGGGATTTAGCTGCATGGGGTCCATATCTGATTAGCACACTCCCTGTCGGGTGGGGGTGGGGGGAAGCAGAGGGGGAAGGGAGGGAGGGGTGGTTGGTTGGCTGGGGTGCCATCAAACTTTCACCATGTGTCCTTGAACCTGACAAAAGCCATATATGGTACTGGGAATGAGGGCAAGTCTATTGAGGTCATGAGATTGACCTGATTGGTTAATGGCTTCACTGTCTGATGCCATCTCAAAGTAGGTATCCACAGGGATGAGTTAGTAAATTCACTGATTATTCTGCATATGCGGTCCCAAATCACTAGTTAATGCATCAATATCTAAGTTGGATATATAGAATCAAATGCAAATAACTGTTTTGGTTTTGGAAAATATACATTTTATCGGACCATGCAACTTTAAGTCAAGAACCCCATAGCTATGCAGTTGATGTTCCTGTGATTAGTTTGTTCAGATATGGCGAATATTCATAGAAGAAATACTTGTTGAAATCAGGGAATCAAATCTTTAATCAAAGGGCAAAAAAAAAGCATTAGGAAAATACAATTGGTAATATGGCTCGTTTCGAATTGTGAGCAATCACAGAATTGTGAACATCAGAAGTTGTTTCCTTATCTTTTCTCTCAATTTAACCAAATTAATTGATTAACTTCACACAGAATATTGCTTTTGTTTCTAATTGAAAAGGAAATAAAGAATCTCCCCCGGGGAAGATGAGCCAAATGCCGACAAGTGGAAGACAGTAAATGGAACTGAGCCCCCTGTTGTGAGTGGAATAACACAAGTGTGCAACCTTGCGCTTCAGACAGTATTGTGCATCCAGGACAAACCAATTATTGTAAAACAGATGCCACAAAGCAGTTTTGCACACAGCTCACCGCCTGATCTCCCATCTTGGAACCTGGTGCGGTGGCCAAATCGGTAAAGCGCGGGTCTCGTGTGCGGAAGGTCGGGAGTTCGGTTCACGGTCGCATCAAACCAATGACTTATAAAATTGATACTTGTGGCTTCCTATCCTGGCGCTCGGCATTAATAGGATAGGGCAAGGACTTGTTCGCTCAGTGTCAGGATAATATGACTGGGTGGGATATTGGGTCATGGGACGGTGGCCCGATTTCCCAATGGGACAGCACTATAAAGTCACCATGAATGCACACTTTCCCAATTAAGTACCCATCCTGATATTACCTTAGATGTTGCCAGGACATAAAAGTCCAACAACCAACAAACCAACCCATGCTGGAATTAAGACTTTGCATCGAACGCACCAACTTCTTACTGCTCTGTGTAGGGAAGCTATGGATGAAGTGGCGTTTTACTAGTGTAGTGCAGACCAATGACGTGGGTAGTGGGTTCGAGACCCGCTCTAGGCGCAATATTTCCCATTTTAATCGCCCCCACGACACTACTATATGTGACTAGAATAACAACGTCTAAATAAAGACATCTCTGTTTTTTCCTCATTTCTAGGACTCAACATCAACTGCTTAGCATTACTAGGATAGGGCAAGTGTTGGCCGGCTCAGCGTTAAGACAATGCGACTGAATGGTTTCACGGTTCCAGACCAGAAGTGGTGGCCGAATTGGTAGAGCGCTTGCTTTGTGTGCTGAAGGTGAGGAGTTCGAATCCCAACCAAGTCAAACCAAGGACTTTTAAAATAGATAGTTGTGCCTACCTAGCCTGATGCTCGGCATTATTAGGATAGGACAAGGACTGGTTAACACAGTATCAGGATAATGTGACTGAGTGGGATATCGGGTCATGGTACGGGCAGCGTGGTCTCCCAGTGGGATATTACTATAAAGTCGGGACCGGGCGCGGTGGCCGAATCGGTAGAGCACAGGCCTCGCGTGCTGAAGATCGGGAGTTCGCGAGTTCAAGAATTCGATTCCGAGTCGAGTCAAACCAATGACTTAAAAATTGATACTTGTCACTTCCTAGCCTGCTGTTCGGTATTATTAGGATAGGGCAAGGACTGGTTAGCTCGGTGCCAGGATAATGTGACTGGGTGGGATATCAGGTCATGGTGCCGGCGGCCTGATTTCCCAGTGCTGCAGCAATATAAAATCGCCATGAGTGCGTACTGTCACAAGTCGGTACCCGTCCTGATATGACCTGAGATGTTGCTAGGACATAAAATAACAACAACAAACAAACAAACTATAAAGTCGCCATGAGTGTGCAGCTTCACAACCTGGTAACCATCCTTATGTGACCTTAGATATTGCTAGGAGGTAAAACAACAACAAACAAACAAACAATGGTGCCATGGTATCTCAGTGAGGCAGCATTTCAAAGTCGCCATGAATGCGCATTGTCACAAGTGGGTATATATGTCATTGGAGGTTCTAGTTACAAATAAACAAGAGAACAGGATGGGTAAATGGATTGGCACCATTTATATAACGACCATTGGCTCGGGAGATGCTTGTACCGTTAAAAGGAAAAAGGTGAGGCGGGTGGGGCCAGTCACGCCCTCGCAAGCAGTATACAGTACAACCCCGTTAAACCAAGCTCGGTTAAACCAAACGCTCTGTTAAGGTTCCATAGTCTGATGAAATGTCAAATTTTCAAAACCAAAACACTTACCTAGATTTGATTCTACATATTTATCTTAAATACTGGTACAGTTGTTAACCATTTGTTGTCACATAGAAAGGCATGGGGAGTCAATTTAATAGAACTGGTTACTGCATAACCCTATGGTGTCAGAGTTTTGGCATACTTGCCAACATTAATTTGGCATGTTGTCACTTCAAATATCTCCAAAGTTAGCCATTTAAACTAAAAGTTACTTCAACCTAAAGTAAAGTAGCTGATAATGATCAATTTTATGTATTTATCTCAGAAAATGACAGAAACTCAAAGCCATCGGACTGTGCAACTTTAACCCAAACTTGTTTTGGCGGCCCGGCAAAATGCTACCATTTATCATATACAAAAGTTGGTTAAACCAAAGTCGGTTAATGAATTTATTAGTCTTGGTTTGAATAGCAGCATCACAGGTGAAGTGAAGGGGGACGAGTTTATAGTATTATCTGGTGTTCATGACGGCCGGAACCCAGTAATAAACTGTTCCCCCTTCATTTCACCTGTGATGCTGCTATTCAAACCAAGACTAATAACTCATTAACCACACCTAAGGAAGAAAGGAAGACAAGTCACACAGATAGACAGTGAGGGTTTTGTGCTTTATTGGAAGCAACTCCTGTTCACCTATCAGTGACCTATCACCCTAACCCCTTACCTTCTGCCCACACAGAATCTCATTGCATCTATAATCTGTCTCTGAGCCAGTGAGTGCCTACAGCCCATTGAACCGGAGTCCTATGGTTGTTGCACACACTCAATTTTGATATGTGAATTTTGCCAACATCAGACAGAGTGTCTGGGGTCCTGCTCTAGAGTAGGTCTGTCTCACTCAAGAGTCAGGAGTAGAGTGCCGCTGTCCAGTGTGACTGGAGCATCGGTCCTTCATAATTAATTCAAGTGAGGCTAGTGTGGTCAGAGGCCCGAGGGGAGGGGGTGTCTGGGCATCCCACAGCCCACCAATCAAGCACCCCCCACAGGCTGGGAGGGTGGCACCACCCAGTCGGGGTGGTGGTGACTCAACCCAGCTGCAGGTGGCGCCTCGGTGTATATGTTGATTAGGCTGATGTGCTGGCCCATTGGCACCATGGTACAGGTAGTTGCAGACAGTTACAAATATATATATATTAAAATGTCCATTTTCTCTAATTGCATTCTTTATGAATACATAGAGGAACATTTCACCAAACCGGAACTCTCCCTTATATAAGAACATGTCTTCATTAACCTTAGGCATCACGTATGAACATATATTTCACATAGCTTATATCATGTCATTATGTGAGTGGGGCATCATTGCTCTTATATTACATAACCTTCTCTCCACTCCGTCGCACAAGAATAATAATGCTCTCTGCCAATATATAATTCCGAACCGAAAATCCGTATATTTTTACACCTGGGTGGTTCACGCTGCCCCCTGATCGCCATCTCCTGATACCAGGTCTCCCAGCTGCCATGACCGGGCGTGGTGGCCGAATCGGCAGAGCGCGGACTTCGCGTGTGGAAGATCGGGAGTTCGGTTCCCTGTCGGGTCAAACCAATAACTTATCAAATTGATACTTTTCGTTTCCTGGCCTGTCGCTCGGCATTAATAAGATAGGGCAAGGACTGGTTCATTCAATATCAGGACAATGTGACTGAGTGGGATATTGGGTCATGGTGCCGGTGGCTTGATTTCCCAGTGGGGCAGCACTATAAAATCGCAATGGGCGCCCACCGTCACAAGTCGGTGCCCATCCTGATATGACCATAGATGTTGCCAGGATGTAAAACTCCAACAACCAACCCAACCTAATATGACCACAGATGTAGCTAGGAAGTAAAACCCGCAACAAACAACAACATGCGTAATTTCGGTTTACTAAACAGAAGCAAAGTACACATCTTTCCTTATTACGCCTTAAGGGTATGCAGATTCTTACTTATTTACGTCGGTAAGTCCCACTCCCATTGTTCCCTCCGCGGGCGCTACCCGCTGTTTTACCCGCTGTCCCCTGACAGTCCTTTCCTCAATCTACCAGGTCTCCCAGCTGCCAATACGAAGCCGGCTCAATAGGAGCAGGCTTGGATCTAAGGCTATGCACAAAGGGTGGATCCTCACTACAATGCCCGGCAGGGGGAGTATTCAACAGGACAGATCGATCGTCATGCAGGCTATGTATGCCTAGCTAGTTCAATACGCCCGGATCTCCCCACTCCCGGCTACCAAACCCTTTGTGCCAACGTGTGTGTTGGCACATCTCTCGTAATGCACGGCGCGCGTCCGAACCCCACCCCATCCCTTCCCGTCGTCACACCGCCCGTCCCAACCCAGTCCCGTCCCCACCCAGTCCCATCCCCACCCAGTCCCGTCCTCATCCCGTCCCGTCCCCACCTCGTCCCGTCCCAACCCAGTCCCGGCTCCGTCCCGTCCCCACCCCGTCCAGTCCTCATTCCCCGCGCCACCGTCCCCCGTCCCGTCCCACCCGTCCCTTCCCACCGTCCCCGTCCCACACCCAGTCCCCCATCCCGTCCCGTCCCCACGCTACCCCGCCACGCCGCATTCCCTCACCGTCGCCGTCCCCACGCACCGGCCTCCCGTCCCCACCCTACAGTCCCCCGTCCTGTCCCATCCCGTTCCTCACCCACCCACCACGCTCCATCCCCACCCCACGACAGCCCCCCCCATCAACCCGTCTCCCACCCTCAACCCTCCCCACCTCAACCCATCCCACATCAACCCGTCCCCACATCACCCGTCCCCACATCAACCCCTCCTCACCTCAACCCGTTCGCCTTCCCGACCTCAACCCATCCCCCACCTCAACCCGTCCCCACCTCAACCCATCCCCACCTCAACCCGGCCCCACCTCAACCCATCCCCACCTCAACCCATCCCCACCTCAACCCGTCCCCACCTCAACCCATCCCCACCTCAACCCGTCCCCACCTCAACCCATCCCCACATCAACCCGTCCCCACATCAACCCGTCCCCACATCAATCCATCCCTACCCACTCCCTCTCCGTTCGTCTCCCTCCCCCTCTCCCCCCTCCCCCCTCCCCCTCCTCCCCCTCCCCCGCCCCCCAGTCAGCGCTGTGCATGTCTCTCTGTCTGCCCGCCGAAACGCGCCGTGTTTGTATTTATAGCCGGGTGCTGGAGGGACCGCAGGGACTGATCGATTTGTGTCTCCGGCAGTGAAGATGGGAGAGTCAGTGTTTCATCCGCCATCAATGTGCGCGTTGTGTGTGTGTGGGGGGGGGGGGGGGGGAGCGGGAGGGGGAGGGGGGAAGAGGGAGGGGGAGGGGGAGGGGGAGACTCAGTGTGTCATCCGCCGTGAATGTGCGCGTTGTGTGTGTGGGGGGGGAGGGAGGTTGGAAGGAGAACGGGAGGAGGATGTGGAGGGGGAGGGGCAAGGGGAAGGGCAGGGGTAGCCGGGAGAGGTTGGGGAGAGGGGGAAGGGGAGGGGACAGCCAGGTATAACAGACACTGGAGGCAGCCACCCTACCCCACCTACCTCACGTGCCTGAACCCCACCTACCAACTATCACACCTGTCACTAACGCAACCACTCACTAATTTTCAGCGGTACAGTGAGTGGTGGTTACAGGGTGCAGGGGTGGTGGCACCACCATCGCAGCTGGAATTGGGAAGGTCAGAGCAGTAGATGACTAGGACAGACTCGATCAGTCTATGGAGCTGAGTGAGTTATGAGGGAAAGGAGGGATATTCTGGGTTATTAATATTATACTTGTATAATTCTTATACAGCATGTATATATATATATATGAGCTTAGATGTTGCCAGGTGCGACTGACACTGGTCTACATCCGGTGGAGGCGAGGAGGCCAGAGGTGGTGCTACTGGTACAGTGTTGGGTCTTACGGAGTATAAAAATTATGATAATGATTCCCTTAGGTATCTTTGTACTCGCATAATTCATTATACATCAGATATCACTGCATATTTATCCACTTGAACTTACCTTAATGGTACTGTGATCTCCCAGAACAGAGTACTTTAGTTACTATATATGTACTTAACCTGATCATCCATTCATGAAATAGGAGAGTGACTGTTTAGAATGCAATATACAATCAACTTTAACACACTGCGGGAAGGAACTCTTTCTGTCAGAGGAGTCCAGCTCTTCAATACAATTCCAGCTTACATTAGAAATCAATCAAGCTGCAGTGTGTAATCATTCAAAAGTTCCCGGTCGAGTCAAACCAATGACTTATAAATCAAATTGATATTTGTCGCTTCCTAGCCTGACGCTCGTAAAGTGTAGGCCCGGCTTTGATAGGATCCGCCCTTTATTCAGTTTAACTAACAGTTGATGACTGATTGCTTTTTGGAGTTTTATGTCCTGGCAACGTCTAAGGTCCGACTTGTGACAGTGAGCACTCATGGCAACTTTATAGTGCTGACCCACTTGGAGAACAGGCCGCCAGCAGCATCATGACATGATATCCCACTCTGTCACATTATCCTGACACTGAGCCAACCGGGTACTTGCTCTATCCAATAATGCCAAGCGCCTGGCTAGGAAGCAGCAAGTATACATTTTTAAGCCATTGGTTTGACTCGACAAGCATTCAAACCCATGGTTTAGATTCCCACGATCTACCAAAACGAGAGACGGCCGCTGAACTCATTTGGTCATCCCGTGTGGTTTGTTGATGACTACGGAACTTCATAAAGTGTCAGGGGCGAAGACAGAAGGATTAATTTCCATGAATTATTCCTGGAAAAACGACACTTTGACAGCGATTGATGAGCTGTAATGTACGTGTCACTGATTACAACATGGCATTTCATTTCACTTAGTAAGCAAGATCTGTCAGTGTGGCAGGCACAGTGTCTCTTTATATGTTATTGTGTGTCAGAGTATGTATTTCTGTGTTAGTGTGATTAAATGTGCATACATAATGTGAGAGGCTTTTGTCTTGATTTGTGCATCCTTGTATGTGTCATTACATCTCATCATCATCATCATGCTGTCGGTCGCAATGCGACAAAAACTGCTTTCATTACTTGACTGCCGCTCTCCATTTAGCTCTCTACTGTGAGAGTTGCGTCCATGAGTCAGTCTTAATGTCTCAGCTTCAGGTTTCTCTTGATGGTATCCTTGAACAGGAGACGAGGGCACCCTCTCTTTCTGTAACCAGAAGACAGTTGAGAATAGAGCATCTGCTTTGGTAGCCTGTCTGATGACATCCTCATGAGGTGGCCAGTCCACCAGAGATTCATTTTGAACAGAAGATCTTCCATAGAGGGCAACCCCGTCCGTTTGAGTATTTCCTTATTTGTCACAACACCACAGTCTTATATCACGATATTGGAGTATGAGTCATTTCAGTGTCATGTCACTTGAATGGTGGCTATACCCCCCACCCCCGATAGCTAGATGTGAAGTGTTGATATATTTGCCATTTCAGTGCGCCTATAGGGTGTGTAAGTATGTAGGTGCGTCGTGAGTTCGAATCCCAGCCGAGGCAAACTAATAGCTTACACAATTTATGCTTACTAGCCTGGCACTTGGCATTAATAGGATAGGGCAAGGACGAGTTAGCACAGTGTCAGGATAATGTGACTGAGTGGGATATTGAGTAATAGTGCGAGCGGCCTGATATCCCAGTGGGGCAGCACTATCAAGTCATCACTATGAGTGCACACTGTCACAAGTCTGTACCCATCCTAATATGACCTTAGATGTTGTTAGGACGCAAAGCAAAAACAAGCAAACGAGTCGCTACCCATTATGATCTGACCTTATATGGCGTTAGGACATAAACCAACATGACATGAAGACCGGGCCGGGGCTGGCTCTTGGTCCGCAAACATCAACTGGTCTCTCAGTAGGGCAGCACTATAAAGTCAACTCGCTCACTCCATTAGGTGTGCTGCTCACCGCCACCTGACCGGACGCGGTGGCCTTTGTGCAGCACAGGCCTCTGTGTGCGGGCAATCGGGAGCTCGATTCCCGGTCGAGTCAAACCAATGACTTACAGATGTGATACTTATCGCTTCCTAGCCTGGCACTCAGTTTTATTAGGATAGAGCAAGGATCGCTTGGCTCAGTGTCAGGATAATGTGACTGAGTGGAATATCAGGTCATGGTGCTAGCTGGCAGGTCTTGAAATGGGGCAGCACTATAAAGTCATCACCATGAGTGCGCACTGTCGCAAGTCGGTACCCATCCTGATATGACCATAGTGGTTGCTAGGACGTGAAACTCCAACAACCGACCATCCGAGTGGGGCAGCACTATAAAGTCAAAGTGAGTCCTGTGCGTTAGTACCGTCCTCCCCCCCCCCCCCGCCCCCCCCCGGTAAGTCGGTCGTGGAATGCAAATGCCTCTCTATAATCGATGTCCACCTCGGCAGGCCACTGAGGGCCCATCGGCCTCACCGAGTGGGCGTCAAGCCGTTTGATGTGAGCGGCGAGTCCTCGGGGATCCGCGATAAGATCGGCCGGCTGGCAGCGCACACCGGGCCGATGTACGACGCGATATGACCGGGCGAAGGAGGGCGGTCAGTCGGCCCCCTTCATCAGTGTCTGGGGCATGACGCGGTGGCTGGCCACTGCTGCACACCTTGTTCTGCGACACCGTCAGACCAGACGGGATGGCCGAATGAGTTGAGCGTCCATCTCCCATTTTTGCTAGATCGTGGGATTCGAAGCCACGGGTTGAAAGCCAGATCGAATCCAAGCAATGACTTAAATATTTATACTTGTCAGTTTATAGCCAGGCGCTCGGGATTATTAGGATATGGCAAGGACTGGTTGGCTCTGTGTTAGGAGAATATGACTCTGCGTGAGATATCAGGTCATGGTGCCAGTGGCTTAGTATCACAGTCGGGCAGTACTATAAAGTCACCACGTGTGTGCACTGTCACAAGTCGGTACCCGTCCTGATATGACCTTAGATGTTGCTAGGACGTAAAACTCCAACAACCGACCAACCAATCGTAACCGTAATCCATGATGTAGAGGCCCACATGCAGTGGGTTGCTGAGATTGCAGACACGCGCGATATGTATGGCATCTAGCATGTCACGCTGGAAGTATGTTTAAACTGGTTGCAAACTAGATTTAATTGTGTGGAGTTGTGGGTGGGGGGAGGGGGGGGGGGTTAAGAACTTACTTTTGCTACAAATAAATATATGGAACGTGTACAACTGCTATAAATAAATATATGGAATTAATTAAATGGAAAGAACATGGAAATATATGGAGCGTATTTCAATAACTGCTCCATCGGCCTTAATAGCGCTATTTCCCTAATTAACTTTACTATCAAAAAAAAATCCAGTTATATATGAATATTTGATTTCATTGAAGATTTGCTGAAATAATTTAATTGAGAGAAAATGGAACTATCAGGGGCGCAATTATGAATAAAATAAACTACTGCTACAAATAATTATATGGAGGGTATTTAATAACCATAACACCGGCATTAAGAGTACTATTCCCCTAATTAATTGTACTCTAACAATATCAAGTTATATATGAATCTGTGATCTAAAGAGACCCTACCACAACCCCTAATTAATGGTACTATAACATATCTGATTTTCTGCGGTAATTTACTGGAGACAACTCCAGAACTGTCAAGTATTTGTTAGTAGGATTGGTTCATCTAAACCAGCATTCCGGGCATTACTTCGCGGCAGTACGGTAGGGTGCAATGTGCGTGGCCGGCTGCAGTTTGGTCACATGACCGCCGATGGCAGTCACGTGGTTATTTGTAGAGTTGTGCCCGCCACGCGGCGCCACCTGTCCAGCACTGATCTCGAGGCTGCACTTTGATCAGTATCCACTGCGCCCGGACATTAACCTCGGGCCGCTAGGTGGCGAACTGAGCGGCTAGTCAGGGCGGTGTGTGTGGGGGTGTGGGTGTGTGTGTGTGGGGGGGTGGGTGGGGGTGTAGGTGGGGGTGAGAGTTGGTTGGTTGTTCGTTGAACTTTTATATCCTGGCAAAATCTAAGGTCATATCAGGATGGGTACCGACTTGTGACAGTGCACATTCATTTTTTTAATTTTTATTTTTTTGTGACAAGTTTTTTATTCTGCCCATAACGTATAAGCTCCCGTGAGGGTGCTTGTTTTCAACGCTGGACAGCTGTGGTACTGGATTGGTCTGGTCCCGCACTCAGGAGTCTTTTACCTGATCTTTCTCGGGCCAACCTTTGCGGTTTTGGGTGTTAGTAGTTTCTATATTAGTTTTTTTTTAATTTTCAAGTTTTTTCCTAACCTGTATATGATAACTTAGCCTACTATGTACATCTACGCAGATGACATACAGGCCTGTGGGAGAGGATCCCATCCCATTGTGGTTTATTACAGCATCCTTTATGCCCTGTCCTTAGATAGTACACCAGTGTGCCAGAACTCCCCTGGACCCTTCAGGACTGCGACTAGGTGGGATGGCTGTGTTGTATGGTTAGCCATTTCGTATTTCAGGGTGATTCGGATGCATGACCGTGGCCTGCCTGGTTCTGCTTTGGTTTGTGCCAGTACACATACCCAGACGGACTGTGCCCTATGGTGATAGTCATTTCGAATTCCTTAGTACTTAGTAGGGCTAGTTTCCGTATTTGTAATATCTACCATCTTTTCTGGCCGGTCTTTTGCTTTTTGTGCCAGAACACTGCAAGCAGTGACTGCGCCCAAGATCAGGTGAGATATTGTTTCTTCAGTAGGTGGTT
Source organism: Branchipolynoe longqiensis (assembly GCA_030323885.1). NCBI lineage: Eukaryota > Metazoa > Annelida > Polychaeta > Phyllodocida > Polynoidae > Branchipolynoe > Branchipolynoe longqiensis. The sequence goes on from CM059188.1 coordinate 113,521,030, forward strand.
GTGTATTATGTTTTCTTTAAGGACCTGTTATAGTGGTCCATGCTTTTGATTGCCCGTTGTTGTGTGGGTTGATTATTCCAGGCATGTGCCGCCATGGCAAACACACTTCTCTCATAAATGTTGGTGTTACTTATTGCTGTCAGTAGCACTGGGGCTGCCATTTGCCTGGTGTCCCTACGGGGGATTGCTGTGTAGCCTGGTTTGGTGGTGTAATGGTGTGCCAGTATTTTGAGGTGCGTTTCCCTTCTACTTGTTAGTAGTGTTGCATTGCATTTTTTGTGTAATTCGATTGTGGGATATCTTTTGTTCACCTGAAGGCATACTTTGAGGGCTCTATTTTGTAGCACCTGTAGTTTGTTTAATAGTTTAGTATTTCCTCCCATGTATACTACATCGCCATAGTCAAAGTAGGGGAGGATCATGCCTTTATATATTTTAATTGCCATGCTTTCAGTCATGTAGTATCTCAGTTTAGCCAGTAGCCATATTTTATGGTTTACGTTTTTGATAGTATTTGTTATGCAGAGGTCATAATTTAGGTGTCTGTCTAGATCCACTCCCAGATATCGGTAGTTGTCTACTTGTTCTAGTTCGGTGTTTCCCAGAAGACACTTTATTTTCTCATTACTTGTTAGCCTGGTACCAAATAGTACTGTTTTTGACTTGCTGTTGTTTATGGTTATCCTATTTAGTTGGCACCACTCGATTAGTTTTGTTAGTGTTAGATTCAGTTTCATTTCTATTTCTTCGGTTGTTTTGCCTGCAGCATATACCACGGTGTCATCTGCATATAGTTGGATGTTTTCAATTTCTAGCCAGTTGTTTAGATCGTTAATATATATGAGGAAGAGAAGTGGCCCCAGGACTGACCCTTGGGGTACTCCGCAAGTTATCTTTTCCTCATTGGATATGGATCCATTTACTGTGGTGCATTGCTTTCTGTTTTCTAGATAGCTCGCTAGCCATTTTCCTGTTACTCCCGTTATTCCCATTTGGGTTAGTTTGCTCCTTAGGATAGGGTGGTCCACCGTGTCAAACGCTTTGCTGAAGTCTATGAACGCTGCACCCACTAGGTTCTTTTTATTGATACTGTTTGCAATATCAGTTATTAAGTTAGCAATTGTTTTTATTGTCGAGTGGTATTTTCTGAAACCGCCCTGTTTACTGTTTAATATTTTGTGTTCGTTTAGGTGGTCCATAATATGTCTATGCATTATTTTTTCCATTAGTTTACCAGGCAGTGGGAGTATGGAGATCGGTCTATAGTTTCCCAGTACCTGTTTATCCCCTCCTTTGTGGAGCGGTGTTACTTTGGCTAGTTTCCAGCAGTCCACATAAGTACCTTCTGTGAACGATTTGTTGTATAGCTCACATATAACATCTGGGATGCATCCGAATGCATCTTTCAATACTATACTCGAGGTATTTTCAATGCCCGAAGGCTTGTTGCAATCAATTGATTTTATGAGCTCACTTATCTCTTTTATTGTGGTTGTGCAATCTCCAATGTCTGTGTTTAATTGTTGCGCTTTCGTGGTCCAGTTTGTGTTGAATTGTCTGGATAGTTTATTGCCTATGGTTGAAAAATGTTTGTTCATTATATTAGCAGTATCGTTGTTGCTGATTTCCACCGCCTCGTTGTTGTAAAGGGTAATCCATTCTTTATTTTTATTATTTGGTATTAGTATTTTCACATTGTTCCAGAATTTGTGTGAGTTTTTTCCCCATTGCTGGTCTTGTTTGACAATGTACCGTCTTTTGGCTTTTCTCACTGATTTCTGGCTACGATTTCTTGCTTTGTGGTAGTTTTCTATGTCTAGTAGTTGCTCGCTTGCTTTGGCTAATTTGCCTGTTTTATATTTGTCCATAATTAGGTTGATTAATTCTGGGGTTACCCATGGGTCTTGGTTGTTTTTGATTTGAAGTTTTTTTATTGGGCAGGTAGTGTCCAGATGCTTTCTGACTTCCCCAATGATATAGTTCCATTGGTCATTTACACCTATCTCAGTTGGAAATGGCAATTTAATTTTCTCTTTCAGATGAGTTTCTAGTGCCTCTTTTGTGTAGTTTTTGTATGATCTACCCATACGGGGAGTAGTTTTGTTTTTTGTTTTTATTTTCTTTCTAGTAACATATATCAATTCATGATCGCTAATGCCCCAGTTTCTTGTTCCTGAGGTGTGGGTATGATTTGAGTCTGTTATTATTAGGTCTATTATTGAGCTGTTTTCTCCAAGCCTTGTTAGCTCACTCATTTTTTGCTTTAACCCTCTGCCTTTGATTAAGTTCTCTAGTGAGTGTTTGTTTTTGTTGTTTGTTTTTTAGTTTATGTTGAAATCCCCTAGTAAGAATATCTCCCCCTTCGTCAGTTTCGACACACTTTCTAGGGATGTCTCCAGTTTTGTGATGAAGTCTTCGATGTTTCCATTTGGCGGTCTATATAGACTCCCTACAGCTATATTAGCTTGTTTTTCATTTTTTATGGGTGTCCATACTAGTTCAATATTTGTGTCTGATCTGTTTGCTTCTTGTAATGGCTTATGTTCGGAGTTTAGGTATTTTTTGGTGTATATTGCAACTCCTCCACCCCTCTTTTGTATTTGTGCATTGGTCAGTGTTTTTCTATCCTCTCTCACAAGCCTGTACCCACCAATTTCTAGTAGTTGGTCACTATGCAGTTCATGAAACCATGTTTCTGATAGTGTTAACACATCAAATTTACAGATATCTAAGTGTAGTTTAATGCTGTCAATTTTGTTGTAGGCGCTTTGGCAGTTTAGATGGGCAAAATGCATGCCTCTGCCTAGTCTACATTCAATCTCTTCCACCATATTTGTATGGCAGTCAGGTCGAAATAGCTGTTTGCGCCGGAGGTGGTTTTTAGTGTGGAATTGGGATTTGTATTTAAAACTACTCAGCCTGCATTATGTGGTCACCTACCTTAATTTACTGTCGCCAGTGCATGCGGTCACATTACTGTTCCTGTGCAGCATTAGTAAGGTGGCCGCTGAGTATATATATATTCCGATATTATTTTATTTTACAATTAAAATAATCCGATTCAGTAGACTTTGAATAATTATTAAAGGATTTATTGTGGCAAATTATGTTATGGTTCTTAACAGAGCCATTTCAACATGATCAGTTTGGGTACATTTTCTAAATTTCTATTGCATAACGACAAATTTCGCTCATTCTATGGGCGTGTCGTAAAAGTTTTCTCCGTTTATGTTTACGCCCGCCTCGTAACAGGTGTGGCGTAAGCTTCAGTTGGGCTTAATTTATCCTGTTTTATTATATTATTTTTATTATTATTATTGTTAACAATGTTTCTATTTTTCTATTAACTTTGGCACTTACCTTGATTTCTGGCAGTTAGCCCGGATGTTGTCTCTTGTTTTTTTGGAGGATTTCACCCATTTTGTTGTTGTATCCCGGTTTAATCATTTCTCCTGCCTTTGCATCTTGAAGAAATAATCCTGTGCCCCAGTAGGGGCATCTCGTGCATTCCCTGAAGGCTTTCCCAGGTGCGTTCAGGATTTTCTCTTTTAGGTCTTTGTTTTGTGTGAATTTGGCCATTACAATGTCCTCCATCACTTTTTCATTGGTTTTTATCCACTCTGGCGATCTCCATACTTTTTTCCCGATGGCCTTGATGGTGTATGGGTTGTTCGTTGCCTCAATAAGTCGCATGATATCGAACTTATTGTGGTATTTAGCCATAACCGAGCAGTAGTACTGCTCTGCTGAGCTGTAGGTTTTACCATCTTTTCCTTGGATTTTGCACTCATATAGATTGCTGTAGGGGGAGTTGTGTCCCTGGAAGGAAATTCCCCAGCTATGCGTTCTTGTTGCTGCCGCTTCTGGGTTTATTCCTTCAACAGTTATATTCCCGAATTCCGATGGTTTGTATACTTTTCCTTCAATTTCAAAGTTTTTTCCTCTCATTCTGGCCGTGGTCTGTTCGTTTTTTTCTCTGGCCAGTGTGTACATTTGCTGTACTGTTTTTTCGTCTAGCATTTCCTTTTCAGTCCTGTCGGGCCTGAGTGTGATGTTCTTAGATTTTTGTTCATCGGTCAGTTTTTGCTTATTTCTGAATAGTTCCCGTTTTTGGCTTTCTTTTTCAAGGTGGATTTTTATCCCTCTCGGCCTGGGTTCCTTGTGTGGGTTTTTTGTGTCATCAGTGGGGTCTCCCACCTGGTCTTCATTGACCCTTTCTTTCTGTCTGCCATCTTGTTTGTTTGATTCTACATTCGTTGTTCTTTTCTTATTCTTTTTCCCCAGTCTATAGGCTTTTTTTACCACTGTCCAGTCGAAGGAACATTCCGCTTTTTCCAGTATGTTTGATACTGTGCTTTCTATTGACTCACCTTCCTTTTCTGGGACGCCGTACATGATTATGTTTAGCTTTTTGTTCTCTTCTGCCGGCTGTGGTAAGGCATTTTTGTCCTGCGTTGTTGCATTGTCATCCCTTTTGTTTTCATCCTTTCCATTTTGTGTTAGACTTTTGTTGCCCATGTAGTTTGCCTTGTACCAGGCACATTCTAATGTTAGGCTATTGTACGCCGTTTGTAATTTGTTCAGTTCATCTCTAAGGCTTTGGATTGTGTCCTTGGATGTTTTTGCATTCTTTTCCATGTTCTCTATGTCCGTCCCGGTGCCTTCCTCCAGTTTCGTCACGGACGGTTTGGACTGAAGCTGGCTCATTTCTTTTTTTATCCAGTCCTTGATTATTTTTGAGCCATTTTCTCCTAGTATCGTAGCAATGACTTTTTCTTCGAAGTTGTTACTATTTTGGGGGATTGTCGTCTTGTCGGTGGTTTTTATCACCTGATCGTTCCCTATAGCGGCTGCCGCCATTTTCTAAATGATAGTTTTATTCACTGATTAAATTTGTTTAAAAACCTATATGAGGTGGTACAAACCAGCTGCCCCCAAGAAGGCTAAAATGTTTTCCTGCCTCACTTTAGTAAAAGCTCATGCATGCTGTTTGCAGTGTAAAATTGTTGGCGCAGGGCCATGACATCTACACAGTTAGTACTTAGCTGTGAGAGCTGAATACGACGTGTAGCATCGCACATATTCATGGTGACTTTATAGTGCTGCCCCACTGGGAAATCAGGCCACCGGCACCATGTCCTGATATCCTACTCAGTCACATTATCCTGACACTGAGCTAACCAGTCCTTGCCATATCCTATTAATGCCAACAGGCCAAGCTCCAGGCTAGGAAGCAACAAGTACACATTTTGTAAGTCATTAGTTTGACTTGACTGGGAACTGAAGTCCTGACCTTCCGCATGTGACGCGTGCACTCTACTGATTCGGCCACCTTGCCCAGTCGGGGTGGCTGGTGGGGGTGTGTGTGTGTGTGCGGAGTGGTTGTAGATGAGAGACTGGGCCGCTGGAGGCACAGATGAAACACAAGTTGTCTCAGAGGTGAGCGCTGTGTGGCTACATGGACGCAGTATCAACCGGATGTAGGATAAAGGTCGGGCTGCAGGCCAATGGGGGTGCAGGTCAAAGGGGGTGCAAGTGAGCGCTCACACAGCGGAGTCTTGTGGAGACGACCAGACGTGTGGTGGCCGAATTCGTAGAGTGCGGGCATCCAATGTGGAAGGTCAGGACTTTGAATCCTCGTCAAGTCAAACTGATGGCTTACAAAATTGATACTTGTCGCAACCTAGCCTGGTGCTGGGTATTACTAAAGATAGGGCAAGGACTGGTTAGCTCAGTGTCAGGATAATGTGACTGAGTGGGATATTGCATCATAGTCATTGCCATGAGTGCACACTGTCACAAGTCGGTACCCATCCTGGATTGCCATGAGTGCACACTGTCACAAGTCGGTACCCATCCTAGTATGACCTTAGATGTTCCTGGGATATAAGTCCCAAACAAACAAGTAATATTGTAGAGACAATGCTTGGCAGTACAACCACAGATAGCAGAGGGACAGATGGTTCACGTCATGAAAGCGTGATAATTGTGCAATTTGGCTGGTACCAGCTAGGTGGCAGCAATAAATAAATAGGGTTAGCCCTGGTGAAGGAATGCTTGTCTGGATAATCTGGACACTCATCTGCAGCTGACACTAGCACTTTTGGTGAGGTCCTGAAGTGTATCCTGTTTATAAGGTATGTCATGTGATATCTAATTTCTAGTTCAATAGATGATATTCGCCCGATCATTGCAGTTGGATTTGTTGCGCATTGGTAAATAATTGGCGCTAGTAGTTAAAGGGAAATGCCCCTATCATCGCTCATTATCACGCTTCCAATATGGCGGCAATATTTTCAGATTGCATGCTGTGAGACCTTCAAACAGCCTCGCTTTGCTATCCTTATATATAAAATCTGTGGTTCGGCCACGCTAAGTTATCCTGCGGTGCGAGCTGGTTTGGCACAAGTTCCTGCATGCACACCAACAGCGTCCCTTTTCACTGCCGTTAAATAATTTGATCCATGAAGCTGGCTTTTGGTTGTGACAAGCAAATGTCACCGCACACCGGCTGTGTTGTACATTCTTTATTACTCAGGGGATTTGGGGGGGGGGGGGGGGAGGTTGCCATATCCATCCATCTGGTTGTAATAGTCATTTCATGTTATTCCAGCACTGTTTAGTCCGGAAAATTAATCTCGCTGTTCTGCCAAAATAAACAAACACTCAACCTGATTTCTACTAATTCAATTGTTCTCTTTAATTCGCAAAAATTGCTCAGTGACAATCTTGATAATGTTAAAGGAAACGTTAAGGAATGGTAAAAGAAATGTTAAAAGAAAGTTTAAAATAAAGTTTTAATTTTTTTTTGAAAGAAATTAGTATTTTTTTAATTAGAAATTTTGAAAGACATTTTGAAAGAAATGTTAAATGCATTTTGAAAAGAAACTTTAGAAACTAATCTTCGAAGAAATGTTAAAAGAAATTTTAAAAGAATTTGAAATCGCATACAAGTGGGTTGGTACAGGCGTCCTGACCTCATGCATGGCCCCATGGGCCCCGTAATGGGCCTCGCTGTGCGCATGCGCAGTGAATGTTAAGAGGGAAGGTGCAGGTTTGAGGAGCTGTGAGATGGGTGCTGAGGGAACGCCACTGTTCTAGTTACATATATATCACCGGCAAAATGTCGTCTGCACAGGGCTCCAGTGTCATGGAATGGGTACATTTACTTACACACACACCTCACCCACACCTACACACATATACACACCCACACCCCTATACACACCCATTCCAACCCTACTGGACGTGGTGGTCTAGTCGGTAAAGCGCAGGCCTCCCATATGGGAGATCTGGAGTTTGATTCCTGGTGGAGTCAAACCAATAACTTATTAATTTTATACTTGTCGCTTCCTAGCCAGGCGCTCTGCATTATTCGGATAGGGCAAGGACTGGTTGGCTCAGTGTCAGGATAATGTGATTGAGTGTGATATCATGTCATGGTGCTGGCAGCCTGGTCTCCTAGGGGGCAGTGCTATTAAGTCGCCATGAGTGTGCACTGTCACAAATCGGTACCCAGCCTGATATGATGTTAGATGTTGCCAGGACGGAAAACTCCAACAACCAACCAAGCAGACACGGCGCACACGCCCAACTCACCACACCCACCCACACAGACACACCCACATACACACACACACTCGCACACATACACGCTGAAACACACCTAGATAAAGGAATCACCCGGTACTCACAGTCGCAGTACATGGGTGAATACCAACCCTATATAAAAACGATCGAAAAAGCGGGTTACTGAATTGAGAGCCTAATTTCACAATCTAAGAAGCAACATTTATTCTTTACATATGTCTTATTGATAGCCCGCTACCTTTGAGTTGACAAATATAATATAATATCTAGTTTAATAAGATTTAATACTGAAATCGACAGCGTTCTGCAGCCGCCATCTTGTCTTTTTGCATTCTCTCCCATTCCACCAACTCTGTGCCTATATGAGTAGCCATTTTCTAGGTCATGTTCCATACTAAACCTATTTTCGCCCGTATTTACACTACGTTGTCCTTCACCCGTGTACTACAAGTACCAGGTGAATCTTTTATCTAAAACACACCACACACCATATCAGTAGTTCCATTTGCTTATTTTCGCCATCCACTGTTCATCCCGATCATATCTAAACGCCACCACTCAGATAGTCACCCTCCCATTCGGTGCTGACAATTCCCACGCATAGCAGGAAATTAGTCTATAACCTACGCGAGAGAAGGATGCAATATACACTCTCAACATCCTCTTGTGTTGTTAGTATTATTGTGGGGTTTTTCTTCTTCATATTACAGTAAAACCTCCCTAACCGACCACCTCCAAAGATCGACCACTCCCCTATGTCGATCGCTTTTTTTGGGTCCCAACAATACCGTTGTAACCATATTCTAACTCCGTAGACCTCCCACCTACGTAAATGGACCACTTAATGTCGGTGCCAAGGTCGGTCGATTTAGAGAGGTTTTACTGTATACTCCTTTTATATAGGCATAACATCCTCTATAACTAACCAATTGTAGAACTAACAGACCCACAGAGGGTAGGAAGATGTGGGAGAATGCTTACAAACAGAGAAACGATGCATGCCATAGATAGTTACACAACAACTGAAAGTAATAAAACAAGGGGAACCACAAGACTATTACTGTCCAGCAGCGAAAACAAGTCATTAGACTTAACTATTATGGGCAGCATAAATACACCATGACCAAAAAAAACAAAAAAAAACGAATTGATATTTGAATAAACACCTGCTTGTTAGTCTTGATATTATTTATAAATTTGCTTTTGCAGTATACTTAATAATAATTTAATATACATGTTTATTTGATTACTTAAAAACTCTAATAATAATGTGTGATTAGTATTAAATAAGGCAATGGTAGAGGAGGGTAGAATTAGCATGTTGGGTAGTGAGCAGTTTAAATCTGTGTTGCTCGTTAGATAGCTGGGTTGTAGGGTAGTGAGAAGTTTAAATCTGTGTTGCTCTTTAAATAGATTGGTTGTTGGGTAGTGAGCAGTTTAAATCTATGTTGCTCGTTAGATAGCTGGGTTGTAGGGTAGTGAGAAGTTTAAATCTGTGTTGCTCGTTAGATAGCTTGGTTGTTGGGTAGTGAGCAGTTAAAATCTGTGTTGGTCATTAGATAGCTGGGTTGTTGGGGAGTGAGCAGTTTAAATCTGTGTTGCTCTTTAAATAGATTGGTTGTTGGGTAGTGAGCAGTTTAAATGTGTGTTGCTCTTTAGATAGCTTGGTTGTTGGGTAGTGAGCAGTTTAAATGTGTGTTGCTCTTTAGATAGCTTGGTTGTTGGGTAGTGAGCAGTTTAAATCTGTGTTGCTCTTTAAATAGCTTGGTTGTTGGGTAGTGAGCAGTTTAAATCTGTGTTGCTCTTTAAATAGATTGGTTGTTGGGTAGTGAGCAGTTTAAATGTGTGTTGCTCTTTAGATAGCTTGGTTGTTGGGTAGTGAGCAGTTTAAATCTGTGTTGCTCTTTAAATAGCTTGGTTGTTGGGTAGTGAGCAGTTTAAATCTGTGTTGCTCGTTAGATAGCTTGGTTGTTGGGTAGTGAGCAGTTAAAATCTGTGTTGGTCATTAGATAGCTGGGTTGTTGGGGAGTGAGCAGTTTAAATCTGTGTTGCTCTTTAAATAGATTGGTTGTTGGGTAGTGAGCAGTTTAAATGTGTGTTGCTCTTTAGATAGCTGGGTTGTTGGGTAGTGAGCAGTTTAAATCTGTGTTGCTCGTTAGATAGCTTGGTTGTTGGGTAGTGAGCAGTTTAAATCTGTGTTCCTCGTTAGAAAGTTGGGGTATATTTGATCTGCCGGTCTGCAGTGATTGCTCATCGCTAGATGGGGTGTTGAATTATGAAATGTCTCCCAGCACCATAACAGGAAGGACATGTCGGCTCATCACCACTCATCTCCCGTCAGGGTATCATATGAGGCTTTGCACCCTGCCACCTCACAAGAACACTGAGCCAGACCGCTTTAAGTAACCACCTCACCAGGCCGCATTGTAAGGCCGCTTTAAGGTACCACCTCACCAGGCCGCATTGTAGGGCCGCTTTAAGGTACCACCTCACCAGGCCGCATTGTAGGGCCGCTTTAAGGTACCACCTCACCAGGCCACATTGTAAGGCTGCCTTATGGAACCACCTCAGCAGGCTGCCTTGTAAGGCCGCTTTAAGGAACCACCTCACCAGGCTGCATTGGAGGGCCGCTTTAAGGAACCACCTCAGCAGGCTGCCTTGTAGGGCCACCTTACAGAACCACCTCACCAGGCTGCATTGGAGGGTTGCTTTAAGGAACCACCTCACCAGGCTGCCTTGTACGGCCGCTTTAAGGAACCACCTCATCAGACCACCTCATATCCCGCGGTAATATTCTCCCCCGACTCGCACCCCACAATCTCCACTCGCCAAACACAACAGTCCTCCCCTCGTTCCGATAATCTGCTCCTCGATAAGTGGGGAGTTCCCGCTAATTCCGATAAGCGCGTCTGGATGTTTGAGAGCATCAATCCTTCACATTACATTTTTACTCCTCGTGTGAATGTGGGGGTGAGGCTGGGGGATGAGGGGTGTGGGGAGGGGGCGGAGGTGGAGCTGAAAGGGGAGTAGGGGTCGGTGTGTGGGGATGAGGGGGATGGGGAGGCGGAGATGGAGATGGAGGGAGAGTGGGTTGGTGAGTGGGTGGGACGAGGCTCCGGGGGATGGGGAAGGGGGAGGTCGGGGGTGAGTAGTTGGGTGAGTGGGTGGGACGAGGCTCCGGGGGATGGGAATGGGGAGGTGTGGGGTGAGTGGGTGGGGGTGGGGGTGGGGGACGAGGGATCGGTTTATGAGGGTGGTGTTGACGCATTGCCTCGTTGGAGTCGATCCATCTCCCCCCAACCACCAACACCCCCCCCCCCAACCACCCCACCGGGCGCCTGCCACCCCTCGCCTCCCTCCCCTCAGTCATACATCCCTGCTGACGCGTCACCCCGCTTGCGGTGTAATCATGAGACAATAGGCTGTGGCCGCCATTGCCCGGCTCTGCTGGTGACGGGCCGGCCGGCAGCTTAATGCCAGTCGGGCCCCGGCCGTGCCGTACACACAGCCCGGCGGGGTGTGTCATGGCGGATCCTCATGGCGCCCCCTGGCTGCTTTATAACGGCCCTGCCCGCCCGTAGCGGTGTAACGGTGTAACGGCCGGCCGGGAGTCAGTGCCAGCTCATTGTCGGAGGAGGTGTTGAGTTTGCTGATCATCCAGAGAACCTTCGCCTCCCTCGTTGCTGTTTATCGGAAAGAGTAGCCTATGTGGCGGCAGCGTGTTTCACCTAAAGAAATGTGTCAGAGTGATCAAATGTTTGACATCCAATAGCTCATGATAAAAATCAATGCGCTCTAGAGGTACCGTTAAATAAAACAAACTTTTTTTGTTTGTTTTCTGTTCTCGCTCTCATGTCATGTCCATCCTGCGCTCACTTCTCTGACTCGCTTCCCATCCTGATTTGCTCTCTTTGTTAAGTTCTGAGTCGCTCTCACTTCTCACTCGCTCTCACTTCTCACTCACTTCTCACTCGCTCTCACTTCTCACTTGCTCTCACTTCTCACTCACTCTCACTTCTCCCTCACTCTCACTTCTCACTCGTTCTCACTTCTGATTTTCTGTCGCTTCTCACTCGTTCTCACTTCTCACTCAATCTCTCTTCCAAGTCGCTCTCACTGCTCAGTCACTCTCACTTCTCACTTGCTCTCATTTCTGCATTGCTCTCATTTCTCACTCGCTCCCACTTCTTACTCCCTCACACTCCTGACCACGTCAGTATCCATCCAGCCACTCACTCTCATCTCGCCCGTACCCCTCCCAAACTCCTAAAATTGTTTGTTTTATTTAACGACGCCTCTAGAGCACATTGATTTTCATCATCGGCTATTGGACGTCAAACATTACAGCCCCCCCTTCATTCTGACACATTTCTTTAGAGGAAACCTGCTGCCACCACATAGGTTACTCATTCCGATAGGCAACAAGGGGTCTTTTATATGCACTTTCCCACAGACATGACAGCACATACCACAGCCTTTGATGAACCAGTTGTAGACCACTGGTTGGAGCGGCAAATAGCCCAAACTGCAAACGGGTCCACTGAGCAGGATCGATCGGATGACCCACACCTACACAGCTGGACACACTACCATCTGAGCTACGTCCCGACCCCCCCCCCTCCCCTCCTCTCCTCTACACGGTGCTCTTTCTCGGTTCTCTTCTCTGGCACTCTCTCCTCACTGTGTATGCTGACTGCTTTCTCTCCCGTCAGTGGCGCTCTCTGGTGATGAGTGGCGTAGTGTTTAGTGCACTGTAGAATGTCACGTGACATGATGTGTGGGCGCGCAGCGTCACCGGAAGTGATGGTTGTTTCAGTAGTAGGGCGTCCGCGTGTGCGGGAAGTCGTGTGTTCGATCCTGTGACTTAGTCAAGCTAAAGACTTGTACAATTAATTGTTTCATACATAGATAACGCTTGGCATTAATAGATTGGGGAGCCATTGGCTAGGTTGGCTTAGGGTCAGGCTACTATGACTGAGTGGGATATCAGGTCATGGTGCAAACTGTACAATATACTTACCTGTCATTCGCGCACACTGGTTTTACAAATCTTTATATATATTTTTATATATATATATATATATATATATATATATATATATATATAAGGAGTATAACAATATTATACGTATATAAAGGGCCGGAGTAAACATGTAATAATAAAATATATTCTGCAAGAGTTTAGATATTTTGTAATATCTAATAATGTCCAATCGCTGGCCGTTGCCTGCGAGCTAGGGACTACTCGATAGTGGCGCCAGCGCCGGCTTCCGCCGCCTGGGCGCCATATTTCACCAGTGTTGGCCCTGATTTTGAATTGTAAGGATCGTCGTTCGGTGACCCCGCTCAGCTAACTTAGGAGATGACCGTTATGGTGTATTGCACAGACTGTGGTGAACGACACGATCCAGAGGATCGCACCAGGTGTGCAGGTAATAAGAAGGAGTCAAATATACAGACAGGCGTAACAACGTGGAGGGCTACCTCAGCAGCGAGAATGGCAAAGAAGCCGATGCCACAGGAGACTTGACAGCTACTATGTCGGAACTGTCTGTTACTGAGCGCGAGAAACAGGTGCAACTAGAGATCGCTAGGTTGGAGGAACCTATATGCCTGGGGAGTCTCGAGGAGCACATAGCGGAATTAAGGGAGCAGCGGGAAGATCAAATTTGATGTGCAAAACAGAGACAACATGGAGGCGAGGAGACGTTGCTGATTCCCGCCAAAATCAAGGCCAAGGCCTACAATTGAGATCGTGGGTAGAGCCAATGGGATCAGCTTACTCGGAATTCGGGTGATCACGGAGGAAATCGCGAGATGAACCACAATCACATCGGCGATCTGGGAGCGACAGCAGCGCTTCCAGACGTAGACGAAGTGAGGACTCTCTAAAATGGTATACTATAGGGGGGAAAGATGTGCGGAAGTTAAACCCCCATGAACTAGTAGCAGCATCGACTCTGTGGTGTCTGCACATCCCCCAGACCTATCAGTCTGACGGCCAGAAGGGATGGCTAAATGAGTTGAGCGTCCGTCTCCCGTATAAAATATATATATCTATAATCCGGCGGTACAGTGAGCGTATGATGGGGGGGGGGGGCAATGGTGCGTGCACAGACGTGTGACGCCCCCCAACGGATATGAGTCAGAGTAGGATGGAAGTTTGTAGGTTAAGTAGGCTCCACCGGTAGATGACCGTGGGGAGGAGATAGGGCTGGGGAGAAGATGGAAGCTTCCGGCATTATTTATTATACTCGTATAATGGCTTATACAGCATATATATATATGAATCTCTTCATTTGTTGCGGTGACCCAACCAAATAACCAGAACTATTCAGATTTGGGTCGATATCTAAACCGCAGTAATATGTTCAGCTGCCTGGAGATTGTCAAACATATTGTCCACAATGCAATGCGCGCCATGATTGGCGAGCCGGTATCAAGTATTTCCGGCGGTAAATAACGCATCGTGCAGTCACGAAGCAGATTGTTGTGTATACAGTGATTGAAGAGACGTGTGCTAGGACCATGGGTATAAGACGCAGCCAACGCCGCCTACTGATTTGTCATGCGGCTATCACGTGATCTGAACAGCGTCGCCTTACCAGAAGACAGATGGCTTTGCCGTGGATGGGTTGGTTGTGAGAGTTTTACGTCCTTGCAACATCTAAGGTCATATCATGAAAGCTTTATCGATGTGCCATTTACACTGATAGGTCAAAGACAGACAACAGAGTCTCTGCGGCAGCATTTGTCCACGGACGTGAATTAGGCACGCATATTCTAGATCAGAGTTCCATCTTTACTGCTGAAGCGCGAGCACTCCTACTCACATTAGAGTGCATTGAAACCTCAGCCAGTCATGAATTCATCATTTTCACTGACTCTTTTTCCTGCCTTCAGGCTTTAAACAATAGCAAACTGGACCACCCAATACTAATTAAAGTACTCATTAAACTAAACTCTCTTTCAATAGCTAAATTTAACATTCACCTATGTTGGGTGCCCAGTCATGTGGGTATCCCAGGAAATGAGAGAGCAGATCAAGTGGCCACTCGAGCCCTGACTGCTCCTTTGGAACACTGTCATATTTCCCACTCTGATCTGAAACATACCATGCAAAAGTAAATCTGGAATTGACACAAAATTGATTGTATACTTTTACATGTAAAAGCGATGGTTTGAACAAAAACAAACATCTCTCGCCGTGAATATGGCCTGTGCTGCTGACATGGCATAAAGCAACCACCAATCAATCAATCATATCAGGACTGGTACTGACTTGTGACAGTGCGCACTCCTGATGACTTTGTAGTGCTGCCCCACTGGGAGACTAGGCCACCAGCACCATGACCTGATATCCTGCTCAGTCACAATATCCTGACATTGAGCCAACCAGTCCTTGCCCTATCTTAATAATGCCAAGCGCCTGGCTAGGAAGCGAGAAGTATCAAATTTTAAGTCATTGATTTGACTCGACCAGCGTTTGAACCCTTGGGTTGGAATCCCACAATCGACCTAAACAGGAGACGGATGCTCAACTCATTCGGCCACTTAGCCGTGGATCCCTACTTCAGTGAAGAGTTCCTTTATCTCGATGTGCATTCAGAGCAAATATCAACTCGCCAGGGACTGGGAGGGATGTACATGTGCACAACATTAGAATGCAACAGGGCATGGTGACCGATTCGGTAGAGTGCAGGCCTCGTGTGCAGGAGATCGGGAGTTTGGTTCCCGGTCGAGTAAAACCAATGACTTATCAAATTGATACTTGTCACTTCCTAGCCTAGCACTAGGCATTAATAGGACAAGGCAAGGATGGTTTAGCTCAGTGGCATGATAATATGACTGGCTGGGATATCGGGTCATGGTGCCAGCTGCCTGATTTCACAATGGTGCAGCGCTATAAAGTTACCATGGGTGTGCGCTGTCACAAGTCGGTATCCATCCTGATATGACCTTAGATGCTGCCAGGACGTAAAACTCCAACAACCAACCATTAGGATGCCTTCCCTTCACTGTGGCTGGCTCGGTGTAGGGAGGCGGGGGCGCGGGCGGTGACTCTAAGTAGGTCAAGCTAAAATATGATTGATGGGTTCACGAGGGTTAGAATACCTGCTGGGATCTCAAGAGGATGTATTTCAGTGTGTCGCTTGGATGTTTGTAAAAAAAAAAGTAAAGCTTGTTTTATTTAATGACACCTCTAGCGCACATTGATTTTTATCATCAGCTATTGGACGTCAAACATATACGGTCATATTGACGTATGTCTTTGGAGGAAACCCACTGCTGCCACATAGGCTACTATTTCCAATAAGCAGCAAGGGGATTTTGATATGCACTTTCCCACATACAGGACAGCACTTACCAGACGCATTGATGAACCAGTTCTGGACCGGTGGTCGCTTGGCTGTTTGCAATGACTCCGATTTGTATCCGTGTATAGGATATAGCTGACATACATATCAGTTCAAATAGAACATTACTATTACTATTTGCATTTGTCTATGTGGTGAGCTCCCTGCATAACCAATGAACTAATTCTGATCAGATAGTATTTTAATCATATAATGAAATCTTATTGTAACTCTAATATTGTTTAATTCCCCCTTGTCCGAGTGATTCACTGCCTTCCATAATATAAAAATAAGTTATTAAAAACAGCATAACGTAAAATGTGGATAGACTTGAATGTTTGTATGTTCTTCATGTAACTAAAACATATTTTCCATTTTAAAACCGATATAATTTTGTAGTTTAGCAGAAAAGCGCATTCATACATTTTACATGTCATATAGGCAATCCGTTATCTGGCATCCTTGAGGATTATTGTGTTTGGGAATTCAGATTTTTTTTTCGGATTTCAGAATAAATGTACCAATCACACATTAATACTGGAATAGAAACATGGGAATTCTCACATCATCATCATCATCATCATCATCATCATCATGCTGTCGGTCACGATGCGACAAAGACTGCTTTCATTACTTGACTGTCGCTCTCCATTTAGCTCTCTGCTGTGAGAGTGATGACCATGAGTCGGTCTTAATGTCTCTCAGCTTCAGGTTTCTCTTGATGGTATCCTTGAACTGGAGACGAGGGCGCCCTCTCTTTCTGTAACCTGAAGACAGTTGAGAGTAGAGGATCTGCTTTGGTAGCCTGTCTGATGACATCCTCATGAGGTGTCCAGTCCACCGGAGATTCTTTTTGATCAGAAGATCTTCTATAGAGGGCAGCCCTGTCCATTCGAGTACATTTCATGAAAGCTGCCTGCAAAAGTGTTGAAGTGCTGCTGGCTTTTGCAAGTTACCAGCGACACTCTTTTGGGGAGCAAATAGAGGTCTCACACCGGCAAGAACATGTCCAGACAGGCGCAAAACTATTTGTCCCTGCAGCTGCTTGTCGGGAGATGTTGGGAGTTCCATACATCAACCGCCCTTGATGCTGCCTCAGTGACATGGTTTTCTGTTTAGGGTTTGCTCCCTTAGCCTTTGGTTCTATCAAGAACCTGTACCACAAGGCAGTGGTTTACAACTCTGCAGGGCAGGGGCGTCAAACTTCCTGAGGTATTGCAATACCCGCACACCATACACACATGAAGGAGGATAAATAATGACTGGGAATATCATTACAGTTTATGTATAGATTAATATGCTGATGAATCAAATAATGGGATAATTATAGACCATAAATACCCTAGTACATTTTATTTCAAACAAAAACATTGTGTTAAAGTTTAACATAAGCAGCTTCAAATGAATCATGTTCATACACATTAATGTTTCTCCGGAGAAACATTAATATTCACAATAAGTCGGATAACAAAAGACTAGTCCTGATATGGCCTTAGATGTTGCCAGGACGTGGCCCTACATTATTATTATAGTGGTCTTACAGTGGTCCTAGAGTGGACCTACAATGGTCTTACACCGGCCCTACACTGGTCTTACAGTTGTATTACAGTAGTCTTACAGTGTTCCAACAGTGGTCCCACAGTGTCCCTACCGTATTCTTACAGTGGTCTTTCAGTGGCCCTACAGTGGTCTTACACTATTCCAACAACGGTCTTACAGTGGTTCTACAGTGGTATTACAGTGGCATTAGAGTGGCCGGTCCTACAGTGGCCTTACAGTAGCCCTACATTGGTGTTACAGTGTTCCTCCAGTGGTCTTACAATGGTTGTGTAATAGCTTACATTAGTCTTACACTTACAGTGGCCTTACAATGGTCCTACTGTGGTTGGTTTTACAGTGGTCTTACAATCATACTGCAGTGGTCCTCCATTGGCCTTTTAAAAAAAAAAAAATTGTATTGAGGATGTATTTATACTGTCCATAGCATATAAGCCCGGGTACCCAGGCTTGTTTTCAATGCTGGCCAGTTGTAGTGTTGGTGTTATCTTACCACACAGTAGCTGCTAATAAGTTATTTGATTGCCTGCATTTCAGTAGCAGATAGATAATTGGTTGGTAGCCTAGGTTAGTCTTTTTGGATTTTCTTGGCATATATGTATTTTATTTTGTTCTACTCTTATTACTAGACTAGTCTACTCCTATTTACATATCATAGGCTTGTATGTAGCTGTGTGGTGTGTTATTTGGCTACTCTTGGCATGGTTGCTACTCTTGGACCTTCCACTGGGCGTCCCGCTGGTCGGCCGTGACATATCACATGCCCCTTTGCAGTGCAGCTTAGTGGGGGTTTCCTAGCCTAGTTTGCACAGATATTTTTTGTAAGTTTTTAGGTCAGGAATTTGTCCTTCCTTTACCATCTGGGCAATCCACACCTTGGCAGCCATTTCCAGCGTCCTTCTCTCATGAGCTTATACAGTGGTCCAGTAATGGCTTACAGTGGTCTTACAGTGGAATGCCTTACACTGGTCCTATAATGGCTCACAGTGGTATTACAGTGGTGCTCCCACTGGTCCTGTAATGGCTTACCGTGGTCTTATAGTGGAATGCCTTACACTGGTCCTGTAATGACTCGCAATGATATTACAGTGGTGCTCTCACTGGTCGTGTAATGGCTTACAGTGGTATTACAGTGGAATGCCTTACACTGGTCCTTTAATGGCTCACAGTGGTCTTACAGTGGAATGCCTTACACTGGCCCTGTAATGACTCACATTGGTATTACAGTGGTGATCCCACTGGTCCTGTAATGGCTCCCAGTGGTCTTACAGTGAAATGCCTTACACTGGTCCTATAATGGCTCACAGTGTTATTACAGTGGTGCTCCCACTGGTCCTGTAATTACTCACAGTGGTATTACAGTGGAATGCCTTACACTGGTCCTGTAATTTCTCACAGTGGTATTACAGCGGTGCTCCCACTGGTCCTGTAATGACTCACAGTGGTATTACAGTGGAATGCCTTACACTGGTCCTGTAATGACTCACAGTGGTATTGCAGCGGTGCTCCCACTGGTCCTGTAATGACTCACAGTGGTATTACAGTAGTGCTCCCACTGGTCCTGTACTGGCCCACAGTGGTCATACAGTAGAATGCCTTACACTGGTCCTGTAATGGCTCACAGTGGTCTTACAGTGGAATGCCTTACACTGGTCCTGTAATTTCTCACAGTGGTATTACAGTGGTGCTCCCACTGGTCCTGTAATGACTCACAGTGGTATTACAGTGGTGCTCCCACTGGTCCTGTAATTTCTCACAGTGGTATTACAGCGCTGCTCCCACTGGGGACTTGTGAAGCAACATCCCACTTGGAGACGGGTGTGATAAGTGAGCCATGACGTGAATGAGGTCAGATGGAATGACTAGATGATTAATAAGTAATGGTGGCTGCTTATTTTGGCCTGAGTGGGGATTTGGGTCGCTTTGCCCATTACTTTGGTCGATATTCTCATTACTGGCTGTCAACCAGTTGGATCGGGACAGGGGATCGGTGGGCGCTGGTCGGCTTATTGATGCTCTCTAACATTATCTTGTAGGCTGTCCTATTGTGAACAGATAGGGAATGGTTGGGTGGTTGGTTGTTGGAGTTTTACATCATGGCAACATCTAAGGTCATATAAGGTTGGTTGGTTGTTGAAGTGTTACGTCCTGGCAACATCTGAGGTCATATCAGATGGGTGCCGACTTATGATAATGCGCACTTATGGCGACTTTAGAGTGCTGCCCTCCTGGGAAATCAAGCCGCCACCACCATGACCTGATATCCCACTCACTCACATTATCCTGACACTAAGCCAACCAGTCATTGACCTATCCTAATAATGCTGAACGTCTGGCTAGGAAGCGACAAGTATCAATTTTGTAAGTCATCGGTTTGACTCGACCGGGAATTGAACTCCCGATCTCCCGCACGGGAGGCCTGCGCTCTACCGATTAGCCATCCCATCTCAGGGATAATAAGGAGAAGGTGGGGCAGTTGGGAGAAGTCATGGAGATCTTTCTGAATACTCTGCTAGCAGCGATCGTATGACCAGTCCTACTAATACTAATAGTACTATATTCGACTATCTGTTATGATGAAATATTCCACCAGGTGGCGTGATCACGTCGGGATCATGTGGTTTATCTCTATCATCGCAGGCCTGCTGGTCACGTGTCCATATATGTGTGCAATGTCAGTCAGTCGGTGATATCACACAAGCATCTATTTTGCTGGATATTCAATTACGCCGGCCCCCGAGGGACGCGTGCAGCCTCATCTCGTAGGGCTATGGGCGGGAATTGACAATTTCTTTTGGAAGAAATGAGGAACTATATGCAGTAAGGTCATCTAGGAAGTAGGATACTTTGGATTGGAATATATCTAGTTGTAACTGACTGTCCCAGGTACTGGCATGACGTTTACTGGGTGGATACTGGTATATTGGTTAATGTATCCTGCACTGGTATAGTGGTTAGTGTACCCTGTACTGGTATAGTGGTTAGTGTACCCTGTACTGGTATAGTGGTTAGTGTACCCTGTAATGGTATAGTGGTTAGTGTACCATGTACTGGTATAGTGGTTATGTATCCTGTACTGGTATAGTGGTTAGTGTACCATGTACTGGTGTAGTGTTTAGTGTACCCTGTACCGGAAGAGTGGTTAGTGGACCCTGTACTGGTATAGTGGTTAGTGGACCCTGTACTGGTATAGTGGTTAATGTACCCTGTACTGGAATAGTGGTTAGTGTACCCTGTACTGGTATAGTGGTTAGTAGACCCTGTACTGGTATAGTGGTTAGTGTACCATGTACTGGTATAGTGGTTAGTGGACCCTGTACTGTTATAGTGGTTAGTGTACCCGGTACTGGTATAGTGGTTAATGTACCCTATATTGTTATAGTGGTTAATGTACCCTATACTGGTATAGTGGTTAGTGGACCCCGTACTGGTATAGTGGTTAGTGTACCCTGTACTGGTATAGTGGTTAGTGTACCCTGGTCTGGTATATTGGTTAGTGTACCCTGTTCTGGTATAGTGGTTAGTGTACCCTGTACTGGTATAGTGGTTAGTGAACCCTGTACTGGTATAGTGGTTAGTGGGCCCTGTACCGGTATAGTGGTTAGTGGACTCTGTACTGGTATAGTGGTTAGTGGAATCTGTACTAGTAGAGTGGTGATGTACCATGTACTAGTATAGTGGTTAATGTACCATATTCTGGTATAGTGGTGTATGTACCCTGCACTGGTATAGTGGTTAGTGTACCCTGTACTGGTATAGTGGTTAGTGTACCCTGTACTGGTATATTGGTTAGTGTACCCTGTACTGGTATAGTGGTTAGTGTACTCTGTAATGGTATAGTGGTTAGTGTACCCTGTACTGGTATAGTGGTTATGTATCCTGTACTGGTATTGTGGTTAGTGTACCATGTACTGGTGTAGTGGTTAGTGTACCCTGTACCGGAAGAGTGGTTAGTGGACCCTGTACTGGTATAGTGGTTAGTGGACCCTGTACTGGTATAGTGGTTAATGTACCCTGTACTGGAATAGTGGTTAGTGTACCCTGTACTGGTATAGTGGTTAGTAGACCCTGTACTGGTATAGTGGTTAGTGTATCCTGTACTGGTATAGTGGTTAGTGGACCCTGTACTGTTATAGTGGTTAGTGTACACTGTACTGGTATAGTGGTTAATGTACCCTATATTGTTATAGTGGTTAATGTACCCTATACTGGTATAGTGGTTAGTGGACCCCGTACTGGTATAGTGGTTAGTGTACCCTGTACTGGTATAGTGGTTAGTGTACCCTGGTCTGGTATATTGGTTAGTGTACCCTGTACTGGTATAGTGGTTAGTGTACCCTGTACTGGTATAGTGGTTAGTGAACCCTGTACTGGTATAGTGGTTAGTGGGCCATGTACCGGTATAGTGGCTAGTGGACTCTGTACTGGTATAGTGGTTAGTGGAATCTGTACTAGTAGAGTTGTGATGTACCATGTACTAGTATAGTGGTTAATGTACCATATTCTGGTATAGTGGTGTATGTACCCTGTACTGGTATAGTGGTTAGTGTACCCTGTACTGGTATAGTGATTAGTGCACCCTGTACTGGTAGAGTGGTGATGTACCATGTACTAGTGTAGTGGTTAATGTACCCTGTACTGGTATAGTGGTTAATGTACCCCGGTTAATGTACCCTATAACTGTTGATATATGCAGAACCAGTATAACTGTTGATATATGCAGGACCTTAGTATAGACAATGCCAGAATAGCAGTTAGTAATAGTATGCCCAGTATGTATGACTATTGACCACGTACAGCAGTTAGTGTAACTGAAATGGTATCCTGTACTCGTATAGTGGTTATACGAGACTAATTTAGCATGGGTCGTAACTACATAACGCACGGTATAGTTTCCTGGAGAGGGGGTGGTGGCTGTTAGTGTGTCCTGTCCAATCCATCAACTCCTTCACAAAGTCCCACAGTAACAAGTGGTGTAGCTCAATACCAGACTGTCATATCCGGAGAAAGACTTGTCAAGTAGAGAAATAAGTATGAATGGAAGAGTGCTGGGATATTGTGTAACATAAGCAGTTCCTGTGTAGTATTTGCAGCGGGCTGCTTCCTGAAGTGCCTCCCCCACCCATATTCGCACGTCCCCGCCCTCCCCCCCCCCCCCCCACACACACACTTCTGCTCCTGACTCTGGCCACCTCCAGCCTTCGACACACAGCACTCGACAGGAGCGGCACGAGGCTCTGAGTGCTTGTTCTGGGGGGTTAGGTGGTGGTGGGGGTGGTAGGGTGGTGGGGTGGGGATAGTGGGGTGCCGGGGTCTAGCGGCCGGGTGCCGGTGGTACGAGCATTATGGTGTTGTGTGGTGTGCCTGTACACCAGAACAGCGCCTCACTGGCCGCGCCCCGCGCCCCGCCCC
This sequence comes from Branchipolynoe longqiensis, assembly GCA_030323885.1. Taxonomy (NCBI): domain Eukaryota; kingdom Metazoa; phylum Annelida; class Polychaeta; order Phyllodocida; family Polynoidae; genus Branchipolynoe; species Branchipolynoe longqiensis. Next base: position 113,543,946 of record CM059188.1, read on the forward strand.
CCGCGCCCCCGCGCCCCCAAGTCGATACCCGTCCTGATATGACATTAGGTGTTGCTAGGATGTAAAACAACAACAAACAAACAAACGAGGAGGTGCTCAACCAAACACGGCCGCCACAAACGCCAGCTTTCTCCTCCTGTGTCAGACGCTCAGGTACCAGCACAATTTGTGGAGATCTCTGGCCTAAGCTGCATGTGTGATTGGTCAGCAGGTGTGGCGTTTTCCCAACCCGCCACCAGGTGCTTCAGTAGAGACGCCTCTCTGTGGGTGCGGGTCCCCTCTGACGTGACTCGCTAACAGGTACGTTGCGCCCACTGGAATCCGTGCCATGTCGTGGGGGGTCAGGTGGTGGTGCAGACGTGGTGTCGAGATGGTGTGGGAGTGGTGTAGGGGTGGTGATGTGGGGTGTGATGTGGGGGTGGTGTGGAGTGGGGTGTGGTGATGTGGGGTGGTTCGGAGTGGGGGTGGTGTGGGAGTGGTGATGTGGGAGTGGGGGATGCAGGGGTGGTGTGGGAGTGGTGAGGTGGGGATGGTGTGGGGGTGGTGTAGGGGTGGTGATGTGGGGTGTGATGTGGGGGTGGTGTGGTGATGTGGGGTGGTTCGGAGTGGGGGTGGTGTGGGAGTGGTGATGTGGGAGTGGGGGATGCAGGGGTGGTGTCGGAGTGGTGAGGTGGGGATGGTGTGGGAGTGGTGTAGGGGTGGTGATGTGGGGGTGGTACGTACTGGGGTGTGGTGATGTGGCGTGGGTTGGAGTGGGTCGGTGGTGATACAGGGGTGGTGTGGGAGTGGTGATGCAGGGGTGGTGTGCGAGTGGTGAGGTGGGGTGGTGTGGGAGTGGTGATGCGGGGGTGGTGTGGGAGTGGTGATGTGGGGGTGGTGTGGGAGTGGTGATGCAGGGGTGGTGTGGGAGTGGTGATGTGGGGGTGGTGCAGTGGTGGGGCGGAGTGCGGCGTGGTAGTGTTGGAATGCGGGGCGGGGTGCGGAGTGGGGTATGGGTGGTGTGTGTGTGGGGGGGGGGGGGTGAGGAATGGATCGTGGTGGTGCGCGGATGGTGTGGGAGTGGAGACGGGGCGGTGTGGGGGTGCACACTGCTCCACTTGGAAATTGGAAATTGGAAGTCCAAGGATAGAATGACGAGCGTAGTAGCTGCCCGATGGGTATGTATATGTCCAGGTTCGAAATCCGTCGTGAATGGGCAGCGTGTGTGGAGGGAGGGAGGGCGGGGGGAGTGAGTGTTGGGTGGAGGAGGGGGGAGGGGTAGGTTCAGATGAAGCAGCAACAGCCCGGGTTGGGTGGAGCCATGGCGGCCGTGGTGCGGCGTGAATGTGAAAGGGGCTGTATTGCTTGCCCTGGCGGCGGAATGACGCACCAGACTGACGCCCCCTGGCGGGTTATATGGATGGCAGGGCTGGCCGGCGGGGTGGCGCGCAGTCTGGTGTGCGGCGTGAGTGTGAAAGGGGCTGTATTGCTTGCCCTGGCGGCGGAATGACGCACCAGACTGACGCCCCCTGGCGGGTTATATGGATGGCAGGGCTGGCCGGCGGGGTGGCGCGCAGTCTGGTGTGCGGCGTGAGTGTGAAAGGGGCTGTATTGCTTGCCCTGGCGGCGGAATGACGCACCAGACTGACGCCCCCTGGCGGGTTATATGGATGGCAGGGCTGGCCGGCGGGGTGGCGCGCAGTCTGGTGTGCGGCGTGAGTACTCTGTGGAAATTGGGTTACGCCGAAGGCACCGGAAGTAGGCGCACACAAATGAGCCAGACGTGGGCATACGCCAGCACACACTGGGTTGTTGGAGTTTTACGTCCTGGCAACATCTAAGGTCATATCAGGACGGGTACCGACTTGTGACAGTGCACACTCATGGAGGTTTTATCATGCTGCCCCATTACATTGGGAGACTAAGCCGGCAGCAGCATGACCTGATATCCCATCCCACTCGGGTCATATTATCCTGACACTGAGCCAACCAGTCCTAGCCCTATCCCTAATAATGCTGAGCACCAGGCTAGTAAGCGACAAGTATCAATTTTATATAAGTCATTTTTGTTATTCGAACAGGGTTCGAACCCATTGCGGGTTCGGTATTTAGATTTGAATTGTGGCTAATTGATCATTTACGGTGTTATTCACTTGGTGGATATTAAGGGCGGTTCATGTATGGAACTCCCAACATCTCCCGACCAGCCACTCCAGGGACAAATAGTTTTGCGCTTGTCTTCACATGTTCTTGCCAGTGTGAAACCCCTATGTGCTCCCCGAGAGAGTGCCGCTGGTAACTTGCAAAAGCCAGCAGCACTTCAACACTTTTGCAGGCAGCTTTCATGAAATGTCAAACCTGAAGCTGAGAGACATTGAGACCGACTCATGGACATCACTCTCACAGCAGAGAGCTAAATGGAGAGCGGCAGTCAAGTAATGAAAGCAGTCTTTGTCGCATCACGATCGACAGCATGATGATGATGATGATGATGGATATTGTAGTGGTATGCATTGAGCTCTCAGGCGCGGATAGGGTGATTGCATCAGGGAGCCTATGTGGTGTAATGGTTAGCACGGTGGCCACGGAATGGCCAATAAATGTGGGTTCGAATCCTGCTCTAAGCCCAATATTTCCCATTTTCATCACCCTCTCATGACAACGTCGAAGTTCTGAGGATAATCCAGCTTAAGATTCATAGTAATTGAGCCGAAGGGTTCCCAATTTAGCCAGAAATGTTATGTATTCTGCTTGAAAATGTGAGGCCTTAAAATTGCATCGTCCGATGGTTTGGAGTGTGTGTCATTTTCTGAGGTCTTCGGCCACATTACTCTCAGTCACAAGTCGCTGCATCGCCAAAGTATGAATTTTGATGAAATGTAGCATTGGTATTGTAGTTGTCTGCACTGACCTCTCAGGCAAGGAGCCGCATAGACAGGTCGGCGTGGGTAGTGTGGTGCCGTCAGGGAGCCTAGGTGGTGTAATGGTTAGCACACTGACCCGGAATGCAAAGGGATGTGGGTTCGAGTCCCGCTCTAGGCGCAATATTTTCTTTTTCATCACCCCTATGACAGTATATTAAGTGGGAGAGCAAACCCTTGGGGAAGCCATACCAAGTTTGTGGTTAAATAAACTCAACATATTTGTGGTTTAATAAACTCTACTAACATTTTCACAATTAAATCTATTTGAACAGAAAATCAAATAAATAAATAAATAAACCAATAAACCGCATTAGCATGAGTGCCACGAGTTTTATATATCACACATGGCTGATATCGATAGAGATTGGTTGGTTGATGGAGTTTTACGACCTCGCCACATCTAAGGTCATATCAGGATGGGCACCGACTTCTGAAAGTGCCCACTCATGGTGACTTTATAGTGTGGGTCCCACTGGGAAGTCAGGTCGTTGACATTATGACCTGATATCCCACTCAGTCACATTATCCTGACACTGAGCCAACCAGTCCTTGACCTATCCTATTAATGCCGACTGCCAGGCTAGGAAGCGACAGGTATACATTTAATAAGTCATTGGTTTGACTCGACTGGGAACTGAACTCCTTTGTTTGACGTCCAATAGCTGACGATGAAAATCAATGTGCTCTGGAGGTGTAGTTAAATGAAACAAACTTTCCTTCGAGGAACCGAACTCCCGATCTCCCGCACGCGAGGCCTGCGCTTTACCGATTCGGCTACCGAGTCCGGTTATGGATGGAGGTTGACGGCAGTGCACCTGCTACAGTCTGCCTATATATACCTCAGGCCCACATCAGGTTTGACACTCCTACGTCCACACCATGACCCTATATCCCACTCAGTCACATTATCCTGACTGAGCTAACCAGTCCTTGCCCTATCATATTAATACAGAGCACCTGCTACAGTAAGCCTATATATACCTCAGGCCCACATCAGGTTTAACACTCCTACGTCCGCACCATGACCTGATATCCCAGTCAGTCACATTATCCTGACACTGAGCTAACCAGTCCTTGCCCCATCCTAATAATGCAGAGCGCCATGCTCGGAAGCATCTGTCTGTGTCTGACCAGACGGGATGGCCGAATGAGTTGACCGTCCGTCTCCCGTTCTGGTAGATCGTGGGATCGTGGGTGATTTTAATATTTATACTTCTCGCTTCCTAGCCTGTTGTTCGGCATTATTAAGATAAGGCAAGGAGCAGTGGAATGAGGAAGACCAATCATCCACAATATATATATGTGACGTATAACGCATTATACGAGTGTAAATGCAAGGGAACATATACTGTATATATCTATTCCTCCTTGGCACATTGGTGGTGTCCCCCCTCACGCCCCCCAGCTGTCGGGTTAATGGGTTTGCAGGGCCCCCCTCGCACCACACACCCTCTAGGAATACATATATACCTCAGGCACAGATCACGTGATAGTTGATACTCCTCCTGAGCGGTCGGCTGCCCCCAACACCCCCAGCCCCGCCCCCCCCCCCCCCACCTCCCCCGCCCTCCCCCCGGCACGCGCCGCGTGTGTAGATTGGCGCTGCGTGCTTCTAAGGGGCCGGTGTGAAAGGGTCGTGTAAGAGGCTGATGACGGGGCGTTTACTAGGTGCAGGCGGCCTCTCCCAGGAGACGGGGCCGTCACGTGTCCCCGCAGCCGCAGGTCAATAATCAGAGGCCGCCCTCTGGCCACATTACCCACAAGTCACTGCCTGTCACCGCCAACAACCTAATATTACTGGGTTCGGCCGCATGAACACCAGATAATACTACAATACTCTCCCCCTTCATGTCAGCTGTGATGCTGTTATTCAAATACTGACTATCAACTCATTAACCAATACCAAGGAAGAAAGGAAGACAAGTCACAAAGATAGACAGTGAGGATGTTGTGCAATATTGGCATCAACTCCTGCTCACCTATCAGTGACATACCACCCTAGCCCCTCATCTTCTAGCCACACAAGATATCATTACCTCTTTAGCCTGTATAGAGAAAGCAGTGACTACAGCCCATGGGAAAGGAGTCCTCTGGCTGTGTACACACTCAATTGGAATAGATGAATTTTGATAGCATCAGACAGAGTGTCTGGGGTCCTGCTCTAGAGTCCATGAACATATATCTCACATAGCTTATATCATGTCATAATGTGAGTGGGGCACCATTGCTTTTAGATTACATAACCTTCTCCCCACTCCGTCACCCAAGAATAATAATGCTCTTTGCCAACATATAATTCTTTACCGAAAATCCGTATATTTTTACAAGTCAACCAGTGTGGTGATAGACGCCTGGTGGCAAATATTTATATTAGACTATCTAAGCAGTGGTTAAAGCTATGTTCCGCATGAAACCCTGGACCAATATTGTTTGAACTGTCATTATCTGATCTATAATGAATTATGCGAGTATGACGATACATAAGGGAATTATTATCATTATTGTTATACGCTATCATTATTGCTCCCACCTGCAGCCTCCTCGCCTCCACCGGATGTAGACGGAGGATTTTGTCTTCACTGTTTCTGGCTATTTTCAGAGTGTGTATATATATCTACGTTCTCCGCTATATTCCGGATTCATGCCTGGTCCTGTTTCAATATAGTGCTGCCATCTGGTGCAATTCATCTGTACAATTACGCAGTAAATCATATTGGTGGCGCTATCTAATGGCGGAGTTAAAAACACTCATGGTTACCTGACTCAAAATAGATGCCACTCTGGTCGAATTGACCTAAGTTAGTAAAAATCCATTGAAATTAATATCAAATGTGTATGGTAGGCACACCAAAAAAAGTGCTAGTAACAACCTGTAGGCCTATATGGTGAAGCATCAGTGGAGTATCATGGTGCGCATTGGCAGCTCCGATTAACAGAGGAGTAGTGATCAGATATTAATACAAACAAGGAAGCGTATTCTTCAGTGTTATGTGTGGTCTACTCTAATGTATGGGGCTGAGACATGGACAATCTCTAAGAACATGTACAAACGTTTAGCAGCATTTGAGATGTGGACTTATCGAAGGATGATGAAAATATCATGGACAAAGAAGATCACCAACAAAGAAGTTCTCAGAAAAATTAAAAATAAGAAACGCTTGTTTGCCACTATACAGACAAAGAAACTTATTTATTTTGGCCACATCATTCGTCAGAGTTCAATATACCGTACATTGTTGGAAGGGAAGGTGAATGGCAGCAGAGGGAGAGGGAGACCAAGAACATCATGGTTTACAAATATTTCACAGTGGACAGGCTTGAATTATTCACAGTCTATCAGAACAGCACACCATCGGGACAAGTGGAGAACCATTGCATCCAACCCTGGACTAGAGGACGGAACTATTGATTGATTGATTGAGTGATCAGAACTATCCTAAAACTTAAAGCTGCATAGTCCGATGAAATATCAAATTTTCAAAACCAACCCAATTATCTAGATTTGATTTGACATATCTAACTTAGATACTGATGCATTTATTAAGCATTTCTTTCTGCATAGAAGGCAATACTGAATCAATATAACAGAACCTGTTACTGCAGAAGTCTATGGTATCAGAGTTTTGGCAAGCTTGCCAAAACTAATTTTCCATGTTTGCACTCAAAATATCTCAAAAGTTTACCATTTAAAATAAAAGTAACTTTGAACTAATGTAATGTAATGTACTAGTGATCGATCTAATATATTTATCTCAGAAAAAATACAGAAATGTAAAACCAACGGACTATGCAACCTTAACCATTCGGTATTATATATACATGCAGCCAGTCTGCTGCACCAAAGACACGTTGTGGATTTGGTTGGTTGTGGGGGTTTTACGTCCTGGCAACATCTGAGGTCATATCAGAACGGATACCGACTTGTGACAGTGCGCACTCATGGCGACTTTATAGTGTTGTCCCACTGAGAAATCAGGCCGCTGGCATCATGACCCGCGCTGTGGAAGTGGATGCACCTGCATGAGCAGCAGAGAGTCATTGGTGTTTGGTGGACAGATGCAGGACTATTACTAGTGTTAGGAAGAGCCCCCCCCCCTACCAGTGGTCGACAACTGTGGCATGTATGTCCCGTCCTGTCTGCGGGAAAGTGCATATAAAAGACCCATTGCTGCTTATCGGAAAGAATAGCCTATGTGGCGGCAGCAGGTTTCCTCCAAAGAAATATGTCAGAATGACCATATGTTTGATGTCCAATAGCCAATGATGAAAATCAATGTGATCTGGAAGTGTTGTTAAATAAAAGAAACCTCCCTTTTTTTTGTTAGTAAGACGCGACATTCCCCAATCCAATTTGCCAGGAGCCTCTCCGCTCCTTGTGTAGCCAGCTCACACATACACCACTGGTTACTTCCGCTCGGACCTTGTCGGTGTCCGGTGCGTGCACTTAGGGTGCGGGGTGTCATGAGGGGTGTAATCGATTAATCAACTCGGGTCACCCGAGCCACTTTATGGTGCATGTGCACATCCTACAGACTCGGGTTGAATAAACGAATACACTCTGGAGTGGAAAAAATGGTGGCTTAATCTAAAACTTAAAATTGTTTTTCAATAACCGATATAAGTACACCAAAATAGGATTTAATGTATTTTATGATAGTAGAAGCTGACAATCTGGGTTATTAAAAAAAGAAAGCATTAAAACAGCATGTAGGACTTGTACTGGTAGCTGTTATCCTACAGGTAACAGCACAGATGTGACGTCATCGCTCCTAGCAAACCCCAGCCAAGAGGTGGGTTACTGGGGTCGGGTCGTTTTGCACACGGCACGTGTATTTCTCAACTTCACACGCGGTGTTCGATTTGAAATTCTGATGACTCGGGTCATCCGAGTCGCCCGGGTCGTGTTAATCGATTACAGCCGAGGGTGTGAAGTGGTGAGAAGGTTGGTTAGGGGGTTGGTTGGTTGTTGGAGTTTTACACCCTGGCAACATCTGAGGTCATATCAGGACGGGTATCGACTTGTGACAGTAATAAAACCCGCCCGAATCAAACCAATGACTTACAAAATTGATTCTGGGCGCTCTGCATTATTAGGATAGGACCAGGACTGGTTCGCCCAGGATAATGTGACTGAGTGGGATATCGGGTCATGGTGCTGACGGCTTGATTTCCAAGTGGGGCAGCGCTATAAAGACACCATGAGTGTGCACTGTCACAAGTTGGTATCCCTCATAATATGACCTTAGATGTTGTCAGGATGTAAAACCCCAACAAACAACAGCAACAAGCTCCTACCATAGTCGTTGCAAACTCATTTCATCGACATTTAGTGATCATACCAGTCAGGACTATATCTTCTCAGTGGTGAAATAGGACTGAAAATTGCAGTTGTTGGAAATTAGCGACATACTGTTTACTAATTCATTTCCTAGTTTGATGTAATTAGATAGGAGCTTCCCTAATCGCTATCACTGATTAGGGAAGTACAGAATGAAGCATCTCACTGTTTCGAGTCTATGAAGTCATATTAAATCAGTTACAAAATACTCATCCAGGACATTGGGTGTCAGGTATATGTCACGTTACTGTAGAACCGATATGGTGTCACATCCATGAGTACATCATCTTTTTTTTTAATAGATTTAAATACTCACATTGATCTGACTAATAGTGATCTAGTTATCTGACACTACTGTTAGCATATTGCTTCAGAGCTTTTGGGTTACGGAATTCCGTTGTGTTACTTGCTGCAAATTGTGTATTCAACAGTTATTGTATACCTTACTCTATATATCTTTTACGCAAATACACCCTGAATTGAAAAATGGCTGGAAGACCACCGCTTCGGCACTGACAAAAGACTTATTCAGCAGAATAACCATATTTACAACAACAAAACCTTGATTATCATGGGAACATATCGCACCCTTTGGATTGACCTAATTCTTGGTGCCAAGTGACTGACTGATTGATTCACAATTGACTGATTCACAATTGCGTAGATCCAAGGAGAACTTTTAATCCACAAAATTAGATCTACATTACAGACAAAGTGCACTTATGCAGGCTGGGTAATTGAAGTGCCATCTATGAAGGCTCGACGCATGTGGTATTATGTTGGTTTTTGGAGTTTTACGTCCTTGCAACATCTAAGGTCATATCAAGAAGTGTATTATGTACATGGATGTTTAAATGTGGATGCCACCACCAGATGGGACTGTGGTGGATGATAGCATGGCTGTTCTACTGAGTGCACCCCCCCCCCGAACAGCTATGTTGTTTGGTTGTAGGGGTTTTACGTCCTAGTAACACTTATGGTCTTATCAGGACAGTGCACACTCATGGCGACTTCATTCTGGAGTTTTACACCCTGGCAATCACTGGGGGATCAATCAGGCTGCCTGCACCATGGCCTGATATCCCACTCAGTCAGCTTATCCTGACACTGAGCTAACCAGTCCTTGCATTATCCCAGTAATGCTGATCGACAGACTAGGTAATGAAAAGTATCGACTTTGTAAGTCATTGGTGTGACTCGGCCAGGGTTAAAACTCCCAACCTTCCGCATGGGAAACCTACGCTCTACCGATTTCGCCACCTTTTTCACATTCCCACGGGAATATAAGATAGATGGATATGTAGGTAGGTAGGTAGATAGGTAGGTAGATAGGTAGATAGATAAATAGATAGACATACAGATATATATTGAGATCGATAGATAGATAGATAGTTTGATAGATAGACAGATAGACTGACTGACGGACGGACTGACTGACTGACTGACTTAGTTACTGACTGACTGACGGACAGACTGCCAGACTAACAAACTGACTGACATACAGAAATACATACAGACAGACTGACAAACAGATAGACTGACAGAGAGACAGACTGACAGACTGACAAACAGACTGACATACAGAAATACATACAGACATACTGATATAGAGATAACTGACAGACAGACAGACTGACAGACAGACTGACAGACAGAATGACAGACGGACATACTGACAGACAGACTGACAGACAGATAGAGAGACAGACTGAGACAGACAGACTGACAGACAGAATGACAGACAGACTGACAGACAGACTGACTGACAGACTGACAGACAGACTAACATACAGACGTGCAGACAGACATGCAGACAGACTGACTGACATACAGACTGACATACAGAAAGACTGACATACAGACTGACAGGCAGACTGACAGACAGACTGACAGACAGACTGATATTGTGATAATCAGATTGACATACAGACTGACAGACATGCTGACAGACAGACTGACTGACATACCTACTGACAGACATACTGACATACCGACTGACAGACATACCTACTGACATGCTGACAGACTGACATACTGACAGAGAGACTGACAGACATAACTGACAGAGAACACACAGAGTCGCATACAAAGATACACATACAGACACTCACATAGACACACACATAGTCACACACAGACAGACACACATACACATAGACACATAGACACATAGACACATAGACACATAGATACATAGACACACAGACACATAGACACACATACACATATACGCATAGACAACCCGGTGTGGCAGTAAATCGCAAACCCCTGGAAATTGCACACCCTGGGGTTTGCGATTTACTAGGAAATCACAAACCCCCCCTGGAAATCGCAAACCCCCCTGTGTTTTGTAGCATTTTCATACGGAAGAAGTCAAATATCTCTCAAATTCCACCATCTAGAAACTAATCGCTTGGTAGACATAGAGAAAACATCTTTACCATAAAGATTATATTAAATTGATAAGGTTAGGGTTCTTGATTTCTATTAATTTTGAATAAAACTAACATTTTGCACTGCGCGTACCGTCAAATTTCATACTTTTCAAATAAAGAAAATGAGATCAAGTATCCAGCAACTATGTGCAAATACCGCCGATCGTCGCGAAGCAGTTCGGTAAACAAATGACCACCGCCGCTTCGACGTCGATATCCATACTGTCGAACGTCAACTAAACATCACCGCCGCCGCATCGGTGGCAATGTATTAAGCCCAAATCTATTCAATGCTATCATATTTAACAGAATTACATAGGCAATAAGTGAAATTTTATTAAATTAACCCTAAAATCGAAGCTAGATGAATGCTGCCGCCGCAACGGCGGCGATGTTAATATTTTCGAATCGACGAATGTAAAGTAAACAAATCGCCGCCGCCGCCGAATGGGGGGTTTGCGATCTCCAGGGGGGATATGTGATTTCCTAGGAAATCGCAAACCCCCCATGCCCATATATGGCATGGGGGTTTGCGATTTCCTAGGAAATCACAAGTGGGGGTTTGCGATTTACAGGGTTTGCGATTTCCTGCTACACCGGCTCTCGCCATGAGCGTATCGTGTTCGAGAGAAACCAGAAACCAGCTTCGGACCGCCGGCTGGATATAAAATTGGCATAATTGATTTCTACTTTTGATATACACCAATTAGGTCAGGCACGGTCGGCAGGGGGCTCTTGCTGCTGGTGATTTATGCGAGTCAGATCGAGGCGCCTATCCCACGCCGGTTCTATCGTTAGGTGTCGCTTTTGTCGCCACACCGCTGTCACATCAATTAGTGGCGCACTGTGGTACAGGATAACCCCGTTAAACCAAACTTGAAGGGACCCTAGAAATTTGTTTGGATTAACCGATCATTGGTTTAACCGAGCTTTGACTTTGACTTGGCTTCGGCAAAAACGGGGGTCCATTATGAATGTACCATGTATGTGGACACTATGATTATTGGTTTTTATGTATATACAGTTTAACCCCATTAAACCAACCTCGGTTAAATCAAGCGATCGGTTAATCCAAACTTTTTTCTGCGACCTGGCAAAATACTACCATTTATCATATAAAAAAGTCTCAGATGACTTTAAAACCACATGAAAGTTTGGTTTAACTGTACCGGAAGTGTTCTGGGACCGACAATTTTGTTTGGATTAACCGATACTTTGGATTAACCGACTTTGGTTTAACGGGGTTGTACTGTATTGTGGCATGTGGTATGTGGTGTATGCTATCTGGTCAGCTCAGTCACCCAAGCACCAAATCGGTTGTGCACAGGCCTCCAGTGCAGAAGATTGGGAGTTTGATTCCCAGTCGAGTCAAATCAATGACTTACTAAATTGGAAGTTGTCGCTTCCTAGCTTGGCGTTCAGCATTAATAGGATAGCGCAAGGACTGGTTGGCTCAGTGTCAGGATAATGTGACTGAGTGGGATATCGGGTCATGATGCTGGCAGCCTGACTGAATATCGATGATGATTGGGGGTGTTTGTGACCTTACGACGGTTACTGGTTGCAGAACTGCAACATTGGGTAGAGAGGCTCCAATAAATCGGCCCAATCTGTGGTTGAAGACTTAACTTCAGTCGGGAGTGTTGTAGAAGCTGGGGACATCTTCACAACGTAATATCCCAGCGGGGCAGCATTATGAAGTCGCTATGAGTGCGCACTGTCGCAAGTCGGTCCCCGTCCTCATATGACCTTAGATGTTGCTACCGTGTAAAGTTCCAACAACCAACCAATGGTCACCCAAGTAAATCCCGCCAGGACGACACACTAAAACTGGGATATCAACCGGTCATCTTAAACCAAGCTATTTGCTTTAAAGGAAATTCCCTCCGAACCTTGCACCATCCCCTGTGCTAGATGGATGGCCCTTGGTCACGGCCACGGTGACCTTCTTCGCTGATGGCGAAGAAGACAAGAGAGTTCAGAATTCATTGCGTGCACATTTTACTTGCGTGAAATACTGACCGGGTTTGGCTTTGCTGGTGAGGGGGCGGGTCTGTGTATGTGTGGGTGGGTGGGTGGGTATGGGGCGGGGGGGGGGGGGCTGGGTCGTCGGTTTTAATTTCCCCAGTGCTGCATCTTACCCGCTAACTGCGGGCGGATACCCACCCCGCGGGACGCATCCGCTAACGGCCGATGACCCGCCATCCACTCCCAGGTGCCGCCGAGTCGGGGCCAGCGTCCGCAGCGCGCTTTTTAACCAGCGCCCCACTGCGGGCGGGGGAATTACTACACAGATCTACCCCCCCCCCCCCCCCCCACTCACCGCTCAAGTGTATGTAGGGCGGGGGCCTTCACAGAGTACGTCATGGGAGTGGGGGGCGGTGGAAGTCCATCCAGTGTTACATTCCCAGAGTTACAAATACTTGGAATAGCATGTACAATATCAGACTGACACCCGGAAGCGGAATGTTGTTCTGCTTCCGGTACCGGCGTTCTGCCTGAAAGACGCACGTTATATTTCTTGGGTTGTTTGAAGGGATGCCTCTGGCATAACCGGCTGATGCTCACATGTTATATGTAACGGTCAGTAGAAAGTGACGCCTCCCATCCACTTCCGGTTGGGTCCTCCCCACTCTCCCCTCCCACCCACTTCCGGTTGGAGCCTCCCCACTCTCCCCTCCCACCCACTTCCGGTTGGAGCCTCCCCACTCTCCCCTCCCACCCACTTCCGGTTGGAGCCTCCCCACTCTCCCCTCCCACCCACTTCTAGTTGGGGCATCCCTACTCTCCCCTCCCACCCACTTCCGGTTGGTGCATCCCCACTCCTCCCCCCTTGACCACCCCACCTCTCCCCGGTGTGGATGCCGCTCCCACCACTCCGCCTCCCCCCCTCCCCGCCTCCCCACCCACTTCCGGTTGGAGCCTCCCCACTCTCCCCTCCCACCCACCCACCTCCGGTTGGATACTGATGCACTTATTAAGCATTTGTTTCTGCGTAGAAGGCAATACTGAGTCAATTTACCAGAACCTGTTACTGCAGAAGTCTATGGTGTGAGAGTTTTGGCAAGCTTTCCAAAACTAATTTTCCATGTTTGCACTCAAAATATCTCAAAGGTTTACCATTTAAAATAAAAGTAACTTTGAACTAATGTATAGTAAATACTAGTGATCGATCTAATATAAAAAATACAGAAATTCTAAACCATCGGACTATGCAACTTGAATCTGGCATGTTTATACTTCAAATATCTCCAAAGTTAGTGATCTTAAGGGGCTGTCACATTACGGCGTATGGCGGGAGCGTATTGAAAACCTACGTACGCCGTGCTGGTGCCACTTTCGGGTGTGTTTGAGCGTATGGCGGACCTATGAGGAGCGTACGAGGAGCGTATGAGGAGCGTATGGGAGCGTGCTGTGACATTTTTTGACATTATGGGCCATACGCCCTCATAGGTCGTGTTTTTTTGAGCATGCACAAAAAAAATTGGACGGACGAATTTATGAAAGCGTATGGCGGCGTATGCCTCATACGCTTCACATACGCCGGCATGTTGCGGCACTGGCGGCGTATGAGTAGCGTATGAGTAGCGTATGAGTAGCGTATGAGTAGCGTATGCGGCGTATGCCGACGTATATGACGTAATGCCGCTACGCCGCCATACGCTCCCACCATACGCCGTAATGTGACAGGGCCTTTAAAGAATAGTTACTCCGAGATTAAATTGAGGTAGATGATATATTTATAGCGGTGAACCTAATATATTTATCTCAGAAAAATTACAGAAATGCGAAACCATAGGACTATGCAACTTTAAGGGGAGCGGTCGAGACTTGAGTTAGATGGGTAAGTGTAGCGGGGGATTCCGAACAGAACTTGCTTGTTATGTATTCATCCTCTTACCTTAGGACAAGACTATCAAATGATACAGCATGCGTGACATGCTTTATGAATTCCCATTACTATACCCATAAATAGCGTGGTATGTGAGTGTCTAAATGCCACAGGGTGCACCCCGGGCAGTAACTCCAGGGTCTGCACAGGGCCTGGACAGTCTTGAAAAGTCTTCACTTTCAATCTTTGAATCCTTGAAAAGCGTTGAATTTAACCTATTTTGGGTAATTAGTCTTGAAAAGCCTTGAATTCGATTAAACTGTCCTCACTGATATCAATTAGTCCGAAATCAGCATTCGCCATCATTGTTTCCCCCCCCCCCCCCTGACAATAGTCTTGAATTCCTATTAAAAGAAACAGCGTTGAAAAGTGTAGAAATAGCCTTGAATTCCACATCTTCACATGTGCACGGACCGTGTAACTGGTTTCTGTGTGAAGAGCACATTGCTTCAAAAAGGATGCCCATTTCACGCCTGCTAGCTTACCACCAGTAGGGCAAGCTGACTCGTCCCAACATGTCGCGACTGATGGCATGCAGAGCCAGTCAGCCGGGCTGCGTCTAGGGACCCTAAGGACACTAAGGGGGACACTACGGCAACCCGACTGTGTGTGTGCGTAACGGGGTAGGTGTTGTTTTACGTCCTAGCAACATCTAAGATCATATCAGGATGGGTACCGACTTGTGACACTGCACACTCATGGCTACTTTATAGTATAGTACTGTCGTGGGGGTGATGAAAATGGGAAATATTGCGCCTAGAGCGGGACTCGAACCCACATCTCTTTGCATTCCGGGCCAGTGTGCTAACCATTACACCACCTAGGCTCCATGATATCAACACACTCCCACGCCTACCTGTCTATGTGGTTACTTGCCTGAGAGGTCAGTGCAGACCACTACACTCGTCCCCCTGGAATTGTAAGTCTTGTAATGCTTACAATTACATACATACAGGCAATGCACTAACACATACATACACAGGGTAGGTTCAACAACCATACAGCGCAAAGCTTGTACAGGATCCTGATCACGGCAACCAGTGTCATGGGGGTGATGGAAATGGGAAATACTGCGCCTAGAGCGGGACTCGAACCCACGTCTCTTTGCATTCCGGGCCAGTGTGCTAACCATTACACCACCTAAGCTTCCTGATATCAACACACTCCCCACGCCTACCTATCTATGTGGTTACTTGCCTGAGAGGTCAGTGCAGACCACTACAGTACTGCCCTACTGGGAAACGAAGCCTCTGCCACCATGACCTGATATCCCACTCAGTCACATTATCCTGACACTGAGCTAACCAGTCCTTGCCCTATCATAATAATGCTGAGCACCTGGCTAGGAAGCGACAAGTATCAATGTTTAAGTCATTGGTTTGACTCGACGCGGGTTCGCATTCCCCTATCTCACAAAACAGGAGACGGATGCTCAACTCATT
Source organism: Branchipolynoe longqiensis (assembly GCA_030323885.1). Taxonomy (NCBI): domain Eukaryota; kingdom Metazoa; phylum Annelida; class Polychaeta; order Phyllodocida; family Polynoidae; genus Branchipolynoe; species Branchipolynoe longqiensis. Next base: position 113,559,956 of record CM059188.1, read on the forward strand.
CGGGCATCTCGTCTGGTATGGGTAGCAAAAAAACCTGGAAGACGGGGTCGACCACGGCGGGGCAGCCCTGGGATCTGACGGACAGATCAGAGGAGAACACAGGCACAACTAGAGGGACAGAACCTAAGCTGCCGCTCCTCTGACAGCCCAAAGCTCTGCGCTCTGCACTCTGCACTGGGTTGGTTGGTTGTTGGAGTTTTATGTCTTGGCAACATTCATGGTTAAGGTTATATCAGGATAGGTATCGACTTGTGACAGTGCACACTCAGGGCGACTTTATATCATAGCGCTGCCCCACTGGGAAATCAGGCCACGGGCACCATGACCCGATATCCCACTCAGTCACATTATCCCGATAACACTGAGCTAACCAGTCCTTGCCCTATCATATTAATGCCGAGTGCCAGGCTAGAAAGCGACAAGTATCAATTTTATAAGTAATTTTTTCCGATTTTGTCTGAAGTGCAGACTTCTGGGGGTAGTCAAGAGTACAAAGTACTTGAGTTTGTCCGCCAAAAGGCCATCAAGTCACCAACGATAAATTGGGTCCGGTTTTGCCTGAAGCATTTGAGTCCAGTTGGTGATGGGTTGGAGAGGAGGGGAGGGGGGGGGGGGGAACAGAGGGGATACGCGGCAAACAAGGACAGAGCAGCAGTGAAAAAGGAAAAGGGACCAACCGAAGCAAACAACTCCTTTGATTGTTGTTGTGTTACGTCCTAGCAACATCTAAGGTTTGTTTGTTTGTTTGTTGTTTTACATCCTATCAACATCTAAGGGCACATCAGGTTTGTTTTTGTTTGTTGTTTTACATCCTATCAACATCTAAGATCACATCAGGTTTGTTTGCTTGTTGTTTTATGTCCTAGCAACATCTAACTGGAAAATCAGGCCACCGGCACTATGACCCGAAATCCCACTCAGTAACATTATTCTGACTGGGAGAAAACTAGAAGAGGTAAGATTGAGGAAAGCGAAGTGAGGAGAGTTGAGTCAAAGGGCCATGCCTCCTTGCTCTGTGGGGACAGAGACACAGACGTAGTAAGGTGGTAGGAAGTGAAAAGCAGTATTTATTTAGACGTATCCAGGAGAGTAGACCGACAGCTGAAGGGAGATAGAAGACGTGTGGACGAAGCGGAGTTCTGACCTGTTGAAGCTTGTCGTTATATAGCCCTGTGCCTGCCACCTGTACCATTGAGACTAAAACTAATGCTCCTCCTTTTGGGGGTTTTTTTGGGGTTGTTTTTTGTGTGTATTTTGTGTGTATTTTCTTTTGCAGAGCGGGAAGTAGGTCAGGCGGTAGAGTGTCCACTTTTGAAGGTGTGGGGCATGTGGGCCCATTTGTGGTTTTGGCTATTTTCCGTTCCAACCAGTGGTCCACAACTGGTTCATCAAAGGCTGTGGTGTGTGCTATCCGATCTGTGGGAAAGTCCATATAAAAGACCCCTTGCTGCTTATCGGAAAGAGTAGCCTATGTGACGGCAGCGGGTTTCCTCCAAATGAAATATGTCAGTGAGCATGTGTCAGAATGACTATATGTTTGATGTCCAATAGCCGATGTTATGAAAATCAATGTGCTCTAGAGCCTAGTAGGCGCGTCGTTAAATAAAACTCTTTCCTTTTTTTTCTTTCGCAGCCCGCCTGAACACAACCCATTCTACACCAGCATAGACAGCATGCCGGAGATAAAGCCCAGGAGGAAGTCCATCCCTCTTGTCAGCGATCTGGTGAGTAGTCCTTGTTGTCAGCGCCATTGCTTCATCCGCAATGTATGTGATCGATTCAACTGTAGCGTAATGATTGTTGGGTGGCCAGTGAACAGTCCACTGGTAAAAAAAAAAGTAGAAATTCCGGAATGGTTATAGTTAGGGGAAATTAAAAAATAAAAAAGTTGGTGATCCTCATTTTGAAATAAAAATCTGGGTCGGGCGAGCGGGTTTAATTTTAATTTTATTTTCTTTAAATAATTTTTGTTTCCATTGTATGTTTTTGTGTGTTTTTTTTTCTGGCATTTGACGTAAACGTAATATTTAACCAGACGCGATGGCTGAATGAGTTGAGTGTCCGCCCCCCGTTCTGGTAGGTCATTCGATTTGAACTCCTATGTTCGAAACCTGGCCGAGTCAAACCAATGACTTAAAAATTGATACCAAAATTGAATTGCTTCTATGCCGAAGGATTTTTAACAGCTTTTTGTTTCAATTCAATATTTAAAAAAATCAGTGGCGGGGGGGGGGGGGGGGGGTTCAGGCACGGGCGGGGACGATCACCAATTCATTTTTGTTGTTTTGCCTTCACAAAGCAGACCAGCTTACGTGATCAATCACTGCCTCGTGGTACACAGCACCGGTTGTGGAAATGTACTCCTGAAGGTTTCAGGCGTGAAAACCGACAACTGAAATGAAACTATACCCCTGTTCACACACGGGCGTTAAGTCGTCTCAACTAGTTTGCCTTGTCTAGTTTGACTCACATTGGCCGTGTGGACACGACGCTGAAGCGAATTAGGCCTAAGTCGATTCATCTAGTTCGCCTCAAGTACACCACGTCGCGAGGTGATTTATATGAAGTGAACTAGCTTAAGTCGGCCCATCTTGCTTGTGTGGACGGTAGCTGTTTACTTGAGGCGGCTTAAGCATGTCACATGCATGTGCAGTCGAGACCTGAGTTTGTTGATTTTCCAGTCGATCAAAAGCGCATATTATATAATTTGGTCTATGAAACCACTACCTCTGCACAAATATTTGTTTCATCATTTATTTTTAGGTTTTCACTGCCCAGCAGAAGTTTTGACCATTCCAAAACAATATGATTCAGTCGATACATATCTAGGTCGAACCCACACTATCTCGTTGTGATGTCGGCTAACCGAAAGTGGCGCTGGTTAGTATGGACGTGCTCATGCACAGATATCGATTTCCAAGTACTGCATGTGTGTACTCGACACACTTTCATGCCTAGTTCGCCTCATCTAGTTTGCCTTCTCTAGTTCGGCCTAAAGTTGTGGGTGTGAACAGGGCTAAAGACTTACCATGTTTGAACCGAAGCTGCCATTATTCCGATAATCAAATCCCTTGTTTTGAATTTATTTTTCACGAAAACTGCCACATCCCCTGTATAATAATAGTTTAATACCTACAACAATGTACGACAAAACGCGCCCCTCGGCACTTTCTCATTAAATAAAGCAAACAAGGCATTTGGACAGGTCCCCTAGCCCACCCTGACTGCTGTACCATCAGAGATAATGTACAACAATTATAATGTATTATCTCCTAATATCAATAATGAAAACAATATCATAGTGTAGTGAATTTTAAACATACTTTAAGCACCTTAATCTGTGCCATACATAAATGATTCTGTCTGAGTAAGAAAACTATTGCCACACCTGATCAAAGACAATGCACCTCATTTGCCATGGTATGGTGCCACTGCATGATTATTTTAGAATTTCCTATGGAAAGCGCTGAATGGCGCATCTTGTCGTACATCGTCTTCGATAATACCCTACTCAATATGAAATTGATAGACTGTAACTGGAAAGCGCAGCAATAAACTCTATTTGACAGAAAACAAGTAAAATTGGATTTGTCGGTTCTTGCGCCTGAACCTGTTAATTATTGTTCACCGCCTGGAGCCACTCACTTACCGGGCGAGGTGGCCTAATCGGTAGAACCCGTGGGGAAGGACGGGAGTTTGGGTCCCGGTGGAGTCAAACCAATGACTTTAATATTGATACTTATCACTTCCTAGCTTGGCGCTCGGTATTAATAGGATAGGGCAAGGACTGGTTCGCTCAGTGTCAGGATAATGTGACTGAGTGGGATTTCGGGTCATAGTGTCGGCGGCCTGATTTTCCAGTTAGATGTTGCTAGGACGTAAAACAACAAACAAACAAACCTGATGTGCCCTTAGATGTTGATAGGACGTAAAACAACAAACAAACAAACCTGATGTGATATTAGATGTTGATAGGACGTACAACAACAACCAAACAAACCTGATGTGACCTTAGATGTTGCTAGGACGTAAAACAACAACAAACAAACCAAGCAGCCCCTCACTTCCTGCCTGAGCATGTGCAGGCCTGAGTATAACAACTTTCTGATGTGGCGTAATAGGACAGCCGGCGTTTGCACCGACACTGGGATCTATGGGACCTGGTAATGTGATTCATTTACATCTGATATCTGCCTCCTTGATGCCAGCTTCCTCATGCAGACACTCACAGGCCCTGGATGCTGATGTAATCCTTACTGGAGGAATGCATGGGGGCGAGCTACTGAATACAAACTGCTGCCAGTTTAGTTGACTTTAACACGTTGTATTATTTACAGTTGCATAGTCCGATGGTTTTAAGTTTCTGTTATTTTCATTTTCTGAGATAAACATACTTGGTTGATCGTTATAATCTACCTTACATTATCTTTCGAGATATTTGAAGTTCAAATATCTTAAATTAGTTTTGGCAGGCATACTAAAACTACAGGGATGTGTGGGTCATCCTATCGATCCTGCTCAGTGGACCCATTTGCAGTTTGGGCTCTTTTCCGTTCCAACCAGTGGTCCACAGCTGGTTCATTAAAGGCAGTGGTATGTGCTGTCCTGTCTGTGGGGAAGTGTATATAAAAGACCCCTTGCTGCTTATTGGAAAGAGTAGCCTATGTGGCGGCAGCAGGTTTCCTGCAAAGATATATGTCAGAATGACCATATGTTTGACGTCCAATAGCTGATGATGAAAATCAATGTGCTCTCGATGTGTCGTTAAATAAAACAAACTTTATTGACACTATAGCCTTCTGCAGTAACAGGTTCTCTCAAATTTCCTCATTACTCCCATATATGTGGTGACATATGTTTAAGAAGTCCACCAGTATCTAAGTTAGAGATTGTAGTAGTCCAGACATGAGCTCCACTACCATACGGTGGCAGCAAGGACTGCTCTGTCACCGTCACAGTTCACAGTGATAGGTGGCGGTACGGTAGCCGCCGGACAGCTCCATGACAGGGCTGTCACCTACTACATATGGCTAGTGTAGCCTCCTCCCCCCCCCCCCGCCCCCCCTGCCACCCACACCCTCCCAAGGAAGTTGACGTGGGACCTGGCAGGGCAGATGCCAGTCACTTGATCATGAACACTGCAGTGAGTGGAGAATAAAGACAACTGAGAAGCAATCGTACTCGTTCTCCTGCTTGCTTGGGGGGTCTACAGCATGAGGTTCAAGTTCTGGGTGGCCAACAAGGGGGCCCAATCACAATATGTAGAATCAAATCTAGATCAATTATTTTGGTTTTGAAAAAATGTGATGTTCTCATCGGACTATGCAGCTTTAACCTTAGCAATAACCTTAACCTTAACGCTAACATTGTCGTCTTCTTCCTTCAACGCGGCCGAAACAAACAGGTGATGAAGGTAAAGACATTTGGTTTACTCGCGTGTTGTTTGTGACTGTATCTGTGTCGATAAACTGCCCTGTTCGAGTGCAGCCAGAGAGTCGGGCCGTCTGTACCCATAATCCAACACGACCAGTGTCGTGTCTATTCAGGTCCCATATGTATGAGCCAATTTTAACCGTACCAGGGTTAAAGGAGGGTCCCGGGTTATCTAAACCCGGTGTTCCAAATGTGTCACGGGGGATGTATGTGACCAAAGTGTGCGTGGGTTAGCTAATGTTTCAGTTATTTATAGATTTAGGAAATCCCTCTGTGTCTGTTAACATTCGTCGATTGGACAATATGAATAACGCCACCGATATAGCTGCTACGTTAATAATGCTTCGAATTTAGGGTTAATTTAATGAAATTTCACGATTTGCCTATGTAATTCTGTTAAATATGATCACATTCAATAGATTTGGGCATAATCGGTGCCTAACCCCACCTTTAACCCTCCTTTCGCTTGGGGTTAGTGCAGGCGACTTTACGCTCGCCGAGTTAGTTTAACCCCAACACATACATACGCAGTTTTCACCGGTAACCCGGGAAATCTGCACAACGCAGGGTTACGACCGCTAACCCGGACACATACATATGGGCCCAGAGGTCTCTGCTACCCATCTTCAACATTTGAATACCCCTTGAACCCACTTTGGGATCCCTTTGGATCGCTTTTGGTTCTACATGGTATCCCCCTTTGGATTCCCCTTGGATCTCCATTTGGAATCATAAGCAAGGGAAATGTGTGTGTGTATATATATAATTTTTGAAGTGAGAGCTGGGAGATGATTGGAGTCGGTTCCCAGGAAGGGGGAAGCAGAGAGTGCCCGGTTCCATGGCGAGGGGCGGCTGCTGAGAATAAGGGGTGTGGAAAGCGAGAGGTGCCCAGAAGGAGCACCGACAAACATCAGGGACTATTCTTTATTTATATTCACATAATAAATTATATAGCACATATGGAACTAACACTAAGCGATTGGTACCCTCCCTCTAAACACTATCAAGATGGCCCGACTCTCAAGGCTGAAGGCGGACTAATGCCTACTGGGGACAGTCTGTGCCCTCTCAAATGCACACCTGGTGTAGAGCGGTATCTGTACCTGCTGTAGTCGCAGCATGGATATATCTGCTGTGATTTACTTGAGCCACATATCATGTAATATCTTCACTTAAAATCACATGTTTTCAATTATTTCTTAACGAGTGCTATTGAATGGAATACACTTCTGACACCCATACTATAGTGTCTCCTGCTATAGTGCTTATAACTATATCAACAACTTGTGCTCAGTACTAACAAGTTGTCATTCAAACTCACAAACTATTGCCAATTAGTTGTTTCCCTAATATGTACACAGCTGTAGGTCATGTATTATTTTCTTTGTTACCCCCTTATTATTTAAATGTAGATAATTATCGTTGACTGTTTCTCACAATTACATACACTTTGCCCCAAAGTTTGAACATTCCAACGTTGCATTTTTCAGTGGTCACATCATACAAGAGTGGGTTGGCCTTCTCTACTCCCACACAGAATTGCTTTTAGACTTTCTTGTTCATTATTAGATTAATGCATGACAGAAGGGTCAGACTCCTTCCTCCCCGTGTGGTAAATTCTTCTCCTGGATTAACACCTTCTGGTACTGACGAGCCGAGCCTGATGAATACAGTCAGGCCGCATGTGGCTTTGATTTACCACCCCTGTTAAGATTCCATTTGTAGTCACACGGCCCGGCTGTAATCATATCATTGGACAAGCAGGGCAGTCAGTGTAAGCGCCATTAGTGCGGTGTGCGATGAGCGACCATTAGCCCGACGGAGTGTGTCCAGGTGGGCTGGTACCCAAGCATGTCTCGTAGATATGCACAAAAACTGATGGGTGGGCTGACCAAGTACAGACAGAGTGTACGTGGCCTGGTTTCACCCCCCTGTTGAGATTCTATTTGTAGTCACATGGCCCAGCTGTAATCATACCATTGGACGAGCAGGGCAGTGTAAGCGCCATCAACGAGCGACCCTTAGCCTGACACAGTGTGTCCAGGTGGTGTGGCGATCTGGTGTGACTCACAGGCATGCGCCAAAACTGACAAGCCCGGCCGCGACTGCCGAGCGCAGATGGCCTTGTTTCAGCACCCTGGTCAGATTTCCATTTGTAGCCAGCCTGTAATCACACTATTGGACGAGCAGGGCAGTCAGTGTAAGCGCCATTATTGCGGTGTGCAATGAGCGACCATTAGCCTGCCGGAGTGTGTCCAAGTGGGGTGTTGCCATGGTGTGACTTGCAGACAGGTGCAATAAGTGAAGAGCGGGGCCTGGCCGAATACACATGGCCTTGTTTCACCATCCTTTTGAGATTCCATTTGTAGTGATACTGTTCGGCTATGTACCATTGGACAGGCAGGGCAGCCAGTGTAAGCAATAAGCAACCATTAGCCAGACGGAGTGTGTCCAGGTGGGGTGGTGCTCTGGCATGCCTCACAGACATGCATGTAAACTAACGAGCTCGACCTGCCGACCTAGCGCCCATGGCGTTGTTTCAGCACCCTGTTGAGATTCCATTTGTAGTCAAATGGCCCAGCTGTAATCATACCATTGGACGAGCAGGGCAGTCAGTGTAAGCGCCATTACTGCCGTGTGCGACGAGTGACCATTAGCCCTATGGAGTGTGTCCTGGTGGCATGGCGATCTGGTGTGACTCGCAGACATGCGCAAAAATGGTGACCTCTTGAACATGCACACTAAAATAGTGTCTGCTGAAAGGGGGGGTTGGTGAACCCATGGTTGGTAATGCATAGTCGTGTGGCAGCTTCAAATGGTCACATCTCGAGCATCCGCACTAAGATAGCATCTGCTGAAAAGGGGCAGGTGAACCCACGGTTTAGGGCGCGACGCGGCGGAAGGGCTTTGACCTCTCCTGTACTGGTTGGGTGTGCACAATGTCTGATGCATTATTGTTATGTTCTATTTCAATGGCTGGTGGGGGTCATCATCTCCCATCTCCTTCCAGCATCCCGCCCGGGATGCCTGTCTCGGCTGCCCCGGGGCTGGCTGGTTGTCTGACAGGCTGGTTGACTGGCTGGCTGGCTGGTTGACTGACTGACTGATTGACTAAGTGGCTGACTGACTGACTGACTGGCTGGCTGGCTGGCTGGCTGGCTGAGCAACTGGCTGACTGACTGATTGGCTAGCTCGCTGCTTGGCTGACTGGCCGGCTGGCTGACTGACTGACTGACTGTCTGGCTGGCTGGCTGGCTGGCTGGTTGGCTGGTTGGCTGACTGGCCGGCTGGCTGACTGACTGACTGACTGACTGACTGACTGACTGACTGCTGGCTGACTAACTGGCTGGCTTGTTTCATTTCCCTCGGGGTAATGCACCAACTTTACGTAGCTCCACCAGAGTAGATTTCGTACCAAGTGAACGACTTATTTTGTGCAGTTCTTCTTCGCCCACAACTATTATTACTATTTTTATTACTATTATTATAAATTAGCCTTTTATTGCTCCACTGAGAGCTTGCACAGACAGCAGAAGCATGGTGCGCCAGCTCGCAGTTAACCGTCTCGTTCTCGTTAATATGATTGCTGTAAATGCCGCTAGGTGGCACCAGTACTCACGGCATGTAATTGGCTGCGCATACTATAGATAATGTGTACAATACTTTATTTTCCCTTAGATTTCTTTCCCCTTTTAATTAAAAAAAAAAGAAGCGAACACAAGAGAATCTGTCAGCTTTAACATTTGCAGTGGCCGTAAGTAGACGTTTGAGTAGTGGAAGCAGTATTGCTAGCGAATGCCATTGCACTTGGCCCTTTGCGGCATTCTAAGAATGAACAAATCGCTTGTCGCTAATTACAGATGTGTAACTCATGTTCACACTATTCGATTGATATGTCAGCAATTAATAGGGCCATACTCCCTAAGGATGCGTGTATTACAATAACCATAATTACCTAGCCAACATGTATGTATAATATACATAACATATAATGTCCGTGCCATACCGTAGCCCTTTAAATTTAAAAAAAACAATAATGTATAGACATTTCTATCTGATACGTGTTCTCTCCTATCTCCTAGAGTAAATGTCACGTGGAGTGGATAGATCTACTGTGTCACTGAGTGGCTTCTTTATTCTCAGACTAACTCATCTGTTTAAATATATATATATATATATCTATCTATATATATATATATATATATATATATATATATATATATATATATATATATACACCAAGCATTGACGTAACATCTTTATGTAGTGTACATGTATTATGCTCGTATGATTAGAGTGATGTGTGTTTGCTGACATGGTATAACGGCGCATGCGCCTGCTGTGCAGGACTTCCGGGGCAGGCTGGTGGGCTGTGACCAGTCCTCGAGCAAGGCACTCAGTCCACGTGGGGGACCCCCGCTATCTTCTTTTTTGTCCTCTTTTTAAAACAGAATGCATTTGTCACTTCTTTGAGTGCGGTTTCCAGTATTCATTTTCCGAAAGTGCGTTAGCCTGTTGCTATTGAACATGTTGGGGTTTTTCTTCTCCTTTTTTCTCCTTTTTTTTTTTGTTGGTTACTTTTCAAATTTACCTCATATTGATTGGTACGAGTTGTGACTGTTCTCTGGCATTATTGTTGTATTTCCAATGCAATCCATCACATTGTAAGTTAATTGAAATAGTAAATTAAACACGAGGAAGCACGCGTTAAATAGGAGTACTAGTGTAAAGAAAAAAATCCAAAAAAAATCTGATACTAATGTTCTGTGCCAGTTCGATGTCGGGCCTCCCAACGGAACGTCTGTGTAACCCACCCTTGACCATTTCAGCGTTGCTGTGACCCGGTGTGCGGTGCGTAGTAGTGTCTAGTAGCCCGACCAGAGGGCGCCACCACCGGCAAGTTGGATAACACAGAAGCAGTTTATACTACCTATATATATATATATACCATGTAGTTTTCATTGTGCCCCAAACGCCTATGAATTGTGCGTCTTGGCAGGTAACTTTGTAGATCTAATGCCGTCTGCTGGGGGCGGTAACCATGGTAACGTGACCCTTCTGTGGCTCTGAGTGTCACACTGCTTCGGCGTCTGTTCTGACCTCTACACGCTGACATTTACAGACGATGGCAGCATCGAAGCGAAACGCCGGGGTCTCCTCGGCACTCGCCGCCAGACAGTCACTCAACGACGAGGAGTTGGTAAGTAGGGGCCAGCAATAACAACAAAAATCACAATAGTGTAGTAGTCTGCACAGACCTCTCGGGCAAGGAGTCACATAGACAATCACTCAACGACGAGGAGTTGGTAAGTAGGGGCCAGCAATAACAATAAAAATAACAATAGTGTAGTAAGCTGTGTTCACACATGCACTTTAAATCGATTCATATAAATCGACTTGCCTAGTTCGATGCACATTTGCCATGTGACACTGTGTCGATTTAGGGCTGAATCGACTCGTGTAAATCGGTTCATGGAAACCACCATCGTGAGGTATTTTAGGCAAATCGATACTGTGTGAGTCGATTTATCTTGCGTGTGTGAATGCAACCGGTTTAGCTGAGGAGGTTTAGCGCGTCACACGCATGCGCAGTCGAGACCTTAGTTTGTTGACTTTCCGGTCGATCAAAAGCGCATATTATATAATTTGGTCTATGAAACCGCTAGCTGTGCACAGATATTTTTTTCATAATTTATTTTTAGGGTTTCACTGCCCAGCAGAAGTTTTGACCGTTCCAAACCAATACGATTCAGTCCATACATATCTAGGTCGAACCCACTCTCTCGTGGTGACGTCGCCTAACCGAAAACTGGTGCTGGTCAGACTGGACTTGCTCATGCACAGATATCGATTTCCGGCTAAAAGTACTGCGTGTGTGAACACGACACTAAATCGATTCATATAAATCGACTTGTCTAAGTCGAGATAAACTTTGGCTGTGTGAACACAGCTGCAGTCTGCACACACCTCTCTGGCAAGGAGCCGCATAGACAGGTAGGCGTGGGTAGGGTGGTGACATCACGGAGCCTAGGTGGTTTAATGGTTAGCACACTGGCCCGGAATGCAAGAGAAGTTAAAAAAAAAATAGCCAGAAATTACTGTGAATCAATTTATGCCAAACAAAAAAACACACCTCATATTTCATACAGTCGTAAAGGCAAATTGTGTTCAAGTAAATACAAAGAAATCTTAAAATGTGAATATCTTCGAAATTAAACAAGATAGAACGTATCCGTTTTATTTTGTTATTCCACATTTAACTAGCACTGTGCGATTAACCTTAAAGCTGCATAGTCCGATCAAAATATCAAATTTTCAAAACCAAAATGATTATCTAAATTTGATTCTACATATGTCAGAGTTTTTTCAAGCTTGCCAAACTTAATTTGGCATGGTTGCACTTAAAATATCTCAAAGGTTAGCCACTTAAAATAAAAGTTACTTCACGCTAAAGTTAGGTACATTATAACGATCAGCCTAATGTATTTATCTCAGAATATGTCAGAAACTCAAAACCATCGGACTATGCAACTTTAATTAACTGCAAAGTTTAAAGATCTAAACAAATTCCTAGTTTTACTGAAAATGTGTAGTAGATCATATCAGAAATCTAGTGCTACCCGATTGCTGGCGCTCCTGCCTGGACTGAAAGCGCGCAAAATCTGAAGGTGTACCCGAATGCTCTTGGCCCCAAAGCGTTAATAAACGAATGTACAATAATAATTATAATAATAATAATACTTGCATAGTGAACTGTGCCTTATATTATGTTAAAGGCAAATTTCTTCAAGTAAATTACAACAATATCTTAAAATGTGTGCCACCCACCCAATTGCGGGAGCTCCCGCCCTGACCGAAAGCGTGGACAATCTGAAGGTGCACCCGAGTGCTCCTGGCACCCAAAGGGTTAATCAACAAATGTACAATAATAATAATAATAATAATCATCATCATCATTATAATAATAATAACCATAATAATCATACTTGCATAATGAACTGTGCCTTCTTTTTTTTTTCTTGAAGATTTATACGGCCTATCATGGATAAGTCTGAATAGACTTGTTTTCACCCTTAGCCAGTTTGTCGATAGAAAGCCCCCACCTTCTACCGACTTTTACCGACTTTTACCGACCCAAGGAATTTTTAACCTCCCACACCACATAGACATGATATGAGAGCAACCGGCCTTTGATGACGCTGTACATTATACACTGTAATGGAAATCCAAATTGGCAGAGGTGGGTGGTGAGCGGAGGGGGGGGGGGAGGATGGGGAATCGAAACCACCGACATTCAGATTAGGAGTCCGACGTAGGTAAAAAAAAGTCAGGCACTCTAACCACTGTGACATAGAGAAGACCACATTGTAAGTTACAATAGTGACGTCATCAACCCAGGAACCCCCGGAGGACTCTGACAGTGCGTGTGGTGTGGGAGAAGGCTTTGTTCATCGTATCCTTGTCATTCTGGACATAGTACCTGCCCGCATTAGTTGTGTTTACCCTACTGTCACCCGGGTAATTGTTACAGCTCTTTCTCTCTGCCCACACAGAAAACTCACGTGTACAAGAAGACGTTGCAAGCACTCATCTACCCTATCTCATCCACGACGCCTCACAACTTCGTCGTTTGGACGGCTACGTCACCCACGTATTGCTTCGAGTGTGAAGGGTTGTTGTGGGGCCTGGCCAGACAGGGTGTTCGTTGCACCGAGTGCGGCGTCAAGTGCCATGAGAAGTGCAAGGATTTGCTCAACGCCGATTGCTTGCAACGTACGTCTACCACCACCTACCTGGTGTCCGAGAACTGGAGCAATTTCTGGTTTAAAGCCACTGAGTGGAGAGCTAGGAGAGACATTTAATAAATTTCTTTTTCTTTTTTTTGACACAGTATTTATTCTGCCCATATTGTGTAAGCTCCCACGAGGGTGCTTGTTTTCAATGCTGGACAGCTGTGAGGAATGTTATGGTGTATGCCCGGGTTCTTGTTCCGGGTTGGTATCCGGGACATCCACCAGCATTTATTTAAGCAGTTAGTATCTATGTTAGTTTTTTGGTGTTTTTTTTTTTAGGGTACAACTTCCTATCATATAACTAATATCTTAGCCTAGTATGTACATCTAGTGAGATGGTAATATGCTTGTGGATGAGGACGTGTTCCCAGAATTAGGTTTTTTGTTTTGTTTGTAGCTTTCCTTTCACTTGTGCCCTGTCCCTAGTTATAGCCTAGTTTATCTTTCTTTTCTTTTTTTGTTTGTAATTCCATAGTTGAGCTCAGAACTTAGAAGTAATAGGGTCCGTACATGGGGACCTGGAAAATCTTGGAAAAGTCTTGGACTTCATTTGCCCCATTTCAAAGCCTTGAAAAGCCTTGAATTTAATTGATTTTGGGGTAATTATCCTTGAAAGGCTTTAATTTCCATGAAAACTGTCTCACTGATCTAAATTAATCCATAATCGACATTTGCCATTGCTGTTTTTTTCATGGTATTAAAATTAAAATAGTCTTGAATTCCTATCAAAAAGAGCCTTGAAAAGCCTTTGAAATATCCTTGAATTCCATATCTTCACATGCTTATTGACCCTGAAGTAACGATCCTCGTCTATATCCAGTACCTACAAGATAATACTTCAAACACACATGGTCTAGCAATTTGAGTGGATATTAACTCGATGCTAAAGTCAACCAGTATAGTCCACTGGGACGACAGAGAAACTCAGAATGTAATATATGAATGACGTCACAGGTGGGATTCCCTCATCACATGCCCTAATATGGTTCTCTACACGATGAAATATGGTTAGCCACAGACCAGTGAACAACGTAAACAACCCCCTTTAGGCTGCACTTGGACGCTAGCCATTCTGGCAATCTCCATCCGCATATTCAGGTACACAAACTGAAAAGGTGTGCTTGGAGAGCATTTATTTGAAGTACAGTTCCAGTTTCAGCGGCCAATTCCAGGTTCATTTAACTGAATATAAATCTTGTGAATTATTTGTATCTGTCATCACATTACTCGTTTTAAATGAAAGACAATATCCACATGGATTAAAATTCTTAAATTCTTAAAGCAAGTTTTGTTACTTATTCTTAGCATCCAATTACTTATTTCATATGACGGACAAAATCGACTTGGATTAAAATTCATTTCTTTTAAACCGTACATACTAATCCCTAGTGGTGACTCAGCAGATTGGTTTGGCTACAAAATGTAAAGCAACGTGAACTTAAATGAAATACAAGACATGTAACCAAGATGGGAGACTTTTTAATATTTTTACAAGTAGGCCAACTTGTTTACGGGCTCTGCATTGTGGTGGCCAGCCAGCCGCGTTTGTCAAGTCCAGCCTTCGAAGAAGCTACTGGACGCGGTGGCCGAAACGGTAGAGCGCGGGCCTCGCCTGCGGGGTCTCGGGAGTTCAGTTCCCAGTTGAGTCAAACCAATGACTTATCAAATTGATACTTGTCGGTTCCTAGCCTGGCTTTTGGCATCAATAGGATAAGGCAAGGACTGGTTAGCTCAATGTCAGGATAATGTGACTGAATGGGATATCAGGTCATGGTGCCAGTGGCCTGATTTCCCAGTGGACCAGCACTATGATATGAAGTCGCCATGAGTGCACACTGTCACAAGTCGGTACACATCCTGACATGACCTCAGATGTTGCCATGGCACAATACTCCAACAAACAAACAAACAAATAAGCAATCTAAGAAGCGTCCGCCGCCGTGTACGAAGTGCCGCGTTCCGCAGACGACGTCTGCTCGTCTGTCTCTGCGTGTGCAGCTTCTTACGTTGACTTGTACCTTCTTTGTTGCCGCTGTAGGTGCTGCGGAGAAAAGCTCCAAGCACGGAGCAGAAGACAAGACGCACACGATCATAATGGCAATGAAAGATCGAATGAAAATCAGGGAAAGAAACAAACCTGAAATCTTCGAGCTAATTCGGTAGGTAGCGCCATTTTGTTACTTTGGTTAATGTTTGTTGTTGTTGTTGTAAATGATCATTTTTATTCAGCGAATCTTAGGTATTTTTCCAGCGCCGAGGCACCGGTCTTATCAGCCATATCATGTTAAATTCATTCACCTTTATAACAGCGTTTATATCAGTAATTTGTTCACGTGACAAAGGAGAAAGCAGAAGTACAATACGTATGAGGTGCTTTCCCCATTTAAAAATAACACAGATTCATTGCTTATACCATAGAAATAATAAATAGTAAAATAACTTCCAGGATAGTCTAAGGTCAATAAAAGTTTAATGTGTGGAGATTCGCTGAAGTTCATAATATGTCTATTCAGTGCAGCCAGATGGACAATAATGTGAATTATTAATTATGAATATTCTGAAAGGATAATAGTAGATATTGTGATAGTATGTAATATATATAGATATACATTAAAACCTCTCTAAGTCGACCAACCATGGAACGACTTTAAATGGTCCATTTAGGGAGGCAGTCGGTTTAGGTGATTTTTTTGTCATTACAGTGATACTGTATTGGCGATATTTTGAGACCCAAATAAAGCGATTAATATAGGGTCGATCTGTGGAGGTGATTATTTAGAGAGGGTATATATATATATATCTAAATGTATTCTAGACCCGGCTCGGTGGCCGAATCGGTAGAGCGCAGGCCTTGTGTGCGGGAGCTCGGGAGTTTGGTTCCCGGTCGAGTCAAACCAATGACTTATAAAATTGATATTTGTCACTTCCTAGCCTGGTGCTCGGCACTAATAGGATAGGGCAAAGACTGGTTAGCTCAGTGTCAGGATAATGTGACTGAGTCGGATATCGGGTCATGGTGCCAGCGGCATCATCTCCCAGTGGGGCAGCACTATTAAGTCATCATCAGTGCACACTGTCACAAGTTGGTACCCGTCCTGATATAACCTTAGATGTTGCCAGGAGGTAAAACTCCAACAACCAACTAACATGTATTCTATTAGATTGTATTATCATTGTGCCCGCTTTTGGAGACTGACTTTAGCCATTTGTGTATATTCATTAATGCGATAATTGCAATTGAACTGAGACACAGTTCGCCCTCATTGGTCTTATCAGTTTATAGCCACCTCTAAGCGAAACTTAAAATGCTAATGAACAAATGGCAGGCTTGATAACCAACGCCCAGGGCGCATACTTAACAAGCTGTCACCACTGTGTCGCTGAACCCCCCAAAAAAACTGTTTGCATTGAGCGGAGATGTCGTTTGGGCGACACCTAGCGACGGCGCTGGCAATTTGAGCGTGGCGTGTTGGGAGGAGCGCGCCCCTCGACTCGCCCCCTGTCGGCATCCAGCTTCATTCCAGTGGCGCCCCCTTCCAGGACGGCAACAAGCCCCAGCACCCTCCGCAACCCCCACAACCTCCCGCACCCCCCGAACCCCTACCACCACCCGCACCCCCCGAACCCCCGGCACCGGCCGGCCTGGCCTGCACACCCCATTGCTCGCATTCCCGCCCCACCTCACCTCCGCCCCCGCCCAGCTGTGCGGGCATCCCCCTCCCCCCCCCTCCCATCTGCCTGGTCCCTGACCCACCCCTTATCCCCTCTGTTACTTCCTTCCGTCCTTCATCCCAATATGCTGTCGGTTTGCCTGGAGTGTGTGCGCGCTGCCCATTTTTCTGGGGTTTCTTTTGTGTGTTTCGGACTATACACTAACCCTTGTCGGTTTGTCTGATATCTATGTGTGCTGTCTTTTTTTTTTTAAATAATTTTTTATATTTATTTACTTATTTTTACATTGTGTGTGTGTGTGTCGGACTATACACTAACCTTTATCAGTTTGTCTGATGTCTATGTGTGCTGTCCTTTTAAAAAAAATACATTTTTTATAGTTATTTACTTATTTTTACATTGTGTGTGTGTGTGTGTCGGACTGTACACTAACCTTTATCAGTTTGGCTGATGTCTGTGTGTGCTGTCCTATTAAAAAAATGCATTTTTTTATATTTATTTACTTATTTTTACATTGTGTGTGTGTGTGTGTCAGACTATACAGTAACCCTTGTCGGTTTGGCTGATGTCTGTGTGTGCTGACATTTTTTTTTAAATACATTTTTTTATATTTATTTACTTATTTTTACATTGTGTGTGTGTCGGCCTATACACTAACCCTTGTCAGTTTGTCTGATGTCTGTGTATGCTGTCCTTTTAAAAAAAAATACATTTAAAAATGTTGTTTACTTATTTTTACATTTTGTGTGTGTTGTGTGTGTGTGTCGGACTATATACACTAACCCTTGTCGGTTTGCGGTTTCGGCGCGTGCTCTCTGCAGTCAAGTGTTCAGTGTGAACCAGAAGTCACACTCTGGTCACATGAAGGCGGTGAAACAAAGCGTGCTGGACGGTACGTCCAAGTGGTCAGCCAAGCTCGCCATCACAGGTAACCCCCAGACCCACTGCAGCGTCCTACCTCCCCCACCCCCCACGCAGGGGGAATCCCCCCCCCTCCACCTCCCATCTCCTCCCTCCTCCACACCACACCACACCACACCACACCACACCCCGTCCAGCCCTCCTCCACCCCGACACACACGTGCCCGCCACCCTGCGCGCGCGCAGGTTCTCCGGGGTTCACGCACGCATGCGCAGCGACCAGATCCGGCCGGCGTCCACATGCATAATGCAAGACGCCGCCGACTCCTGGTCTCATTCCCACAGTCATTAGGCTAATGACGTCACTTTGGTTAAATATTTACCCCCGTCGTTATTTCGCCTAGGTTCTGCTGCTGAGCATTATTAAGTGTGGGTGATGGGGAAGGGGGAGGGGTGTGTGGAGTGTGTGGGGGGAGTGGATTGCCCCTACTCATAATTCAGTGACGTCATCAAGCCAGGAACCCCGGGGGACTCTGACAGTGCGTGTGGTGTGGGGGAAGGCTTTGTTCATCGTATCCTTGTCATTCTGGACATAGTACCTGCCCGCGTTAGTTGTGTTTACCCTGCTGTCACCTGGGTAATTGTTACAACTCCCTGCTTCCATCCTAGTCAGTGTTATACCTCCCTGCTGCCAACAGGATAATTGTTACAACTCCCTGCTCCCATCCTAGTCAGTGTTACACCTCCCTGCTGCCAACAGGATAATTGTTACAACTCCCTGCTCCCATCCTAGTCAGTGTTATACCTCCCTGCTGCCAACAGGATAAATGTTACAACTCCCTGCTCCCATCCTAGTCAGTGTTACACCTCCCTGATGCCAACAGGATAATTGTTACAACTCCCTGCTCCCATTCTAGTCAGTGTTCCACCTCCCTGCTGCCAACAGGATAAGTGTTACAACTCCCTGCTTCAAATCCCAGTCAGTCCTACAACTCCCTGCTGCCACTTCGCTAAGTGTTACAACTCCTTGCTTCCATCCCAATCAGTGCTACAACTCCCTGCTTCCAACACGTTAAGTGTTACAACTCTGTACTTCCATCCTAGTCAGTGTTACAACTCCCTGCTGCCAACATTATAAGTGGTACAACTCCCTGCTGCCAACATTATAAGTGGTACAACTCCCTGCTGCCAACATTATAAGTGGTACAACTCCCTGCTGCCAACATTATAAGTGGTACAACTCCCTGCTTCCATCCTAGTCACTGTTACAATTCCCTACTTCTAATCTCAGCCAGTGTTTCAATTCCCTACTTCCAAAACAGTCAGTGATGTAGCTCCTTTCTACCAACACAGCCAATGTTATAGTTCTCTGCTACCAACACGATATGTCAGTGTTATCTTATAGCCCCCTCCTAGCAACCCAGTTTGATATCTCCCTGCTAGCAACCCGATCAGTGTTATATTTCCAACCCTAGCAACCCAGTAAGTGGTACAGCTCCATCCTCCCAACCCACTAAGTCCTATAGATACCTAAGGCAACCTGTAGTTAGTTTAGTTTAGACACTACTTCCCTAACCCTATGGCAACATAGTAAGCACTATAGATCCATAAGGCAACCTGTAGTTAGTTTAGTTTAGACACTACCTCCCTAACCCTAATGCAACCTAGTAAGTACTATAGATCAATAACGCAACATGGTAAGTGCTATACCTCCCTATATACTATACGGCAAGCCAGTAAGTGGTAGACGTCTATCCTCCCAACCCACTAAATACTATAGATCCCTAAGACAACCTGGTAAGTGCTATGCCTCCCTATATACTATACGGCAACCCAATATGTGCTCCCGGTCCCTGCTACCAACCCAGTCCGTGCTACTCTCCTGTTACCAACCCAGTCAATGATACTGTCCTGCTATCAACTCAGTCAGAGCTACTGTCCTGCTACTAACCCAGCCAGTGATACTGTCCTGCTGTCAAGCCAGTCAGTGATACTGTCCTGCTGGCAACCCAGTCAGTGATACTGTCCTGCTATCAGGTCAGTCAGTGCTACTGTCCTGCTACCAAGCCAGTCAGTGCTACTGTCCTGCTACCAACCCAGTCAGTGCTACTGTTCTGCTACCAACCCAGTCGGCGCTACTGTCCTGCTACCAACTCAGTCAGTGCTACTGTCCTGCTACTAACCGAGTCAGTGCTACTGTCCTGCTGTCAAGCTGCCCACTGGCTGTCTGTTTGTGCTGGGTCAGGCTGTTTCTGTGACTGTCACGTTGAGTCTGTGGTAGGTGTGCTAGATGTGTCGGCTTCCCAATCGCGGGGAACACATGTATGTTGCCCAGCTCAAGTCACTGTGTAGTTGTAGTCTCTTCTGTCTGCCTGCGCATGCGCCACCGACCGCACCCATCGCAAAACCGGAAGTGTATTAAATCTCGAACAAAGCTACTAGAATATATCTACATAGAACAGACTTCAGGGATGAAAGATCTCCGCGATTTCGTTGATTTCCGCGATTCGTTAATAGCGCCTATTCACCGATTAATTTGCAAGGATATATATATATATATATATGTATGTGTGTGTGTGATGTATAAGCATTATGCGAGTATAAAGGCACGTAAGGGATTATATGTTTATTTCCTACCCTATTACTGAGGGGGTGGCTTACTTGATGTATGCCCCCCCCCCATCCAACCACGTGACCGGTGGCTCCACCTCCTGCATGCTTCTATACTGGACGCTACACTGTCACTTGCGCCTGAGAATTGTTTGTTCGGTTCATTCGCAAACCAGAAGGAAAAGACTAGGACTTAACATTGGGGTGACTTTATTCTCTGGTAGGAGAATATATATGCCCTCCCAACAAAGTTTTGAAAGTGAGCACAGTGACAGTTGGCTCACAATGTAGAGGAGGCAGGGAGGAGAGAATGCCCACTCCACAGTGAATAACATGGAAGTTAAGATTGTTAGAGAGAAACAGTAAGGGGCTGCTGTTATTAATATCCGCATAATTAATTATATAGTACATATATGACAGCAATTGGTCGGACTGAATCTTGCTTTTATGTGTTCTTAGATATTGCTAGGAAATAAAACCCAAACAAGGAGACTGGCAAGGAGTGATTGCAGAGAAAGTGAAAGGAAACTGGTGGCAAGGGCGATAATAGGCGTGACAAGGGTAGTTAGTTATATGCAGGCAGAATATTTGTATTCTTGCGGAAATTCAACGTCGGTTTCCCTTCTTTTAATAATGACAGAGAAATTATAGCATCATCTTTATCCTAGTAATTATTATTATTGTTAATTACAAGGATAACATTGCTATTGTTGAAGAAACACTATTTTTGGATAACCTCACCATAAATTTCCGCTTTTGTTGTTTGATAGCATTATCACTATCCTTGTAACTATTATTATTATAAATTACTAGGATAACATATTTATTATTTAAGAAACAATAATTATTTTCAGATAACCTCACCAGAAATTTCCGCTTTTTTGTGTGCTTTTAATTTTGCGTAGACCAATTTTATCCCTGAGACTTGTACTAGAAGGAAGCATAAGTATCTGAGTGAAGGCACAGGCACAACCTGTTGGCACAGACACAACCTGTGCCTGTGCCTGTGCCCATTGCGAGTGTGCGGTTGGCGCTGCGCTTTCACGCTGTCCCCGTCTAGCTAACTAATCCCCGGCTGACCCTTGAACCCCTCCCACAAAGACTACTTCCGGTTCCGTCATCTACCCCCCCAGAGACGGGCGCGCCACCTATCACCAAGTGCCGGAACTATTATGAGGGTATCCCCCCACCCGACACCCCCAATCACCCCCTCTATATCTCTATCTCTCTCTATGTGTGTCTCCCGTTCTGATATGACCTTAGATGTTGCCAGGACGTAAAACTCCACCAACCAACCAACAAACCTCTCTGCGTCTCTGGTGCCCAGCGTCATGTCCCTCTGGTCTGTGTCCACGTCATCTACGTCATCCACATCGTGCGCGTCGTCCAAGTCCTCCCGGCCATATATATACATATGATCTACATTGTCTGTTCCCTTCGCTCTTCCCTCAACCTCCCTCCTGTTTCTTTGTGACTGTCAGCTATTTGCATGCCGTATACTTTACTCATGTTTTGCAGAAATGTGTTTAGTATCGGCTGCGATGTCCATATAGACACTCTGGCGGTGATGAAAGACAACATACTTGAAGGGACCTCCAACTGGGGGGCTAAGATAGCGATTACAGGTAGACTCAGCGGGCCGCACCCCACTGTCAACAGTTTGATACGCCAGTCTCTTTACTTCCCACCTTCCGATATTTTTTTGGTTCAGACTTAACCTCCACTGACCTTTTCCATTTCTTAGCAAATGCACTTTTATTGTTTGGTTTTGGTTAATTTCTTTCTTCACTTGTATGATGCGCATACTAACGCGATAAGGGTGTCCGTGCTAGCTGGATGGCCCTTATCTGTGGGTGATTAATTACAACTAACCTGGTCTCACGGTGTGACTGATGGCTGATGGCTGAGCACTGCACTTAAATAATGGTCAGTTTTAGTTTGGGCACACGGGTGCATGGTCCTAAAATGTAGAAATGGGGTTCTTGGAATTCAAATGGCACATATCTGTCTGAACTAAACAAACCGTGGAAGCTCCTAGTTACACGGTTCAATATGCATTATAAACAGCGCCTTCCTGAATTCTTTATTCATTTTTAATGCATTTCTTTCAAACTAACTATTCATATAACATTGGTCACATGCTCCCTGAATTTCTTAAACTAAAATTTCTTTTACTTTGATTTTTCTATCTTTAATTGCTTGTGATTTCCCCTGATTTGTTATGATTTGGTCACGATTTGGAATGGTTTTGTGCACTTAGATGATTAAATCGGTGCATTGCTAATCATAATTTTTCGAATTCCTATTTCATATTGTTTGTGTTTAATTGAAACTTCTAAATTAATATCTATTCACTTTTTCTCTCGAATGCTGATCTTGGGTGAAAAAATAAATGCCTTATATAATACTGATCTTGCTACAGTATTTGATTTATTGCAAGTTCGAAATTATTTTCATATGTCCTTCCTGATGAATCCTCAACGGAATAATAAGTTATCCCTAAAGATCCTGTAAATTATAAATACCTCTTTAACCGAGGAATAAATATCTTTTTTAAGTCAAAAGCAAAGACTCTTTCTAAATATATTACTGAGCGTGGTGGTCTAATCGGTAGAGCACTGGTCTCACATGCGGAAGATCGGGAGTGTGGTTCCCAGTCGAGTCAAACCAATGACTTTAAAATTGATACTTGTCGCTTCCTAGCCTGGCGTCAGCATTAATAGGATAGGACAAGAATAGGTTGGCTTAGTGTCAGGATAATGTGACTGAGTGAGATATCGGGTCATGGTGCTGGCGGCCTGATTTCCCACTGGGGCAGTACTATAAAGTCGCCATGAGTGCACACTGTCACAAGTCGGTAGCCGTCCTGATATGACTTTGCATGTTGCTAGAACGTAAAAACAACAACAAACAAACAAACAATCTAAATCTATTCATCTATTTTTAAAACTGCTTAAAGGAAGACCTAACTACTAAAAGTCCATCTGTCACATTCTATGTTTTGTTTGATTTTTGTCCGAGTAAACTGGCTTTTCAGTTTCGTTGAAATAAACTTAGTCCTAATCATGAACTGTAACCGAATTGACTTTAGCGGTAGTCCACTCAGAACCCCCCCCCCCCCCAAATAAGCCTAGCCCCAGTGAATGGAATCGAATGCAGCACATTTTCTGCAAGCATGCAGTTTGATCTAGTGTGGTACCGTCGTTCTCTCTGGCTCCTTCCCATGTGTCTATAGATAGATGTGCCTTTAAGAGTTTGATGATGATATTTGTTGAATGTGTCAGCCGCTCGCCGCTCTCTCGATCTGCTCGTCACCTTGAAGACAATGCAGGCCGCAGTCTGGTAGAGGTGCAGTAACTGATGCGGTGTGGGCTATGACGTGGGTTATATAGTGCAATACGGGCTGATATGGTATGTCGTGGGATGATGTAGTGTGGTATATGTAGTGCAGGTGGTTATGTAGTGCAATATGTAGTGAGGTTGGTTATATAGTGCAATACAGGCTGATATGGTATGTCACGGGATGATGTAGTGCAGTATAGGCTGGTGAGGTGGGTTATGTAGTTCAATACAGGCTGATATAGAATGTACTGGGATGATGTAGTGCAGTATAGGCTGGTGAGGTGGGTTATGTAGTGCAATATTGGCTAATATAGACCATCCTGTGATGATGTAGTGCGGTATAGACTGGTGATGTGGGCTATATAGTGCAATACAGGCTGATATAGAATGTACTGGGATGATGTAGTTCAGTATAGGCTGGTGAGGTGGGTTATGTAGTGCAATACAGGCTGATATAGTTTGCCGTTTCATGATGTAGTGCAGTATAGACTAGTGAGGTTGGTTATGTAGTGCAATACAGGCTGATATCGAATGTCATGGGATGATGTAGTGCAGTATAGACTGGTGAGGTGGGTTATGTAGTGCAATACAGACTGATATAGAATGTACTGGGATGATGTAGTGCAGTATAGACTGGTGAGGTGGGTTATGTAGTGCAATACAGGCTGATATAGAACATCCTGGGATGATGTAGTGCGGTATAGACTGGTGATATGGGCTATATAGTGCAATACAGGCTGATATAGAATGTACTGGGATGATGTAGTGCAGTATAGGCTGTTGAGGTGGGTTATATAGTGCAATACAGGCTGATATAGTGTGCCCTTTCATGATGTAGTACAGTATAGACTAGTGAGGTTGGTTATGTAGTGCAATGCAGGCTGATATCGAATGTCATGGGATGATGTAGTGCAGTATAGACTGGTGAGGTGGGTTATGTAGTGCAATACAGGCTGATATAGAATATATTGGGATGATGTAGTGCAGTATAGACTGGTGAGGTGGGTTATGTAGTGCAATACAGGCTGATATAGAACATCCTGGGATGATGTAGTGCAGTATAGACTGGTGAGGTGGGTTATATAATGCAATATGGGCTGATATAGTACATCATGGAACTGCGATATGATGTAGTACAAACGGGACTGATGCAATACCGCCTGATGTAGCCTGATGTAGCCTGATGTACGACTTGGTGCCGAGTAGAACGGGCTTGTTGCAGCAAGCGGTTGATTATCTAGTTCTAATCGGTCATAAAGCCTTCATTCAATGAGGCTCTATTTTGTCAAACGCTAAAATCCAGCTGTTTTTTTATGAATATAACATAGCATACGAATTATAAAATTGTACAATTTTCTTGTTATTTACATGTGAAATAAATGCTGCTGTGTATATGGTCAGCGACAGTAAAGTTAGCACCTTTATAAAATGCTAGATTTATCCCAATATAAATGCTAACAAAATATATTTAAAGAAATTTAAGTTGTCTGTTGTTTAAGCACTAGTCACTACGCACACAATTTGGGAGCATCTGGAGCAGCGCTTATGCCTGTCGCCTCTCACTAACACCATTGTGTGCGTCTGGAGCTTCTGTCTCCCTATACCCTCTCACTAACACCAACCTTCTGTCCACCAGTAATTTGTGCGCAAGGCTTAATTGGCAAGGACAAAACGGGGACGAGCGACCCCTACGTAACAGTTCAAGTCGGCAAGGCGAAGAAACGCACCAAGACAGTGCCGCAAGATCTCAACCCAGTCTGGAATGAAAAATTCTACTTGTGAGTTACTACTGGCCATGTTTTAGTTTTTGTTGTTGGTAAAACAGTTTATTCATCAGAATATACATTTTTTTCAGCGCCGAGGCACTGGTCTTCCGGCCGTTTACATTACATTGTAAATAGGTAGATCAGTGGGTACTTAGAGAGGGCATATTAGTAGATTGTGTTAAATCTGCATAAGCCCGATGGTGTTGAATTTCTGTTGTTGGTAAAACAGTTTATTCATCAGAATATACATTTTTTTCAGCGCTGAGGCACTGGTTTCCGGCCGTTTACATTACATTGTAAATAGGTAGATCAGCGGGTACTTAGATAGGGCATATTAGTAGATTGTGTCAAATCTGCATAAGCCCGATGGTGTTGAATTTCTGTTGTTGGTAAAACAGTTTATTCATCAGAATATACATTTTTTTCAGCGCCGAGGCACTGGTTTTCCAGCCGTTTACATTACATTGTAAATAGGTAGATCAGCGGGTACTTAGATAGGGCATATTAGTAGATTGTGTCAAATCTGCATAAGCCCGATGGTGTTGAATTTCTGTTGTTGGTAAAACAGTTTATTCATCAGAATATACATTTTCTTCAGCGCCGAGGCACTGGTTTTCCGGCCGTTTACATTACATTGTAAATAGGTAGATCAGCGGGTACTTAGATAGGGCATATTAGTAGATTGTGTCAAAGCTGCATAAGCCCGATGGTGTTGAATTTCTGTCATTCTCTCAGATTCAATATATTAGGTTAATCGTTATAATCTATTTTGAAATGGCTTTGGTGTAAAATTACTAACCTAGGCGATTTTTGAAGTGAAATTTAAAACATGCCAAATTAATGTTGGTTTGCTTATGGAAACTCTTGACTGATTTCATAAGTCTTCACCAGTTCCAACCTATGAAAATAGTCGGCAACGTCTGGGCGCAAGAAGTTTTTTGTTGCAGCAGCTGCCAAGTTGGTTGTGACCAAAGTAGTCGCAAGGACCAAAGTAGTCGCAAGGAGATCGGCAACCACTGAGGACCACATTGCGACAATTTTGTGCCAACTTTCTGACTATGTACAACCATTATGCGACCGTCCATTTTTTTGTGGTCGCAAAATGGTTGCAAGCATAGTGTGACTGGGCTATTTATAAGCTAGATATGTAGGTTCAAAATTAAATAAGTCTTAGGGTTTTTTTTCTCTCGAGAATTTGATGTTTTTGTCGGAGTACACAACTTTAAGCTGAGACTGCAATGTTAAATGTTTACACACAGGATGGCCTCTGTTTAGCTCATGCTGCCAAACATGCCTGGCGTATGTTTATGGTGATCAAGTAACAGCGAATTGTTCAAGGCAGTGTCCAGTTTAATCCAAGTACAGTGAGTTTTTTTCCTGCGAATTAAATTCTTTTCTCGGGGTATGCAACTTTGTGCTGAGACTGCAATGTTAAATGTTTACACACAGGATGGCCTCTGTTTAGCTCATGCTGCCAAACATGCCCAGCGTATGTTTATGGCGATCAAGTAACAGCGAATTGTTCGAGGCAGCCTCCAGTTTAATCCAAGTACAGTGTTAGAGTAGTGAGTTTTTTTCCCGCGAATTAAATTCTTTTGTCGGGGTATGCAACTTTGTGCTGAGACTGCAATGTTAAATGTTTACACACAGGATGGCCTCTGTTTAGCTCATGCTGCCAAACATGCCCAGCGTATGTTTATGGCGATCAAGTAACAGCAAATTGTTTGAGGCGGCTTCCGGTTTAATCCAAGTACAGTGTTAGAGTGACAGTTCATTAAGGCTCACATGACGTGTATGGTGATGTATGTGTATCTGTTACCCCGTGCCTTATAGACTGGGCTGTACATCATTGCGGAGATGGAGGCATCTGTGCTGAAGCGATTACTTTAACAATCATCAATGTTGATGCTTTATCCCACAGTGAGTGCCATAATTCTACAGATAGAATCAAAGTTCGAGTCTGGTAAGTAGCAATTACTAGTTACATCTCAGTATATGAATAAACATATGAATAAACATATTACTGTCGATACATATAGAGATTTACAGTTATATAGTACTGTATATATATGAGAAATTCAGGCACAAAACCCAGTAAACACTAATCCAAAACTTGAGATAAACATTGAAATCAAATCTTCAAAATTTCATTTTTTTACATGCCTATTTTTTTTGTTTGGCGCTCCATAATCATTTCATCACAAGAAAAGTGGAATTAGTAAGAATTAAAATTATCTTCATGTAAAAATCTGTTATTTTAATTAAATATTTTTGGATTGGCGTTTATGGGGTTTTGTGCCTGAACTCTTCATATCTACATATTACTGTAGATATATATATAACTTTTCGCAGCAAATGATCTATACAAAGACTGAGGAATAAGTACAAATAACTGCTGGTGGTGGCGCCACCATAGGCGAATGTGCCGCAGCAAATCACTCTGAGTCCGTTAATGGACGATAACAGATCATAATAATAATAGGAAAAATACCTCATACCGATCATTTAAACACGTATATACATATACTAACTATATATATATATACAATAATAAGCTTATTTAAAATTAGAGTATAGATTTAGGATTTCCACAAATAATAATGTACAAGTGTTAAAGAAATTGAGTATTTATGTGCTTAAATATTTAGTATTTATATGCTTATATATACAAAAAAAAAACAGATTATACTTTGTCTCAATCCAGGCAAGGACATCATTATTTGCATATTGATTTAATCTTGGATCTTCTCATTCATATGTCCTTTAACTGACACATTTAAAAAGTAAAATATCACATTTAAAGTTGATCACGAGTCGAAATGCTATCCCAAAGTAATGACCTTGACCTGACTGTTGGTGTTTGCTGGTTAATGACCTTGACCTGATTGCTGGTGTGTGCTGGTTGTTATCTCCTGTAGGGATGAGGATAATGATTTGAAGTCCAAGTTACGTCAGAAGTTGACACGAGAATCGGACGACTTCCTTGGTCAGACAATCATTGAAGTCCGAACTCTCTCCGGAGAGATGGACGTATGGTATAACCTAGGTGGGTACCGGAAGATCTTAAGAGATGTTATTTTGGGGGAGACAGTATGAAATCCTGTACACTCTATATGAAATCTTACTATGAAATCCTATGTTTGCGGGCCCCCGCATTTATGCGGGATTTTGTTGTTGTTGTTGTAAATATAGTTTATTCATTGAATAAAGTCTTTTGTCAGTGCCGTGGCACTGGTCTTCCAGCCATGTGACAATACAGTTATTTACAATATATGCAGCTAGCCCAAATCCACTGAAATAACAAAATAAAACATTCAAAGACTTACATATGGTATAGTTTGACAATTCACATACACAAATAGCAGTTATATGTTGTATTCCTACACACATGATACATACATGTGTATTGATTAGACCGTTACATTACGGAGTGGTTAGGTGCATAGTTTTCCTTCATAGGTTTGTATGCCTACTATGTTGTGAATTGCAAAACTATCACGTTGTTGGAGTTAACATTTTGAGATTGAGTGAGTGTTAGTAGAATGGTTTGTTTATTCTGTTAGATAGAGTGTGGCTAGCTTATATGGTTATGCTTAAAAGGTTAATACCTCAGGTGTGTTTTTTGACTACATGAAGTAGTTTGAGTAAGTAGGTTGTTAGTAATGATGGGATAAACAATGCTTGGAGGATTGTATGTTTCAGTCATTTAGTAGTCTAGTACAGACTTTATTAGTGTCTATGTTTGTACGATTTAGAAAGCTATTGAAATGGCCGATCCAGCTAGGTGGCACACATCGTTAGGACTCTTTTCACAGTTGGCTCTCATGTCATTCGCTGTACTGCCAAAAGGCCTGTACTGCCCTGATGCCCACTTCCGGTCTATGGTTCATAACTCCCCTTCCCTCCCTTATATCTAGGAATTATACAACAGGTTGTACTCCCTCCGCCAGAAAAAAATTAAAATATTAAATGCTCTGTGGTGCAATCTGGATACAGTAATCCATAAGATTTATATAATTTTACTATCTTAATGGTATTGTAGGGTTGCCAACATTTGAAAATTCAGCCTCGGTGCTGAAAAAAAAGACATAATTCAACTGGAATATAAAGAAATTGAACACAGAAATAGCACCAACAAAAACCCCGGAAGATTGGTGTAAGGTGATGATAGCGACATCAAATATTGTACACCTTAGGGTGAAACCGTAAAGGGTTGGCAACCCTGTTGTATATGTCAGTGTGTCCACTATAGCCGGAATGCCTGCATCGTGCATATACATTCTCTGTTACGATATCCAGTCGAATTCACAACAATCCTGCGGGGTCATGTATAGTTTTCAACATTTTCATGGTCGTACAAAGTGTAGGATTTTTAAGACCGTCCCCTACTCAAAGTAGTGTACATCAACATTAGATCAATCTAAAGTGTTCACTGAAGAATATAAATATGTCATTAAAGGAGGAAAGTCATACTTGACTGACACCCGCCCTGCTTCCCCCTGTTGTAAAGGATTTACGCCCGGGGAAATGTTCAAAACTTTGGATGACCCCTTAGCCGGATCGGGTTGGCCTGCTGATGCTCACACGTGCTCACACATATGTTCTATATATATGGGTGTGTTTAGAATGTACACACCTGCTCACAGATGCTCACACATGTGTTCTATATATATATGGGTGTGTTTACAATGTACACACCTGCTCACACATGCTCACACATATGTGTTATATACATGGGTGTGTTTACAATGTATACACATGCTCACACATATGTCCTATATAAATGGGTGTGTTTATAATGTACACACCTGCCTATACATGCTCACACATATGTGCTATATACATTGGTGGGTTTACAATGTATACACATGCTCACACATATGTCCTATATAAATGGGTGCATGGCGGTCGGACCTTATTACATTACATAAGGAACACAAGACAGGAAGTTGGATCGAGCCAATAACTCTGGCTGGCCCCCTAAAGAGACCAAACCCCCCAAGCAAGAGTTCACAACAATTGATCCAGGATCAAAGCCACCCGCATGTCGGTGGTCAGTCTCTCGGCCAAAGAGGCCTGGAGATACAGGAAGACAGCGTCTGACTTCCAGTCCCCCCTCTCTTTTATCACCTCAATGGGTGCGCCACACAAGCGAAGGAAGGTAGCACCCCCCCTCCTGAGACTGTGTGTAGAGAAATTATCCGGATCCAGACCTGCACCTGCACAGATCATCTTTAACACGCTCAGATAGTAGTTATAAGTCAATGGGACGGAATGCCCTCTTCTAGGCATCCTGAAAGCCAAGGCTCCAGGGGGGGCCGGGCAAACTGCAAAGTGCTTCCTTACCCAGTACACCGCACACAATGCCCTATTCCCCACATTAGCCACAGGGATATGGTGTACCTTTTCATTGTATTGAATGGTTTTAGATCTCCTCACGTGCAACATGAGACCCCATGGGTGGAAGGTTACATCCTTCCTAGCAAATGCACAATCTGAATCCGTCACGTGGCCTTTCCTTAACAAGGCTCTGAATGACAGTAACATCGCGGCCCGCACTGCGGTGTGCCCCAGGGAAGGTCGTAGCAAGTCAAAAACTTTTAGCAGCCCCGGGGGCAACATAGGGGCGGCCTGCCTCATGCCGTCGCCTTTCAAGCGCCTAATACCTGTTAGACACTTCTTCACCTTGTGGCTGCGATAGTCAATGGGCGGACACTCTAAGTCCTTTAGGTGATTTGATAAGGCGCTCAGGTAGTTTCTGACTGAAGATGCACAGAGACGCCTAGCCAAGAACGTCATATACAGGCAAACTTGGTCATCACCACAAGGGTAGGGTTCTAGCCTGTCCTCGAACATTTCACAGAACTCCAAGTAAGCACGAACCTGGACCGACCTTGTTTTCTGTGTGGATGCTGCGTAATGAGCCCTCTCAAAAACCCGCCGTTCCCTACCGAGGGCCTCCCAGTCTGCAAGAACCAATTCAACAATCAAACAAGTGGTGACAACACATTCTTTTGGCTACGTCTGCATCCCTGATCCTCGCTATATTTTTGAAGGCAGACAGCCGGCTGAGGCCATCGCAGATGATGTTATCTTTTGTGTTAATATAAACTGACATCACATTAAAATTCAACCTCACCGATTCCCAGAAAATCAGCCTAAGCCATTTCATGGTTGTTTTATTTTTACTCCTACCCGTGCGTAAGGCCGCGACCACCTGGGTGTTATCTGAGACAAACATAACGTTAGACCCCTTCCAGCCTTCCGCCCATCGTCTCACCCCCACAAGGACCGGCCACATTTCTAACACATTTATATTATCACTTTGACAGCCCTCGTCCCTGGCCCCGCATAAGTGATGGCCCAGTTCCAACCCTACTACCTGTTTGCCATCGAAGACTCCCGCCAGCCAGTCATCGCCGTGGAGCACGCCGAAACCTGTGAGCGAAGCATCACTGTACACCGACACACAGTTAGAACTGGGTGGTATTATACCCGCTTTCCCATTAAAGATGGCCGCAAACTCAAGCCACCATTCGATGTCCGACGAAAATCTTCGTTCAGTCTCACTTTATGATGGCTTTTCCTGACTGACGCTATTAAGTCATAAACTCGCCTAGAAAAGGTCCGACCGCCATGCACCACCTTGCAACAATGAGCCAATATTCCGCCCAGGACCTCCAGCTCCCCCTTTGTGGCTTTTCGTCTACCAAGGAAGCCCGCCAGTTGCCCCTGCAGTCTCTCGAGTTTTTTCTTTGGGAGGCGTAGTTCCAGCTTGACTGAGTCTATTTCTATCCCCAGAAATTTTGTGATCTGTTCAGCTGGGGTCAACTTCTAAAAGCTGATTGAGAAACCTAACCTTCTTAGTGTCGACATTAGAGTCCCCTGGGCTGCACAGCAGTCGCCCACTGTCCGTCCCAGCACACAGAAATCATCTAAGTAATTTACGCACTGGTCATAACCTTCCCTGCATAGGCAGCGCACTATCAGGTCACTTATCTTCGAGAAGACGAACGGGCTACTGCTCAGGCCCATACATAGCCTGTTATCCCTTAAGAAAACAATACCTTCGCCAAAATCCCACGTTAGCCCCTGTTTCTTACGTGAGTCTGGGTGTGTGTTCACCACACGGTAAGCATTGCTGATATCAACCGTCGCGAGGACGTCCCCCGCCTGCAATAATTCTGTCACGTCATCTACCGAGTTGTAGCTGAACTTAGTTCTACACGACCATGTGTGTTCGTTCACGCAGCTGTCCGCTGGGCTGGAGCAATCTCCTATGGCCCTAAAATCGTTGTGCCCTTTCGGCACGCTACCCAAGGCATGCGTACACACACACCGCTTCTCCACCACTGTTAACAAGCCTTTTTCTATTTCGTCTGTAATGCGGGCCGACATAATATCACACACTCCAGTGTTCGTAATCGAGGTGTAATTGGCACAATAATAATTGCTGTCACAGTCGTCATCCACCACCCTGAAGCCAAAACATGCACCCCGTAACAAATACTCCCAGTCTGGGTCTGCATCGCCCCTACACAGACATTCCGCGAACATACGGCAAGGGCGGAGCTGGGCTGGGACACCCTGTACCTCAAATATACAGTTACAATTGCCCTGTAAACAAGATGTAAATATATCAATAAACAGTTCGACAATACCCTCATCTTGCACGTCTATCACCCACAAGGTACAGAAGAGGCCCTCCATAGCCTCCCGAGCCTCGGCCGGCCCAACCACACGCAGCCAGTCTGCATTATTGCTACCCAAGCCCGGATGCGCGCCTGCGACTGGGGCACCCACGTGGTCCCTGCCCGCCACTGGCTTTCCCGCGGCGTTACCTAGGTGAACACGCGCCCCTACCCCACTCCACGTGGTCGCTGACGCAACCCCCCTGGGCTGCGGCCGCTCGACCTGCTGCAGCTCGGCTCGCCCTGGGTCGCATCGGTGCTAACATTTTTATCGGACGGGACATTATGGATAACAGTTTCGAAACCCCCACCAACAATATCGGTATGGGGTTGCACAGAACATTCAATCAAGCAATTAGGGTTATAGGTGGCATCATCTAGCATACAACCAACAGCAACTTGGGGAGCATCTACCGCTACATTCAAGTTTTTAACATACGTGTCGGGAGTATTAAGCGAGTCAACATTTTTGGTAACAACAACCGAGCGTGCATTACAACAGTTCCCAACGGCGATTTGATTAGTGTCTTTGGCAGGTCGTGTGACGTTATAGCCACACACTGAGTCGCTTCCCGACCCACTACTACACTTACATTGTTGAACATTTGGACACACGATATCACTTACGCAACCGTGGGCAGTGGGCGGCGCCCCCTCATAGCCCACAACCCGCTCCCCGCCGAGCAAGCCGTTAATGTCACCCGGCCTGGCAGAAGCACCGCCTGGCCCCCCGCTAGGCTCATGTGGCCCTAGCCCACACGTGTTTGCCTCTACTTGCTCGCACATGCATAACTCCCACCTACACGCATGCGCCCCGACCCCACCAAGGCGGAGTCAGTAGCGTTTATTCACACACGATTCGATCGAATGATCTTTGCTTTTGCACGCGAGACAGCGGTGTTCCCACTTACAGTCCTTGGCTGTGCATCCGTCTTTGTTGTAGTTAAAGGCGTAACACGCACCTTTGACCTTACTACTACGCTCCGAGCTCCTCTTAGCCCCCGTGCCCGTGCGTGCAGCTGCCACCTTCTTAGTATCTTTTAGCGCCTTAGCATTGTCCAGATTAAAGTGTAGGAGTGACAGCTCCTGATCACCTAGCTTAAAATGTTTGAGGCCTTTTTCCTTAACCTTCTCGCGTACTGCTTTATCATAGCCCCTGTACGCATCGTCCGTATAGTTTGCAGTGGTGGCATGCATACAAAGATAAGCTAAATGTCCCATGTAGCCACGGACGTGGTGCATCTCCATCCCGACTTTCTCCGCCTTTTTCATGCCCCACAGGAGCGCCGCGTACATAAGTTCTATAAAACTGACCTTCTTGATACTCTTTTCCCCTTTTACATAACGGTCAATGGCAAACTTACTGCGGCGCTTCCTGTGGCGGCATGACCGGCTCCTCGATCTGCTCCTGCTGCTGCTTGAACTTGATGAAGAACTTGAGGAGGAGGAGCTGGAGCTCGGGTCACCGTGCCCAGCAGGTAGCGCCGCCCTAGCCCGGGGCTTCCATGCTTTACGTGCTTTGTCCCGGCCACGTGGTTTCACGACCGTGTCCTCCTCATCGGTCTCCTCCAACGCCGCTCTCAGCGCCATCTTACGCCGCTCGCATGCCTTTTGCTCGAGTCGTTCCCTCAACGTTCGCTCCTCCTCGACTGCCACTTCCCGGTCGTATTTAGTAGCCTTCTTTTCCCTGCGAGCCCGCGTCCCGTCCACGCCGCTCGCTCCTGTCTGCTCCGACATCTCCGTGCGATCATCCTCCTCCATTTCGCTCTTCACAATTTTCTTTCCTGTAGGAAGTTTGGCCCTCTTACATTTGGCCCCCCTTGGTGCCTCATGTTCCTCGCCGCAGGACGAGCATAATTCCTTACTCATGGTCACGTGTAGAAGCCACGTGTACCCGTGTGTCAGATAGCGGAACTGAGCAGCGGAGCAGCTGACACGTCTTCACTGAGCAAAAATAGGAGGTGGAGTGGGCAGAAGGAGGGGGAGCAGGAGGCCACCTGGAGGGAAGGCGGGGAGTAGGGCTGCTTGGGAGCAGCTAACCTGCCCTCCAGGCCGCACACCAACCACCAGCTCCACCTACCCAACACACTAAACTTATACAAGTTGTCCAGGAGTTGGGGAGAAGACAAGTAGAGAAGGATAATAGGATAATTACATTGCATGAATAATATACGCATAAGAGTTTATACATAACATAAATGGGTGTGTTTACAATGTACACATCTGCTCACACATATGCTCTATATATATGGGTGTGTTTTCATGTACATACCTGCTCACACATGCTCACACATATATTCTATATATATATATTGGTGTATTTATAATGTGCACACCTGCTCACACATGCTCACACATATATATTTGGGTGTGTTTACAATGGGTGTGTTTACAATGTACAAACCTGCTCTCATATGCTCAGACATGCTCAGACATTCTCACACATATGTGATATAAATATGGGTATGTTCACAAATGCTCACGCATATGTTCTATGTATATGTATATATGTTTGCTCACACATGTTCACACATGCTCAAACATACTCATACATGCTCACACATGTTTTATATATATATATATTGGTGTGTTTACAATGTACACCCCTGCTCACACATAGTCATACCTCATCACACATGCTCACACATGCTCCCACATACTCACACATGTTATATATACGGGTGTGTTTACAATGTGCATATCTGCTCATATGTATATGCTCAGACATGCTCTCACATGCTCACACATATGTTCTATATATATATATATATATGTGTGTGTGTTTACAATGTACACATCTGCTCACACAGGCTCACACATCCTCACACATACTCATACATGTTCACACATGCGCCTACATGGTCACACATGATCCGACATGCTCACACATGCCCACACATATGTTCTATATATGTGAGTGTGTTTACAATGTACACATCTGCTCATACATCCTCACACATCCTCACACATATGTTCTATGCATGTTTGTTTACAATGTACACATGTGCCCATACATGCTCACACATGCTCACACATGATGACACATGTCACACATGCTCACACATACCCATACATGTTCACACATGTTCATTCATGCTCACACATGTTCACACATGTTCACACATGCTCACAATGCTCACACATGCTCATCCATGCTCACACATGCTAACACATGCTCATACATGCTCACACATGCTAACACATGCTCATACATACTCATACATGTTCACATATGCTCACACATTCTCACACATGCTCAAACATGCTCAGACATAGGTTCTCTATATTTGTGTTTACAATGTACCCATCTGCTCATACGTGCTCACACATGCTCACACATGCTCACACATATGTTCTATATATGTGTGTTTACAATGTACACATCTGCTCATACATGCTCACACATGCTCACACATATGTTCTATACATGTGTGTTTACAATGTACACATCTGCTCATACATGCTCACACATGCTCACACATGCTCTGCGCCTGATTATTGCAGAAAAGCGAACAGACAAGTCAGCGGTCTCTGGTGCTATCCGCCTTCACATCTCAGTGGAGATCAAGGGTGAGGAGAAGGTGGCTCCTTACCACGTACAGTATACGTGTCTCCACGAAAACCTCTTCCATTACCTGTGCGAGCAGTCCGGCGGACAAGTCAAACTTCCAGATGCCAAAGGGGTGAGTGGTGCTTTCAGCGGGTGGTATTTTGTGTGTCTGTGTCAGGTAGTTGTCATCCTGTAATCCCACAGTGTTGTGATGGTTCTGACAACACTGCGGAAACTCTGGGAGAACTCTGAGCGTTAGGCCAAATAAATTTGTTAAAATTGGTGATCATCCCCTACCCATCCCTGAAAAATCGCCCGCCTTCCATTTAAAAAATCTTTATTTAAAATAAAAAGAACTGTTAAAAATGTGATGGGCTAGCAGCTATTTATACTTTCATAAGCACACAAATGAAACTTCTAGAGCACAGAAGTCATACTTGGCTGACACCCCCCCCCCCTCCTCTGTTATAACAAATTAATTAGATTAATAATGAGCAATATAATTGTATTTATCTCAGAACATTTTCGACAGCATAACTATCGGACTGTGCAATTTTAGTCATTTGTAGACTATTTTGAAAAGTGATATCTAGTTTGATTTCCACTTCGAATACTGACCCAACACGCCCTCGTGCATTAAACCCCATATCTGGGAATAACCGATGATACATGGACAGGAAGTTGATAATAGACAGATAATTTGCCTTGGTAAGAAACAGGAGTTGATATTGGCGGATTTATCTGACCAGCAAGGGTGCGGACCGTAGCTCAGGCGGTAGAGTGTCCACCTGTGAAGGTGTCGGTTATCCTATCGATCCTGCTCAGTGGACACATTTGCAGTTTTGGCTATTTTCGAATCCACAACTGGTTCATCAAAGGCTGTGGTATGTGCTCTCCTGTATGTAGGAAAGTGCATATAAAAGGATATAAAAGCCAATGTTTACCTTTTGCGCTGGCGGGGGGAGGGTGGTTCATTAAAGAATCAAACAAAATAAAAGACCCTTTCCTGCTTATTGGAAAAAGTAGACTATGTGGCGGCAGCGAGTTTGCTTCAAAGAAAACAACAACAAACCAAACAACATTCATCAAATTACCATTCAAAGACATTTGACATTTGAGTTGTTATCTACCACACGATTTACACACGAGCAATTCAACTATCAAATTGGTATGATATTCAACAAATCATAACTATATTGTTCATTTACTTCTCTCATCACCAATTTTATTCGCTCTGCTTGTTAAATGTTATCTTCTCATATAATCACTTCTTATTGCTATGTTATATCATCATATGTGCTGCATGTTACATCTCATCCCATAAACTGATCATATAACATGACCTTATGTCGGTCGTTGCTGCTCTCATACCAACATAATTGATGATGATGGGGCGGAGGCGCCCGAATAAAAGCCATGTCTTCCCAAACTCAGCTTCCACGTCTTCTGTGCCCGAGAGCAATGATGTCAGAATGACCATATTCTGATGTCCAATAGCCGATGATAAAAATCAATGCGCTCTAAAGGCGTCTTTAAATAAAACAAGCTTTACTTTTATCACACCGGAACTTCGCCCTGTGCAGATTGCTGGGAGATACAAGTAATGCATCAGCAGAAAGTATTCCTGGCACTACACAGTCCTGAGATTGAACCGTAGAGCAATTAATGGCCACATTTCCATAAGACTTCTCTCCATCTAGCCACTACGCTAATTAAACTGCAGCTCATTTGCATTCGGTGGCTGATTATACATAATCATTTCTCGCACTTAGGATGAATCTTGGAAAGTTTACTTCGACGAACCCGCCCAAGAGATAGTGGATGAGTTTGCCATGCGATATGGCATAGAATCGATATATCAGGCGATGACGTAAGTATTGGCACCTACCTAGTTGCTTTCAGTATACATCTCCAGAACCAGCAATGGTTATTAATGGTGCTGTCACATTACGACGCTTCTCGCCAACGCGCGTCGACATATGTGATTTTTTTTGGCGGAACGTCGGGATACGTCAGGAAGCGTTACGCGTGCGTTAGGCGCGGGTTTGTCTTCATTGATGGATGGTGACGGTCAGTGGGGCGCGGCAGGGGATCAGCAAAATGTTGTGCTTGCACAAAACTTTCTACGTGCGACACCGCATGGGTGCCAACATTACTGCGATGTTTGGGGCGCGTCGAGATACGTTAAACGCGCTGGAATAACATTACGCTAACGCTATGCACATGACGCATGCGCATGAGGCTCATTGCGCCAAACTGTTGCTTTGTTTGTTTGTTGTTGTTTTCCATCCTAGCAACATCTAAGGTCATAACAGGATGGTGAGCCAAACTTTTTTAGTTTTTTTTCTCACGCATCGATATATGTTACCACAACGTCGGCCGCACGCTACCAACACGTTGCGCTGATGTCAAACTTTTTCCCACCACGCCGAAAAGTTTGACGTTTCTCGACTTTTTTGCGTATTGGCGGTGTGCCGGCGAGAAGTCTCGTGATGTGACAGCACCATAAGTATTTGATTAATTTCAGTGCTGGTCACTGATGGAATAGCAGAAAGTTTGCCATGTCAAGGGGTGTTATGTAGAGCGTCGCATCTAATGCCAGTGTGAGATAATATTCTGACCCCTAATAAAGTGGCTTCCCAGTCACTTTAGTATGCATAATAAAGCAACTACCCCTGTAATAGTGTGACTCACGACCAAGTTTCTTTACGTAAATGTTCAATTGTGTTCTAATATTAATTGGTTGTTACGTTTGGTTAATATCGGGCGCGGTGACCGAATCGGTAGAGCACAGGCCTCGCGTGCGGAAGATCGGGAGTTCGCGAGTTTGGTTCCCGGTCGAGTCAAACCATTGACTTAAAAATTTATACTTGTCGCTTCCTAGCCTGGGGCTCGGCATTATTAGGATAGGGCAAGGACTGGTTAGCTCAGTGTCGGGATAGTGTGACTGAGTGGGATATCGGGCATGGTGCCGGCAGCCTGATTTCCCAGTGGGGCAGCACTATAAAATCGTCATGAGTGCGTACTGTCACAAGTCAGTACCCGTCCTTATATGACCTTAGATGTTGCTGGGACGTAAACGAACAACAAACAAACAAACCTTTGGTTAAAAGAATCACAATGACGAATGAAGACAACACAACATTTTTATTTCAAACAAACCATCTTTTATAATATATATGCACATTAGCATATAGACGTCAACATAATTAGGTAGGTGTCTGTTCCTGAAATGAAATGTAGCGAAATGAATAACACAGAAAAGTCGACTGTAATTAAATTTGTTTGTGAAAAAAAAGAAGCTTGAAATGCAGACAAAATTTATGAAAAAACACAAGTAAAAGGTTTCAGAGTAAAATCACACCAATTATTATGACGATAATATTCTGAAATCAGGGGATTCAAATTTGTTTTGAGGGAGTCAAAATAATATTATAATAATGTGAATGTGGAGTCGTATCTTTATGACTGGGGCCTTAGAATATTCTAATTTCCAGCGGTAAGTGAATTAGGTTAATGAGCTGAGGCGATCAGTGGCGCCACCTTCGGAGCTGAGGTTGAGTAGGTTAGAGCAGTAGATGACTAGCCCGAGGCTCCACCACCCGATTACTGGTGGGTGGATGTGAGGAGCGAGTATGGAATTCCCGGTTATTATACTCATAAAATTCTTATACAGTATATAATGACACCAGCTAAGGTTAGTTAGTCCAGTATAGTTCCACTGTGCTGTGGTAGTGAGACTGTAAGCCTATGTATCAGAAAGGTGAAATGTCAGCAAAACAGCACAAATTGCATTAGCATAATTTGCGGCTTCTGGAATCTGCCGTAATATGTAGACGAAGGTCACATTTCTATTCATTCTCATTAGGTATCGTCAACAATAGGGCATTAACTTATTACCGATTAACTTACAGATTAAATTACAGATTAACTGACAGGTCCTCTTCTGGCTGATCTAGGCCCTATTGGGCCTCTAGTGCAAGCTCGTTATGGTAAAAAAAAGAACTATTTTTTGCATCAATGGTGATGCCAGCATCTCCCATTCCCAGACCCCCATCCACCATCGCCTCATCCCCCATCGCCTCATCCCCAATCCCACACCCACCATCCCACATCCCATACCCCCATCCCCCATCGCCTCATCAAGCATCCCACACCCACCATCCCCCATCCCCCATCCCACATCTCACATCCCACATCCCCCATCGCCTCATCCCACATCCCCCATCGCCTCATCCCCCATCCCACACCCACCATCCCACATCTCACATCCCACATCCCCCATCGCCTCATCCCACATCCCCCATCGCCTCATCCCACATCCCACACCCACCATCCCACATCCCCCATCCACCATCCCACATCCGCCATCCCACATCCGCCATCCCACATCTGCCATCCCACATCCCCCATTCTACATCCACATCCCACACCCCACATCACACCCCAATCCCCTATCCCACACCACCATCCCACACCACCCATCCAAAACACACCACCCCACATCTCACATCCCACATCCCACACCCCATCCCACATCCCACACACCCCATCCCACATCCCACACACCTCATCCCACTTCCCCTATCCCACATCCCACAGCAGACTGTTGCTTGTTGCTTGCTGACTGGTGCTTGCTGACTGCTGCTTGCTGACTGCTGACTGCGCTGTTTCAGACACTTCTCGTGCCTGTCCACCAAGTACATGTCTCCTGGCGTTCCG
Organism: Branchipolynoe longqiensis; assembly: GCA_030323885.1. Taxonomy (NCBI): domain Eukaryota; kingdom Metazoa; phylum Annelida; class Polychaeta; order Phyllodocida; family Polynoidae; genus Branchipolynoe; species Branchipolynoe longqiensis. The sequence goes on from CM059188.1 coordinate 113,601,396, forward strand.
GCAGTCATGTCTACACTGCTGGCCAACATCAATGCCTTCTATGCACACACGACCACCTCGGCAGCCGTGTCGGCCAGCGACCGCTTCGCCGCGTCCAACTTCGGGGTGAGTGTACAATGCCTGTCAGCAGACTAACTGTCGGCAGTCGTCTCCTTGCAGTCTTCCTCATCAGCAGTTTGGGCTATTTTCCCTTCCAACCAGTTGATCCACAACTGTTTCATCAAAGGCTGTGGTATGTGCTGTCCTGTCGGTGGCAAAGTGAATATTATTATAAAAGACCCCTTGCTGCTTATCGGAAAGGGTAGCTTAGGTGGCGGCAGCGGGTTTCCTCCAAAGAAATATGTCAGAATGACCATATGTTTGACGTCCAATAGACAATGATAAAAATCAGTGTGCTCTAGAGGCATCGTTAAATAAAACAAGCATGTTTTCCTTGCAGTCTTCATTTAATGTCAGATCATGGTGATGGTGTCCTGGTCTCCCAGTGCGGCAGTAGTATAAAGTCGCCATGAATAAGCATAGCATTTTTTAAACGAAAACACTCCCCCTAGATTTGATTCCACATATCTAACTAAGATATTGGTTTACGTATTAAGCATTTGTTGCTGCATGGAAGGCACTAGGGAGTCAATTTAATAGAATCAGTTACTCCAGAAACCTAGGGTGTCAGAGTTTTGGTATGCTTGCCAGAATTCATTTGGCATGTTTACGCTTCAAATATCTCCAAAGTTAGCCTTTTAAAATCAAAGTTACCACAAACTAAAGTAAGCTAGATTATACCAATCAATTTGATATATTTATCTCAGAAAAATGGCCAAAATTCACAATCATTGGACTATGCAACTTTATCGGTCATTCTCTGAATCTGGGCACTGAAGTGTGACATGGAAATCAAGAGTGAAAACCTTCGACATAATAGCAGAAAAGATTCAAAATAATAGCAGAATCCAACTTTGGTGTGAGTGTGCAATGGCTAATGCCTGGTACCGTCAGTACTTAGATCACACTAGAAGGAAGGATGAAAATCATGGAAAATTGCTAGATTTAAATATTTCTAATTTGGGGGTATGATTAAATTAAAAATACAATAAAACCTCTCTAAATGACCACCTCCACAGATCTACCTTTCATCTATATTGATCGCTTTATTTGGGTCCCAAACGATCGCCCATACAATACGATTGTAATGAAAAAACACCTCCCTAAACCAACCACTTTACGAATGGGACCATGTAAAGTCTGTCCCATAATCCGTCGATTTAGAGAGATTGTACTGTACCCAGAAAGTACTGTGAATGATCTAAAGGTTTAGTAGTTACCAGCAGGACTTAGATTACACTGGAAGAAAGTATGAAAATTATGAAGAATTACTAGTTTTTAAATACTCCTATTTGAGTGTCTAATTAAAGGACAAATACCCAGAAAGTACCGTGAATGAACTAAAGCTTTACTCTTTATGTTGATACCAAAATTACTTGGGCTGTATATTAAGACAATGCACCAAAAGGCACTTTATTACAGGCACTTTTGCTAATTTGTGTATTCTTTTGCATCAGAACAAATGAAGCGTTCAGGCGCAAAACCATGTAAACGCCAATCCAAAAATGAAGATAAACATCCGAATCAAAGCTTCAAAATGTCAATTTTGTTATATTCCTACTGTTTTGTTCATTGCTCCATAACCATGTGGTCAGATGAAAAGTGGAATTGGGGGAAATTTTAATTATTTTCAGGTAAAAATGTTTTATTTAAACTACATTTTTTGGTTGGTGTTTACATGGTTTTGTGTCTGAACTCTTCAAATACCAAAACATGTAGCTTTGCTTCACCCGCCACTGATTAGCCTTTGGTTGCACAGGCTATTAAATGAGCTTTAATTTGGTATATGATAGACATATATTTAAAACAAAATCAAATTATGCGAAATAAAAACACCACTTCGAGTTTAATTCAGTGTTAAAGTCAACTTTTGTTCAAGTAAATAGAGTCTTAAAATGTGAATATCTTGAAAAGTAAACAAGATAGAACTGTTCCATTGTTTGTGTCATTCTGCATTTAACTAGCACTGTGTGATTAACCTTAATTAACTGCCCAGTTTAAAGATCTAAAATAATGACTGCCGGTACCTACTCCTTGCAGTAAGCGACATCTGTCTTCATTTAACCTGGTGCCAGGCGGACTGTGGTGTAAGATGGCGTGTGATGCAAGGTGGGGTGTGGTGCAAGGTGGGGTGTGGTGCAAGGTGGGGTGTGGTGCCAGGCGGACTGTGGTGTAAGATGGCGTGTGATGCAAGGTGGGGTGTGGTGCAAGGTGGGGTGTGGTGCAAGGTGGGGTGTGGTGCAAGGTGGGGTGTGGTGCAAGGTGGGGTGTGGTGCAAGGTGGGGTGTGGTGCAAAGTGGGGTGTGGTGCAAGGTGGGGTGTGGTGCAAGGAGGGGTGTGGTGCAAGGTGTGGTGTGGTGCAAGGTGTGGTATGGTGCAAGGTGGGGTGTGGTGCAAAGTGGGGTGTGGTGCAAGGTGGGGTGTGATGCAAGGTGGGGTGTGGTGCAAGGTGGGGTGTGGTGCAAGGTGGGGTGTGGTGCAAGGTGGGGTGTGGTGCAAGGTGGACTGTGGTGCAAGGTGGGGTGTGGTGCAAGGTGGGGTGTGGTGCAAGGTGGGGTGTGGTGCAAGGTGGCATGTGGTGCAAGGTGGGGTGTGGTGCAAGGTCAGGTGTGGTGCAAAGTGGGGTGTGGTGCAAGGTGGGGTGTGGTGCAAGGTGTGGTGTGGTGTGGTACAAGATGGCGTGTGGTGCAAGGTGGGGTGTGGTGCAAGATGGCGTGTGGTGCAAGGTGGGGTGTGGTGCAAGGAGGGGTGTGGTGCAAGGTGGCGTGTGGTGCAAGGTGGGGTGTGGTCCCAGGTGCAGTCTACAGCTTTCTGTTGATGTCCTCTCTTTGTGGCCGGGAACTACTAATTGTTAACTGAGTATTTCAACCAAGTTGCAGTGTTATATGCAAGGTGACTGTCGTACTGACATCGTCTTAAGGAACCGGACCCATTCTAAACTGGACCAGGGTGTCTCATCACTCAGCTGAGACAGTCCACCCTTACCACCAGCCCAACGCCACCAACACCATCCCCACCACACCCACACCCACACCCACACCCACACCCACCCCTACCCCTACAAGCAGCACCAAATTCCCCTCCCACCATACCAGTACACGTATACGCTGTAGGATATAAACAGATCAAGGTCTTTGTTTTTTCAGTTGCATTGTTATATATAGATATGTATAGGAACAGAAGGTTTCTGCTGTCATTTTATATCAAGTGGTATAGCACAGAAGGTTTCTGCTGCCATAGTATATCAAGTGGTATAGCACAGAAGGTTTCTGCTGCCATAGTATATCAAGTGATATAGCACAGAAGGTTTCTGCTGCCATAGTATATCAAGTGATATAGCACAGAAGGTTTCTGCTGGGATGGTGCAATACTATTGTAGTAGTCTGCACTGATCTATCAGGCAAGCAGCCAAATAGACAGGTAGGCATGGATAGGGTGACTGCATCAGGGAGTCTAAATAGTGTAATGGTCAGCACACTAGCTTCAGAATGACAAGCACTGCGGGTTCGAATCCTGCTCTAGGCACATTTATATTTCCCCTTTACATCACCCCCTCCACGACACTACCAATATTCATAATTCACAGATCTCACTCACAATTCCATATATATATTATCCATATATATGCATACACGGATAATGTAATGTTGGTGTTCTCTGTGGCAGAGTGATTAGAGTGTCTGACTTTGTTCTATGTCAGACTCCTAATCTGAAGCTTGTTTGTTCAATTCCCCCCCTACACCCCCGTCTGCCAATTTTGATTTCCACCACTGTGAATAACTGACAGCGTCATCAAAGGCGAGTTAATCTCCCACACCACATAGACATGGTGTGGGAGGTTAAACATCAATTTGTTCAATAAAAGTGTAGACTCAGGCTTTCTATCGACCAACTGTATAATGGTGAAAACAAGACTATTCAGAATTATCTAATGATAGACAGTATACATCTTCAAGAAAAAACAAAGCAGAACGCCCTCAGTGCCCCCTGGTGGTGTCACCAGAAACCATGTCTATAACTGGAGTGCAGGCTGTGCTATTTATAGATCTATACACGCTCTGCCAGTCCATAACAGCCCGCCACTGAGCAGGTGGTATGGAGTGCCTATTGAACCGTAGTATGCCGCTCGCCAATGCCACTAGCTGCCTTAATTACAATTGCAAATCAACTTTGCGCCGAGCAAGTTGATTAAAATATGAGATTGCTTGTAACCGAGGTAAAGGATGCAATATATCCGATGTTCCATGCGTAGATTTGCAAATTATGTCGGTGTTTTAGTGTATTCTGTTTGATCATTGTTGTTGTTATTATTAATATGTTTGCATTGTTGTCTTACAGAAAGAAAAGTTTGTGAAGTTATTGGACCAGCTGCACAACTCTCTGCGGATAGACTTGTCAGTATACAGGGTGAGTATTGTCGCTCGTCTGGGCCATGTTGACTCGACAAGAGTCAAACCGACGACTTATCAAATTTATACTTGTTGCTCGCTTCCTCGCCAGGTGTTCAGCATTATTAGAATAGGGCAATGAATGGTTGGGATCAGTGTCAGGATAATGTGACTGAGTGGGATATCGGATCATGGTGCTGGCTAGATAAAAGATTCACCCGGTACTTGTAGTACACGGGTGAACAACAACGCAGTCTAAATACCGCCGAAAATAGCTTTAGTTTGGAACAAGAAGTAGAATGCCTGGCACCAGTGTCAAATGGTTACTTATATCAGCACAGAATTGGTGAAATGAGAGAGAATGCAAAAAGACAAGATGGTGGCCAGAGAACGCTGTCGATTTCACTTGTAAATTGCATTAAAGTATATGTTTTATTATATTTTCCAACTCAAAAGTAGCAGGTAAATATGAAGACATATACAAAGACTAAATGTTGCTTCTTAGATTGTGTAATTAGGCCCTCATAAAATGCATTTCATTAGCGCGATTTTTCGACTGTTTTTCTATAAGGCTGGTCTTCACCCGTGTACTGGAAGTACCGGGTGAATCTTTTATCTAGGTCCTGGCCGCCTGGTCTCCCAGTGCGGCAGTATTATAAAGTCACCATGAGTCGGTGCCAGTCCTGGTATGACCTTGGATGTTGCTAGGATGTAAAAATCCAACAACCTACCAACGTTACCTCGATCCGTACAGCTTACACCCCAACCCGCCCCCCCCACCCCCGACCACTCTTCAATATAGTAACTTTTCTGTGAAAGGTCTTTAAAAGGTCTTATTTTAGATTTGGTCACTATAATATCTTTTCAAAAATGTTTTACCAGCTATCTTCGCGAAACATAAATGGCATCGAGATGAAATGTCTCAAAGTTGGCACTATTGTCAACGGACCATAGTGTACTAGTTACAAGTACACGCATACTTTGACAGCTTTTAACTGATTGATTAGCGTGTGGAAATCCCATAATTTAACATGGTTACAATTGCTGCGAAAATGGGTATTAAATTGCATGAAACTTGGTATTGAAAAGTCTTAAAAAGGTCTTAAATGTGATTGGCTGATAAGTGCAGGAACCCTGGGACCACTTAGACTTAAAGCTGCATAGTCCCATAAAACCCATCAAATATTCAAAACCAAAACATGTATCTAGATTTGAATGTGAAAACAAGTCTTTTTAGACTTATCCATGATAGGCAGTATAAATCTTCAAGAAAAAAATTTAAAAAAATCTAAATAGCAAACTTAGATACTGGTGCACTTATTAAGCATTTGATGCTACTATATTATAGAAGGGTTTTGTTTGTTTGTTGTTGTTTCACGTCCTAGCAACATTTAAGGTCATATCAGGACGGGATTATTATAGAAGGGAGCACTAAGCGATTTTAATTGAACGCATTACCTCTGAACCCCATAGCGGGGAGGGGGGTGTCAGAGTTTTGTCAAGTGCGCCAAAATTAATTATGCTTCAAAGATACATTTTAAATCTAAATTACTTTAAGGTAGATTATAACTGACCAACCTAATATATATTTTGAGTGTAAACATGGAAAATTAGTTTTGGCAAGGTTGCCAAAACTCTGACACAATAGACTTCTGCAGAAACAGGTTATGTTAAATTGACTCAGTCTTGCCTTCTACGCTGAAACAAATGCTTGATAAGTGCATCAGTATCTAAGTTAGATATGTAAAATCAAATCTAAATAATTGGTTTTGTTTTGAAAATTTGATATTTCATCGGACTATGCAGCTTTAACGTAAACGCCATTGTGAAACAGAACCGTCCCTACTACTAGTGCCAAGCTAACACACAACCAAGCTCAATGCTCAATTGTTCACCAGATCCCACAGTGCAGAGACCTCATTCCCTCCTCCGTGTTCCCCACAGTGCCTCCTTTGTCCGCGGCTCATCACCGACACCGCCTAATCTCACGCGTCCCTTTGTGTAGTTTAGTTTGTCCCCATGTTCTAGTGGTTGAGCACTTCCTGGCCATTTTGATCAAGGTTTGACGCTAAGTCTGTGGCGTTATTTACACATCTCAATGTCAGTCAATTTGGTGAGGGTTGCCATGTTCCTTAATATAGTCGACGCGTGTATATCACTAAATAAGGAATCTTTTAGGTGGCCATTGTTGAGGTGCTGAAAAGATTGAGTTAACTCATTCAGAATGCTCGCGGCATGTGTGCTTCCCTACAGCAGACCACAGTTTGCATTCATGGCGGCACAATGTCCATTTTTACAAAAGATGCCATTTTGTTATTTTAAGACGTTGGTAATTAATATTAGTTTAAGGAAACATGACAAAGATGATGGATATTTAACATATTCTGGTGGTTGAGCACTTCCTGCCCATTTTGATCTAGGTCTGACGCTAAGTCTGTGGCGTTATTTACACATCTCAATGTTGGTCAATTTAGATTGCCCTGTTCCCTTGTATAGTCGACAAGGAATCTTTTAGATAACCATTGTTGAGGCGCTGAAAACTGTTTCACTACACCAGACCACAGTCTACTTTTATGATGGCAGAATGCACATTTTTAGAAAGACGCCATTTTGCTATTTTAAAAAGTTGGTAATTAATATTGGGTTAAAGTTGCATAGCCCGATAAAAGTATCAAATTTTCAAAACCGAAGCAATTACCTAGATTTGATCCTACATATCTAACTTAGATACTGATGCACGTATTATTATTAAGCATTTGTTGCCACATAGAAGGGAATGGTGAGTTAATCTAATAGAACCTGTTACTGCTGAAGCCTATGGTTTCAGAGTTTTGGCATGCTTGCCGAAATTAATTTTGAATGTTTGCACTTCAGATATCTCCAAAGTTAGCCATTTAAAATGAAAGTTGCTTCAAACTAAAGCAAAATAGATTATATCCATCAACCTAATATATTTATTATCATAAAATGACAGAAAATCAAAACCATCAGACTATGTAACTTTAAGTAAACATGGCAAAAATACCACGATATTGAATATATAACGTAGGGCTAGGTAATGAAGGGAAGGATACCGACGAGTGTTGGGTCGGACACTTTTATTGAGCGTCTTGGCATAGCACAATAACAGGCATACCGGTAAAAGTTTGAAATCGCATATGGAAGTGACGGCCCGGCTGAGCTTGGCGGGGCAAACGCCCATTGGTGGCGCTATTAGCGGGCAACTGGGGCAAATCCGGGCAAGTCAGCGATTGGACAATAATATATCGAAGTAACGTAATGGCAAATAAATAATAATAAGATACTCCGCCTATTTATATCTGCATAATTAATTATACATCCCATATTAATATTTTTGAAATTATGGACAAATATGGCTGTGGTGACACGGGGACAGCTTTTCTCTAGAAGAAAATGGCAAATGAACGGCAGTAAAGTGATAGGGGGGGGGGCATTGTGAATGGGTTCACTTGATTCAGTTGCAAACACCTAGGTTGATTGCAGAACCAAAATAACATTCCCAGGAGCATGTTATTCCTGCTGCAAAGTAGGTCAAGTTGGTAAAGTTATCACCTCGTTAGAGTCAGCTCTGAAATGTGTTAGAGATGAAACACTGCCAAGATCAACTGAACTTAGTTGTCATTTAAAAAAAACCGTCACTAACAAAGTAACAGCTGTAGATTAATGATGTAATTAACTAATGGAATCAGGGCTCTCGGGTGGAGGAAAGGGGATGTGGGGGCGGGTGGCAATGTACCCCGCCAGTTAAGCTAGTGACAACTGACATCTATCGGCAGAATCTGGAACCACTCTATTTGGGTACTTTCCGTGAGTGCCTGTGATTTCACATGTTATATATCCGTAAAGAATGCACGGAAACATAATAATAAAATGCTTGCTTATATTTAGATATTGATATCGCAACAGGCATCAAGCTCTTATCCTTGTAACATTCTTCTTTTTTTAAGACAACTATATCGCATTTTTCTTCTGGAATTTCACCGCCGCTCTCTTCACGTGTATTACACCCCTCCAGTTAAGCTAGTGACATCTATCAGCAGAATCTGGAAACACTCTAGTCGGGTACTTTCCAGCTTAACTGGCAGGGTCTATTCACTCGCAGTTGCAGCAATAGTTTCAGTTCATTATTGTTGCAAGTGAAGCGGATAAGAACATTGATGGGAGAGCTGCTCTGAGGGTGAGAATAGCGATGCAATGGGCGCGTGCATAAGTGATAAGCTCAGACAGACGGGTGGAGAGGCATTTGTATTACATGGTCTGATCGCATTGCAGTCATTATCCTCGCTTTTATTTTTATTAACGAAATATGAGAAAATGGTCGGTCCTGAATGAAGCCCCAGCCTGTTGATGTTAGTGGATTCCAATGTCTATCTGTGGGTTATTAGGAAGGCAAGTGCAAGGTGGGGGGGTTGGGGTTGGCACTCACGTACACCTTTCTACGTAGGTGTTTGTGAAGTGACTACCAAGGCTATGTTTGGGTAGGACTAGTAGTTAGCGCAGAACCACCGTAACTATTAAACAGCACTGTGTTAACTTGTAGCACACATCCACACTGTGCAAGGTTGACCTATACCACACATCCACACTGTGCAAGCTTGCAGTATACCATATGGCCACACTGTGCAAGGTTGACCTACACCACATGGCTACACTGTGTAAGGTTGACCTGCACCGCACCGCCACACTACACAAGGTTGACCTATACCACATGGCTACACTGTGCAAAGTTGACCTATACACACAGGCACACCATCAAAGGTTGAGCTATACCACATGGCCACACTGTGCAAGGTTGACATATACCACCTGGCCACACTGTGCAAGGTTGACCTATACCATACAGCTGTACCATGTAAGATTGACCTATACCGTATGGCCACACTGTGTAAGGTTGACCTATACCACATGGCCACACTGTGTAAGGTTGACCTATACCACATGGCCGCACTGTGGAAGGTTGACCTATACCACACGGCCACACTGTGCAAGGTTGACCTATACCACATGGCCACATTGTGCAAGGTTGACCTATACCATACAGCTGTACCATGTAAGATTGACCTATACCATATGGCCACACTGTGTAAGGTTGACCTATACCACATGGCCACACTGTGTAAGGTTGACCTATAACACATGACCACACTGTGCAAGGTTGACCTATACCACATGGTCACACTCTGCAAGCTTGACCTATACACACAGCCGTACGCTGTAAGGTTGACCTATGCCTATACGACACAGCCGCACTGTGTCAGGCGTGTATAAGGCTGATTACTACTGCCTTGCTCACCTCGCCCCGTCTGCTGTTCCAGAACACCTTCCCTGCGTCTGACTCGACCCGTCTGCAGGACCTCAAGTCAACAGTCGACCTTCTCACCAGTATTACGTTCTTCCGGATGAAGGTGAGTCCGCGCGTCTCCTCCTGCCCGCGTCCCCTGCGTGTGCATGCAGGGCGCGTCCCAGCATGCACCGGGACGCCAGGTCTGGGGCGCCCTCTGGCGTTTGGGGCGAATTTGTTTACAGTTGTGTTTTTCTGTTAAGCTGAGTTTCTTGAGGGGTTGTTATGAATTTGTGCCCATTTTTGTTGTTGTTTTGTTTGTTGTAAGGGGGGGGGGGGTCGCATCTGCAAAAGTCGCTGATGTACTACTTACTATTCACAGAACAGAATAAAATGCTTCCTTCCATTTTTGTGTCATTCACATTTTGTGATCAATGCCTCTACATCAAATCATCTTGATGTCAATTTAATAGAACTCGTTACTGCTGAAGCCTATGGGGGTCAGCGTTTTGAGTAAGAATGCCTAAATCAATTTTGCATTTTGTACTTCAAATATTTCCAAAATTAGCCACAACAACACAACGGTCTTGAGGCTTCGACCCGCTATCTCATCAAAGTTTACTTCAAGCCAATGTAAAGTAGGTTATAACCATCAATCGAACACTTTGATCCCAGAAAATGATAAAAGCGCAAATCCATCAGACTATTTCACTGTAATGTGAGCTTAGTCTTGAAATTCTCTTGAAATTAAGCTACTTAATTCAACATATCAACCAAATATTTTGCATTGAAAGATGATGCCGGTGCGTACGAAAAGACAGGTATCTAAGCAACATTCAACAAAACGTTGGTTTTAACCAGTGTTTGCGTGCCATTACTAACAGGACCGATTAGTGCTCAACAACCGAAGGGGTGGAGGGGGTATGGGTGCAGTGGGGTGGAACCACCGAGTTGAGCCCGGAGCCTGCATAAATGCTACCTCGTGGTATCTATCACCAGACGGGATGGCCGAATGAGTGGAGCGTCCGTCTCCAATTTTGGGAGATCGTGGGATTGGAACTCACAAGTCTGAACCCTGGTCAAGTGAAACCAATGTATACTTGTCACTTCCTAGCCAGGCGCTCAACATTATTAGGATAGGGGCAAGGACTGGTTGGCTCAGTGTCAGGAAAATGTGATAATGTGAGTGGGATATCAGGTCATGACGCTTGCGGGCTAGTCTCCCAGTGGGACAGCACTATAATGTCACCATGAGTGTGCACTGTCACAAGTTGGTAACCGTCCTGATATGACCTTAGATGTTGCCAGTACGTAAAACTCCAACAACCAACCAGCTATCTGGGGCAGCCCTCCAGCATCTGACCTACCACCAAAGCATCCACAGAGGTGGTTGCATGGTTACAGTAACATAGGGTTCCGTCTTAATAACTGCTTTCCCGATTTAACTGATTAACCAATCAATTAGCAATTGACAGGAATCTAACATCCCCCGATTTAACTCATTGACCAATCAAGTAGCAATTGATGAGAATCAACCATCTCCCGATTTAGCTCATTACCCAATCAATTATGAATTGATGGGAATCTAACATCCCCTGATTTAACGTATTAACCAATCAATTAACAATTGATGAGAATCTAACACTCCCAAATTAACTCATTACCCATTTAAGTAGACATTTTTGAGAATCTAACATCTCCCGCTTTAGCTTATGAAGAAATCAATTAGAAATTGATGAGAATCTAACATCTCCCGATTTAACTCATTAACCAATCAATTAGCAATTTATGAGAATCTAACATCTCCCGATTTAACTCATCAACCAATCAATTAGCAATTGATGAGAATCTAACATCTCCCAATTTAACTCATCAACCAATCAATTAGCAATTGATGAGAATCTAACAACCCCTGACTTAACTCATTAACCAATCATTTATGAATTGATGGCAATCTACCATCCCTCTGCTTGGGTGATGTTGGTGTTGCTGTCAGGTTGAGTACTGGAACTTATCACGTGTTGTGTAATGTGTGCTACATCAGACTGTGACTAGTATGAGACATTAAGCCCGGATGGCCAGCCAATCTATTGTTACATTGATTACAGTCGCTGGAGTATAATAACGTCATTTTATATCGGCACAGCTTCATTAATGTTATATGTCAACTTGGAAATAGTTATCGAAATTAGATATAATTATACACCCTCAAGAAACCACACTCACCCTCAGCAAACCACACCCGCACGCACCAAACCACACCTACACCCACCAAGCCACACCCATACCCAACCACACCCACACCCACCCAACCATACCCATCCCCAACCACAACCACACCCACCCACACCCACCCAACCACACCAATACCCAACCACACCTACCCAACCACACCCACACACAACCACACCCATACACAACCACACCCACCCAACCACACCCAAACACAACCACACCCACACCCACCCAACCACATCCATACCAAACCACACCCACACCTACCAAACCACACCCACCAAGCCACACCCATACCCAACCACACCCACACCCACCAAACCACACAGACCCACGCCCAACCACACCCATCAAACCACACCCATACCCAACCACACCCACACCTACCCAACCACACCCATACCCAACCACACCCATACTCAACCACACCCACACCCACCCAACCACACCCACAAAACCACACCCATACCCAAACACACCCACACCCACCCAACCATACCCATCCCCAACCACAACAACACCCACCAAACCACACCCATACACCCAACTATACACCATACCCAACCACACCCACTTAACCACACCCATACCCAACCATACCCATATCCACCCAACCACACCCATACCCAACCACACCCACACATACCAAGCCACACCCACCGAACCACACACATACCCAACCACACCCATACCCACCAAACCACACACATACCCAACCACACCCACACCCACCAAACCACACCCATACCCAACCACACCCACCAAACCACACCCATACCCAACCACACCCACACCCAACAAACCACACCCATACCCAACCACACCCGCACCCACCAAACTACACAAAACCACACCCAACCACACCCACACCTATCAAACCACACCCACCAAACCACACCCATACCCAACCACACCCACCAAACCACACCCATGCCCAACCACACCCACACCTACCCAACCACACCCATACCCAACCACACCCACATCAACCAAACCACACCCACCGAACCACACCCATACCCAACCACACCCATCCAACCATCCCCAACCAAAACCACACCCACACCCACCAAACCACACCCATACACAACTATACACCATACCCAACCACACCCACTTAACCACACCCATACCCAACCACACTCACACCCACTTAACCACACCCATACCCAACCACACCCACACCTACCCAACCACACCCATTCCCAACCACACCCACCCAACCACACCCACACCCACCCTGACCAAACCACACCCACCAAACCCCACCCCTACCCCTACCCCCACCACACCCCCACACCTCCACTAATCTCTATATTTGCCCGGCAGGTACAAGAGTTGTCGAGTCCGCCGCGCGCGTCCATCGTGGTGAAGGACTGCGTGAAGGCGTGCATGAAGTCGACGTACCAGTTCCTTTTCGACAACTGCTATGAGCTCTATAACCGAGAGTTCCAGACGGACCCTAACGAGCAGCCGACGGACGAGTCTGAGAAAGGGCCTAACGCTCGCAGTCTTGAATTCTGGCATAAACTTATAGCTCTTATAGTGTCTGTTATCGAGGAGGACAAAAACAGCTACACCCCGGTACTCAATCAGTAAGTGCAGCTTTTCTCGCTTTGTAACCTGCAGTTACCTCGTCACGTATTGGATGGGTGGTGGGGGGGGGGGGAGTGTTTTTAGGTTTTTTTTGGTAGGATTTATAGCACTTTTTGTTGTTATTTGTTGTGGCAGTGTATTTAGGCCAATTTAAAAAAATTGGTGTGCGCCCCCGCCCGTGCCTGAAAAATCGCCCGGCCTTGATTTCTTTTGATTTTTAAAAATTTGTTTAAACTGTTAGCAATAAATTAGGCTAGCAGCAATTCAACTGTTGTATCAATTTTTTTAGTCATTGGTTTGACTCGGCCAGAGTTGACACCCGAATTATAATTTACCTTTGCAAGTTTGCTTTATGGTGTATCAGTATGCAAAACTAAAAATGCGGCAATTTACATTTGACTCTTTAGACAAATTTGTTTGTAATAGTCATTGTCAAATATGTGAAATGGATGCAGATAGCCTTTATATGGCGTTTAGTGGTAACTCTTTTGATGACATAGTTGAATGAGTTCGAGTCCCACAACCTACCAGAATGGGAGGCGGATTTCTTCTTTTTTTTGTTGGTCCATTAGTTGTTTAAGCAGGGTAAATTTCAGTCATAGACGACTGGTCTTCCTCATTCCACTGCTGGTCGATAGAAAGCGCAAGCCTACACTTTTACCGGCCCAAGGGATTTTTAACCTCCCACACCACATAGACATGGTATGAGAGCAACTGTCCTTTGATGACACTGTAAGTTATACACAGCGGTGGAAATCCAAATTGGCAGAGCTGGGAGCACGGGGAATCGAACCGTTGACCCTCAGATTAGGAGTCTGACCTAGAAAAAAGTCAGACACTCTAACCACTCCGCCTCAGAGAACGCCACGCTCAACTCATTTGGCCAGATGCTCAACTCAATAGACTACATCACGGTTCTGACTGCGCATGCGCCGAAAACGGCCGCGGGAGCAAAGCCAATGCGTACGGCCATTGACTTTGCCTATACACGCATTGACAAATGTCAGTTTTATTCAAAGTTAATAGAAATCCAAAACCCTAACCTTATCAATTTAATATAATCTTTTTGTTAAACATGTTTTCTATATGTGTTCCAAGCGGTTTGTCTCTAGGTGGTGTGGTTTTATCAATATTTTACTTTTTCTGTATGGAGATTGCTCACTGCCATTGACAATGCATTGAGTACTCTAGCTATGGCTCTAACACTAGTCTGAGTGCCTAGATCTTTCTAAATCTAAATGCACATGGCATAAGATGTGCTGATTATATTGACGTAAATGCAATGCTGGATAAAAGATTAATATCTTAATTTATTATATATATTTTTTTAGTTAGTATTCTATGTTTCAAACAAGAGCTGAGATGAGCTGAAACTAACACATTTCATAGCTGCACCCAGTGTATTAGCATGTGCCATGTGCTTTTGGGGGGGTTGTTTTGCTCTGATCCATCCCACAATGCACCGTGCCGCTGGAACCGTGATGTAGTCTATTGGCCATTGCGTCTGGTTATGTATTATGTCAACATCATATGCCAGAAAAATAACAAAATAAAAACTGCCAGCGCGATCCAAATACGTGTGATCAAAAGGACGATCACCAATTTTTGTTGTTGTATTTGGTCTCATGCTGGCCATAACTGTTATAATTGCATAGATATCAGAGAAAGGTGTCGCATTTTCTAAAGCAGAATACTTCTGTACGTTTGAACCTATTATACTGTTCCCACAATTTCTATTATTGACAACAGCTTAATTTATATTTGTGTGTTGTGTATGGAAATTGTGAATAAAGGATATTACTATGTTTAAATATGTCTATGCAACGTAGATACTGCTGCACCTCGATGTTGTGACATAAAAGCCGGTTCAAAGTCAACTTAATAGAAAACCCTTATGGGTGTGGGGTGGGTGGAAGGGGGTGACTTCAATTGGTCCAGAGCTAAAATCAATGCCCCCCCATGACAACGATTAAAGGAAAGTGTTATTGTTTGTTTTGGGGGGGTTTTCAGTCGCATTCGCGTGCTGAAGTCTGCAAATCTGCAGCGCTGTATGGGCACTGCCAAAGGCGGTCCCATGTAGCCAGGAGTTGGCTTCTGGTGGGTAGTGGTCAGAGAAATCATGGGGGCGAGCAAGGCAGTGGGCGGGTGGGAAGAGAGGGAAGCGCAACGGGTTGGGGAGAAAGAGGGAATGCGTAAAATAATGTCTTTAATTGATCGGCTGGGTTTCCTACCAGCAAAAGGAGCTTTGAATAAATATTAACTAATGCATAATTACTGATGTTGTTAAACGCATACAGCTTAATTGTCCTATTTAATTAGACAAAACTGCAGGTTTAGATGTATTACATCATGCTAGGTTGGTTAGTAGGTTTCGGTCCCTGTGTTTTTGTTAGTGTTTTTTTAGTTTTCTTTTAGTTTTCTTTTAGTTTTCTATTAGTTTTCTCTTCTTTAAAAAAAAACACTTTTCGTTAGTTTTCTTTTAGTTTTCTTTTAGTTTTCTTTTAGTTTTCTATGAGTTTTCTCTTCTTTGGTCGTAATGCGAAGCATTACGTTTGATGCGAGGAAAGGGAGAGACCCTCCCCCGCCCCGGGCTGTCGCGCTGCGCTGACACCTCACCCGACGCCGCCGCGCGCCGCTCCCTCCCCCCGCCCCCCCTGTCGCGCAGCATTCATGCCTCACCCGACGCCCGCTGCTCACCGCCTCTCGCCCTCCCCCGGGCCGGCAGCATTCACACCTCACCTGCTGTCGCCCGTCCCCCTCCCCTTATAAGGCCGCCCGTCGGCCTCCCTCAGGCACTCGCCCTCCTGCCGCCTTCCAGCTCTCTCCCTTTTCTGTTTGGCATTCTTCACCTCGGACCGCTGCATCCCCTCGGACCGCTCCAGGATGCCCAGACACGGCAAGGGCACGGGCCGCCAGAGCTCCCGGGCGACCGCCCTGGCCACGCCGGGACCCTCCTCGGGCGCGCTGGGAGGCGCGTCGCCCTCCTCGGCCCCGGCCTCTCCATCGGCACCCTCGGACCCCGCCTAGGGCACCGAGACAAGTCTGATTCTCAAGGCTCTCCTCGACCTTGGGGCCCTCCAGCGCGCCACCACCGCCCGCCTCTACGCCCGCCTGGACGCCCTCGAATCGAGGAGAGCCCGAGGGCAACCCCCTTGCACCACGCCGACCGCCTACACCACGCCGACCGCCCCAGCACCTCGGGCGCGCGCCACAGGCGGGGCCTCCCCCCCGCCGCCGCCTCAAGCGACTCTGCCGGGGGCAGCCCACCCCCAGCAAGAACACGCCAGCCGTCTCACCGCTGCGCCCGAGGGGACGCCACCGCCCACCCCGAGGCGGCGGACGGCATACACCACACCGCCCATCCCAGCACCTAGGGCACACGTCCCCGGGGGGGCACGCCCTCCCCCGCTGCCTCAAGCACCGCGGAAGGGAGCCCGGACCACCGCCGCGGCCACGCCGGCCCCCTCCTCGGGCTCGCCGCGACGCGCCTCGCCGAGCTTTGCCCCTGGTCCCCCCCCGGCACCTCAGGACCAGCCCTCGGGCGCCGAGGCCCCCATCCTACAGATCACGGCCCCTCGGCATTGGACGGCGCACAGCACACCGCCCATCCCGTCACCTCGGGCACACCTCGCTGGGGGAGCACACCCCCCGCCGCCACCTCAAGCACCGCCCCGGGGAGTACAGACCCCGGCCGCCTCGGCGGATTTTTGATCCGCCGGCCTCCCCCCGGCTGGCCCGGGGGGCCCTTCCCGGCGCCTCACCCTCACCACTGCCGACCGCCCCGCGACTTCCACCGACAACCTCCCAGCGACCACCGATTGCAGCGCCGCCCAGTCACAGCCGGGGATCATCACCTCGGACCTCACGCCTCAGACCACAGCCCAGCCCAGCCTCACAAGGAACCCTCTGCTGACATCACAGCCGCCGACCCTCACGACACCGCCGTCCACCGACAACCTCCCAGCGACCACCGATCGCAGCGCCGCCCAGTCACAGCCGGGGATCATCACCTCGGACCTCACGCCTCAGACCACAGCCCAGCCCAGCCTCACGAGGAACCCTCTGCCGACATCACAGCCGCCGACCCCCACGACACCGCCTTCAGCAACCCGCCCGACCCGACCCCAACCCCCACCCCACCCAGCCCTCAGGACGTCGCTGCCCTCCTCCTCAACCCTCGCCGGACCTCCTCACCGGATCTCTCCAAGGAGCGGGCCTCCTCTATCTTTGGCTGCCCGCCCCTTGTCGACCTATGCCCCGGACACTCCCCCCCCCCCCACCCAGGGAACCTCAGGGCACAAACCAGCCTCACGAGGAACCTCCCCAGACGACGCCCATCCTCAGGACGGACCCTCCCCAGACAACACCGCCGCCGACCGTCACAACCACCGACAACCCCCCAGCGACCACCGATCGAAGCGCCGCCCAGTCAGAGCCGGGGATCATCACCTCGGACCTCACACCTCAGACCACAGCCCAGCCCGGCCTCACGAGGAACCCTCAGACCACAGCCCAGCCCAGCCTCACGAGGAACCCTCCTCAGACGCCGCCCATCTTGGACCCCCGAGGCGGCCCACGCCTACGCGCCCCACCTCGCCCCCTCGGGCGCACCTCCAGCCCTCTCCGCCGCTTTGGTGGAGGGCTCCTCGGCACACCCCCTCACTGACCACCCACAGACATCTGACTCTGCCTGAACTCTCCTATTATCTTGTATATTTCCCTGTTGCTCCTCATGAGCCCTATCTTCCGTTGCTCCTTATGACCACCTTTTTTACTTTATTCTCATTGCATTGCTCCTCATGAGCCTTTCTCTTCCTCTGTATACTCTGTTGAGGCGTCAATAAACGCCTTTCTTTCCACCCCTTCCTTGCTTTCTTCCTTTTCGCGCATCGGTCGTAATGCGAAGCATTACATTTGATGCGAGGAAAGGGAGAGACCCTCCCCCGCCCCGGGCTGTCGCGCTGCGCTGACACCTCACCCGACGCCGCCGCGCGCCACTCCCGACGCCGCCCCCCTGTCGCGCAGCATTCGCGCCTCACCCGACGCCCGCTGCGCACCGCCTCTCGCCCTCCCCCGGGCTGGCAGCATTCACACCTCACCTGCTGTCGCCCGTCCCCCTCCCCTTATAAGGCCGCCCGTCGGCCTCCCTCAGGCACTCGCCCTCCTGCCGCCTTCCAGCTCTCTCCCTTTTTTCTCCACCCACCCACCCAACTCTTTCTCTTATGTCTTCTCTTTCAGCGGTGGAGGGCTCCTCGGCACCCCCTCACTGTTTATTGACGCCTCAACAGTTTTCTATTAGTTTTCTCTTCTTTAAAAAAAATAAGTTTTCGTTAGTTTTCTTTTAGTTTTCTTTTAGTTTTTTTTTTACAGTTTTCTTCTGTTTTCTTTTAGTTTTCTTTTAGTTTCTGTTTTGTTTTCTTTTAGTTATCTTTAGTTTTCTTTTATTAAGTAGGCTTAGTTTCCAGCATTCCACCACATCCGCTTACATTTGAATGGATGAAATTTACATAATTCAATAAAGGCAGTTTAGTGGTGCGAGGCTTTGGTTTAGTGCCTCCAATTTAGTGTTTAGTTTTTCTAGTTTTTACATATCCATTTTCTCTATCCATTCTGATAGTAATTGCGACATTCCTGTGGTAATAGATGTAACGTCCAGATATTTATAGCTGGTGATATTTCCTTTCTTCATATTCATATTAAATGCCCCAAGAATGGACTTGGGGTTTCTTTCGAGATATGGCGACCATCTCCTGAATATGGTCTAATACCTTATTAGTGTCCATATTACCATAGATGACTCTGTGCATGGAGTAGAAGTTTATGTAAATTTAGGATGTAATATGTTCATATATAAATTTAATAGCAGCTATTTAATTATTTATGTTCCATTTACTGGGCAGTAAAAGAGAGCATTTATGTGACAACTGCCTTTATAAATGGTAGCGTCTTCCTCCTCTGATGTAATTGAATCCTGCTGTACAGTCCACGCTGCTGGGTTCAGCACATGCGCAAAAGTAAAGCTTATTTTATTTAACGATGCCTCTAGAGCACAATGATGTTATCATGGGCTATTGGACGTCAAACATATTGTCATTCTGACATATTTCTTTGGAGGAAACCTGCTGCCGCCACATCGGCTACTCTTTCCGATAAGCAGCAAGGTGTTTTGTATGTGCATGCACTTTCCCACAGACAGGACAGCACTTACCACAGCCTTTGATGAACCAGTTGTGGACCACTGGTTGGAACGGAAAATAGCCCAAACTGCAAATAGGTCCACTAAACATGATCGAGAGGATGATCGATAGGATACCACCTGAGCAGGCACATGCGCACATGTGCACGATGCTTAGTTATGTGTCTGGATAATTGCATGCTGGGAGCCGCCCACAATAGCCTGATTGATTCAAACCAATGACTTAGCAATTGATATTTGTCACGTCGTAGCCAGGTGCTCGACATTATTAGGATAAGGCAAGAACTGCTTGGCTCAGCATCAGGATAATGTGACTGAGTGGGATATTGGGTCATGGTGCCGATGGCCTGATTTACCAGTGGGGCAGCACGATAAAGTCGCCATGAGTGTGCACTGTCACAAGTCGGTACCTGTCCTGATATGACCCTCGATGTTGCCAGGATGTAAAACTCCAACAAACAAACAATATCTGATGATTCACTACGGTCTCACACTTTTGTATTGCACATGCGCAATGAAAACGCCCATGTGTGGTTTTCTATTGTCATTACTTCGGCATCAGACCTTAGTTGTTGCTAGGACCTGAAACAACAACAAAGAAAGAAACTTCGGCATCATTAATTTGTCCAAACTGGCATGGGTTGGTTCGAACTTCAAATCACCATCTCTGGTCAGTCCCTGCGGTGTAGCGCCCCACTGAGCACGGCTTCCTGGTGTTATCTCAGTGACCTACTTAACGCCTTATCTACTCTTTCCCAGGTTCCCACAGGAGCTGAACGTCGGGCAGGTCAGTGCATCTTCCATGTGGAGTCTCTTTGCCCAGGATATGAAATATGCACTCGAAGGTGAGTGGTGCAAGCCTTATTATATCAAACGTGAATTCCTCCAGTGGTGTGATCTGTGTCTGTGTGGTGCCTTAATCATATCCTGTATTCTGTTTCGTCATTTATATATAATATATCTATATATAATATATATATTTTATAAACATAGAAACAAAATCATCCAATGCGACCAACAATGCTCTACATCCTGTGGAGGCTGCAGAGGCTGCAGGTGACGCCACCGGTACAGTGTTGGGTCTTACGGAGTATAGCAATAATGATAATAATTCCTTTATGTATCTTTATACTTGCATAATTTGCTATACATCATGTATATAATACCAAACAGTGGTGCACTTTTTGGCTCCTTCTGATCACTACTGCTCTGTTAATCAACGCTGCCAAAGTGCATCATCGTACTCCACTGATGCTTCGCTATATATGGGTTGTTAATAACATGTTTTTGGGGGCCTACCATACATATTTCATATTAATTTTGATGGATTTTTGCTATCTTTGGTCTCTTTGACCAGACCGGCATCCAATTTGAATCACGTGATTGCAAGTGTTTGTTAATGCCGGTGTGGCGGTTTCAGATCTCAGTGAGTTTGGAGTCTTCGCCCGGGGTTCTGCGCATGCGCCGATTCGATTAAGATGACCCGGGCGACTTGGGTCACCCGAGTTGCTAGAAATTGAAATAGAACAACGCGAGTGGAGTTGACAAAATCCAATGCCGTGTGCTAAAAGTAGTTTAGCTCAATAATATATATTTAACGAATTGAAGAGTTAATGCCTTGACCACATTTATGCATCAAAACATCGCTCGGGTCACCCGAGTGGATTAATCGAATATGCTGAAATGCCGTTCGATTTTGACGCATGCGTAGAACCGCGAGCAGACACTCCAAACCCACTGAGACCTGAAACCGCCACACCGGTACCAGCTATTCTAATGTGTAGGATTCGGTTTCATGTTTCCAACTCCTCATTGGGGGCGAATGGCGCCCGTCGTGCCAGAACAAGGTACCAGAAGGAAGGATCCCCATGTCGATATATGGATTATGAGCCGGCCCATGATGCATTGCGCACCTGCTATCCATCTTCCTGTTGACTCGAAAACACCCAGCCACACCAGCCACAAACCGCTTTGACACTTCCCCTTTCAGAACATGAGAAGGAACGGCACTGCAAGAGCTCAGATTACATGAACCTTCACTTCAAAGTCAAATGGCTCTACAACAAATACATCGTCGACGTGCCCCCCTACAAGGGCGAGACTGCCGAGTACCCTCTGTAAGTAGTCCTACCGCACACCAGCGTAGCTTGCAGAGTGTTTAGCTAATCAGTCTGTATGCCATGTTGATTTTACACCTTTTAGCAATAGTCTACACAAGCCATGCTGATTTCATACCTGTTACTCCCAGACTACACTAACCATGTCGAGTTCATACATTTTAGTGATAGTCTACATGAGCCATGTTGATTTCATACCTTTTAGTGATAGTCTACATGAGCCATGTTGATTTCACACCTATTAGTGATAGTCTACATGAGCCATGTTGATTTCATACCTTTTAGTGCCAGTCTACACTAGCCATGTTGATTTCACACCTTTTAGTGATAGTGTACACTAGCCATGTTGATTTCACACCTTTTAGTGATAGTCTACACGAGCCATGTTGATTTCACACCTTTTAGTGGTATTCTTCACTAGCCATGTTGATTTCACACCTCGTAATGCCAGTTTTCACTAGTAATGTTGATTTCACACCTTATATCAGTCGTCTACACTAGCCATGTTGATTTCACACATCGTAGTCCCAGTCTACAGTAGCCATGTTGATTTCACACCTCCTAGTGTCAGTTTCCACTAGTAATGTTGATTTCACACCTTTTATCACCCATCTACACTAGCCATGTTGATTTCACACATCGTAGTGCCAGTCTACACTAGCCATGTTGGTTTCACACCTCCTTGTGTCAGTTTCCACTAGTGATGTTGATATCACACCTTTTATCACCCGTCTACACTAGCCATGTTGAATTCACACTTTTTAGCACTATTGTTAGAGTGCACAGTGATTGCACAGTGATTGCATTCCAGCACCACAGAAATAGTTGTGCTCAGCCTGAGGCGGCCTTTAGTCAGGGCGAGCTGTAATTAGTTCTGGGCCACGTTCAGGCTCCGTCTCGGAGGCGCCTCGGCGACGGGCCTGACGTCATGCTAGTCTGAACGGCAAAGGCAGTTTGTTGTCTCGAAAATGGCCGCCCCCATAGGCAGTGGCCATTTGCAATGGGAAAGCTGTGCTGTGATAGGCTGAAACCACTGGAGGTGGCGGCCATTTTCGAGGCGCTTTTTGTCTCCTGATTGAAAAGGGAGGCATCGCCGAGACGTCGCCGAGATGCACCCTGAACGCAAATAAGCCAAAAAGCATCGCCGAGATGTCGCCGAGACGCCTCCGAGACGGACCTGAATGTGGCCCTGGTGTCCCCCACCACAGGGGGGGGGGGGGGGGTGCATGCATCTAGCAGGGTCACAATGACTTCACTGCAGTAAAGTGGGAATTAAGCTCCACCCCCAGCGTCCCATGAACAGCACCACGGTAAGGGCGCCCAGCATCACGTGAGAATTGCACATACGGCACAGTACCTATTCCGGAGTGACCTTTCACGTCACCTTCACCTTCAACATCACCTTACAGATTTGACCAGATGTGGTGGCCGAATGAGTTTATTGTCCGTTTACTGTTTTGGGAGGTCGGGGGATCCGAACCCATGGGATCGTGGTTTCAAACCCTGGTCGAGTCAAACCAATGACTTAAAAATGTATACTTGTCACTTCCTACCCAGGCGCTCGGCATTATTAGGACAGGGCAAGGACTGGTTGACTCAGGGGCGGGATAATGTGACTGAATGGGATATCAGGTCATGGTGTTGGCGGTCTGGTCTCTCAGTGGGGTAACACTATAAAGGTTGCCATGAGTCTGCATTGTCACAAGTCGGTACCTTCCTGATATGACCTTATATGTTGCAAGGACGTAAAACTCCAACAACCAACCAGCTTATCACTTAAAGTTGCATGGTCCAATGGCATTTGAATTTGTTAGTTATATTTGAGATAAATAGCTCAGGTTGAGCATTATAACCTAATACGCATTAGTCCCAAGTAACTTTGATGAAAAGATGGCTAGATTTGGAGCAATTTGAGCTGAAAGAACCCAAAATAATTTCGACAAGCCTGCCAAAAGTCCCGTGGCTATGACCCAGATGGTGATCTCGCAAGTGACCATGTGATGTGAGATGACCCACTAATCCTGAAACCTGACAGGGCTGTAGGTAGGTATTTCTGTTTGTTTTGGGAACATTCTGCAAACTGACTGGTGCCATAGGCCAGTGGCACTAGGGTTTTTAACAAAATATTATTTTGTAGAAAGGATCATTTCATTTATATCTACTGAATTTACCAAGTAGCATCGAATATCTAACATCACATATACATCGGTATATGATTGACATCGTCCTAATGGCAGAAATTTCAAAACATCAAACTATGCCACCACTCACCAAACCAAACTGCACATTCTATAATTCAGCCGGGCCTGAGGATTAATCGTTTGACGGGATCTGCCGCAATTGCACAAATTTCTGGGTTTATTGCTATATTGCAGCAGCTGTTCTGGTTGTGCCTATGTGTTATCGTTTGGATGGGATCCATCGCAAATATATCGTTCCACAGCATTTGTGTTGGAGGACGGCTTGGGGTTGTAGCACCAAATCAGTTTCGACACTCACCTATGACGAATTGCATGCTTTGCGATCCTGAACCGTCCACTGGCATATACGCTGCAGAACAGCTGCTGCCATCATAGTGTTAAGCCCAGAACCCAGTGCATTTGCGATGGATCCCGACCAAACGATAACGCATGACCAGAAAAGTTGCTGCCATCATAGCATTAAACCTCGAGATCTGCGCATTTGCTGCGGATCCCGTCAAGCCATTAATGCTTAGGTCCGGCAGGATCATAGAATATGGCTGCTGCCATCATAGCATTAAGCACAGAACCTGGCGCATTTGCGATGGATCCCATCCAAATGATAACGCATAGGCACAACCAGAACTGCTGCTGCCATCATAGCATTAAAACCGGAAACCTGTGTATTTGCGGTGGATCCCATCAAACTATTAATACTCAGGCCTGGCTGATGTGGCCAGCATGGAACGGCTGCTGCATTAGTTAATACAAAAGATCTGAAAGTCAAAAACTTTTAAATCCACATATCTCACTCCATATGGTTCACTCCTTTTTACTTTCAATAACAAAAAAACGTTTTCCTTTTATATACAGTGTAACTGACAATTTTCAAACAGACGCGCACAAAACACATGCATGCGCATCCTCACATACATTTAGACCGCCAAGGATATGCATACTGCTTGCATTTCTCATGTACATATTATTGCACTGTTATTATTTACTGTTATCTCATCCCCCCTCATACCATACATAGTCCCGATGGCAAATGCAATTTTAATTGACAAATGTAAAGATTTCAACATTTAAATTACCCAAGTTGATTAATTATATTTATCGAATTAACCAAACAGCATTGAATATTCAACATGGAGAGGGGTGGGGGCGACATTCACCTCATTTCCCTTCCCCTCTATGTCCCTGCACAGTAGGCCTACTTGGTTGGGGGAGGCTAATGAGATCACGAGATTGGCCTAATTGGTTAATGGCCTCCCTGCATAATGAGGGTTTCAAAGTCAGTGTCCAAAGGGGTGAGGTTATAAATTCACTGGTTATTCTGTATATTCTGTCCCAAAATCATTAGCTAATACATCAGTATCTAAGTTGGATATATAGAATCAAATGTAAGTAGTTGTTTTAATTTTGACAAAATTATATTTCATCGGACTATGCAACTTTAAGTCATTGGGGAATGGCCTCAGCCGGGACCCACACTGCTCGGCTAATGACTGCCATCTTGGACGACGTTCTATCCTTATAGTGATTGTATATCCAATTGCTGAATAGTGAAAAGGTCATGTCGTCAACAGAGCTATTCACACAGCTTGGTGTGAATCAAGCCCTGCTTGCATGAGGTTGTGAAAATAAAGCTGTGTACGCCATCTAGAGGTGAGAACTTGATTATTTACCGCAGGCCTTGTATATGTGGTGTTTAATACCACCGTGTATGCCACCTAGCGGTGAGAACGTGATTATTTACAGCAGGCCTTGTAGATGTGGTGTTTAATACCGCCATGTACGCCATCTAGCGGTGAGAACTTAATTATTTACCGCAGGCCTTGTAGATGTGGTGTTTACTACAGCCTTGTACGCCATCTAGCGGCGAGAACTTGATTATTTACCGCAGGCCTTGTAGATATGGTGTTTAATACCACCGGGTATGCCACCTAGCGGTGAGAACTTGATTATTTACCACAGGCCTTGTAGATGTGGTGTTGAATACCACCGTGTACGCCATCTAGTGGTGAGAACTTGATTATTTACCGCAGGCCTTGTACATGTGGTGTTGAATACCGCCTCGCCCCGCCCCGCCCCGCCCCGCCCCGCCCCGCCCCGCCCCGCCCCGCTCCGCCCCGCCCCGCCCCGCCCCGCCCCGCTCCGCCCCGCCCCGCCCCGCCCCGCCCCGCCCCGCCCCGCCCCGCCCCGCCCCGCCCCGCCCCGCCCCGCCCCACCGTCCCGACTCCGGCCCGGTCAGGTCCGCCCGGCTCGCCCCGGCCCGCCCCGGCCCGCCCCGGCCCGCCCCACCTCGTCCCTCCCACCCCTGCCGCGGTCCACAGAAGGTCGAATGTCCCAGTCGGTAGTGTCAGAGCTCAGTAGAGACCTGTCAGCACCGGAAGCGCCCAGCAAGTGCTTCCGACAATGGCAGCTGGAGTTAATAAGCGGGGAGTGGCGGCACCATGCCGGGCAGGCACTCGCTGTACACGGCGCAGTGAGTGGGGACTGGTGGCACCATGTCGGGCGGGCACTCGCTGTACACCGCGCAGTGAGTGGGGAGTGGTGGCACCATGTCGGGCGGGCACTCGCTGTACATGGCACAGTGAGTGGGGAGTGGTGCCACCATGTTGGGTGGGCACTCGCTGTACACGGCGCGGTGAGCGGGGAGTGGTGGCACCATGCCGGGTGGGCACTCGCTGTACACGGCGCAGTGAGCAGGGAGTGGTGGCACCATGCCATGCGGGCACTCGCTGTACACGGCGCAGTGAGCAGGGAGTGGCGGCACCATGCCGGGCGGGCACTCGCTGTACACAGCGCGGTGAGCAGGGAGTGGTGGCACCATGCCGTGCGGGCACTCGCTGTACACGGCGCAGTGAGCGGGGAGTGGTGGCACCATGTTGGGTGGGCACTCGCTGTACACGGCGCAGTGAGCGGGGAGTGGTGGCACCATGTTGGGTGGGCACTCGCTGTACACGGCGCGGTGAGCGGGGAGTGGTGGCACCATGCCGGGTGGGCACTCGCTGTACACGGCGCAGTGAGCGGGGAGTGGAGGCACCATGTCAGGGGGGCACTCGCTGTACACAGGGCGGTGAGAGGGGAGTGGTGGCACCATGTCAGGGGGGGACTCGCTGTACACAGCGCGGTGAGTGGTGGCACCATGCCAGGCAGGCACTCGCTGAACACCGCGCGGTGAGCGGGGAGTGGTGGCACCATGTCGGTTGGGCACTCGCTGTACATGGCGCAGTGAGCGGTGAGTGGTGGCACCATACCGGGCGGGCATCCACTGGACACGGCGCGGTGAGTGGGGAGTGGCGGCAGGCGGCACCATGCCGGGCGGGCACCCACCCGAAACGGCCGGTGCCGATAGAGCTGTCGGTTGAGTGAACAAAGATCGGATTACTACAAACAAGCTATGTTTTTTTTCATTTATTTTAGCATTCAAGCAAAAGTGCAATATCCACCAATTTAGGCCTGAGTTAACACTGCATTGGATGCGTGAAGTCATCTGTGGCTTTATTTACCGCCAGGTGGCTCGCAACGCGTCATCTTCCATCGCGCTGTTAATTAAGATCTAGGAGGGCTGCGGCACTGATGTATTAGCCAATTAGGCTGCAGCATTAAACTGTATAAACGTGTATAAAACTGTATAAAACTGTATACAACTGTATACAACTGTATAAAGCTGACTCCACTTGTCCACTAGGCGGTATAAACCACTGCATACTCATAAACCTTTGTATAATCAGCCATGACAGCTGGCTGCTCTTACTTTAACTACTCAGCTCTGGCTTTTACTGAAGCACATTCATAGAAGAGTCCATTATGACTAAGTACTTTACTGAATGCTGCTGCAAACTCACTAATCCCACTTCAAGTTAAATATGGCATGACGTGGTTGCTTTGTTGTTTAGTGTTTTCTTATTGTTATTTCCGAGAAGGAAATGTTTGCAATAAGATTTCTATTCAGCACTGCGACATGTGATTCATCGTTATTTCCTAGACGAAAATGTTTGAAATACCATTTCTATTCATGTCTTTTATCGATATTTCTGAGAAGAAAATATTTGCAGTAAGATTTCTATTCAGCCCTGCGACATGTATTTTATTGCTATTTCTGAGAAAGAAAATGTTCACAATAAGATTTATATTCACCACTGTGAGATGTGATTCATCGATATTTCTTAGAAGAAAATGTTAACAATATGATTTCTATTCACCAGTGTGACATGTGATTCATCGTTATTTCACCACCGCAACATGTGTTTTATTGATATTTCCGAGAAGAAATTGTTTGCAATAAGATTCCTCTTCAGCACTGCAACATGCTGTTTTTTTCCCATTGTCCATAAAATGTGTGAAAGTAATTCAGGAGAAATTCAGTTTGGACTTATTAAGTTAGCATTAAGAAACGCCGAGGTGAACTAGGGTGAGATGGCCTGATGGAGGGCGTGGGTGACTTGCCTCGTTTTGGCTCCCACTCCATGTCGCTGATTATTACTATTAGTGCTAGGAGCAGATGAGGTCTGCTCCCAGGTCTGCTCCCTTAGCGGAACTGCATAGCGGAACTGCATAGCGGAACTGCATAGCGGAACTGCATAGCGGAACTGCAAGCGGAATTGCGTATCGGAACTGCATAGGGGAACTGAATATCGGAACTGCATAGCTGAAGTGCATATCGGAACTGCATAGCGGAACTGCATAGCGGAACTGCATTGGTGAACTGCATTGCGGAACTGAATAGCGGAACTGAATAGCCAAACTGAATAGCCAAACTGCATTGCGGAACTGCATTGCTGAACTGAATAGCAGAACTGCATAGCGGAACTGCATTGCAGAACTGCATTGCGGAACTGCATTGTGGAACTGCATAACGGAACTGCATAACAGAACTGAATAGTGGAACTGAATAGCCGAACTGAATAGCCGAACTGCATAGCGGAACTGCATTGCGGAACTGAATAGCGGAACTGCATAACGGAACTGAATAGCCAAACTGAATATCCAAACTGAATAGCCGAACTGCATTGCGGAACTGCATTGCTGAACTGAATAGCCGAACTGCATATCGGAACTGCAATGTGGAACTGCATTGCAGAACTGAATAGCAGAACTGCATAATGGAACTGAATAGCCAAACTGAATAGCCAAACTGAATAGCCAAACTGCGTTGCGGAACTGCATTGCTGAACTGAATAGCCGAACTGCATAGGGGAACTGCATTGCGGAACTGCATTGCTGAACTGAATAGCCGAACTGCATATCGGAACTGCAATGTGGAACTGCATTGCAGAACTGAATAGCAGAACTGCATAATGGAACTGAATAGCCAAACTGAATAGCCAAACTGAATAGCCAAACTGCGTTGCGGAACTGCATTGCTGAACTGAATAGCCGAACTGCATAGGGGAACTGCATTGCGGAACTGCATTGCAGAACTGCATTGTGGAACTGCATTTTGGAACTGCAATGCGGAACTGCATTGTGCAACTGCGTTGCAGAACTGCATTGCAGAACTGCATTGCAAAACTGCATTGCGGAATTGCATTGCGGAACTGCATTGCGGAACTGCGTTGCAGAACTGCATAAATGCATTGCGGAACTGCATTGTGGAACTGCATAGTGGAACTGTATTGCATTAGCAGCACTGCAGCGCGAACGTGAATAGCGGAACTGCATAGCGGAACTGCAGAGTGGAACTGCAGAGTGGAACTGCAGAGTGGAACTGCAGAGCAGAACTGCAAAGCATAATGAAGCCGCACAGCAACATACATAGTGAAGCTGCACAACAACATACATAGTGAAGCTGCATAGCAACATACATAGTGAAGCTGTACAGCAACATACATAGTCAAGCTGCACAGCAACATACATAGTCAAGCTGCACAGCAACATACATAGTCAAGCTGCACAACATACGTAGTCAAGCTGCACAGCAACATACATAGTCAAGCTGCACAGCAACATACATAGTCAAGCTGCATAGCAACATACATAGTGAAGCTGTACAGCAACATACATAGTCAAGCTGCACAGCAACATACATAGTCAAGCTGCACAGCAACATACATAGTCAAGCTGCACAGCAACATACATAGGCAAGCTGCACATCAACATACATAGCCAAGCTGCACAGCGACATGCATAGTGAAGCTGCACAGCAACATACATAGCTGAGTGCTGAAGATGCATGGTAAAGAGATACATGGTAAAGATGCATGGCAAAGACAATCTGACAAATAAGCAATCTAGACAGGTACCAAGTTGTGACTGCACGCCCTCATGGTGGCTTGATAGTGCTGCCGTATTGGGTCATCGTGCTGCCAGCATCATGACCTAATATCCTGCTGGGGCACATTGTCCTGACCCTGAATCAACCATGAAGACATCCCACCGGGTGGAATCCTCACTTCCTGTTTGGAAGGTTATGGGTTCGATCCCTAATCGAGATAAACCATACACTTAAAAAAAAGTACAATTCTGCTATCTTGCCTGACTCGTGGGGGCAAGGAAGAGTGGAACGAAGAAGACCAGTTTTCTGCAGTTGAACCATTTTGTTGTTGGTAAAGTGTTTATTTATCTGAATATGACATTTGTCAGCGCCGGAGGACTGGTCTACCGGCCGTCTTACAATTGGAAATTGACAGTCTATGTAATCTCCCCTGCTATAAATTCCTCCCTGCTTAAAGTTGCATAGTCCAATGGTTTTTGACCAGACGGGATGGCCGAATGAGTTAGAGCGTCCGTCTCCCGTGTTGGTAGATCGTGGGGTCATGGGTTCGAACCCTGGTCGAGTCAAACCAATGCCTTAAACATTGATACTTGTCGCTTACTAGCCTGGCGTTCGGCAGTATTAGGAGAGGGCAAGGACTGGTTGGCTCAGTGTCAGGATAATGTGACTGAGTGGGATATAAGGTCATGGTGCTGGTGGCCTGGTCTTCCAGTGGGGCAGCACTATAAAGTCGCCATAAGTGCGCACTGTCACAAGTCGGTACCCATCCAGATATAACCTTAGATGTTGCTAGTACGTAAAACAACAACAAGCAACCAATGGTTTTTGACTGTTTGCCTTATTTTTTAAATAAATATATCAGGTTGACCATTATTTACCTACTATTCATTGTTCTAGAGCAACTTGGATGGAAATTGGCTAGTTTTGAAAGCAATTTGAACTGAAAAAAAAGGAGCAAATTCAACAAGCTTGCAAAAACTCTTTGTAGCTATGACATGGATTGCGATCTCGTGATTGCCACGTTGTAAAATGGCTAAAGCTCGAATCAATGGTTGTGTAGTGAGGCTATAGTGAAATCAATACAGACAAAGAGAAAAGGAAGAGTATAAAGTGTAAAGGAAGAGAGAGAGTCAAGCCCTTTGGGCCTATATGCAGGAGCCAGTGCGATTCGGTGGTAGCGAGGCAAAACGGTGGTAGTCGGGAATTTCCCGGGTAGCAGCGAAAAATGGTATGCACGAAGCGGTGATAGGCCTAACACCAAAAGCTTACCCGGTGGTACCTTAGCGCTGGTAAATAGGAGGTATAGCGAGTTCAATAGGCCCAAATCTATTCAATGCTGTCATATTTAACAGAATTACATACGCAATAAGTGGAATTTTATCAATTTAACCCTAAATGCGAAGCGTTATTAAGGCTACCGCTGCATTGGCGGCGATATTAATAGTTATATTTTCGAATGGACGAACGTACAGTAAACAAACCGCCGCCGCCGCATCGACATCGCTTTCCATACTGGCGGCGGCGGCGGCGGTTTGTTTACTTTACGTTCATCGATTCGAAAATATAACTATTAATATCGCCGCCATTACGGCGGCACCATTAATATTGCTTTGAATTTAGGGTTAATTTCATCAAATGTCACTTATTGCGTATCTAATTCTGTTAAATATGACAGCATTGAATAGATTTGGGCCTAATGCACTCGCTATACCTGCTATGGACAGTGACGTCGATGCGGCGGCTGCGGCGATTTGTTTACTTTACGTTCGTCGATTCAAAAATATAAATATTAATATCGCCGCCATTACGGCGGCAGCTTTAATATTCCTTCGAATTTAGGGTTAATTTCATCAAATTTCACTTATTGCGTATGTAATTCTGTTAAATATGACAGCATTGAATAGATTTGGGGCTACATGACACAGAGGGATTTCCCAAATCTATAAATAACTTCACGGGTAGCTATAATCAAAGTGTTACACGCTCCTGCATACGACTTGACACAGTTCTCGACGTCGGCGATAGCTACCTGGTAATACGTTGTAACACCAAAACCCGCTACCACCGACTCCTACATACAGGCCCTGGTTTATTATTTATATGGTTACATGGGTTCAGTGTAGAGTATCACCCCACCCCTCTCCTCCAATGGGAAACAAGCATTCTTGGCCCGACCAATAGGGATCCAGCATTCCTGGTCCCCATGGCTACCAGTGGTCTGCCCACCACCACCAAGCTGTATGGCCCCATGCCCACTACCAACCTTGCCCTTTGAGTGTGGTGATCACTATCCCAGCAGAGGGGGTAGGCCCTGAGTGCACTCCCACCCAGACCTGCCAGCACCACTATGTCTATTTATATCCCACTCAGGCACCATCAGCCCTTACATATATATATACATACGTGCGGGTGGTCACGTAAGCCGATCAGTAATAGCACATTTGCATTCCCCCCTATGTTATATATCGCAATATTTTACATCGTGATTGCCACGTTATGTAGGCTGAATTAAATAATGTATAAGATTGAATTATTTATAAGGCGCTTTCCTCGGCGTATGCTGAGAATTGGTCTTCCTGCCTTGGTGACAGTTTTGACAGGATTGGCATGACTTGGTTATGCATTCAGTTGCCGGCTATGACTGATAGGCTCGGCGGGATGGCGCTGGAAGAGGGCCAGGGCCCATATGCATGACGCGGTGTTAGCGAGCCAAAACGGGTTTTGGCCGGGATTTCCAGTTTAGCGGCGAAAAGTCGCATGCAAGAGTCAGTGATAGGGCTAACACCAGGACCGTAAACGAGGGTACGCTAACCCTGTTCCATAGCAGGTTTACAGGCGGTGTTAGGTATCGATTAGGCCCAAATCTATTCAATGCTATCATATTTAACAGAATTACATACGCAATAAGCAAAATTTCATCAAATTAACCCTAAATTCGAAGCGATATTAATGCCGCAGCTACACCGCCGGCGATATTAATATTGTCGAATCGATGAATGCAAACAAAACAAATCGCCACCGCCGCCGCTCGCCGCAGTGCTGGCTGGTGCCCGGTGGTGTTAGGTACCAATTAGGCCCAAATCTATTCAATGCTGTCATATTTAACAGAATTACATATGCAATAAGTGAAATTTCATCAACTTAACCCTAAAATCGAACCGATATTAACGCCGCCGCCGCATCGGCGCTATTAATATTGTCGAATTGACGAATGTACACAAACAAATAGTGGTACTCGCCAGGAACAGGCTCAGCAATAACAAGGCTAGCTGGTGCCTGGCGGTCGTAGCTACCGATTAGGCCCAAATCTATTCAATGCTATCATATTTAGCAAAATTACATACTCTAAAAGTGAAATTTTATCAAATTAACCGCAAATTCGAACCGATAAAGGTGATATTAACGCTGCCGCTACAGAGGGATTTCCCAAATCTCTAAATACCTGCATGTTTAGCTATCATGAACGTGTTAGGCGCATCTACATACCGCTTGACATAATTCCCGACCTCGGTGATAGCTAAACGGTGTCAGGCTTTAACACCAGACGTCGCTAACACCGCGTCATGCATATGACCCCAGGTGTGGGGGGGTACAGAGAGGGTGCAATGGGTAGTGCCTAGATTGTAGATCTTGTTCCAGTTAGATAATTCTCCTTATTTCCTGGGTAGTGTCCACCTCTGGCCACACAGATCGTTTGAAGATATACACTTTAAAGTTGCATAGTTTGGTGAAAACATCAAATTTTAAAAACTAAAACAATTATCTAGATTCGACTGTACATATCTAACTTAGAGACTGGTGCACTTAGCAAATATTTGTCACCACATAGAAGGGAATACTAAGTCACTTTATTCAAACTAGTTACTGCATAAGCCTATGGTGTCAGAGTTTTGGCATGCATGCCAAAAATTAATTATGCATGTTTTACCTTGAAATATCTCAAAAGTGAGCCATTTAAAATGAAAGTTATTTCAAACTAAAGTAAGGTAGATTATGGTGATCAACCTAATATGTCACACTTGGAGAATGACAGAAACTCAAAACCATCGGACTATGCAACTTTAATATGTAATAAACATATCTTATTGATGAGTATATATGTGTTATCGCACTGCTAAGCACTCTTTATCAGATATCGCTAACTTCCTCTAAATGACCTTGACCTTTACAGGTGGTTTGAGCCGTTCATTATGCAATGGCTGAATGAAAACGATGATGTTTTGATGAGTACATGTATTCCTGAACTGCTCAGCAGTTTATAGCACATGTCGCTAACTGCGTCTGACTATGGCTGACTGACCTTGACCTTTACAGGTGGTTTGAGCTGTTCGTTATGCAACGGCTGAATGAAAACGATGATGTATCGATGAGTATATGTATTCCCGAACTGCTCAGCAGTTTATAGCACATGTCACTAACTGCGTCTGACTGACTTTGACCTTTACAAGTGGTTTGAGCCGTTCATTATACAATGGCTGAATAAAAACAATGATGTATCAATGAGTATATGTATTCCCAAACTGCTCAGCAGTTTATAGCACATGTCGCTAACTGCGTCTGATTGACCTTGACCTTTACAGGTGGTTTGAGCCATTCCTTATGCAATGGCTGAATGAAAACGATGATGTATCGATGAGTATATGTATTCCCGAACTGCTCAGCAGTTTATAGCACATGTCGCTAACGGCGTCTGACTGACCTTGACCTTTACAGGTGGTTTGAGCCGTTCGTTATGCAATGGCTGAATGAAAACGACGATGTATCGATGGATTATCTACACGGTGCATACGAACGTGACAGGAAAGATGCGGTATGTACATAAGCACTAAACTCACATTACCTTAGATATTCCTAGGACGTAAAACAACAACAAACAAACTAAACTCACATGTTTGTTTTACATTGACCTTATGGGTCATCCAAAGTTTTCAAAATGTTCACGGTAGTGCAAAGATTACTACTTTTTCAGACCCCCCTCCGCTTATTTATCCCCCCCCCCCCCACACACACAAAAGTACACATCAACATTTTACTACAGACGCTGATGAGATGGCTGAATGAGTTGAGTGCCCGCCTCCCATTTTGGTAGGTCATGGGATTCGAACGCTGTTTGAGTCAAACCGTTGACTTAAAAATGTACACTCGTACTGGCATTCAGCATTACTAGGATAGTGCAAGGAGAAGTGAAATGAGGAAGATCAATTGTCTGCGATTGAAAATTCCTCCGCTTAATCAACTAATGTGCAACAACGAAAACAAAAGAATGAGCATTTATGAAGCGATAAAAGTCTATTTGACTGATATGCCCTTCCCCCGGTCATACCCTTTTTACTACCGTTAAAATGGTGCCAACTTTCGATGCCCCCCCCCTAAGTGTCCAGAGGAGAAGGAGCCTTGGTCTGCTACTCCTCGTGTAGCTCAAGTGATGTCACTCGCTTACGAATGTTACCATTAGAAGTCGCTACCAGCAGTCTTTTTTTAGATATTTAAGCTGGGCTGGTAATTATGTTAAGTACACAGGGCTAGTTAAATGCAGAATAACAACAACAAACATAACGGTTCTATCTTGTTTACTTTTCAAGATATTCACATTTTAAGATTGTTTAGTTCTTTACTTGAACATAATTTGCCTTTAAAACTGAATGGAACACTAGGTGTGTTTTTTTATTCCGCATAATTTTACTTTATTTTAAATATATTTAGTCCATCATATACCAAGTTAAAGCTCATTTAGTGGTCTTTCTGATAGGATCTATTAATACTAATAGCTGGTTTAAGCAATCGCGATTCAGCGCTTAGCGAAACAAAACCGCATGCTTTGGTACCTGTTTTGATTTATGTGATGCAAAAGAATGCGCTAATTAGCAAAAGTGCCCGTAATAAAGTGTCTTTTTGGTGTGTTGCCTTAATATACAACCCAAGGAATGTTGGTGTCAAAATAAAGAGTAAAGCTTTAGTTCGTTCAGAGTACTTTCTGGGTATTTCTAATTTAAACATATACCCAAATTGGAGTGTTTAAATCTACCAATTTTTCATGATTTTCATACTTTCTTCCAGTATTATCTAAGTACTGCTGGTACCTACTAGAAAAATACTAAATATTTGTTAATTTATCGTTGATTGCTATTCATTTATCGTTGATTGCTGTTGAATATTGCCAACCTCCAGCTATGTTCCCCTGTAAGAGGGAGGAAGCTGCATAGCTATAATTAAAAAAATGGAAAAAAATGTTTTTTTCATAAGTCTGTTTCCCTGATCATTAATATCTTGATTACAGCAGCTCCTAGTCAGTGTGTGCAGTAAGTTCTTGGATTGTTATTTAAATTTAATTATGGTATAGCGTGGTTCATTAGGTATTCTAAATAAAGGTAGAGGCATCGCTTTTTTCTGTCATTATTTGCATTAATTTCCTGGTATTATTTTGCTGAGTGGTGGGTGTTGAGGAGACTGTCTACATGAGACATTTACAGACAGATCGAGCTGTTGTTTCTAAATCCAAAACTACTTTCTGGTTTACACCCACTCCTAGATTTCCATATATTATCGCTTTAATTAAAACACTCATGTGAACTATTCACTATTTTTGTTATCCTCGATATGACTTTACATATAAATATGTAAGCCTCTCTACTAGTTTAAGTACAATCTAAAGTCATCCCTCTCCCACGACGATAATTATCTTGCCTACATCTATGTAAATTCATGCTTTTCAATTAGTTGTTTTATTTGTTTATGGACTGATTTATTTAGTTATTTGCTATGCTAGAAGACCAGTGCCTCGCCGATGACAAAATATGTGTTCCGATGAATAAAATATATGCAAAAAAAAAGCACTAAAAAACCCCGATTTAGGCCTATCACTGACTGTATATAATATTAGTGGCGTTCGATCGAGCAGAAGGCACTAAAGTAGCATGTGTATTCAATAACACCCCATCCATCAAATCTATAAAGTAATACCCCAGTGACACTACATCTTGCGACTCCTTGCAAGCACTTTGTGAGCACGAAAAAAGGATTTCTCGCAAAGTGGTCGCAAAGTGGTCCTCAGTGGTCGCCGACCACCTTGTGAACATTTTGGTCGCAAGGAGGTTGCAGGTACTATGCTGAATAACATCTTGTGACCAAAAATGGTCGCCCGGAAGTAGGTCAGCGACCATTGCTTTCGTTGCAATGAGGTCAATGGTGAGTGTGGGTTCTTTGGTGAAAACGTAGTCGTAAAGTGGTCGCAAGCGGTCGCGTGCCATTGTGTTACTGTGGCTTTGAAGCTGCAGTGACAGATCTTTCTTCAGCACAGCCAAACGACCAACTCCCACCCACCCACCCACTCACGTCCCCTCCCACCCACCCACCCACTCACGTCCCCTCCCACACACCCACCCACTCACATCCCCTCCCACACACCCACCCACCCACTCACGTCCCCTCGCACCCGCCCACCCACTCACTCACGTCCCCTCCCACACCCCCACCCACTCACGTCCCCTCCCACCCACCCACCCACTCACGTCGACTCCCACCCACCCACTCACATCCCCTCCCACACACCCACCCACTCACGTCCCCCCCCCACACCCACCCACTCACGTCCCCTCCCACCCACCCACGTCCCCCCTCCCACCCACTGTCCCTCCCCACCCACCCACGCCCCTCCCACCCACCCAACCCACGTCCCCTCCCACGCACCCCACTCACGTCCCCCCCCCACACCCACACACTCACCGTCCCCTCCCACACACCCACCCACCCACTTCCCCTCCCACCCACGTCCCCTCCCACCCACCCACGTCTACTCCCCCCAAGTCCCCTCCCACCCACGCCCCCCTCCCCCCCACCCACCATTCACGCCCCTCCCCCCCACCCACGTCTCCTCCCACCCACCACGTCCCCCCACCCACCCCCACCGCCCCGCTCTACCCACACACGCCCCCCCCCCACCCCCACACCCCCCCTCCCACCCCACACCGCCCCCCCCACCCACCCATCCCCCCCCCCTCCCACCTACACCCCCCCCCTCCCACCTACACCCCCCCCCCACCCACACACGCCCTCCCCCACCCACACCTGACCCCCCCCCCCCCACACATCCCTCCCCCCACCCCACATGCCCTCTCCCACCCACACATGCCCCCTCCCACCCACACATGCCCTCCCCACCCCACACATGACCTCTCCTCTCCCACCCACCCACCCGCTCCGGCCCCTCGCGCCATGCCCCTCCCACCCCCACCCCGCCCCCCCCATCCACCCACGTCCCCCCCCCCCCACCCACCCACGCCCCTCCTACCCACCCCACACCCTCTCCCACCCACCCACGCCCCCTCCCACCCACACACCCCCTCTCCCACCCACACATCCCACCCACCCACACCCCCTCCCACCCACCCGCACCCCCTCCCACCCACACATTCCCTCTCCCACCCACACATGACCTCTCCCACCCACACATGCCCCTCCCACCCACCCCCCCCCACCCCCACCCCCTCCCCACCCACACATCCCTCCCCACCACCCCCCCTCCCACCCACACATGCCCCCCCACCTCACCCCCTCCCACCCACCCACCGCCCCTCCCACCCACACCCCCCCCACCCACACATGCCTCCCCCACCCCCATCACCCCCCACCCCACCATGCCCTCTCCCACCCACACATGACCTCCCCCACCCACACTGCCTCCTCCCACCACCCATGCCCCCTCCCACCCACACATGCCCCCTCCCACCCACACATGCCCTCTCCCACCCCCACATGACCTCTCCTCTCCCACCCACCCACCCACCCGCTCCGGTCCCCTCGCGCAGCCTCCTCCCACCCACCCCGCCCCCTCCCATCCCCCACCGTCCCACCCCCACCCCACCCACCCACGCCCCTCCCACCCACCCACACCCTCCCCCACCCACCCACGCCCCCTCCCCACCCACACACTCCCTCTCCCACCCACCACATCCCACCCACCCACACCCCCTCCCCACCCCCCCGCCACCCCCCCCACCCACACATCCCCTCCCCACCCACACACGACCTCCCCACCCCCACACCCCCCTCCCATCCACCCACCCCCACCTCCCCACCCACCCCCACCCCCCCCCACCCACCCCACACCCCTCCCACCCACCACCCCCCCCCCCCACCCCCCCCACCCCACCCCCTCTCCCCACCCCACCTGCCCCCCTCCCACCCACACATGCCCCCCCACCCACACATGCCCCCTCCATCCACCCAGTCCCTCTCCCACCCACACATGGCCCATCTGACCCACACATGCCCCCCTCCCACCCAACCACCCACGTCACCTCCCCACCCCCACACCTCCTCTCCCCCCACGCACCCTCCCACCCACTCATGCCCCCACCCACCCACTCATGCCTCCTCCTACCCACCCACGCACCCTCCCGTCCACCCACACGACCCACGCTCAACGACGCCCCCACGCACCCAACCAAGCCCGCACCCACTTATCCACACACCCTCCCACCCACCCTAATCAGCCAGTGCTGCCCAGCACTTCATCATCATCATCATCATGCTGTCGGTCGCAATGCGACAAAGACTGCTTTCCTTACTTGACTGCCGCTTTGTGCGGTTGTACATTTCATGAAAGCTGCCTGCAAAAGTGTTGAAGTGCTACTGGCTTTTGCAAGTTACCAGAGGCACTCTCTCGGGGAGCAAATAGAGGTTTCACACCCAGGCGCAAAACTATTTGTCCCTGCAGTGGCTGGTCGGGAGATGTTGGGAGTTCCATACATCAACCACCCTTAATGCTGCCACAGTGTTTAGGGTTTGCTCCATTAGCCTTTGGTTCTGTCAAGAACCTGTACCACAAGGCAGTGGTTTACAACTCTGCAGGGCAGGGGCATCAAACTCCCTGAGGTATTGCAATACCTGCAATACCTGCAGTACCCAGCACTTACACACTAATTAACAGTCCACTTCATACATATTAACCAGAGTGCCTGGACAAGTCCCGAAAAAGACCTGAATTCAGTCTAATGCTAAAGCAGTGTTTGATTCCGACCCCTTCCTGGTCCCCTGTTCGCCTGTAACTATACTGTGCATGTGTCTGCTTCCTTCCCTACAGTTTCAAAAGGCCTCGGAGCATGCCTTATTCTCGTGCTCCGTGACTGACGTATTCACGCAACTAAACCAATGCTTTGACGTCATCAGGAAACTTGAGTGTCCACACCCCGAAGTCGTCAAGAGATACATGAAGCGCTTCTCAACTGTCAGTATTCCTCCTGTTTCTAGTTAGTCGATATACCGTTTTTTTTAACTCTCTAAATCGACCAACCGTTGGACCGATTTTAAGTGGTTCATTTAGGGAGGTGGTCGGATTAGGGAATGTTTTGTATTGTTACAATGATATTGGATGGAGGAGTGGGACATAGCTCAGGCGGTAGCGAGTCCACCTGTGAAGGTGTCGGTCATCCTATCGATCCTGCTCAGTGGACCCATTTGCAGTTTGGGCTATTTTCCATTCCAACCAGTGGTCCACAACTGGTTCATCAAAGGCTGTGGTATGTGCTCTCCTGTATGTCGGAAAGTGAATATAAAAGTTGCCTATCGGAAAAAGTAGCCTATGTGGCAGCAGCTGGTTTGCTCCAAAGAAATATGTCAGAATGACCTTATGTTTGACGTTCAATTAGCTGATGATGTGGAAATCAATGTGCTCTAGAGGCAGCATTAAAGAGAATCAAACTGTTGGTTTTGTATGGGCAATCAGTTGGGACCAAATAAAGCGATCGATATAGGGGAGTGTTCGATATGTGGGGGTGGTCGGGTAGAGAGGTTTTACTGTATTATGTAAGCCCTAGTCGTGTGAATAGATCCTTTAATGACTGGCGTACCTGTAGTGTGTAGGGATTTTTAAAAACACCGTGATTCATGGGATTTCCGCGATTTCATTTTATAGTCACCGATTAGCTTTCTCAAAACGCCTGGTATGGCCTGGGCATATATTGTTTAAAATGAGCAGAGTGACAGTTGGCTCACTGATTAGAGGAGGCGGGGAGGAGAGAATGCCCTCTCCGCCAAAGTTGTTTCATTTAACACCTCTAGAGCACATTGATTGATTGATCGATTGATTTTCGTATCATCGGCTATTGGAATGCCCGCTCCACACTTAATATACCCTGTTATTGTTATAGTCGATGGTGTCAAACTTTTGAGAAACATGCCAAATTTAATTTAGCATGTTGACACGTCAAATATCTCCAAAGGTAGTCATTTTAAATCAATGTTACTTCAATCTAAAGTAAGGTAGATTTATAACGATCAACCTAATATATTTATCTCGGAAAATGACAGAAGCTCAAGACCAGCAGACTATGCAACTTTAACGTTAGCGCATGCACTTCTATTTTCAGACTGTTAACAAAGTTCTGCTAGCCTATGCAGACTTGGTGCGACGCGATTTTGAGAAGTACACAGCAAAGCACAATGTTGTAAGTACCCAGAAGCCAGATGGCAGATAGTGTTCGTTGCTGTTGTGATAGTAATGCTTCATCAGAAGCCAGATGGCAGACAGTGTTTGTTGTTGTTGTGATAGTAATGCTTCATCTGGGGCCAAATGTATGAGGGCGGGTTAGGGCTCGTAACCCACGCGTCGTGCGGGTTTCCCGGGTTAGCGGCCAAAGTTTCAATGTATGAGGGCGGGTTAGGCAAACTCCTCGGGAGTTAAGGTCGAGTTCACTAACTCCTACTTGAGCCTGGGATAACGTGCAGGTTAGGGACCGAT
Organism: Branchipolynoe longqiensis; assembly: GCA_030323885.1. Taxonomy (NCBI): domain Eukaryota; kingdom Metazoa; phylum Annelida; class Polychaeta; order Phyllodocida; family Polynoidae; genus Branchipolynoe; species Branchipolynoe longqiensis. The sequence continues at coordinate 113,643,469 of CM059188.1, forward strand.
TCGGGCCAAATCTATTCAATGTGAGCATTTTTAACAGAATTAGATATGCAATAAGTGAAATTTGATCAATTTAACCCTAAATTCGAAGCGTTATTAAGGCTACCGCCGCATTGGCGGCGATATTAATACTTTTATTTTGGAATCGATGAACATAAAGTAAACAAATCGCCTCCGCCGCCGCATCGACGTCGCTTTCCCTACTGGCGGCGTCGGCGATTTGTTGACTGTACGATCGTCGATTCGAAAATATAACTATTAATATCGCCGCCAATGCGGCGGTAGCCTTAATAACGCTTCGAATTTAGGGTTAAATTGATCAAATTTCACTTATTGCGTATGTAATTGTGTTAAATATGATCGCATTTAATATATTTGAGCCTACAAACGCAGAGGGATTTCCCAAATCTATAAATAACTGAAACGTTAGCTAACCCGCACGCGCTTTGGACTGATACATCCCCCGTGACACATATATTAACGCCGACAATAGATAACCCGCCGGCCGCCCTTAACTCCGCAGCCAATAAATTGTGACTCTTACATTCGGCCTCAGGGGCCGTATTCATGAGCTTGGGGTAGGGCTCTAACCGTAGGGTAGGGTATCCCCCCCGGCTAACGGTGGAAAATCCGTATTCATGAGCTTGGGCTAGCACTACCCTGGGGCTCTAACCGGGGGGTACCCTACCCCAATTTCGACTCAGGGGTAAGCCACTATCCCGAGGGGATAGTGAGCGTGTGTGGCTCTGAATCTATTCAATGCGATCATATTTGATAGATTTACATACATAATAAGTGAAATTTGGTCAAATTAACCCTAAATGCGAAGCGAAATTAATGCTGCTGCCGCAAAGGCGGCGAAATGAATATTTTCGAATCGACGAATGTAAAGTAAACAAGTCGCCGCCGTCGCCGCCGAATCGGCGTGAATTTCTTACGCCCTAATCTATTAAATGCAGTCATATTTAACAGAATTACATACGCAATAAGTGAAATCTTATCAATTTAACCCTAAATCCGAAGTGAAATTAACGCTGACGCCGTAACGGCGGCGATATTAATATTTTCGATTCGACGCGTGTAAACAAAGCGAACGGGTAGCTATCCCGACCGGCTAGAACATTTGTGAATACTGATTGACCTACTTAAGCGCCGCGGTTAAACCACGGGATAGCTACCCAACGGCTAAGCCTAACCTCCGGCTAACCGTACCCCGCGCTCATGAATATGGGCCCAGAAGCCAGATGGCAGATAGTGTTCATTGTTGTTGTGATAGTAACGCTTGATCGGTCGTAAAGCTAATCAGGGGTGAAAGATCTCGGCCATTTCGTGGATTTCTGTGATTTCTTTTTATATTCACCGATTAATGTTCATAAAATACCAGTTGGTTAGCTCATTATCGGGATAATGTGACTGAGTTGCAACTCAGGTCATGGTGTCGGCGGCCTGATTTCCCAGTGGGGAAGCACTATAAATAGGGTACAGAGGGGACAGAGCCCTCTCTCCCCTCTCGCCCCTCTCTCCCCCCTCTCCCCCCTCTCCCCCCTCTCCCCCCTCTCCCCCTCCCCCTCCTCCCCCTCTCCCCCCTCTCCACTCTCCCCTCTCTCCCCTCTCTCCCCTCTCTCCCCCATCTCCCCCATCTCTACCCTCTCCCCTCGCTCCATCTTCTCTCCATCCTCTCTCTCCTCTTTCCCCCTCTCCCCTCTCCCCCCATCTCCGCTCTCTCCCCCCCCCCCTCTCTCCTCTCTCCCCTCTCTCCTCTGTCCCCTCTCTAGTCTCCCCTCTCTCCCCTCTCTCCCCTCCCTCCCCTCTCTCCCATTCTCTCTCCATCCTCTCTCCTCTCTCCCCTCTCTCCCATCCTCTCTCCATCCTCTCTCCATCCTCTCTCCATCCTCTCTCCATCCTCTCTCCATACTCTCTCCATCCTCTCTCCATCCTCTCTCCATCCTCTCCATCTGCTCCATCCTCTCTCCATCCTCTCTCCATCCTCTCTCCCCTCTCCCCTCTCTCCCCCCTGTCCCCCCTCCCCCTCTCCCCCCTCTCCCCCCCTCTCCTCCCCTCTTCGCCCTCTCCCCCCTCTCCCCCCCTTTCCCCCTCTGCCCCCTCTGCCCCCTCTCCCCCCCTCTCCCCCCTCCCCCCTCTCCTCCCTCTCCCCCCTCTCCTCCCTCTCCCCCCTCTGCCCCTCTTCCCCCTCTGGCCCTCTCCCAATCAAAGCCTAAGTTCGCCCGCCCTGCCACCAGCGGGCGCAGCGCCCCCGTGCGGCGGACAGGGGAGATGTGGGCAGGCTCAGGTGGCGCCACCTGGTGTCGCATTGTGTTGACTGGGCGTTTCAACTGATCACTTCTGTTGCGTGTGTCAAGCCTTGGATTCGGTTGTCTTGTGCATTGCACCTCTCTCCCTTGTTGTTGTGAAACAACAGTTGCGTCATGTATACTGGGGATGGGGGTGTTTTGTGTACCAAAGCGACTGACACTGGTCTATATCCGGTGGAGGCGAGGATGCCGAAGGTGGAGCCACTGGTACAATGTTGGTCTTACGGAGTATAACAATAATGATAAAAATTCCCTTAGGTATCTTTATACTCGCATAATTCGTTATACATCACATATGTATATACACAGTAACACCTCTCAAATTGACTGACGATAGGACAACTTTAAATGGTCCATTTAGGGAGGTGGTCAGTTTAGGGAGTTTTTCAATTCATTACGATGGTATTGTATGGGCGATCGTTTGACACCCAAATAAAGCAATCGATATAGGGGAGTGGTCAATCTGTGGAAATGGTCGGTTAGGAACGTTTTACTGTATATATATATATTCTAGTGTACATTGCGATGTGCATTGGGCATTGTATTCTTGGGTGCACAACATTGTATGCTGGATGGTGAATTTTGGTATTAACTGTGGTGTGATGGATCTTGTGTTCCGTGGTGCACTACATGTTCTAGTGTAGGCCTACACTGTATTTGTATCTTGCTATTTACTACTGGGTGTTGGATCTCGTATTCTGAGGTATGCTATATATTCTAGTGTACACTAGATGTATTCTAGTAGTTCATACCGTGTTTTGGATCTTGTGTTCTGTGGTACACTACATATTCTAGTGTACACTAGATGTATTCTGGTTGTTCATACCGTGTGTTAGATCTTGTATTCAGTGCTATACTACATATTCTAGTGTACACTAGATGTATTCTAGTAGTTCATACCGTGTTTTGGATCTTGTGTTCTGTGGTACACTACATATTCTAGTGTACACTAGATGTATTCTGGTAATTCATACCGTGTGTTAGATCTTGTGTTCAGTGCTATACTACATATTCTAGTGTACACTAGATGTATTCTGGTTGTTCATACCGTGTGTTGGATCTTGTATTCAGTGCTATACTACATATTCTAGTGTGCACTAGATATATTCCAGTAGTTCATTCCGTTTGTTTGATCTTGTATTCAGTGCTATACTACATATTCTAGTGTACACTAGATGTATTCTGGTAGTTCAAACCGTGTGTTGGCTTTGTATTCAGGGCTATTCTTCATATTCTAGTATACACTAGATGTATTCTGGTAGTTCATACCATGTGTTAGATCTTGTATTCAGTGCTATACTACATATTCTAGTGTGCACTAGATGTTGTATCCTGCTATTTACTGTAGTGTGTTGTATCTTGTGCTCCGTAGTAAACTACATATTCTAGTGTACACTGTATTTGTATTGTCATGGGGGTGATGAAAATGGGAAATACTGCGCCTAGAGCGGGACTCGAACCCACATCTCTTTGCATTCCGGGCCAGTGTGCTAACCATTACACCACCTAGGCTCCCTGATATCAACACACTCCCCACGCCTACCTGTCTATGTGGTTACTTGCCTGAGAGGTCAGTGCAGACCACTACACTCGTCCCCCTGGAATTGTAAGTCTTGTAATGCTTACAATTACATACATACAGGCAATGCACCCACACATACACAGGGTAGGTTCTACAACTATACAGCGCGTAGCTTGTATAGGATCATGGTCACGGCAACCAGTGTCATGGGGGTGATGAAAATGGGAATACTGCACCTAGAGCGGGACTCGAACCCACATCTCTTTGCATTCTGGGCCAGTGTGCTAACCATTACACCACCTAGGCTCCCTGATATCAACACACTCCCCACGCCTACCTGTCTATGTGGTTACTTGCCTGAGAGGTCAGTGCAGATCACTACAGTATTCTGCTATTTACTGCTGTGTGTTGGATCTTGTATTCTCGTGTATCAGTGGTGGACTTTGTGAGTCGTGTGTAAGTAGGCATATCACAGCTTCTAGTACAAACACCATCCAGGATTTGCTTAGCTTGGCATTTCCTTGTAATCTGACCTGCCTAAGCTATCAGATATGACTGGACGCAGTGGCAGAAACAGTAGAGGGCAGGCGTCCAATGCAGAAGATCAGGAGTTCGATTCCCGGTTGAGTCAAACGCATGACTTACAAAATTGATACTTCTCGCTTCCAAGCTTGGCACTCGGCATTAATAGGATAGGAAAAGGACTGGTTGGCTCAGTGTCAGGATAATGGGACTGAGTGGGATATTGGGTCATGGTACTGGTGGCCTGATTTTACAGTGGGGCACCACTATAAAGGCACCCTGAGTGTGTACTGTCACAAGTCGGTACCCGTCCTGATATGACATTTGATGTTGCCAGGACGTAAAAATCCAACAACCAGCCATTTGATCAAATCTCGGCTGCGCTCTATCTATCGCTAGAATATTCTATAACCTGGATGATCACCAGTCTGGTTTACCCGACTAAAAATGAAAGTAAAGAAAAGCAGCATGCCGTACTGCATCACCGCTCGTAAAATATTGACAGTGTACGAATACTAGTAATATTAATAGCCAGTATCTGTGACAGTATGTGGGGGGTTACTGTGTGTATGAAGAGTTCAGACGTAAACCTCCATAAATGCCAATCCTAAAATTGAATTTAAGTCAAAGATTTGTACGTAAAGTTAATTTTAATCCTCATTCATTCCATTTTGCTTGTGATGAAATGTTTATGGAGCAGCGGACACAGGAATATGAATGCAAAGAGATGAATCACTGTCTATAACTTACAGCGTCATCAAAGTCCAGTTGCTCTCATGCCATGTCTATGTGGTGTGGGAGGTTAAAAATCCCTTGGGTCGATAAAAGTGTAGGCTCAGGCTTTCTATCGACAAACTGTCTAATGGTGAAAAGAAATCTATTGAGACTTATCCATCATAGGCAATATAAATCTTCAAGAAAAATAAAAAAATCTTTTGAAGGGTTCAGCTCAATGTTTATCTCAATTATTTGGATTGGCGTTTATGGGGTTTTGCATCTGAACTCTTCGTACTATAAGAGACACACTCTTTGATAAACAATGCCTCCTCTAGATGCTTGCTAACTAGCCCTCTTCTTCCACAGGCATGTATCCTCATGAATAACATCCAGCAACTTCGAGTCCAATTGGAAAAAGTGTTTGAGGCTATGGGGGGTGACAAGGTAGGTCAGCTCTTTTTTGTCGCTCTTGATGACATGTGGGTCATTCTCAGAAACTGCGTACCACATTGTTGGTTTCCATGTTACATAGTGATTTCTTTTTTCATCACATTCATAATTGTTCATAATTAATACCTAAGCTTATATTATTTAATAATAATAATAATAATAATAATAATAATAATGAAAATATATTGAGACTTACAGTTTTGCAGTCAATTTCACTCCCAAGAATATTATTAAAATAATTAGCTGATCATATTTGAAATGTAATTTTAAAACCAAATGATCAGTTTGTAATGAGTATTGTTTTATTATGGGCTGTAACATTTACTGTAATAGCTGAAAGTTTCAAGGAAATCTATACATAGTTTCTTTTTTTAGTGATAATTTCTTGTATCTGCAATAGTGAATATTTAAGGGAAATTATGTAACTTCATGAGAATGAGTTAATGAATTGGATTTATATATGACAAAATGTCAGCTAAGTGGAAAATTTAGTCATTTTTAGCTCGTAAATAGATGACGGGACAAAATCTGTGACCTCATAGTTGTTCTTTGTGGCTACATTATTAGGGTGTGTTTATTGAGCTCATGTTTGTGTGTTTGTTTCCACAGTTGGATCCTGATGCAGCGGATGTACTGAACGAACTACAACAAAAACTAAATACCGTGCTGGACGAACTGAGTATAATATTTGCAAACAGGTGCGTATCACCCCGCCCACACCCCGCCCACACCCCAGTCACACCCCGCCCACACCCCGCCCACACCCCAGTCACACCCCGCCCACACCCCGCCCACACCCCGCCCACACCCCGCCCACACCCCGCCCACACCCCGCCCACACCCCACCCACACCCCGCCCACACCCCACCCACACCCCGCCCATACCCCACCCACGAACCACCCACAAACAGCCCACACCCCACCCACACCCCACCCACAAACCGCCCACAACCCCGCCCACACCCCACCCACACCACGCCCACACCACGCTCACACCCCGCCCACACCCCGCCCATACCCCACCCACGAACCACCCACAAACAGCCCACACCCCACCCACACCCCGCCCACACCACGCTCACACCCCGCCCACACCCTGCCCACACCCCGCCCACACCCACACCCACACCCCACACACACACCCCTCCCACACCCCACACACACCCCTCCCACACCTCGCTCACACCCCGCCAGTGACACACGATAGGGCGGGTGCTAAAGGCGTGCTAACTCAGGTGAACTATGATTTATGAAAAGCCAGACTCAGGCCGGACAAAGGGCTCCTCTGGTAGCGGCTTTGAAGCCACACTGGTCTATGTCACATCTTCTGATGTATAGCGAAAGCTGCTTTACAGGGTTCGCGCAATCTTGAAAAAGCCTTGAATTTGAAAGTGTCTCTTGAAAAGGTCTTAAATTTGAGGGCAAAAAAACACCTGAAATGGCATTGAAAATTGACCAAGTGTGCCGAAAAACCCGCAAACTTTTAGATTTATGAAAGTCTGAATTGAAAGCAGCTATGATTTCATTTGTTTTCGTTACCAGCTGCATCAACGAAACATCAACCAATGAAAGAATCGTGATATGACAATTCTGGGCAATAGCGTAATATATTCTGGTTCTCATCACCATAGCTACTATTCTTATTTTTCTTTATAAAAATAGCATACAAAAACCTGGTGCAATAAGACCATAAAGAGTTGACATGTATATAATCATTATAATGTCATATCATTTCGGCCTTACAAAATCATTTCTTACTGGAAAAGGCCGTAAAAGGGCCTTAAATTGTATTGCTGAATAGCTGTATGAACCCTGCCAATTATGTGTCCGCTCTTTATACTCGGTCCATATGTTTATGACAACCTCTTGTACACACATAAATATGGTTAGAATTGAAATATTGTCTAATCCCTTATAAGTTATAGAGTATAGCTGTATATAATTTCAATCCAATAAGCCACAAGTGTTGGACTCTGTAAGTTACATGTTTGTAACCTAATAGGAACTTTCTCCTCAATAAATGGGTAATGCATGGCCACAAATGGGGTGGCTGAATGAGTAGTGCACCCGCCTGCGACTTTGGTATTCATGGGATTCGAACCCATGGGTTCGGACCCTGGTCGAGTCAAAAGCAATGATTTAAAAATTGATACTTGTCGCAGCCTTGTCTGGCTGCCGGCACCATAACCTGATATCCCACTCAGTCACATTATCCTGCCACTGAGCTAATCAGTCCTTGCCCTATCCTAGGAAGTGACAAGTATCAGTTTTGTAAGTCATCGGTTTGACTCGAGCGGGAACTGAAATCCCGACCTTCCACGCGCGAAGCCCTCACTATACCGATTCCGTCACCGCACCCAGTGACGTAGCCCTGAGGTAACCACGAGAAATTTTCACCGGGCGCGGTGGCCTAATCGGTAGAGCGCGGGCCTCGTGTGCGGAAGGTCGGAAGTTCGGTTCCCGGTCGAGTCACACTGATGACTTTAAAATTGATACTTGTCCCTTCCTAGCCTGGTGCTTGGTATTAATAGGATAGGGCAATGACTGGTTAGCTCAGTGTCAGGATAATGTGACTGAGTGGGATATCGGGTCATGGTGCCTGCAGCCTGATTTCCAAGTGGGGCAGCATTATAAAGTCACCATGAGTGTGCACTGTCACAAGTTGGTACCCATCCTGATATGACCTCAGATGTTGCCAGGATGTAAACCTCCAATGGATGGGGACAGTCACCAATATTATATTTGTGTATTTTTCCTAATACAGTATAACCCCGTTAATGCAAACTTGAAAGGACCCTAGGAATTTGTTTGGTTATACAAAAACCTACAGACTGTTCTTTAAGGAAACAAACACATGTTAGAAAAAGATACAATGAGATAGCGCTGAGATAATCAATGAGATAGCGCTGAGATAATCCTGGTAATCTTTTGTCTCCCTTGCACAGCCTCGAGGATCAGATCCGTGGGTCAATCCAGGAGTTAGGTTCGCTGCTTGCCAAAGTGAAAGGCGGTGGCCAGGTGTCGTTGTCGCAGCCTTCGCAGCGCAACAATATCCAGCAGGAGTCGGACCTAGTGCTTAGCCCGCTCATGGATCTCCTCGACGGCAGGTAGGAAGCCAACACACAGACTTAAAGTGGCACCGTCTGATTGCTTTTGAACTTCTGTCATTTTGGTCAGCCTCACAAAAGAAACGTAAGGATTGTTTCATTTAATGACACCTCTAGAGCACATTGATTTTTATCATCGGGTATTGGACGTTAAACATTTTTTTAAATTTTTTTTTTTTGTTGATGCTGTATTTATACTGTCCATAACATATAAGCCTGGGTACCCAGGCTTGTTTTCAATGCTGGCCAGTTGCGGTGTTGGTGTTATCTTACCACACAGTGGCTGCTGATAAGGTATTTGATTGCCTGCATTTCAGTAGCAGATAGATAATTGGTTGGTATGGTTAATAGCCTATGTTAGATGGTCATTCTGACGTATTTCTTTGGAGGAAGGTCGTCACGCGCTGCCACCTCATAGGCTACTCTTTCTGAGAAGGAGGAAGGGGTCTTTTATCAAAAGTTTGTTTTATTTAATGATGCCTCCAGAGCACATTGATTTTTATCATCGGGTATTGGATGTTAAACATATGGTCATTATGACGTATTTCTTTGGAGGAAAGTCACCCACTGCCATCACATAGGCTACTCTTTCCAATAAGCAGCAAGCAGTATTTTATTTGCACTTCCCCACCAACCGGACAGCACATACCACAGCCTTTGATGAACCAGTTGTGGACCACTGGTTGGAATGGAAAATAGCCGCAACTGCAAATGGGTCCACTGAGCAGAATCGATAGTATTTAAAGTTGCACAGTCCGATGGTTTTGAGTTTCTGTAATTTTCATAGCTTCCAATTCCCATTCAGTTATTGTTAAATTCAGTCCAGAATATATGGTTTGACCAAACCAAGATGGGGAATAGTCATCATTTTCGGGCATCACTTCAGCAATGCTGAATCTCCTGGATGGAATCTACTGGGCAGATGAATATCAGCCATGTGATAAAGCCATATACAGTTAACAGCTAACCTAATAAATCCCTTCCAATGTTTATAAACATTGTGTCTGCGCGCGCACCTTGACTGCAAAACGAAGGCACACTGCCATTGAGTTTGCCGGTACGCGCAGTGCAAAACCTTTATTTTATTCAAAATTAATAGAAATGCAGAGCCCTAACCATATACATTTAATATAATCTATTCGGTGAATATGTTTTCTATATGTGTTCCAAGCGGTTTGTGTCTAGGTGGTGTGGTTTTAGAGATATTTCACTTTTGCTGAATGAAGATTGCTCATGGCCATTGACAATGCATTGAGTTTGCCAGTACACGCAGTGCAAAACGGCTATTTCATTCAAAATTAATAGAAATACAGAACCCAAACCTTATAGTTTTAATATAATCTGTTCAGTGAATATGTTTTCTATATGTGTACCATGCGGTTTGTTTCTAGGTGGTATGGTTTTAGAGATATTTAACTTTTTCTGTGTGAAGATAATTCAAGATTGCTCACGACCATTGACAATGCATTGAGTTTGCCGGTACATGCAGTGCAAAAAGTTTATTTTATTCAAAATTAATAGAAATGCAGAACCCTACCCTTATAAATCTAATATAATCTATTTGTTGAATATGTTTTCTATATGAGTTCCAAGCGGTTTGTTTCTAGGTGGTGTGGTTTTAGAGATATTTAACTTTTTCTGTATGAATATTGACATAGCCATTGAGTTTGCAGTGTGACAGTGTGTCGTCCTGCAGCCAAAAGGCGCACTCACTGACCTATGCTAACATCATATGAAATAGGTATATAAAGCAGTAAAATAACAATTGCTTCATTCTTCAAAAATCCTAATTTCTGTCTGTGCTTGTGCAATTTGCTAATTATATTAATTATTGCATTGCACGGTCCTTACAGGACCTGGAAAGTCTTGAAAAGTCTTGAACTTCATCTGCTCCCATATTAAAGCCTTGAAAAGCCTTGAATTTAACCTATTTTGGGTAATTAGTCTTGAAAACCTTGAATTCCATTAAACTGTCCCCACTGAACTAAATTAGTCCGAAATCGCTATTTGGCATAAGATAATCTGACATAGCTACACACAATGAAACGCAAATACTCGCCTTAATTTATATAAAAAACAGCCTAGAAAAGCCTTACAATAGTTCAGCGGTACAGTGAGTGAATGCAGGGACTCTGAGGTGTGGGCGAGTAGGTGGCGCCACGAGCTCAGGTCATGAGGGACTAGTAGATGACCTAGATGACCACACTAAGTGTGACCTTAGCTCAGGTCATGAGGGAATAGTAGATGACCTAGATGACCACACTAAGTGTGACCTTAGCTCGGGTCATGAGGAACTAGTAGATGACCTAATGAGTAGGTGACCAGCCGATGACTTAGTGGCTGGGGGAATAGATGAATCTTCCGGCTTATTATACTCGTATAATGGCTTATACAGCATATATAAGAAACAGATGTTAACCCGCTGATCCTGTGTGAATATAATGACCAAAGCGCTGCCTGTTTTTTTTCAGTTTATCCATGTTCGCCCAAGTGTGTGAGAAGACAGTGCTAAAGCGTCTCCTGAAGGAGTTATGGCGGATCACCATGACAACAATGGAGAAAACCGTCGTGCTTCCACCACTGTCTGACCCCAGACAGGTGAGTCCAGCCCTGGTGGAGACCGCCGGAACTAGGGGTTGGGATGGGCGTGGGGGGTGGGGGGGGCGTGTATTCGAGGGACAGAAACTCCAACAATCAACCAACTGTTTTTTGCCTCATTTGACTTTCCATCTGGACAGGACATCTACTACATGAGGACAACGTTGATGTGAATGCAAATTTGTCTATTGAAGACAGGTACTACTGTAGTATGCTTTCATAGGGTCGTGCTGCTTTAATAGGCAGAGTAACAGAATTGCTAATGTACATCTCTGGACATAGATGCACAACGTTGTGAATATAAGCAACCACTTGCTTTACTGATATGACAATTAGCTTATGGATTACTACAGATAAGCAGTAGTTTATTCTCATAATTGTCTACCATAGTTGTATTCCCATATTCCCACACAGCTATGGGTGTGACTGTGTTGCGAGAGCTCAGTGACATCCCCCCCCCCCCCCCCCAAGACATAATTGGCCATTCTTGACAGCGTTTAGCAATCAAGAGTCCCACATTGTCTGACGCATGCACTTGGCACTGATTGGACATTGTGGTTCGAATCCTGGTTGAGTCAAATCAATTATTTACCAAATTGGTACTTGTCAGGATCTGAAACTCCAAGAAACTCCAAGAAATTCCAAGTTACTCGAAGAAACTCCAAAAAGCTACAACAAACTCCAACAAGCTACAATAAACTGCAACAGCAAACAAAAACAAAGTACACCAGCAAGCAACAACAACAAACAACAGGCAACAACAAGCAACAACAAACAACAGCACACAACAACAAACAACAACAAAATGCAACAAGCTACAACAAACTACAACAAACCACAACAAACCACAACAAACCACAACAAACCGCAACAAACTGCAACAAACCACAACAAACCGCAACAAACCACAACAAACTACAACAAACTACACCAAACTACACCAAACTACAACAAGCTACAACAAACTACCACAGACTACAACAAACTACAACAAACTACAACAAACTACAACAACGTACAACAAACTACAACAAACTACAACAAACTACAACAAACTACACCAAACTACCACAAACTACAACAAACTACAACAAACTACAACAAACTACACCAAACTACACCAAACTACCACAAACTACAACAAACTACACCAAACTACACCAAGCTACCACAAACTACAACAAACTACAACAAACTACAACAAACTACAACAAACTACAACAAACTACACCAAACTACAACAAACTACACCAAACTACAACAAACTACAACAAACTACAACAAACTACAACAAACTACAACAAACCACAACAAACTACAACAACGTACAACAAACTACAACAAACTACAACAAACTACAACAAACTACAACAAACTACAACAAACTACAACAAACCACAACAAACTACAACAACGTACAACAAACTACAACAACCTACAACAAACTACAACAAACTACAACAAACTACAACAAACTACAACAAACTACAACAAACTACAACAACGTACAACAAACTACAACAAACTACAACAAACTACAACAAACTACAACCTGTAGCATTTCCCGGTACCGGCTATAGTGCCTGTCAACATTCCCCCCTCCCTGGAGGTCGTTAACAGAAGATCAGAATGAAGTAGCCTTCTCCGGAATTTGCACTTCAGTTTAGGTCAGGGTCGGTAAGGGTTTAATTTGTGCAACTGCTTAATAAGTCCGTGGTAATTAACGATACCTGTAGTTACACATGACCGTGTGTGACCATGTACAGTTGCTTATTTGTTTTACGAACACACCACCCATCTACATAGCAGGCGAATGACTTGTTTCACATTTGAAGGTATCTGCTTCCTCTCGTTATTAAATCCTACAAAGTGTTCACTGAGCGCGGCGTTCCGCCGCCCGCCCTCTGGTGGCGAGCTGCTGCATTCAGTGTGTGTGTGTGTGACGTCACGTGCGCCTTGTTCCTCCAGTTTCTGGGCGCCCATATCCGTAGTTCCGTCTACAAGAGGTTTTCCTTTGGGAAGGCAGACGACAATTCGACGCGACCCCAGGTTTGATCTGCTTTCCCGCGTTTTCGGTTGCTAACTGATAACTGGCGTGTATATATACTGTGTGTACAGTGTTTGTGTGACTATCCTCTCGTTGTTCCGAAGTGCATAGCTCCTAGCGTTTCCTCCGGAACTAATAAGTGTAACTGCATTATGTAACATAAGAATAGTTTGCACACAACTCTGATCGTCTGTCTGAAACGGAGGTTCTGTACAACACGAATCCTAACAATGTCTGACCTCACTTCCGGCGGGAATTCGCTGTGTGCATAGCTTTGTTGTTCATCCATATGTGGGTTTGGAGAGCCGCGTTCCATTGACATGGTTTCGGGCCACTCATATTGTTGACCTAATTCGGGTATAGCACAGTCTGCGTGTACGTTGTGGACCCATATCCAGCTTGTCTCCTACAGTGTATTCTGTCCCTGTCTCCATCCCATCTCCCATCTCCCATCTCCTGTACCATGTGACTCTCTTTGGGGCTGGGGGAGAGTGTGTGTGTGTGGGTGGGGGTGGGGTCTTCTAGCTAGTCACGTGGTTGATGACCCCATTAGTTCCAGGTTGTCGAACAGGTATTTTACTCCAATTATCCAGTAGCAGGTCCGGGACTCTAACAAGTCAGTCTGTTCCAGTAGCCTTCCGCCATAAACTCTATCAGTCTATAGCCGTGTTCACACACACAACTTTAGGCCGAACTAGATAAGGCAAACTAGATGAGGCGAACTAGTGTCGTGTCCACACATGCAGTATTCTCGGGGCGGTTTAAGGCGGAAATCGATATCTACGCATGAGCAAGTCCATACTAACCAGTGCCAGTTTCGGTTAGTCGACCTCGGCACGAGAGAATGTGGGTTCAACCTAGATCTGTTTCGACTGAATCGTATTGTTTTGGAACGGTCAAAACTTCTGCTGGGCAGTGAAACCCTAAAAATAAATGATGAAAAAATATGTGTGCACAGCTAGCAGTTTCATAGAACAAATTTACCGGAAAGTCAACAAACTCAGGTCTTGACTGTGACGTCCTTAATCCGCCTCAACTAATCCGCTTGCGTCTACACACGCAAGATAGGCCGACTCAAGTTAGATCGCTTCATATAACCTACCTCGCGACGCGGTTTCCTTGAAGCGAATTAGTTGAGGCGAATCAGCCCTAATCCGCATTAGCGTCGCGTCCACACGGCGAATGTGAGCCGAACTAGACAAGGCAAACTAGTTGAGGCGACTTAACGCCTGTGTGTTAACACGGCTTATGTCAGCATTCTCCTGGTGCCCAGGCCTGGCCACTCTCAACAGCAGCGTCTCCCCAGCCGGGTCCCCTTCCCTCCATGGCCGGCAATATAGCAGAGTCACCACTGTCTTGTTCTTAACCTGGGATGTCCCATGCATTTGGGGATGCCCGAATGAGTTTGAGCGCCCGTCTCCCGTGCTGGTAGATCGTGTGGTCGTGGGTTCGAACCCTGGTCGAGTCAAACCAATGACTTCAAAATTGATACTTGTCGCTTCCTAGCCAGGCGCTATGCATTATTAGGAGAGGGCAAGGACTGGTGGGCTCAGTGTCAGGATTATGTGACTGAGTGGGATACCAGGTCATTGTACCGGTGGCTTCGTTTCCCAGTGGGACAGCACTATAAAGTCGCCATGAGTGCGCACTGTCACAAGTCGGTACCTGTCTTGATATAACCTTAGATGTTGCTATATAACCTTAGATGTTGCTATATAACCTTAGATGTTGGAGTTTTATGTCCTGGCAAGATCTAAGGTCATATGAGGATGGGTACCGGCTTGTGACAGTGCGCACTAATGACAAATTTCATAGTGCTGCCCCTTTGGGAGACCAGGTTGTCAGCACCATGACCTGATATCCCACTCAATCACATTGTTGAGCCAACCAGCCCTTGCCCTGTCCTAATAATGCATAGCGCCCAGCTAGGAAGCGACCAGTATCAATTTTTAAGTCATTGGTTTGACTCGACTAGTGTTTAAATATGCGTATTCGAATCACACAATTTACCAAAATGCTCAACTCATTCGGCCATCCCGTCTGTTCGGTCCTGGTGTGGGTACTTGGTGTAGGTACCTGGTGTAGGTAACTACACTCCCTCGTCTGTTCATTTCACTTGACTCGCCAGGATTTGGATCATCTGCAGCCTCTAGTCTGCATGGTGTTCATCGCCATTGCAGCTACAGGTCTTCTTGTTAGTTGTTTGCCTAGCATGATGGGTTTGTTTGTATATGATATTCTAGCTTCTAGCTAACTAGGATTGTCAATACCATTTTGTTCCACGGCGCCATCTTAAGGATATTTCATTTCATCATCTTCATACTAAGCATATTACCGACCCACCCAGAGGGGAGGCTAATGAGTAACACGTGTATATACATAAACCATAGGCGTATTGAGGAAAAATTAATTTACCGGAATCCAGAAACCGGAAGCAGCTGTTTCTGCGGAATTAATATAAACTGGTCCCAGTGCCTTCTCCCATGTTTTACAGTACTCAACAGCTTGAACACCAGCGGAAACAAATAGGTATAATTGTTAAATGTATTAATCACCAATGTGGGGGTGCTCGTCCTCTGCATTGCTTATACATATTAACTTCAATAAGCAGGTTTCTGTTAATCACAACCGTTGTGTTTTCTATGACTCTAGCGCTCCACCGACGAGGTAATTATATAAGAACGGGTATGCATTAGCTCAACCTAACCCTGCTTGAGGTCAGATTAAGGTGAATTAAAAGATAATATTATTATGCACCGCATGTTGGTTTCAGTAACATTCACAACTTGGTGGTGTTCTCTGTGGCGGAGTGGTTAGAGTGTCTGACTTTTTTCTAGGTCGGATGCCTAATCTGAAGGTTGGTGGTTCGATTCCCCATCCCCCCCCCCCCGCCTCTGCCAATTTGGACTTCCACCGCTGTGTATAACTTACAGCGTCATAAAGGCCGGTTGCTCTCATACCATGTCTATGTGGTGTGGGAGGTTAAAAATCCCTTGGGTTGGTAAAAGTGTAGGCTCGGGCTTTCTATCGACAAACTGTCTAATGGTGAAAACAAGTCTATTCAGACTTATCCATGATGGGCAGTATAAATCTTCAAGAAAAAAAACAACTTAGCGGCAAGGCAAGGTGAGGTGAGGGTAAAAAGGGCCGTGCAACACTACCATCACTTCTGGGTTCCCTCTATGGTTGTGGGACCAGACTCTATGGTTGTGGGACCAGACGGGATGTCCGAATGAGTTGAACGTCTATCTCTTGTTTTGCGAGATCGGGGGATCCGCAACCATGGGTTCATGGGTTAGAACCCTGGTCAAGTCAAACCAATGACTTAAATATTGATACTTGTCGCTTCCTAGCCTGGCGCTAAGCATTAATAGGATAGGGCAAGGACTGGTTAGCTCAGTGTCAGGATAATGTGACTGAGTGGGATATTGAGTCATGATGCCAGCGGCCTGATTTCCCAGTGGGGCAGCACTATAAAGTCGAATTTAAAAAAAAACTATGCTGGTGGATCAGCTCCTCTTCGGTTGTCCAATGGGTGGATGAGGTAGGGGAGTGTGGCTTATGGAATATGTATGAAATATGTATGGAATGCACTGGAACTAGAAGAAAGAAGTTCAGGGACAATAGAAACATGAAAATGTAATCAAAGGGGAGCTCAATGTACTGCTAGACTAATTAAAATTTATAGAAAAATAAAGAATAAATATAAAGAATAAATAATGAATCAAAGATTAATTAAATAAAAGTACACTGGTAATTCAAGGAAACTCTTAGAAGCTACACCTGTTATGCATAATACACCCAGGAGGTAAACTTTAAATTTAAAACCAAAACTTATTTCCACTAACGCAACAAGGTGAAGGCAGTCCGGTAAAATAACTATAGATAACCAAACAAATAACCAATTGTAGAACTAACAGACTCACGGAAGGGTAGGACGATGTGGGAGAATGCTTACAAACAGAGAAAGAATGCATGCAGTAGATAGCTTACACAACAACTGAAAGTGATAAAAGTAAAGGCAGCCATGGGACTATTGCTGTCAAGTGGTGAAAAGAAGTCATTAGCTTAACTGATAGGGGGAGCATAATACACCAAAATAAACAAACAAACAAACAAGACCTTTCAACAGCAGCATAGTTCCCACAGGAGCAGTGGCCTTTTACACGTCGGAACCACAGAACTGCTGCATCATTGTGGTAACCTTTCTTTACAGAGATTGAAACTACATGTATATTCATCAGAGATGAAAGATTTCCCCGATTTCGCTGCGGATTTCCGCGATCTTTAATATTGACCGATTAAAGTTAAGCAAAATGCCAAGGAATCGGGATGTATATGACAACACTTACGTAGTTTGAATCCTGTTCTTATATTATGACCTTAGATGTTGCTAGAACATGAAATCCAGACAAGTATGAGTTTGATGTGAGTGATAATATAGGCAGAACAAGGATATAAACCTGACTTCCGGTATTTTTCCGCGATTCCCTGACAGTGCTAATTCTATTGGGGGGCGCGGGGAAATCCGCCTTTTTGTGGAAATTTGCCGCCAGTGTAATAATCTCGGCTTGATTTCCGCGTTTTTTGTTGTAGACCACTTTCATCCCTGATTCATAGTGAAATACTTATCTGAAGGTCTAGTAATAGTAGGCTACTGAAAGCAGTCTTTGTCGCATCGCGACCGACAGCATGATGATGATGATGATGATGTGTATTCACAACTATCCTCCCCTATCGTGTGCCCAGTGCAGATGACCTGGAACCAGTGGTGAATTGGTGAATTAACCAATGGTGAATTAACCAATAAGGCATTCGATTAAAATTCCATAGTCCGATAGTTTTGAGTTTCTGTCATTTTCTGAAACAAATATATTAACTTTGATGATTATAATCTACCTGACTTTAGCTTGAAGTACCTTTTATTTTAAATGTCTAACTTTGCAGATATTTGAAGTGCAAACATGCCGAAAGCTCTGACACCATTGGCTTCTGCAGTAAGAGGCTCTATTCCCTTCTATGTGGTGACAAATGTTTGATAAGTGCACGAGCATTTAAGTTAGATATGTAGAATGAAATCTAAATAATTGCTTCGGTTTTGAAAATTTGATATTTTCATCGGACTATGCAGCTTTACCTAAGGCTGTAGAGGACAAACATTGCTGGGTAGAATTCACAGCGCTATTATGTTGATCATATTTATTCAGAAGTCTAGATAGCACTCTCATTGAGAACAGGCATTTCAAATTGTCAGAGTCATTCTATAAGTGAGGTCTGTGTGTGACCCCCCCTCTCCCATCAGAATCACAAGTTGTTTGCCCTTCATTAACATCGGAACCCGGAGAAAATAATGCTACCCAAATTGCAATCAGTGTTTTGTTTGCATTCAGTGATCTCAATCACCATTTTTGTCCCTCTCCGATTCACTATTCAAATATGCAGGCTGGGACGCTGGGGGTGGAGTCTGACGGCGAGGGGTAGGGGTGGACGGGGGACGGGATGTGGGGGTGAGAGTGGGGTGTGCGGGGTGATGTGCTGGTGGTGGTGGTGGGAGTGGGGGTGAGGGTGGAGTGGGGATGGGATGTGGGGGTGAGGGTGGGGGTGCGGGGTGATGTGCTGGTGGTGGTGGTGGGAGTAGTGGCGGGGTGGGGGTGAGGGTGGAGTGGGGACGGGATGTGGGGGTGAGGGTGGGGGTGCGGGGTGATGTGCTGGTGGTGGTGGTGGGAGTGGGGGTGAGGGTGGAGTGGGGACGGGATGTGGGGGTGAGGGTGGGGGTGCGGGGTGATGTGCTGGTGGTGGTGGTGGGAGTGGGGGTGAGGGTGGAGTGGGGACGGGATGTGGGGGTGGGGGTGCGGGGTGATGTGCTGGTGGTGGTGGGAGTGGGGGTGAGGGTGGAGTGGGGACGGGGTGAGGGTGGGGGTGCGAGGTGATGTGCTGGTGGTGGGAGTGGGGGTGAGGGTGGAGTGGGGACGGATGTGGGGGTGGGGGTCGGGGTGCGGGGTGATGTGCTGGTGGTGGTGGGGGTGAGGGTGGAGTGGGGACGGGATGTGGGGGTGAGGGTGGGGGTGCAGGGTGATGTGCTGGTGGTGGTGGTGGGAGTGGGGGTGAGGGTGGAGTGGGGACGGGATGTGGGGGTGAGGATGGGGGTGCAGGGTGATGTGCTGGTGGTGGTGGTGGTGGGAGTGGGGGTGAGGGTGGAGTGGGGACGGGATGTGGGGGTGAGGGTGGGGGTGCAGGGTGATGTGCTGGTGGTGGTGGTGGTGGGAGTGGGGGTGAGGGTGGAGTGGGGACGGGATGTGGGGGTGAGGATGGGGGTGCAGGGTGATGTGCTGGTGGTGGTGGTGGTGGGAGTGGGGGTGAGGGTGGAGTGGGGACGGGATGTGGGGGTGAGGGTGGGGGTGCAGGGTGATGTGCTGGTGGTGGTGGTGGGAGTGGGGGTGAGGGTGGAGTGGGGACGGGATGTGGGGGTGGGGGTGATGTGCTGGTGGTGGTGGTGGTGGTGATGGTGGGAGTGGCGGTGGGGGTGGAGTGGTGTGGGGCGGGGTATGGTGTGGGGTGGGGGCGTCGGGTGGGGTGAGGGGATGGGTGGGTGGGGTGGAGGGTGCCCTGGCGGGGGGCAGTGTCGAGGGGGTGGGGGGGTGGGGTAGAATAAATAAATGTCAGTCACTTATTTGCAAATGAAATTAAATGCTCAGGTTGACCTTGTGACATTGGTACGCTTCTTGGAAGACACCAGTTTTGCCTTTCCTCCCGCAGGTGCTGATGTCTGCCCATGTCTCCTGTCCACCTCCCACCACCCACTACCCACCACCCACCACCCACAACACACCACCCACAACACACCACCCACAACACCGGGCGCGGTGGTTGAATCGGCATAGCGCGGGCCTCGTGTGCGTGAGATCGGGAGTTTGGTTCCCGGTCGAGTCTTATCAAATTGATACTTGCGCTTCCTAAGCCTGATGTCTGTTGGCAGCACCGATTAACAGAGGCATAGTGATCAGAATGACACTCAAACTTAATCACCGTTTGGTATTATATATACCAATCAACAAGGATGTATGTGTATGTACAGTCAAATCAATATATGAGACTGTCTCAAAAGGTGCTAAGCAATATGGGACAAAACGTTGTCCATCATAACGATCAACATATTATCTGCTTAGGCATTTGCTCAGGATAAACTGATTTGTTTTTTACATGGTGTTTCATAATCCAAAAAGAATACATATTGATTTGAAGCAAATGTCCTTGTGTTTTCAGTGTAACCATTTCTGTGCTGTTTTGTGTCAATCATTACAATGGACACACAAACAAGAGGTATCACCTTTTGAGACAGGCTCATATATCCGGGGCAATCAATTCAGGTGGAAAATATAGCTGGTATTTCTAGTTTGGCGATTGCTGCAGAGTGTAGCAGCACTGCAGCAAAATGACGGCAAATACTGACAAATTGGCAACAAACTTTTGTTGGGAATGGTTGGAAAGTTGCGCTTTCTGGTTATTGCTGTATTAGAATAAGCTAACTGGTTATCACTCAATAAGAAGAGCTTTACTGGGGAATGTTGTTGTGGAATAAGCGAACAGGTTTGTTGTTGAAGATTTATACTGCCCATCATGGATAAGTTTGAATAGGCTTGTTTTCACCATTAGACAGTTTGTCGATAGAAAGCCCGAGCCTAAACTTTTACCGACCCAAGGGATTTTTAACCTCCCACACCACATAGACCTGGTATGAGAGCAACTGGCCTTTGATGACGCTGTAAGTTATACAGAGCGGTGGAACAAGCTAACTAGTTATAACTCTATAAGAAGAGTTTACTGGGTAGTGTTGTAGTGGAATAAGCTAACTGGTTATTACTCTATAAGAAGAGCTTAATGCTTAATGCTGTAATAGAATAAGCTAACTGGTTATCACTCTATAATAAGAGCTTACTGCTTAACGCTGTAATAGCATAAGCTAACTGGTTATCACTCTATAAGAAGAGCTTACTGGGTAATGCTGTAGGGGAATACGCTAACTGGTTATTACTCTATAAGAAGAGCTTACTGGGTAATGCTGTAGTGGAATACGCTAACTGGTTATGACTCTATAAGAAGAGCTTACTGGGTAATGTTGTAGTTGAATAAGCTAACTGGTTATCACTCATTAAGAAGAGCTCACTGGGTAATGCTGTAGTGGAATAAGCTAACTGGTTATCACTCTATAAGAAGAGCTTACCGCTTAATGCTGTAATAGAATAATCTACATGGTTATCACTGTATAAGAAGAGCTTACTGGGTAATGCTGTAGTGGAATATGCTAACTGGTTATCACTATAAGAAGAGCTTACTGGGTAATGTTGTAGTGGAATATGCTAACTGGTTATCACTATAAGAAGAGCTTACTGGGTAATGCTGCAGTGGAATACGCTAACTGGTTATTACTCTATAAGAAGAGCCTACTACTTAATAAGCTAACTATCTAAGACTGTCTAACATATATGCTAACTAGGGTAAGACTGTCTAACAAACAAGCTAACTAGGGTAAGACTGTCTAACAAACAAGCTAACTTGGTAAGAATGTCTAACAAACAAGCTAACTAGGGTAAGACTGTCTAACAAACAAGCTAAATAGGGTAAGACTGTCTAACAAACAAGCTAACTACTTAACACTGTCTACTAACACTCTTTCCCGCTGTCTCTTCTTCACGCATGCAGCTTCTGCCGTTGCCTGGCAACGCGCAGGCAAAAATTGAGGACATGTCCCGGCTGCTGCTCAACCATGTAAGCCAGATGCCCAGCAAAATGCCGATGAACGTTTTACAGGTGACTGAAAATAGTAGCCAACCTCTTGCCGGAGTTACACAGCGGATAGCAGTACGTCCTAGTCGTCGTCCCGGTGACACTACTCTCAGACACTACCTCATATATATATATATAATATATGTATATATCATTTATATATTATATATATAATATATCCATCTCATCAGGTCACGTGGCCGCGCGCCGAACCCCAACCCTAACCCTCCTAACCACCGGTTGGTTGGTTGGTTGGTTGGTCAGCGCAAGGCCACGTGATCAAGCCATCCTCCACCAATCACAAGCCGTTTTGATCGTCATCTTCTGATGCTGTGTAATTGAAAATAAATCCTTTTTTTTCTTCTTTTTTTTTGGTCACGAGGTCCATGTTTTCGGGATTATATGCATAAGAAAAAAATTTCAATTAAAGAAAAAAAAAGGATTTAAGAAAAAGAAAAAAGTTGAGTGAAAATGGATGCAAGTGGATAATTCTAAATTTAAGGCGGTTAAGGGGAATTTACACAGTTCCAGTAACGCGGCATTTCATTGTTTGATATCAAATTGCCAATGCGCCGCATGATTAACCCTCTGAGGTATCTGTTGCACCTAGTCACCTCTGTTTCTTGTCTGCATGTCGCCCCATGTGTCCAAGTGTCTATATAATATGTGAATCTGTTAGATGTTAATAATAGTTGTATGTATTTATCAGTTTATTATATTATTAAAACATGTGATGCTAACCTCAATTTACAAAAATGTCTATACATGAATATATATATTCAAATTAAGATTCAAGCTTGCTTTTCATTGAAAAATAAATTGAGTGCTGTACTATTGTTAAGACTGGTAAACTCTTAATCCTTTGGTAAATGAATGTTATTCATATATATATATATATCGTTTGTCAGTGCCATAGCACTGATCTTCCGAGAGTAAGTGCTACGGGTATATAGATATTTACACAAATTGTTTACATGGTATATATAGTAAATTTGAAGTGTGAAGTAAATTCTGAAATTTAAGTGTGTACAATGCAATAAGCAATGAGTGTGAGGTACATTAAATCATTTTACATTTATATGCAAGGTTTTACTTGTTGGTTCAGGATTTCCAAATTCAATAGATACAATACCCTTAAAGCGCTGATACAAGTTATCCTTTAATGTAGTGAAATATGCCCTTCAATCAGATAGACTATGCTTTAAGCTACTGAAGTTTTCGCTCAATCAGACCAACTGTATGTCATAAACTGTTGAAGTTTGCCCTTGCTCAGATAGAATGTATGCTTTAAAACTACTCAAGTTTTCGCCTCAATAAGATAGACTGCATGCTTAAAACTCTCGAGGTTTGCCCCCCTCACTTTGTGCCTACGTTTTAGTGCGGCGGGTGAACCACGGCTTTTTAGGGCTGCCTTCTTTTGCAATTCTTATTGCTTTGTTGGAGGAAATTACCCAAATTGCAGCACTACCCACATTTACTTACCAAATCATCAAACTCATTGCATCACAAATTGTACATCACTATGTGTTATATTGTGAATCATCGCCAATGGCATTAGTAAGATAGCATAACTTCCACTTACTTTGTCTGTGCATAGAAATTCTTTTGAGCTTGGTTAGCAATTTGGTCACGTGTTAATTTGAGTTCTACGTCTACATTTATTTATATATCGCTGTGACATAGATATATTTCTGTTTTACTTTATATCTTTATTGAATATTTATTTAGGTGTGAAAAAAGCGCTTATGGGAAACAGTATTTAGTGTAACATTGAGTGAATGATACTAGTTCTTGAACCCGTGACCTTTGAACTTGAAGTATTGGATAAAAAATGTGTCTGTGATGGACCAGGGTGAGTTTCTGGGCATGTCTGCGCATGGTATGTCTGCAGGTTGTGAGCAGGACGCCGAAGGTGAGTACTGGCACCACTATTGTAGATGGCGCTTTAAATTTGCATAGTCCGATGAAAACATCAAATATTCAAAACCGAAACACTTATCTAGATTTGATTCTACATATTCAACTTAGACACTGGTGCACTTATTAAGCATTTGTTGCTGCATAGAAGCAGTGTACTGTGCCGCACAGAAACAGCACAGGATACCCTCCCAAACCATGTGTACAATTCCAGAGTGCATGTAAAACGGCTGGAAGACCAGTACTCTGGCGCTGATGCTATACTTGTTCAGACTTGTGAGAAAGAAAAAATGTCGATTTAATAGAATCTGTTATTGTTGAAGCCTAAAGGGTCAGATTTTTGACAGGCTTGCCAACATTATTTTTGCATATTTGCACTTCAAATATCTCCCAAGTTGTCCCCATTTGAATTAATCATTAATTCACACTAAAGTAAAGTAGATTATAACGATTAATCTAATGCATTTATCTCAGAAAATTGCCTGAAACTCAGAAATCATCGGACTATGGAACTTTAAGAGATTAACCAATGTGCCTATGATTATTCGGTCGGGGGAGGGAGGAGGGAGGGATGGATGGAAGGGGAGAGGGAGGAAGGAGTGAAGGAAGGAGTGGGGATATACAGTAAAACCTCTCTAACCGACTACCTCCACAGATCGACCAATCCCCTATATTGATTGCTTTATTTGGGTCCCAAACAATCACCCATACAATACCATTGCAACAAAATGAAAAACTCCCTAAACCGACCACCTCCCTAAATGGACAATTTAAAGTCGGTCCCATGGTTGGTCGATTTAGAGAGTTGTTGCTATATAAATGGATCTCTTTAAATGGTCCATTTAGGGAGGTGGTCGGTTTAGGGAGTTTTCTTTATCGTTACAATGATATTGCACAGGCGATCACTTTGGGACCCAAATAAAGCGATAAATATAGGAGAGTGGTCAATCTGTGGAAGTGGTCGGTTAGAGAGGTTTTACGGTATATATAATAATAATAAACACCGTAATTAGGTCACCGAACTGGGCCAGCACAAACTAAGACAGGTGTAAAGATATATTTATAAATAGCGCCAACGCCAATAATTGCGTGTGACGTGAACCTTGACCCGTGACCTATATTCTTGCCTGTGGCATGACCTACTTACTGACCCCGAGCCCTTCCCGCGCAGGACATGTCCAAGGAGATGGAGAAGAACCTGTCCCCTCGGCAGTGCGCGGTGCTGGACATGGCGCTGGACACCATCAAGCAGTACTTCCACGCCAGCGGCAACGGACTCAAGAAGGCCTTCTTGGACAAGAGTCCCGAGCTGCAGTCTCTGCGCTACGCACTCTCGCTGTACACACAGACGACAGACTCTCTCATCAAGACATTCGTCAGCACACAGACGTCGCAAGGTGGGTTCAGGCTGGAAGCGCAGGATGTTCTGTCTGTGTCTGGTTTGATTGATCTGTCTGTGCCCCGGTGCATTACCTCATTGCGTCTCTGGTTTGTGTAGTTGATCAACGCAGTCCACTTCAGCCCCAGTCACACTACAGCTTGCGACCACTTTGCGACTACTTTAGACCAAAGAACCCATAGTCACAAATGACGCCCAGACGTCGGCAACCATTGTTTTGGTCACAAGGACGTCACTGTTGACTGTGGGTTCTTTGGTCTAAGGTGGTCGCAAAGTGGTCGCAAACTCTAGTGTAGGGTACCACTCACTAACTACTTCTGGTTGTGTGTATGTAACCAGTGCACGCATGTGTCGAAGAGGCAGCAGTGTTTCAAAAAGTATGTGTTGTAATGTTGTGCATGCACGCGCATGTGGGAGATTGGGATTTTGGGTCCCGGTCGAGTCAAACTAATGACTTATAAAATTGATACTTCTCGTTTCCTAGCCTGGTGCTCGGTATTAATAGGATAGGGCAAGGACTGGTTAGCTAAGTGACAGGATAATATGACTGAGTGGGATATTGGGTCATGATACCGGCAGCCTGATTTCCCAGTGGTGCAGCACTATAAAGTCACCATCATGAGTGTGCCCTGTCACAAGTCTGTACCCATCCTGATATCTTAAATGTTGCCAGGACGTAAAGCTCCAACAGTCAACCAAATAACTTACTCTCAATGGTCAGCTATAACATGCAGTTTATATACATGAATGTATTTTAAATGTGCTGGATGCAGTCAGTGTGTGGGACAGTGTGTGCTTCTGAGTGCATCCACTGGTTTATAAGTATCCCAACGACAATGTATGAGAAGACGTGCCACTCAGCGCTTTCATATAGGAATTTCTTAAATAATCATCGGGTGGCACCATCCAATGTCAAACAAGGTGCACTGTCTTTGATCAGATGTAGTAGTAGTTTTCTTACTCAGATATAATCACAAATTAATGTATGGCATAGATTAAAGTGATTAAGGTATGTATGAACTTTACTATGCTATAATATTGTTTTCATTATTAATATTAGGAGATAATACACTATAATTGTTGTACATTGTCTTTGATGGTACAGCAGTCATGGTCGGCTAGCTAACCTGTATCCTTGTTTCAATGGTATAGCAGTCAGGCTTAGCTAGGGGACCTGTCTAATTACCTTGTTTGCTGTATTTCATGGGAAAGCGCTCATTGGCACGGCTTGTTGTACATTGTCTTTGGTATTGGAAAAGAAGTGTTATTGAGGTGACCTATCCACACACGATGGAAGATGGCCGTGTAGACCTCTCCACACAGACAGGACTCTTATCATAGTTTAGTTGCTGTGAATGACCTTCAATGAATGACCTCTGGTCGGTAATTGACTGTTATTACCTATGTGTATGTTCTTACCCGTTCCCTTAAAACATCTCACTGAAAGCTAACCCGAGCAGGTATTGTTTATTTGCTCCCTTCATTTAAACAGAAAGTAATAATTAATAAGTCCACTCGTCTACCACTTTGTAAATGACCTAATTAACTACCACATCTCACGGATAAGTACGGCCTTAAATTATTAGGTCATATGCATGGATTAATTAATAGATTAATTAAACGATTCGCAAGATGGAATACAACAAAAAACAGCAGTGATTTATCATTTTGCTTTTCCTTCTGCTGCAATGGCTTGGTAATGTGATGATTGTGATAATGTAGGTCAACTGATTGTCAGGGGGGTATCTTAACACTTGGACATTGGGTGCCGACATCGATTAATCATCTCGTATTATCCCAACCATTTTTTTGCTCATGCGCAGAACCTACAACCTCGGGTTGCATGAACGAATGTGCTCGGAGTGGAAAAAATGGTGCCTTAATCCAAAATCTTGGTGGTTTTTTTTTTTAAGTATATAGCTACAGCGACAAAAACATGTGCGACTTGTACAGGGCCTGTATGCATAGAGCAGTGTTAGCGAGCCAAAACTGGGTTTGGACGGGATTTCTAGTTTAGCGGCGAAATGTCGCTGTGTATGGAGCAGTGTTACGGAAACACCACAAGTTTAAGGTTGGGTAGGCTAACACCACTCCGTACCAGGTTTAAGGGCTGTGTTAGGTACCGATTAGGCCCAAATCTATTCAATGCTATCATATTTAACAAAATTACATACTCAAAAAGTGAAATTTGCTCAAATTAACTCCAATATCGAAGCGATATTAACGCCGCCACTATATCAGTGGCGATATTCATACTGTCGGATATAAACAAAACAAATCGCCGGCGCCCCAGGTTCCGCCGCCGCCGTGGCCGCCGCCGAATCGGCGGTGATATTGGCAAATAGCGGTCCAGAAACAATTCAATTTGATTAAATTAAACCAGAAATCGAAGCGATATTAACGCCGCCGCCGAATTTTGGTCAAATTAAACCAATAATCGAAGCGATATTAACTCAGCCGCCGCCCACATATCGGCGGCCATATTGTCAAATAGCAGTGCTCGCCGGGAACAGGCTCAGAGGGATTTCCCAAATCTATAAATAACTTATATGTTAGCTAACGGCAGCGCGCTTTGGCACCGTACATACCCCGTGACCCATTTCCCATGGTGGCTACATATAGCAGTACAGGCTAACACTGCAGGTACCAGGACAAATGTGACGTCATTGCTCCTGATGCTTCCAGCCAACACATGGGGTATAGACTACATCACTGTTCCAGTGTCGCAGTGCATTGTGGGATGCGTCAGAGCAAAACAAACCTGCAAGAAGCACATGGCACATGCCAATACACTGGGTGCACCTAGGAAATGTGCTAGTTTCAGCTCATCCCAGCTCTTGTTTGAAACATAGAATACCAACTAAAAAACTATATATAACAAATTAAGATATTAATCTTTTATCCAGCATTGCATTTACATCAATATAATCAGCACATCTTATGTCATGTGCATTTAGATTTAGACAAATCTGGACACTCAGATTAGTGTTAGAGCCATAGTCAGAGTCAGTTTTACTTATTTTATTAATGTTTGTATTTATATCCTAGGGTTAATGACATATGTAGAACTAGAAAATTAGTAGGGTTAATCAGATATTGGTTATATATTTCTCTGAAAGAAGTGTATGTTGATACATTTGGCATTTTACTATTTAGAACAAGAATTAATAATGGTGATGTGGATATCACTGATTGTTTTTGTGTGGAATTGTATGTTTCTTAGCTCAAAATGTTTAACTATGGCTAGTTTTGTCTTAGCTATATTCATCAGATCATTATATTGCATGTGTGCATACATGTTTATGCCAAATTGTTATGTATTCCTATTCATTTTGAATAAAATCAAAGTTTTTCCCTATGCGTATCGACAAACTCAATGGCCATTCACATTTGCTTTGCTGCCAACGCAGTTTTCAGCGCATGCGCAGTCGGAACCATGATCCCGTTTATTGGAGTCGGATCATTTTTCCCATGGCCTGTCTTCTATCAGGTACACCTTGGGGTGTTCTATTTGAAATTCTGATGACTGGGATGATTCGAATGGTCCGGACCGTGATAATCGATGTCGGCCTGGGTTATTATCGGGCACTGTTGAATGCATACAATGTGTTAGTTGAGTGGAAAGGTGATCCCCCACCCACATCCACCCACCCGCACCATCCCCCACCACAACCTCCGGGGGCGTAATTGATTAATCAACTCGGGTCACCCGAGCCACTTTTTGGCGCATGCGCACATCCTACAGACTGGGTCGAATAATCGAATACGCTTCTCCATGCTTGGGGTGGGGAAAATGGTGGCTTAATCCCAAACCTTTTTTTTTTTTTTAAATAACCGAAATAACTACAGCAAAATAGGATATAAAGTATTTTGTGATTGCATAGTTTAATTATATTTCCATTTCAAATTACCCCAAACAAAACTGTAATACTGGTACTGGTAGCTGTTATCCAGCAGGACGGTACCAGCAGAAATGTGACGTCATCGTTCCTAGCAAACCCCAGCCAAGAGGTGGGTTACTGGGGTCGGGTCGTTTTGCACACAGCACGTGTTTTTGTCAACTCCACTCACGGTGTTCGATTTAAAATTCTAGCAACTCGTGTGACCCAAATGGCCCGGGTCGTGTTAATCGATTACGCCCCTGGTGACTGACTGTGCTGTGTTTGTATTCAGTGACATTCCCGGAGCGACCAGCGCCGGGTGAGGAGGCCGTAGGGGAGGTGTCCATACAGGTGGACCTCTTCACACACCCGGGAACCGGCGAACACAAGGTCACAGTTAAAGGTGGGCGTCTCCTGGTCAGAGGTCAACCTTCACTTTTTTTTTTCTTTTTTTTTCTTTTCTTGAAGATTCATACTGCCTATCATGGATAAGTCTGAATAGACTTGTTTTCACCATTAGACAGTTTGTTGATAGAAAGCCCGGGCCTGCACTTTTACCGATCCAAGGGATTTTTAAGCTCCCACACCACATAGACATGGTATGAGAGCAACTGGTCTTTGCTGACAGTGTAAGTTATACACAGCGGTGGAAATCCAAATTGGCAGAGGTGAGGGGCATGGGGAATCGAACCACCAACCTTCAGATTAGGAGTCCGACCTATAAAAAAGTCAGACACTCTAACCACTCCGCCACAGAGAACACCACATTATAGTTTACAAACGCCCTCACTACGCAGAAATTACTATTGCTAATTACTGACCATTAGAATAGAAATTAGAGTTGGTCTATATCTATTTCGCTATGTATATAATATGTATAATTTGTATAATTTAATATGTGGTAATATATGAAAAATTTAGACGCAAAAGCGTGTAAACACCAATCCAAAAATGTAGTTTAACTCGAAGATTTTTCTCTGAAAATAATTTTAATTCTCACTAATTCCACTTTTCATATGATCATATGATCATGGAGTAATTCACAAATAAAGGAGGTATATAAAAAAAAAAAAAATTGTTGTAGGTTTGATTCCAATGTTTATCTGCATTTTTGGATTGGTGTTTACGTGGTTTTGGCCATGAACTCTAAATATTAAAGCTATGACGGGTCAGTTTTTAACTATATATATATATATTTAACTATATATATATGTGCATGTGTAATATCGATTGGCTTATGAAGCTCGCGGTACAGCACTATTTTGTTGTGGTGTGAATGCTGTTGTGGTTATTCATGATTAAGTCAGAACCCTTTCGGACATGTCAGTGAAGTATCATTGATGATTAGGTCAGAGCCCTCGTACATCTCAGTGAAGCATCATTGATGACTAGGTCAGAACCCTATCGGACATCTCAGTGAAGTATCATTGATGACGAGGTCAGAGCCCTCTCGGACATCTCACTGAAGTATCATTGATGACTAGGTCAGAGCCATCTCGGACATCTCAGTGAAGAGTCATTGATGACTAGGTCAGAACTCTTGTACATCTCAGTGAAGTGTCATTGATGACTAGGTCAGAACCCTCGGACATCTCAGTGAAGTGTCATTGATGACTAGGTCAGAACCCTCCAACATCTCAGTGAAGTGTCATTGATGACTAGGTCAGAGCCATCTCGGACATCTCAGTGAAGAGTCATTGCTGACTAGGTCAGAACCCTCCGACATCTCAGTGAAGAGTCATCGATGACTAGGTCAGAACCCTCTGACATCTCAGTGGAGTGTCATTGATGACTAGGTCAGAACCCTCTGACATCTTAGTGAAGTGTCATTGATGACTAGGTCAGAACCCTATCGGACATCTCAGTGAAGTGTCATTGATGACTATCTCAGTACCCTCCGACATCTCAGTGAAGTGTCATTGATGACTAGGTCCGAACCCTCGTACATCTCAGTGAAGAGTCATTGATGACTAGGTCAGAACCCTCGTACATCTCAGTGAAGTGTCATTGATAACTAGGTCAGAACCTTCGGACATCTTAGTGAAGTGTCATTGATGACTAGGTCAGAACCCTTCCACATCTCAGTGAAGTGTCATTGATGACTAGGTCAGAACGCTTCGACATCTCAGTGAAATGTCATTGCTAGTCCAGGTTGTTTGTTCTCTGGTATAAACTGTCAACATTTGACAGTCTCATGGGATGCCTATGACCTTTGTGGAGCTGGACTTAGCTCAGGCGGTAGTATCTGTGAAAGTGTCGGTCATCAGATCGATCCTACTCAGTGGACACATTTGCAGTTTGAGCTATTTTCCGTTCCAACCAGTGTTCCGCAACTGGTTCATCAAAGGCTGTGGTATGTGCTGTCCTGTCTGTGGGAAAGTGCATATAAAAGACCCCTTGCTACTTTCGGAAAAAGTAGCCTATGTCGCGGCAGCGGGTTTCCTCCAAAGAAATATATCAGAATGACCATATGTTTGACGTCCAATAGCCGATGATGAAAATCAATGTGCTCTAGAGGCGTTGTTAAATATAACAAACTGTCCTTTCTATGACCGTTGATAATTGTAGCTGTGCCTGCTTGACTTGTGTTTCTTTGTGCTGCAGTTGTGGCTGCCAATGATCTCAAGTGGCGGACGACAGGTATGTTCCGGCCATTCGTGGAGGTGCATATGATCGGACCACACCTAGCCGACAAGAAACGTAAACATGCCACCAAATCCAAGAGTAACAACTGGTCGCCCAAGTTCAATGAGACATTCCAGTTGTAAGTACATATTGTTGTGAGTCATGGCCTTGTGCTCATATGTGCATCACTCTTGCCCGTGTGGTGGAGTAATGTGTATAGTTTTTTGTCAAATATTTATCTCAAATAATGCCAGAAACTCAAAACCATCGGTCTATCCGAGTTTAACTGTGTGATGATCCCCATGCTGTCATATAAAGAATGTCCTTTCTCTGCGGGTTCTTGAAAGAACTGCCGGCTTCTGCTAACGCACTTCTGTGTTTCAGCTAGATTATAACGATAAATAAACCTTATAATATATTTATCTGAAATAATGCCAGAAACTCAAAACCATCGGACTATACAACTGCAACTCTAGACCAGACGGGATGGTTGTATGAGTTGAGCGCCCGTCTCCCGTTTTGGTAGATCGTGGGATTTGAACCCATGGTCGAGTCAAACCAATGACTTAAAAAATGTATACTTCTTGCTTCCTAGCTTAGCACTCGGCATTATTAGGATAGAGCAAGGACTGGTTGGCTCAGTGTCAGGATAATGTGACTGAGTGTGACCTGATGGTCATGGTGCTGGTGGCCTTGACTCCCAGTGGGGCAGCACTATAAAGTCGCCATGAGTGCGCGCTGTCACAAGTCAGTACCCGCCTTGTTATGACCGTAGATGGTGCCAGGACGTTACACTCCAACATCCAACCACTGCAACTCTAACCATGTGATCCCCATGTTGTCTAAATAAAGAATGTCCCCTTTCTCTACAGGGGTATAAACTTTCCACCTACAACTGTGCCAACTAGTGGTCCACAACTGGTTCATCAAAGGCTGTGGTATGTGCTGTCCTGTCTGTGGGAATGTGCATATAAAAGACGCCTTGCTGCTTATCAGAAATAGTAGCCTATGTGACGGCAGCGGGTTTCCTATAAAAAAGAAAAAGATGTCAGAATGACCATATGTTTGACGGCCAATAGCCGATGATAAAAATCAATGCGCTCTAGCGGCGTCGTTAAATAAAACAAACTTTCCTACTATCATGTCATTATTTTATTCCAGCATTCTCGGGAACGAGGACGAGCCCGACTCGTACGAACTGCACATCTGCATGAAGGACTACTGCTTCGCGCGAGAGGACCGACTGCTCGGCACGGCCGTCATGCAGCTCCGTGACATGGCGGAGCAGGGGTCGTGCGCCTGCTGGTGTTCGCTCGGCCGGCGCACGCACCTCGACGAGACCGGCTGGACCGTGCTGCGCATACTGTCCCAGCGGACGAACGACGAGGTCGCCAAGGAATTCGTCAAACTCAAGTCCGAGTGCAGACACACAGAGGAAGTAAGCTGAAAGTGTCGGCATCACCGACCATCTTCGGGAGCACCTCTCGACCATCAGCACCACCATCATGGCAGGCTCTTCTTCTTTTCTGGCTGCGGCTCAGTGGGGAACGGCCGGGGACCCCCGCCTGGTCGCCCGACGGCGGGCCGCCTTGTAGGCTGCACGGGCTGGGGGGCTCTAGGCGGCCCCGGAGGGCTCAGGGCCCGGTAAGAGGCTCGTCCCACGTCCCGATGTACAGAGGGGTGTGTGCGGCTCAATACCAGCCAAGTACTGGGGGAGGGGGAGGGCATTAAGTAAACGTGTCTTCTACCCCCAAGGGCTGTGAGTCGGCAGACAGACGCTAACTAACACACGGACTTGCACCAGTTGCAAGAGGTAACATGAAACTAGCTCCCCCCCCCCCTCCCCTCCCCCAGTCGCTCTGGTTGTGGCAATTTTTATATAGGCCTTTATAAGGGAGACAGACCCATCCCCCGCCGAGTTCTAGTGATTGTCAAACCATAGACAAACAGGGGCTAGGAGAGTAGAGTGGTTTATTATCGGCTTCATTTTTGAGAGATCAGCTTGACAAGTAACGGTGCCTTTGTTACCTAAGAAGGTGCAGATCAGTTCAACCCTGTTTTTTGTGTGTGTTTATTTGGTTACAAATATGCAAATTTTGGTGCCACTTTTGTACAGTGTAAGTCTACTACTAGTGTACTCGGTATTTAAAGTGATGGCCGGCTGGGAAGCCTACTGTGTAAATTGACGAAATTGACCTTGACAACAAAACTCGCCCCTCACCCCAGCCCCCACCAGTAAATAATGTTGCATGAGTCCCCAAGGCCCAAAGCCCAAAGCCCCAAAGCCCCAAGCCCCAAGCCCCAAGCCCCAAGCCCCAAGCCCCAAGCCCCAAGGCCCCAGGCCCCAGGCCCCCAAGGCCCCAAGTTAATGTGCCATTAACAAATCTGAGCTATCAACTTACATCCATCCTGAACAACTATAACCAATATGGTCGGGCGGGTGGCGCCCTGTGGTGACCGTCAGATGCAGGAATTTGGAGGTGTCAGGTGACACACTACATCGCTTACAGAGGCACCTAAAGGCTGTGTATCCATAGACTATTCCCTTGTGGCGTATTCCCTTGTTCCGTGTTCGCTCGTGACCTTGTGATGCAGCACACAGAAAATGAACATGTTCATTCTCTATGTTCCCGGTCAGTCAGTACATCACATGTGCCAAGGTGCACAAGGCCATACAGTCCCTGCGTCCAACCTATGGGAACGACCACTAAGCGAAACACAGGTTCATTGTCTATGTGGCGTGTTACCACAAGGTCACAAGCGAACATGGAACAAGTGAACATGGAAGAAGCGAACATGGGACAAGTGAACATGGAACAAGGGAAAGTCTATAGATGCACCGCCCTAAAGGCATGTGATGACGTCACGGCCCGCGATCCCTGTCGGTGGTGGCGCCCCCTCCCGGGACGCTGCCCCCAAGAGCCCGCATGAGAAGGCGACAAGGTGCTCAACGATTAAGGCTAGTACGGCCTCACTCCATCGTGCCAACTCTAGATATGCTATGAGACGTGAAAACCAACCAGTTATCCCCCTACCCCCCCACCCCCACATCACCCCTCCCCCTCCCGGCCCCCTCCCCTTCACCCCGGTATCACCAGTACCAGTTCCCTACCAACCTGAGTGAGGTGTACAAGTGTACGTACAGAGCTGGTTACCGCGTTACGCAGCCCCCCCACACCATCCCACCCCCACCCCCACCCCCACCTCCACAAACCCCAACCTCCACAATCCCCAACCTCCACCCCCCCCAACCTCCACCCCTCACCCCCTCCCAACACCCCACCCCCACCTCGGCCCGATGCCTTCTTGTTAACTTATTGGGTCATATTGCGGCTGAATTATTGTCTACCACATACACTACTAGTCAACCCCCCCCCCCTAAACCCCGTACTGGGTACTACTACTACTATATGTGTATGGGGTAGGGGGGATGGGGGGCGCCCCGATCTGGTGGCGCCTCTAGCGGCGGTGCAGCGCCACCCCGCGTCTTAACCAGAATACAGGAGTCTCTCTCTCTCTCTCTATATATATATCTACAAACTACACCCGTAGCGAGTGAGCAGTGTTGCGAGTACTGGTTTCCAATAGAAAGTTTCACTAATTCACTTTAATGCTGATCAGTCTGCGCGCCTCATGGCGCAGTGCATGCTGGGTGGACCGGTTCTGGCGACACTGGCCCCCTGTGCTGTCGCTGCCATGGCTCGTCGCTTTGCCGGCTTTTCGTCTTCAACTTTCTATATAATTAAGATACTGTGTAGTGACAAGATATTAAACAAAGAAAACCATGTACGGTTAATATATAATCCATGAGAATCGTGCCGCTATATATATAATAACTATATATAAATATATATATTATAATGTATATGGAATGCAGGGGAGAACAGTGGAAATTTTATATCTACAGTATGAAAGAATATATATATATATATATGTATACAGAATGTAACCCGAACTATATATGGTCAAAGTACTTTTCTAAAATGATATATGTATATTATTTATTATATGTGAGTATACTGTATACTAGTTTGAATCCATCATTTTTATACGGAGATAAATTTGAGATTCTAATTATTTGCATGGTAATGGTCTCAAAAAGTCCAGCTCGACCAGTCCCATATCCACTATCGGTTCCATACTGTTGAGTTCTGGGTGTTACTACTGTTACTCTGTTAGTGTCAAACCGCACTAAAAAAAACCGCCTAGACTATAGGTTGTCCTGGTCCTTTCCATACCCACCAATGGCTAGCTATCTATACAAGTGAGAATATTTTTGGCAATGACGCAAGTCTTCGTCAGCGCAGAAGGTTTAATCGTACCACAACCCCCCAACCCCCAACCCCAAACCCCACTCCCAACCCCCAACCCCCCACGAGGGTCTAACCACTCTCTATTACTACTACTAACTACTAATTACTAACTAACTACTCCTATACGACTTTGATCCTTTTAGCTACCTCTTCATACACGATGATACAGAAGTCTCTAATCTATTTTTCTATCTAGATTGGGATATTTTAAATTTGCAACTGGGGCCCGCTAAGGGGGATGGGGGGTTTGGGGGCGGAGGTGCGGCGCCGTGCTTGACGGCCCGCCCCCGACCCCCTCTGGCGGCGCGGGACCGCGGGACAGTGGCTCCCTCTCGCGGCGCGGCGCTGCGCAGGCTGTCCAACACGCTCGGGCAAAGGGTGCTTGGAGAGAGAATCGCAGACGCCGTGCTTCTACTAAGTTCTAGGGACACGCCCCGCCCCGCCCTGCCCTATACCCCGCCCAATACGCCGCTGTACTTCCCCATTCCACCACCAGGCGGCGCGCCGGCGGCACCGGTCGGCGTGACCAGCGCCGCCATCCGGACGGAGAGTGGACACTGTCCTGTTCGGATGGACGCGGAAACTGCTCGACCGGACGCCGCCTCCACACCCCGCCCCGCCCCGCCCCGCCCCCGCCCCGCCCCCGCCCCGCACCGCACGCCCCGCCCCGCCCCGGGCCTAAGCTGACCTGGCCGGACATGGCCGCCTGCACCCGTACTCGTGTCGGGGTCATCCGGGTCATGTCCAGGTCTCATGAGGTCAACGTCAAGGTCAGACGTGAAGCTACCAAGGTTACACAGGTCGCGTTCGCCCTGTCTGTGCGAACCCGCGACCTCCGAGGCGAGGAGAGCACAGTCTGAGCATTGTATCCACACTGTTGCTGTTGCTGCCCCCTTCTCAGTGTGTGTGTGTGGGGGGGGGGGGGGGTGTGAGTTACTTTCTACTCTTTATAATGAACCTAACTCTAGCTGGCGACTGTCAAGAAGAGACATTACCTCTCTCTCTCTCTCTATATATATATATATAATACGTAGTAAATAGACATAGCTTTGTCACGGAGCACCTAGTCGGGCGAGTTAGTTACTGAATGTACAGATTATATTTCCTGTTTTGCCAAGACTTAATGTTGCCAGTGAGTGAGGGTGGGTGTGTGTGTGTGTGGGGGGGGGGGGGGGGGGCACTGGTCACCGTGAAGTCTTCCCGCCGGGCTGTATACTTCAGGAATGGTGTCCGAACACCTGCATTAACCATGACTCTCTTGTTGTAATTTACCATACAAAAACGGTGCTTATATAGAAGTTGTCATGCCAGAAATATTTTCACTTAAAGCAGTAAAACACTGTCCTACTAAACAAACAAACAAACAAACAACAAACCCACAAAGCGAGCAAAGAAAACAACAGTATGATGATACGAGCTCTACTTGTAAATAAATATAGTTAACCTTTTTTTCTTTTCTTTTTTTTTGGTTAGGGTTTGTCAAGTCTTGGCGTAGTGTACGTTAAATCCGCTAGGGGCAGTCCCGCATCGTGGCGGCACCTGGCGCATGTGCGCGAACTAGTCCTCCCTGTACCGACTGGTGGCTAGACGGAGAACTTCTGTCCTCTTGAGGGCGGGTTCAGCTACATTTGTAGGGCATGGTAGGTAATATGCAAGCTGTCTTGAGTTTGTGGCTCCTCAGTCTGTGTAATATGGAAGACGGAATATGTTAAGCTTATACCTTTGTACTCAGTGTGTTAGTTAGTCTAACGGAGGTGAATGTTAACCTTGTACATTGTGATGGTGTTGTACAGTACATTAAACCAATCCGCACCACCTTCATCAGTGATACCACATAACAATCATCTGCTCATTACAGAACGAACATGCGTTGTTGTTGAATTACATTCCATTTACACTTGTTGACCTTTTTCTGTTATAAAACCTTTATATATGTACAAAAAAAAAACACTAAAAAAAACCACAGGGTGGGGATGATTTCTGGTTTACAAGTGTACAGTGTAAATGATCACATTGCAGTTGACCACAGTCTGAAGAGTTCCCCTTTGTTCGCTACGTTATTTAGTAAACCTCAATTGTGGCCTTCTGACATGATAAATCGGACAGAAACCTAAACCATTGCTCATCGAGATGCCGAACTATAAATACCACCGCGTAGAAGCTAGTAATATGCTATGCGTGTCACACGTCATACAGTATAACCCTCTGTAGTAGTACATGTGGTAATGAGAGGGGCAATGTGGACCAATCAGCATAGAGATTGTTTCAACTTCCGGTCAGTTATAGTTTGGTTGGGCGTAACACAGAAGCTCTCCATGGCAACCATTCTCTGCTCACGGCAACATGGTGCTCGTTGAAATCAAATCAAATCAAACAAATCCACAAAACGATAGCTCTCTCACAAATGAAATCATTCCATTATTCAGATAGAAAGGGTAATAATGGTACTCCTAGCCGGCATTAACTAACTGCGCGTCTTGTCACGTGACTACGTGACAGGTGGCTAAGCTGTTCAGGATGGCATCAGGAGCGCTACGGTTATACAACATAGATGTAGCGGCTTCCACAGTGGGGGTTGTCAAGTGTCGGCCTAGCAACATGTAGACCCGACGCTGGCAGCCAGGTTGTGCGTGGATCTGTTGTCACACAGGCTACTCTTACAGGCATATTGTATATTGGCCTGTTATCATACAGGCCTCTCTCACTAGTGGCTTGTATATTGGCCTGTTGTCACACAGGTCATTCATACATGTAGGCTGAGTACATAGGCTACTTGTACAAACAGGTTGTATATGGCCTGTTGTCACACAGGCAACCATTACAAGCAGGTTGAGTATTGATTGGCCGGTTGTCACACAGGCCACCATTACAATCAGGTGGAGTATTGATTGGCCTGTTGTCACACAGGCCACCATTACAATCAGGTTGAGTATTGATTGATCTGTTGTGACATTGGCCATCATTACACACATGTGGAGTATTGAGTGGCCTCTTGTCACACAGGCCAGCATTACAAGCAGGTTGAGCATTGATGGGTGTGTTGTTACATAGGCCACTGTTACAATCAGGTTGAGAATTGAGTGGCCTGTTGTCACATAGGTTACCATTGCAAGCAGGTTGAGTATTGAATGGCCTGTTGTCACATAGGCCACTGTTACAATCAGGTTGAGTATTGACTTATTGTCACACAGGGCGCTCTTACAAATAGTTTGTGTATCGACCTACTATCTAATAGGCTGCTCTTCAAGTAGGTTGTATATCAGCCTATTTCATGTAGCAGTTAACACCCTATGGTCAGACTGTCTCTGTATCAGCCTATTGTTATTTAGGCCGCCATTTCAAGTAGGCCTATTATGGTGTAGCAACCTATTGTCGCATAGGCTGTTATAACAATAAGGTTGTAAATAAGTCTATTATGGTGTAGCAACCTATTGTCGCATAGGCTGTTCTAACACTAAGGTTGTATACAGGCCTATTATGGTGTAGCAACCTATTGTCACATAGGCTGTTCTAACACTAAGGTTGTATACAGGCCTATTACGGTGTAGCAACCTATTGTCACATAGGCTGTTCTAACACGAAGATTGTACACAGGCCTATTATGGTGTAGCAACCTATTGTCATATAGGTGGTTCTACCAATAAGGTTGTAAATAGGCATATTATGGTGTAGCAACCTATTGTCACAGAGGCTGTTCTAACGCTGAGGTTGTACACATGCCTATTATGGTGTAGCAGCCTATTGTCACATAGGCTGTTCAAACACCGAGGTTGTACTTAGGCTTACTGCTGTGTATTGTGCTAATATGCTGTAGGCTGTGGTTAAAAATGGAATGTTTAAAAAAAAAAGAAGATGGAGGTTTGCTGTGTGTCGGCCTACTATCGTATAACAGCCTACTGTCATATATAGCAACCTACTGTCAGTTATCGGTCTACTGTCAAATACGCTGTTCTTGCAAGGACTTTGTGTACGGGCCTCCTGTCAATACATAGTTTGGACTTGTGTTTTCTTGGTTTTCAGCTGTGATAATAAGACAAGCTTGCTTAGGAAAGAAGGTGTTGGTTTGATAATCCCGGATGACAACAAATGAGTTAATTAACTTGTTCTTAAGGGAAGTGTTATTTCAAATGTCGGTGACATTGAAGGAATGAGAGGACAATAATATTGAACGTTATAATGTAAATGACGATTTTTGATGAGTGTAGTCTGTATAATATGTGCATTTTAAAATCTATATCAACACACCTGAGTGTGGGAATTCTATTGAATAATTAATAGTTTCATGTGTTTGTTGCAACTTGCAGCGTCCCCTTTTATCCGTATCCTTTGTAGAAAATGATGAGAACCGGTTCATTGTTAAAGCAGACCCTTTAATATATTAAAGCTGCATAGTCCGATGAAAACATCAAATTTTCAAAAACCACAACAATTATCTAGATTTTATTCTACATATCTTACTTAGACACTGGTGCGATTATTAAACATTTATCGCCAAATAGAAGGGAATATTGAGGCAATTTAATAGAACCGGTTACTGCAGAAGCCTATGATATCAGAGATTTTGGCGTGCTCATTATAATTAATTTAACATGTCTTCACTTCAAATAGCTTAAAAGTTAACAATTTAAAATAAAAGTTACTTGAAACTAAAGTAAGGCAGATTATAACGATCAACCTAATATATTTATCTCAGAAGATGACAGAAACTGAAAACCATCGGACTATGCAACTTTTAATAACGCAACTTTACAGCCATGGACGGTGGTTACACTAACTATGTGAGGTTCAACAAGTTCAGCTCGAGCAATAACTGATAGTTTTTTGTTGACATTGTGATGGGCTCATTGTGACGTTGGTGTTAATCCGTGTTGGGTGTGTCTCCTCAGTTTCAGCCTTCACTCAGACAAACATCAACAAATGTGCCACTTCCTGGACGTTGTTTCCCTTAAGGATTTGTCAACCAAGACATGCCTTGAAGCGACAAGCAATAATTTTAAAAATAGATGGTGATTCCTCACTCACTCACCAACTCACTAACACTCCCTATCCATCCCCCTCTCCCACTCCCCTCCTCCCTCCCCCCGCCCCCCCCCCCCTTCGCACAATACAACATTGGTCACAAGTCTTCACAGAAAAGAAAGTCAACACAGCAAGCAGCCCACATACAGTATCACATACATTATTACCATTGTTGGTGCAAGATATCTCGCTATGGCCTCCAACGGTGCGATAGGTGTGGAACCGCCCAGTGTCACAGTTTCAGACCTCTGCCAGTTTCAGATCTCCGCATCGCTTCTGCGCATGCATCAACATCGAACAGCATCGTCTGCGCATGTCTCAACGTCGAGCCAGATTCAAACCGTCGCCAATCGCCGCAAATCGCTGCACTCATACTGTCCCTATAGTGTCAGTGTCACTAACCTTATAAATTTAATATAATGTTTTCGGTAAATATGTTTTCTATATGTGTACCAAGCGATTTGTTTCTAGGTAGTGTGCTTTTAGAGATATTTCACTTTTTCTGTATGAAGATTGCTCACGACCATTGACAATGCCTTGAGTTTGCCGGTACGCGCAGTGCAAAACATTGAGCCAGATTCAAACCGTCGGCTAGTGCAAAACATTAGTTTT
This sequence comes from Branchipolynoe longqiensis, assembly GCA_030323885.1. Taxonomy (NCBI): domain Eukaryota; kingdom Metazoa; phylum Annelida; class Polychaeta; order Phyllodocida; family Polynoidae; genus Branchipolynoe; species Branchipolynoe longqiensis. The sequence goes on from CM059188.1 coordinate 113,685,291, forward strand.
ATTCAAAATTAATAGAAATCCAGAACCCTAACCTTATGAATGTTTTCTATATGTGTACCAAGCGATTTGTTTCTAGATATCTGAAACAATAATTAAAATAATATAAAAGCACGGAGGGCTGAAACTGGCAGAGATCTGAAACCGCGACACTCTGCAGTTTGAAAGGGTCGGTCGATTTTGGTACATGCGCAGAAAATCCACGCATGCGCAGAAGTGACAGCAGAGATCTGAAACTGGCGGAGGTCTGAAACCGCGACACTGGCCCACCCGGCGGTCATGGAGGACCCGCCGCTCAGCTTCCCCAGGTTTCTTCGTGCTGCCATTGGCGCCTTCCTATCCCTTTCCCTGACCCTGGTTGTGTGCCACCCACCCACCCATTATTTACTATTCTGCAATTGTGTCCACAAGTTTGATGGTTCTACCTCGTTGGCCTATGTATGTGTCTCCACAAGTAAGTAGCCCCCCCCCCCCCCCCCCTCTCTCTCTCCTCTCCTGGTGCAGGTCCACAGACTGCTCCATCACGTGACCACTAACGTGCCGGTTCACACGCCCGCCTGAGTTCCAAACAAGTGCTACGTAACGCACTGAATCATATATCTCATGTACCAAAATATCGGCTAGTTCTGGGTGTGTGTGTACGTGCACATATTGTAATTAACTCAGCAGACTCAATGGACGCGTGGCGCTCCCCCCCCCCCCACCCCGACCCCCACCACTGATCCTCCCACCCCCACCCCACCCCACATCCCCCCCAATGGACCATAGACGCACTCCCGACTGCAGCGCCACCAGCCAGACGGCAATGCGCGGTACTAAGCCGTGCGCGTGCAGTCATGCATGTCGGGCAGTCATGCTGGGTGCGACTTGCTGGTTGCATCCACCCTGACTGTGCCTGCATCTATAGGAGTAGGACACGTGCCACGACTATTTAAGTAGGCAGCGGTTGTATTGGACAGGTCTGTGTAACCACATGCACGTCCCCACTTAAACGTAGCAGACGGTTGCATGCATAGTCCATCTACCCTCGCTCAGCCAAGCAACCCCCCACCCACCCACCCCCAAACCTCCCCCCCCCCGCGCATTCAGTGTAGACAGTATCATTTAGCCACCTATCGACGAACATTAGAAAGTAGAGCGCCACAAATGACGCACTTTAATAAGTGTATCGGGTATTCAGACATGTCTATACCGAGTAGGCCAGCTTAGTTTAACTAACTAACACCAGGTCCCCCACACCCACCCACCCACCCACCCACCCACTCACCCACCCACTCACTGACTGCAAACCCCCTTATTAGTAATGGTGGAGATGTGGTCATGTGCCTTTGGTTGTCAGTGCTAAAATCATGCAGTCGCCCTGTGTGTTAGGACTGCGCATGCCCCGCCCTTGTCCGTGACTGGTGACGTGTACATAACGCGCATGCGCATGCGCGTGCCGCACTGCCTGCCCCAAGATCCCTCAGGCAGTCCCCCCCCCCCCCCTCCCACTCCCCCCCCCCCCCCCCGGCGCCGTGCTACTAACACCGCGTTGACCAAAACTGGTGCCACAAACTTCGTACCCCATCACTTAGCCCTGTATATTACAACTAATAATAATTAACATTAATATTAATACTACTCGTAGACCGATGTTACATTGCCCCCGTCTGGATATGACCATATATATATATATACACATGTATCACCCCCGGAACCACACACTTGTATATTCCATATTTTGCTACTGTGACAATAGACCTATTCTCGTGCATAATAAATACTACGATACTACATCACAATGATGTTATTCATTGTAGACACGAGTCGGCAACCCCCCTCAACCACGTCTAAACAGAAAGACCGTGGTTTCTCTCCATGGGCTCGGTTTATTGGATGGGTTTTGGTTCGACCGCTGTTTTCTTTGCATAAAATGAAATAAATCATATATAATACATTAGGTCTCGGCGTTGTGTTTATTATTCCAGGGCTTTTCCTCGTATCAGGAGTTTGTGGGTATATGTGTTTAGTTTGTTGTTGTTTTACGTCCTAGCAACATCTAACGTCATGTCGACGTACATTGACGTATTACCAATGAACACATGCATAACGCATAACGACGTATCCCGAAGTAGCGGCCAAAAATCATATATGTCGGCACGATGCGTCGTAATGTGACAGCCCCTTTAGTATTTGATCTCCATTCGCCATCGTAGTAATATTCTCAGTGCAATTGCAGGGTACTTATAGCTAGCTGCATAGTTCGATGAAAACATAAAATTTTCGAAACCAAAGTAAATATCTAATCTTAATACTGTATAATATTATGTAACTTAGACACTGGTGCACTTATTAAACATTTGTCGCCACATAGAAGGCAATTTAATAGAACATGTTACTGCAGAAGTCTGATGCGCGAAAAGGAAGAAGGGAAGGCGGGGGTGGAAATAAGGCGTTTTATTCTACGCCTCAACAGAGAAATACAGGGTAACAATGGATAAGCTCCAGGGAGCGACAGTGAGAGAACTCATAAGGAGCAAAAAGTAAGGTAAATAAGGCTCCGGGGAGGAGTGAAGACCTCAGAAGGAGGAAATGTATATAGTAAGGAGAAGGTAGAAGCTCATGAGGAGCGGGTAAAGGATAATGTTCAGAAGATTAAATGTCAGTAGAGTGAGGGGGTGCCGAGGAGCCCTCCACCGCTGGAAAGGAAGTGGGAGAGGGAGTGTTGGGTGAGTGGGCGGAGGAAAAAGCAGGGAGCAGGAAGGCGGCAGGAGGGTGAGTGCCTGAGGGAGGCCGGCGGGCGGCCTTATAAGGGAAGGGGGGGGGGGCGGCGACAGCAGCTGAGGTGTGAATGCTGGCGGCCCGGGGGAGGGCGAGAGGTGGCGAGCAGCGGGCGTCGGGTGAGGCGCGAGGGCTGCGCGACCCGGGGGGGGGGAGGTGGCGACGCGCCGCGCCATCTGCCGAGGTGAGTAGGCAGCGCGACACGGGGCGGGGGGAGGGTCTCTTCCTCTCCTCGCATCAAACGTAATGCTTCGCATTACGACCAATGGTGTCAGAGTTTTGGCATGCTTACCAAAATTGAATTGTGCATGGTTGCACTTCAAATATCTAAAAAATTAGCTATTTGAACTAAAAGTTACTTCAACCTAGAGTAAGGTAGATTATAACGATCAACATGATATATTTACCTCAGAAAATGACAGAAACTTAAAGCCATATGCAATTTTAAGTTGACTTGTGACGGGGTTTATGTAGGCTTACATTCCTGGTATGCAGGTATTGCAATACCTCAGGGAGTTTGACGCCCCTGCCCTGCAGAGTTGTAAACCACTGCCTTGTGGTACAGGTTCTTGACAGAACCGAAGGCTAAGGGAGCAAACCCTGAACAGAAAACCATGCCACTGTGACATCATCAAGGGCGCTTGATGTATGGAACTCCCAACATCTCCCGACCAGCCACTGCAGGGACAAATAGTTTTTCACCTGTCTGGACATGTTCTTGCCGGTGTGAGACCTCTATTTGCTCCCCGAGAGAGTGCTGCTGGTAACTTGCAAAAGCCAGCAGCACTTCAACACTTTTGCAAGCAGCTTTCATGATATGAAAGCAGTCTTTGTCGCATCGTGACCGACAGCATGATGATGATGACATCCCTGGTGCTCATTTACCAGGTTCTCCACGAGGTCGCGTCCTCTGACGCCCCATTCCGCTCATATGTGTGCTTAGTTGTGCGCATGTCAATATCCTGGAATTGCCAACTGAGATTTCATGTTTTATTATATTTTTCAACTCAGAAGTCGCAGTTAAATATGAAAATATATATGAAGAATACAAATAGTACAAAATCTAGCACCATTCAAACCTTCAGGCATGAAGGACATCAGTTCAACCTTTATCAAGGGCGCCATCAAGGCTCTGATAGATGAATTTACATACCTATACAACCTCATAATTACTACTGGAATTTTCCCAGAAAAATGGAAGCGAGCAACAGTTACCCCTATACCCAAGGTAGGTAACCCAAAGTCCTGTAATGAACTGCGACCTATATCCATACTACCTCTCCCTGGCAGAATAATTGAACAGATAATTCACGACCAAATAAAAACATTTCTTGAGGACACTAACTATTTAGCCACCCAACAAAATAGCTTCAGAAAAGAAAGGTCAATGACTAAGGCACCCGCCTCATTAATGGATGAATTGTTGATTAGCACAGACAGAGGTGAGCTTTTGATACAATTGACCACAAAATCCTGCTATGTAAGCTCAAAAGAGCTGGACTGGGAAAAAGATCATGTAGGTTCATATCCAACTACTTAAACAATAGACAACAAGTCACAAAAATTAATAATACAGAATCCTCCACGAGAACTGTCAGAACAGGAGTGCCCCAAGGTTCCACTTTGGGACCACTCCTCTTTCTGATATTTATTAATGACCTACCATTGCTGTCTACCAGTGCTAATTTCACACTTTTTGTGGATGATGCTGTCCTCACAGTGCACAATAAAAACATTATTCTGGCAGCTACTATGGTAAACAAGGTGTTAAAAAAGGTCAATATTTGGTGTGCTGATAACAGACTTACCTTAAACACACAAAAATCAGAATATGTGATATTTGGAACAAAATCTAGAAAATCGCACGCGCAAAATATAGAGCTATATATAGGCAATGCAGTGCTAAGAGAAGTGAACTCGTACAAATACTTAGGAACCACACTTGACTCTACATTGAATGCGAACCAGCAACTATCGAGGCTGAACCAAATTCTAGGTATGAGAATGACAACCTTTAGAAAAATAAGATGCTACATGAGTGAGAACACAGCGCTCAAACTGTATAAGGCAACTATACTGCCAATAATAGATTATAATGATCTAATCTATGGCCTTTTAACAAAACAACAAGAAAATAAATTACAGAGAACTCAAAACCGAGCTCTTAGAACAGTATATAGGGGCAAAGTTCTCTCAGTGAATGAGATGCACACTAGATCTAATATCACATACCTGAGCCAAAGGAGAGATGCACATCTGCTATCTCTTATGTTTATCAGAGCCAAGGATGAAAACTACATAGACCATACTACCAGAGTTACCAGGCAGGGGGATGCTACACTCCTCAAAGTTCCTAAACCACTCACAAATAGACTGACAAGAGCCCCTATCTACAAAGGCAGCAAATTATGGAATGAACTCCCAGTCAGAATTAGACATGCACAAACACAACTAGAATTCAAGAACCTGGTAAGATTTCACCAAGCCAATCAGGCCCTTCTACAGGCCTAGTGATGAGGTCGCCATATTTAATTAGCTATCTATTATAAGCACCTATGGCCACCCTACCCCCTTCCACCACCCCACGCGCTCCTTTGCCTGCTGCCAACAAACCAAGTTATCCACCGTACAAATTATTTGCCCAGCAAATTCGGAAAGGTGTATCAGTCTGGTAGTATTGCTATAGACCGGGGGCCCTATGGTACTGGGACGGCTCACTCCCTATCTCTCCCATGTGATGTAAATTTTGCGGTGCCACCTTGTGGTGGGTTTGATTGACCCAGCTGCTGGTTGGTGTTTCACATGTAAACACATATGGTTATATCATGCATGAGGCGGGTAAGCGTGAATACACATCAATATCCGATTCCTATGAACAGGCACACATCATCGTCGCCATTGTCACACAGCTTTCACATTCATATATACATTTGTGCATATATTATGGCATCTGTTTAGCCGGGGGAACAGCCAGTGCACCAAGTGGTGGGTTTGATCATTTTGATTACACAGTACAGGCTGAGTGAGCTGTCTTGCTATTATAGGGTCTTTGTACAAACATAGACACTAATAAAGTCTGTACTAGACTCAAACTACTTCATGTAGTCAAAAAACACACCTGAGGTATTAACCTTTTAAGCATAACCCTATAAGCTAACCACACTCTATCTAACAGAATAAACAAACCATTCTACTAACACTCACTCCATCTCATAATGTTAACTTCAACAACATGATAGTTTTGCAATTCACAACATAGTAGGCATACAAACCTATGAAGGAAAACTATGCACCTAACCACTCCGTAATGTAAAGGTCTAATCAATACACATGTATGTATCAAGTGTGTAGGAATACAACATATAACTGCTATTTTTGTATGTGAATTGTCAAACTATACCATATGTAAGTCTTTGAATGTTTGATATTGTTATTTCAGCTGATTTGGGATAGCTGCATATATTGTAAATAATTGTATTGTCACATGGCTGGAAGACCAGTTCCACGGCGCTGACAAAAGACTTTATTCAATGAATAAACTATATTTACAACAACAACAAAAAAGAATGTATTTTGCTCCTTAAAATTAAATTAAGAATTTAATGGGCTGATTTCATTTACCCAATTTTTGGCCACTTTTTCTAATGGGTTGTTTTTCGCCCCTAGACCTAAAGCTAAAATTCCTTATATGCGGTATGCGGCATGCGAATTCAGCATGCGGCATGGATACCCATTTCAACCTCCTATAGTCGATGTCTACTTTTTGTGCTGGAGGGTCATTAAACAAACCAAACAAAAAATAAAAGATACCAATCCCATTTTGGGGGTTTTTTCCCTCAAAATTTGTGAAGGAAAGTTACTATTGTTTTCTATGGCAAATGCATTCGCATGCGCATTCACATTTGCATTTGCATTTGCATTTACATTTGCATTCACATGTGCATTCGCATTCGCATTCGCATATGCATTCACATTCGCATTCGCATTCGCATTCACATTCACACCGATTGGTCCATGGGTCGATCCATTTGCCACATTCACATTTGCGTTCGCATTCGCATTCGGGCATATGGAAGCACCCCTGTTTATTTATATGCTTTTCCATTTTTTTGCCGCATTTGCATTCGCATGCCGCATACCATGTATATGGAATCTTAGCTTAATACAAGTTACAGAGTGAATCTTTTATTGCAGTCAAGCCATGTTGTGTTTTAATTTAAAGGGGGTTAACACCAGATCCCACCCACCCACCCACTCACTCACTGCAATCCCCTTATTAGCAATGGTGGTCATGTGGTCATGTGCCTTTGATTGTCAGTGCTAAAAGCATGCAGTCGCCCTGTGTGTTAGGACTGCGCTAGATAAAAGATTCACCCGATACTTGTAGTACACGGGTGAAGGACAACATACTGTAAATATGGGCGAAAATAGCTTTTAGTTTGGAACAGGAACTAAAAACTGTGGCTCCAGTATCAAATGGCTACCCAGATAGGCACAGAGTTGGTGAAATTGGCGAGAATGCAAAAAGACAAGATGGCAGTGGTATAACGCCGTCGATTTCACTTTTAAATCTTATTAAACTAGATATTTTATTATATTTTTCAACTCAAAGGTAGCGAGGAAATAATAAGACATATGTAAAGAATAATTGTTGCTTCTTAGATTGTGAAATTAGGCTCTCATTTCATTTCCCCACATTTTCGACCGTTTTTATATAGCGTTGGTATTCACCCGTGTACTTCGAGTACCGGGTGAATCCTTTATCTAGGACTGCGCATTCCCCGCCATTGTCCGTGTCTGGTGACGTGAACATAACGCGCGAGATTCACCCCATACCTACAGTAGTACAGGACTCTGTGTAGATAGGACTGAGGAGTGCATCTTTTATTTAGACCCTACAGGGCTGCGTTATGACCCAGCACTAATCCATGTGGCGGTTTGGTGTCGCCACCTATGAACACGCGCTGTAACCACACCCCGGTGGGCACCGATGGTGCTGAACACTCGGATGTTGAAAGCACCTGCAACTTTCTGCTCCTCAAAAAGACGTCTATGAAGTGACACTCTGCGTCAACGGTGTTGAGTTGTTCCGCGAGGAGTCACTCTCCACCTCGGCAGACGTGAAAACCACCAAGTACTGTTAGGGTTACTAAGTTGGAGCTGATCGGGACTGATTCGTCAGTACGACGGACTCACCCCCAACACTAGATCACGTGTGGTATGTAAGTTATATATAACATGTGGGGCAGATCTATGACGTAAGAACCACGTCGCCTTGGTAGGCCTACTTTAGTGGAGGATCAGTTAGTTAGCTGTTGTGCCGATATCATCCCCTCGTCGACAGGTCACAGGTACGTCACAATCTACTTTGGTTAGAATTATTTGTCAAAAAGATCCTCATCATTGTGTGGAAAGGGAGATAGATAGATCTATAAATATTATAGGATACTGCCAATCAGCGCCACCTATCGACTTGTAATGGAACTCCATTGTTTCGCTTGGGGCGTAATCGATTAATCAACTCGGGTCACCTGAGCCACTTTTTGGCGCATGCGCACATCCTACAGACTCGGTTGAATAAACGAATACGCTTCTCCACACTCCGGGTGGAAACAATGGTGGCTTAATCTAAAACTTAATTATTATTTTTAATAACCGATATAAATACAGCAAAATAGGATTTAAAGTATTTTATGATTGTATAAGCTGATAATTTGGGTTATGAAAAAGAAAAAGTATTAAAACAACACGTAGGACTTGTACTGGTAGCTGTTATCCTACAGGTACCAGCACAAATGTGATGTCATTGCTCCTAGCCAACCCAAGCCAAGACGTGGGTTACTGGGGTCGGGTCGTTTTGCACACGGCACGTGTATTTCTCAACTCCACTCGCGGTGTTCGATTTGAAATTCTGACGACTCGGGTGACCCGAGTCGCCTGGGTTAATCGATTACGGCCCAGGTGGACACTTTCACCAATCCCTAGATTTCAAACAGACTTTTTTGTTAAGTCATAAAACAGGTTTTGCTAATGCTAGATATGATTAGGCCTACTACTGTTATCTTCCCCAGTATAACTGCAATTACATGTATTTGCGGAAGAACATGACACAATAGTCCATCACAAGAACTAGGACTAACTGTGTGTGGTCAAAGACCATATAACACTAAGACAGCTCACTCAGCCTGTATTGTGTAATCAAGAGAACAGCCAGCGCACCTGGGTTTGATCATTTTGATAGTGTTATAATGGGTTCTGCGAATGGTGTGTGTGCTTGAGCGTGTGTGTTTGCGCGTGTGTGTGTCAGTGTGCTGGAAGAAGGATGCTGGGGGAATGTGTGTATGGTGGCGGGGGTGCCTGGGGTGCCTGGGGTGGAGAGGTGGAGGGGCAGGGGGGGGGGTTGCGGTGGTGGTGGGAGTTCTATAGGAGAAGCAACATGCAACCAGTGGGGACATCCCTCCCCCTCCCCCCCCACGCTTACATCAGGGAGGGGGTCGTGAGGTGTAGTATGGGGGAGGGAGGGGAGCATGAGGTGGAGAGGGAGAGGGAGGAAGGGGGAGGAGGGAGTGTGGGGGAGGAAGGTGGAGGAGGAGGCGGAGAGGAAGGGAGGGGGGGAGGGAGAGGGAGGTGTGGTGTGAGAGCGCCAAGTGAGGTTGGTGAGGTGGATGAGGAGGGGGAGAGAGAGTGTGGGGGAGGGGAGGGAGGTGTGGTGTAAGAGCGCTGGGAAAGGTGGATGATGAGGGAGGTAGGGAGAGGGAAGGGTGGGGATGGGAGGGGGAAGGGGAGGGGGAGGGGAAGGGAGGTGAGGCCGTATGAGTTGACCGTCCGTATCCCGTTTTGGTAGATCGTGTGGTTCGAACCTATGGTCGATTTCAAACGAATGACTTAAAAATTGATACCTGTCGCTTCCTAGCCTGGTGCTTGGCATTAATAGGATAGGGCATGGACTGGTTAGCACAGTGTCAGGATAATGTGAGTGAGTGGGATATCTGATCATGGTGCTAGGGGCCTGATTTCCAAGTGGGGAGTAGTATAGGAAATTACGTAATCCTGGCTCTGAGAGAGACCATTGTACATAAAGAATAAATAAATCCAAAATAAATAAATAAATAAAACTTGAACAATTTATTGTGAGACGGATGCATTTAAACAACAGCTGGCTTGTCTTCTGTCAACCACCCCCAACAAGCACCGCCTCGCGGAGAGGGGCTATAAAGTCGCCATGAGTGCGCACTGTCACAAGTCAGTCCTGATATGACCTTAGATGTTGCCAGGACGTAAAACTCCCAACAACCAACCAACCAATGTTGTCATTCACCCCTACTGCAAGGACGGGGTGAATCTTTAAAGGCCCTGTCACACCTCACCAGTTTGGGGGTAACGGACAGAAACCGAACAAAGACCGGTTTGTGTCCGTACAAGTTTTGAACATGCACAAAACTAGGAGCGGATGCCACCGGATTGATGTTTACGGTTTGAGTTTGTTTCATCTGTTGGCTATCTGTTCATGTCCGTTTCATGTCCGTTTCATGTCCATTTCATGTCCGTTTCATGTCTGTTTCATGTCCGTTTCATGTCTGTTTCATGTCCGTTTCATGTTCATTTCATGTCCGTTTCATGTCCGTTTCATGTCCGTTTTATGTCCGTTTCATATCCGTTTGTCCAGCGGCCATTGACCCGATAGCGCAACATTTTGACACATTTTAATACATTTTGATACTTATCACCACCGGACTAGATAATTCTGTCCGTTGCTCAATCCGGCGAGGTGTGACAGCCGCTTTATCTACATAAATACCCACCGGCCCCGGTGACGGCCTGGGATGCGGCCTCGTGTTGGCGCTCTGGTCGGTAGGAACTAAACCCGGCCCCGGCAGGGGGCAGCACTCGGCGGTACTTACATTAAAAAATATATATAATTATGTACACAAAAAGGACTTTATCTCTTAGCTTGTCTAGACTGTCAGTGTTTCAGATAGTTGTGGGCGATAACATAAGTACGTGTAGGATGGGTCACTTCCCTCGCTAGCTTTACAGGAAAAAACACACGTTGACACACCATGTACATGCACACGCACAACACGACTAAATCTGAAACATAAACATTTCACATACAAAGAAATGGGCTCTTCTTCTCTAAAAGTAAAAGGCGAGCAGTATATACTCTAAGTGCAAGGTTGTAACGCAAGGACAGATTGTGGGTCCTATCCAGGGAAGGTTCAGTGGGAAGGGACCTGGGTAGACGAGGATGCAAAGAGGGGATTTACAGCTTAAACCCCCAATCATTGGTGGGGACATGTAGGAGTATGTGTGTGCTTGAGCATGTGTGTGTGCGCGTGTGTGTGTCAGTGTACTGGAAGAAGGTCACCCACATGCTGAACAGTATAACTGCAATTAAATGTGAGAACAGATCAGAGGCCGGACGAGCCCCGGACCGTCATCCGGAGTGGTCCGTGGCGATCCGGGGTGATCCGTGGCTCGTCCGTGGCTCGTCCGTGGTGCTCCGGCATGCTCTGGCGTGATCCGTGGCTGGTCCAGGGTCCATCCCGGATTTTGTTAATGTTTAAAACATCCGGGGCGGTCCAGGGCATTTTGCGATCCGGGCTCGATCCGGCATGATCTGGGGGTGGTCTGGGTAGTCCGGGGTGGACCGGGGGTGAACCGGGACCGGTCCGGGGGTGGTCCAGGGCTGCTTCGCCCCGGATGAGCCACGTTTCAGCCACGGTTTAACCCGGACCACCCAGGAGTTTCCCGGTCTACCCCCGGCGTAGCCACGGAGCTCTCCCGGACTGCCCGGATAAGACCCGGACGCCCTGGATCAGCACGGATCAGCCATGAATCTCCCCGGACTGTCCAGTTTACCCCGGATCACTCATCTGGGAGTAGTCCGTGGCTACATCAGGGAGCCTGGGGGTGGTCCAGGGTGGTCAGGGGTGGTCCGGGCCGATCCGGCCTCTGGTCTGGGGCTCGTCCGGGAAGGTGTGAATGCGAGGCAAAAAGCGATGAAATCAGCGATTTTATCCGGGGCAGTCCAGGGCGGTCCGGGCGATTGGACCGGGGTGATCCAGATCAAAATCCGGGGCTCGTCCGGGTAGGTGTGACTGGGGCTTAAGGCCCTGTCACACTACGACGTACAGCATCAGCGGGTGTTTAACATTAGAAAATTTGGCAATACGTCGGCATTCGTCAAACTTTTCAGCAGCAGGGGATAAAAATGGGCGTACACACAACGTAACACAATGCACACACAACGTAGAACGCATGCAGAATGTATCTCAGACCTATGGCTAGCATATGAGAGCGTTCATGTGCCTCACAAAACATTCACAAAACATTCGCAAAATGCGCCCATATGTTCACGGAATGCTGACCAACGTTACATATGTTACTCCATCACTAGAAGTATGGCATATACGTTAAATGCGCTGGAGATACGGCAGGCATACGTTCTAAGTATTTTTTGGATGTAGACGTAATACATAACCAGATGGGATGACCGAATGAGTTGAGCATCCACTGCCCATTAGTAGGTTGTGGGATTAGAATCCCTGGGTTTGAACCCTGGCCAAGTCAAACCATTTACTTAAAAATTGATATGAAAGTTGAATTGCTGCTAGCCCGACGCATTTTTAACAGTTTCAACAACAACAATAAATTGTTCAAATCAGGGGCGAGAGATTTTCAGGCACAGGCGGGGACAATCAGTAATGATTTGTTTATATTTGGCCTAATGGTAGCTGGCTTGTTAAATGCAATACCCGAGCCTATCTCAGTATCTGCTTCCAATCAACTCTCCAATTCAGACAAGTGAAGGGAGACTATACGACGACAGTAAACGTATGACTATGTGTGTAGATACTTAATGGCCCTGTCACATTATGCTGTATTGCGTCAGCGTAGGCTGACATATGCTGTCATATGGCAGAATGTTGAACATGCTAAAAAATATGACTTATGCCAAACTTACCCATACCTTATCTCAGCATACACCAGTGGGCTTTATCGAATACTACTTATGCCAAACATACCCATAATGTACCCATAACTTGTCTCAGCGTACACCAGCGCACACCAGCATACACCAGCATACACCAAAGTGTTGGCAAAAAATCACATACCTCGTCATACGCTAACACAATATGTCATAGGGTGACAGGGCCTTTAAAAGACTACTTATAGGCACTTGCCTTCACTGCCAATCTCTATTCCACCACTACCATCTGACAGGAATAGAAAACCCATTACATTCAGCAATTTTATAACTTTTGTTTTGGTACATTAGTTGATTGGGCAGGAGAAATTTCAATCACAGACAATTGGTCTTCCTCATTCCACTGCTCCTTGCTCTATCCTAATAATGGCGAGCGCCAGGCTAGGTAGTGAGTGACAAGTATCAATTTTTAAGTCATTGGTTTGACTCGACCAGGGTTTGAACCCGTGGATTCGAATCCCAAGACCTACCAAAACAGGAGGCGGACGCAGAACTCATTCGGCTATCCCGTCTGGATTAATGCCAAAAATGGGGTTTGAGGCCCGAATACCTCTGGAATACACATTGCTCGAGGGATAGCCGATGGTTGATGCATAGTTCAGAAATCCAAGCAAAACGACTCATCCCACATCACATTTGACTGAATATTTGTGATAGCATGAGGTTGTCCACAAATAATAATATTGTTGTGGAGGGTTTTTGTAAAATGGGAAATATTGCGCCTACGAGATCAGGCTTTGAACCCACACTTCTTTATTAGACTGCTAAAGCCCCAGTCACACATAGCTGGACGAGCCCCGGATTTTGAGGCGGACCACCCACAGACCAACGGCCCGGACTGTCCCGGACCACCACAGATAAAATCACTGTTTTCATCGATTTTTGCCTCGCAGTCACACTTTCCCGGACGAGCCCCGGACGAGCCCCGGACCAAAGGCCGGACTGCCCCGGACCGCCCCAGACCACCCCATACCACCCCCGGACTACCTCCAGAACGGCCCCGGACGAGCCCGGACTGGCCCGGACCGGCCCCTGACTAACCCGGACGAGCCCAGACCCCCCCCGGAATGCCCCGGACCACCCCCGGACTATCCCGGACCACCCCCGGCTGTCCGCGAGTGGTCCATGGCTAGGTCGGGGGTAGTCCGGGACAGTCCGGGGATGGTCCGGGGATGCTCCGGGTCAAACCGTAGCTCAAAATGACCCCAAACCACCCCCGGACAGGCCCGGTCCACCCCAGACCACCCCGGAATAGCCGGATCACCCCCGGACCACCCCCGGATCAGGCCAGACCAGGCCGGATTGAGCCCGGATCGCAAAAATCCCCGGACTGCCCCGGATGTTTTAAACATTTTAAAACATCCGGGGCCGAGCCCGGACGGCGCCGGATGAGCCACGGATCAGGCCAGATCGGGGGTGTTGTCACGGACTAGCCACGGACGAGCCATGGATCACCCCAGATCGGCCCGGACCACCCTGGATGGTGGTCCGGAGCTCGTCCGGCCCCTGATCCGGGTATGTGTGACTGGGGCTTTAGGCTCGCTGATGCAATCATCCCATCCACACATATATGTCTAGGTGGCTCATTGCCTTAGAGGTCCAAACAGACTATTATAATCCTACTATTTATTGAAATATAACAAATTGAAGAAGAATTGATAACTTTTCAGTTTTGACAGTATGGACATGAGTCATTTTCGTTGTTGACCAACATTTATTTAAAGATGCATAGTTCAATGGTTTTGAGTTTCTGTCATTTTTCTTAGATAAATATATCAAATTGATTTTCATAATCTGTCATACTTTAGTTTGAAGTAATTTGATTTTAAATGGCTATGGTTTTTTAAAGGTATTTTAAGTGCAAACGTAAAATTAGTTTTGGCAAGCACACCAAATATCTGACACCACAGGTTTAGCAATAACAGGTTCTATTAAATTGACTCAGTGTTCCCTTCATATGTGCCAACAAATGCCTAATATGTGCATCAATATCTAAGTTACATTTATGTAGAATCGATTCAAAGTAATTACTGTCGTTTTGAAAATTTGATGCGTCATCGTACTATGCAGCTTTAATTACTTTGTAAAGGCTGGAATCTTGGCAGGGAAAACTAGTCAGTTAGGTCTCTGGTCATAGTCACCTCCATTGGGACAAGTGGCCTACCTGACCTGCTGACAGGTCACATGACTTGTGACAGTGCACACTCATAGTGACTTTATAGTGCTTCCCCACATTAAAATCAGACCTGATATAACATTCAATCACATTATCCTGACATTGAGCCAACCAGTCCTTGCCCTATCCTATTAATGTCGAGCGCCGGGCTAGGAAGCGACAAGAATCCATTTTTAAGTCATTGGTTTGACTCGACTAGAGTTCGACCCCATGGGTTCAATTCCCACGATATACAAAAATGAGAGATGGAGGCTCAACTCATTCTGCCATCCCGTCTGGTCAGAGGTGCTTTACTAATGTAGTGAAAACATGGCTGCTGTCTGCATGTGTCATGCGGTTGTAGCGAATATTTCTTGTGTGGTGACCCTGGAATGAAGCTAAAGATTCTGCAGGGGTAGGTGGCGCCACCCCGAGGTGACACTTTTGACTCAACCCGCCCTCCTTGTATATATATACATATATATATATATATATATATATATACAGTAGAACCTCTCTAAATCGATCGACATTGGGACCGACTTTAAGTGGTCGATTTAGGGAGGTGGTCGATTTAGTGATTTAGAATATGGTTACAATGGTATTGTTGGGACCTGAGTAAAGCAGTCGATATAGGGGAGTAGTCGATCTGTCGAGGTGGTCGGTTAGAGGGGTTTTACTGTATATATGTGATGTATAACACATTATGCGAGTATACTGATATGTAAGGGTTAATTATTATTATTATTTGTCATACTCTGTAAGACCAACACTGTACCGGTGGCTCCACCTACCCCCTTTGCCTCCACCGGATGTAGACCAGTGTCAGTCGCATTTTAACAACAACAACAATATATAGAACAATATAACAAACAAACTATATAGTTTGTTTATTGAGGTTTAAAAAGTCACCATGAGTGTGCACTGTCACAAATCGGTACCCATATCTGATATGACCTTACATGTTGCCAACAACCAACCAAGTTTTTGAGATTGTACATGTTCTAACAACACCTATGAATATGATGATATCAGGATGCGTACCCACTTGTAACAGGGCCCACTTTTGGTGACTTTATAGTGCTGCCACACTGAGTTTATTTGCTGTTTGTTGAGGTTTGCATCTTCTAAGGTCATTTCAGTATAGGTACAGACTTGTAAAAGTGCACACTCATGGTGACTTTGTAGTGCTGCCGCATGTAGAGACCAGGCCACCAGCACAATGTTCTTCACAGTCACATTACCCTGATACTGAGCAAGCCAGTCCTTGTTCTGTCTTATTAATGCCGAGTGCCAGGCTAAGTAGTGACTAGATAAAAGATTCACCCCATACTTCTAGTACAGGGGTGAAGACCAGCCTTATATAAATATGGGCGAATATAGCGTTAGTATGGAACAAGAAGTAGAATGCCTGGCACCAGTGTCAAATGGTTACTTATATCAGAACAGAGTTGGTGAAATGGGAGAGAATGCAAAAAGACAAGATGGCGGCCAGAGGACGCCATCGATTTCACTTTTAAATTGCATTAAAGTATATGTTTTATTATATTTTCCAACTCAAAAGTAGCGGGTAAATATGAAGACATATACAAAGAATAAATGTTGCTTCTTAGAGTGTGAAATTAGGCTCTCATAAAGACTCAGTTCATTAGCCCGATCTTTCGAACGTTTTTATATAATGCTGGTTTTCACCCGTGCACTATGAGTACCAGGTGAATCTTTTATCTAGGTAGTGACAAGTATAAATTTGGTAAGTCATTGGTTTGAGTCGGCAAGGGTGCAAACTTCTGAACTTCCACGTGGGAAACCTGTGCTCTACCGATTCGGCCATGTTTGGAATATATGCACTAGATAATTTATTATGTGGATATAAATAATGGCAGCCCCCCTAAATGTTTCTCTCTAACCACCTTAACCTTCATGATATTCACTGCGGAGTGGGCATTCTCTCCTCCAAGCCTCCTCTACACCATGAGCCAAGGGTCATTCTGCTCACTTTCAAAATAGCCACTATATATATATATATATATATATATATATATATATATATATATATATGGGTCACTCTCCTGAAAACTGGTTAGCATGGGAAGGTATTTTAAAACATCAATAAACAAACTTCCTACTTATGTTTTTCCTTATACTTTTCATATTCATGTTCAGATTTGATGTAAGATATAAGGGAAATAAAATAAACTGTGTGCAACTTTGGTATTTTAGTTATGAAGTGTTTTTGTACAACAACAAAAACATTTTATAGTCAGCCATTTGTAACATGCCACATGGGACATGGTTGAATCCTTACTGACATCTTGTATTGCATTGATATATCAAACAAAATAGTTCACAAATCAAAAAGGAAGTATTTATTAACATGTATGCATGCTTAAATTTTAAAAACTAGTTATTTGATGTCTTCAGAAATAACATTACAAATTTCCATCAGAGATGTAACCAGTGGTGTCTGGATGCCACACAAAAATTGTACACTACTTATTCAGTGAATAAAGCAAGACTGGGAATTACTTTTTTTAAATCAGTATAAGCACTACATATTTCTGTATATTATGCCATGATTAATATGCTTCTAAATATGAAATTATTTAATTCTGCATAGATTTTTATTAAGCAGACTGTGTGGTGTCATAAACATGTGTTACATCTGGGCAACACATGTTATACTGCCATACGACATAGCTTAATCATTGACTATACCTTTATCTTTTATCTCATCAATTTATATTTTACATAGATGTAAAGGGGAGATTTCTAGCTTTCATTTGCAGCCAAAATATTAAAAATTAAAATATTAGATTTTAACTTTCCATGTGACACTTCTGGCCAGTTTTCAGGAGAGTGACCCATATATATATATATATATATATATATATATATATATATATAGGCAGATAGCTGGCTGTGTACACTGGGAGGAAGTGCTGTGGTCACCAGAGGCGGGCCACCAATTTCCGCAGCGAAATGACGCACTTGGCCATGTCTCGGCAACTAGAGCCGGTCACGTGCGCGCACACCAATGCGCATGTGACCCTGCGCAGGCCCATCTCCTCACCCCAGATCTATTCACTCATATGAGACGCAATACATGTGGGGAGATGAGCTCTCGTGTAGACGCGCTCTCGTGCACAACCAACTTGGGTTGGGCTCCTACATTACCTTTCTCTCAACCCCCTCACACTGCCCCGCACCCCCTCCTTGATTTCCCCGACAACTACCCACCGGAAGTCAAGTCCTGGCCGGATGGGACCACCTGTGTGTGGCAGTACCCCATGCAGTGCTGCAGATGTGCAGCCTTCAGCATGCTAATACGGTTGAAAACTCCCCAAAAACAAAAACAACCAACTCGTGCTCACTGCATGGAACTGTTTTCTTGAAGATTTATACTGCCTATCATGGATAAGTCTGAATAGACTTGTTTTCACCATTAGTCAGTTTATCGATAGAAAGCACGAGCCTACACTTTTACCGACCCAAGTGATTTTTAACCTCCCACAGCACACAGA
This sequence comes from Branchipolynoe longqiensis, assembly GCA_030323885.1. Classification (NCBI taxonomy): domain Eukaryota; kingdom Metazoa; phylum Annelida; class Polychaeta; order Phyllodocida; family Polynoidae; genus Branchipolynoe; species Branchipolynoe longqiensis. The sequence goes on from CM059188.1 coordinate 113,703,715, forward strand.
CATGGTATGAGAGCAACCGGCCTTTGATGGCGCTGTAAGTTATACACAGCAGTGGAAATCCAAATTGGTAGAGGTGGGGGCACAGGGAATCGAACCACCGACCTTTAGATCAGGATGTCTGGCCTAAAAAAAAGTCAGTGACACTCTAACCACTCTGTCACAGAGAACTTTTGATGACGTAATGACTAGTCCGACTGCAGGGACAGAGGATAACAGAGATGGAAGGGGACGTGCTTTATTTGGGTTTATGTCCTAATAACATGCGAGGTCATGTTAGGATTTGTAGCGACCCACAGTGATGGCTGCTTTAGAGAGCTGCCACTATAATTGATTACCATGCTACCATCATTATGATCCTATACCCGGCTCAATCATAATACCCTGATATCAGATTGATAAAGTGATATCGTAATGGCGTTGCGCACTGCAGGGTGGAAAGCATTATGTCGAGATGTTCTTCTGAAATTTCTGTGCTTTTGAAATTCTTTTGTTCATGGAAATCATTCCTGGTAGAATTTAGGGTGGGAACTCATTGACTCAATATGTGGCTACTAGTGGGTCTGCTCGCCAGGACCACGTTCAGGGCGCGCCTCCGAGTCGACTCTGAGGCGGCTCCTCAACATCTTTTTGGCCTATTTGCATTCAGGGTGTGCCTCAGATTTGCTTTGGAGACATCTGACTTTTCAGGTAGGAGGCTAAAAGTGCCCCCAAAATGGCCACCGGAATCAGTGGCTTCAGCCAATCAGAGCTGTTCTTTTCAATTGCAAATGGCTGCACCCTATGGAGGCTGCCATTTTCGAGGCATCCGACAGCAAAAGTCATTCAAACTAGCGCGACATCCAGAATATCTCCGAGGGAAAGCGAGGGGGCAGGAGAATGAACAGATGAGTGCAGGAACAGGAGTAGGAACAGGAGAGGGCAAAAGGAGAGGGAAAAAGAGAGGGAAAAGGAGGGGGAGCAGCAGAATGAACAGATGAGTGCAGGAACGGGAGTAGGAAGAGGAGAGGGAAAAGGAAGGGAAGGCGGAGAATGAACAGAAGAGAGCAGGAAGAGGAGAGGCTAAGGGAGAGGGATAAGGAGAGGAAGCAGGAGAGGGCACTGAAGGGGAGACAAGAGGGAGAGCAGAAGGAACAGGAAAGGGAACAGGAAGGGGGAGGGAGAGCAGGAAGAAGATGGATCCAGCACAGAAGGCTAGTTGGTTGGTTGTTGGAGTTTTACGTCCTGGCAACATCTAAAGTCATATCAGGACAGAAGGCGAGCAGCAAGAAAAGGACCTAGTGGGATAGGGGAGACAGAAGGGGAGATGGGAGTTTTTAAAGGAGGAATGGCCGAGTGGCGAAGCTCTGATTGCTTTAAAGTTTGCGTTAAAGGCATTTGTGAATATCGTTTTGCAGGCGGTCATGTCAGTGGCCGTGTTTGGAGTCGACCGCAGGCAGAGCGGCATGAGACTGTTAGGTAAACAACGGAGCTCGGCTTACAGCTTCGTCTTGCCGTTATAAAAAAAAGGGCATTCACATAGCGAGACGCGGCCCCTGTAGGTTGCTGGTTGTTGGAGTTTTACCTCCTGCCAACATCTGAGGTCATATCAGGACGGCTATTGAATTGTGACAGTGCACACTCATGGTGATTTTATAGTGCTGCCCCACTAGGAAATCAGGCCACTGGCACTATAAACTGATATCCCACTCAGTGACATTATCCTGACAATGAGCTAATCAGTCCTTGCGCTATCCTATTAATGCAGAGCGCCAGGCTGGGAAGTGGCTAGTATCAATTTTATAAGTCATTCGTTTGACTCAACCGGGAACCAAACGTTGGTTCGGATGTCGGGGTTAAGACGTAGGAAGTGCGGTTCATGCCTTTGCCTTGTATTGTCGGGTAGGAGGTACAAGCGGAAGCAACTCCACGTACCGACAAAAGCTTGCTGTACCGACAAAACTGAAGCATGCGAGAAAAACCTGCTGTAGCGGCAAAACTGTACCATGTGACAAAAACCTGCTGTATTGAGAAAAAAGTACTGCTGTACCGACAAAAATTGCACCAAGCCATAAAGCACTACTATGTGGACAAAACTGCACCACGCAAGAAAAAGTGCTGTGCCGACAAAACTATACCGCGCCGAGAAAAACCTGTTGTACCGTCAAAACTGTACCGCGCCGAGAAAAAACATGCTGTACCGAGAAAGCTGTACCGCGCCGAGAAAAGCTTGCTGTACCGCCAAAGCTGTACCACACGGAAGAAAGCCTGCAGTACCGACAGAACTGCACCTAACGACAAAAGCCGGCAGTACCGACAAAACTGTACCGCGTCGAGGAAAGCTTGTTGTACAGACAAAACTGCACCATCTGAGAAAAGCCTGCTGTACCAACAAAACTGCACCGCTTGACAAAAGCCTGCTGTACCAACAAAACTGCACCGCTTGACAAAAGCTCGCTGTACTGAGAAAACTGCACCATGTGAGAAAAACATGCTGTACCGACAAAACTGCACCATGTGACAAAAGCTCGCTGTACTAAGAAAACTGCACCATGCCAGAAAAACCTGCTGTACCGACAAAACTGCACCGCTTGAGAAAAGCTCGCTGTACTGAGAAAACTGCACCATGTGAGAAAAATATGCTGTACCGACAAAACTGGACCGCGTGACAAAAGCTTTCTGTACTAAAAAAACTGCACCATGCGAGAAAAACCTGCTGTACCGACAAAACTGCACAGCATGACAAAAACCTGCTGTACCGACAAAATTGCACCGCATGACAAAAGCTCGCTGTACTTAGAAAACTGCACCATGCGAGAAAAACCTGCTGGACCGACAAAAATTGCACTGCATGACAAAGCGCTGTTGACAAAACTGCAGTGCATGAAAAAAAGCCTCCTGGACTGACAAAACTATCGCACGCCAAAACCCTGCCTTACCGACAAAACTACATCGACAAAATTTTGTCGCACCGAGAAAACCCCACCGCACTAGAAAATCTCCTTCAGTGTGCAATGTCACAAGCCGGTACCCGCAGACCTGTGCACCTTCCGGATTTTTCCGGATTTGTTCCGGATTGCAAGGGTAAATACGTAAATACGGTTTCTTGGCCGTTGTTCCAGAAATTGGTGTATTTTTTATCACACTAAAAGTTACTAATCGCATCTGTACAAATACTGAAAGTCTCTGAAAAAAATACTGAAAATGACTTTGAGAATACTGAGAGTGTTTTCCCCGGGTGCACAGGTCTGTAATAGGCTTGTGGTTTTGTGTTTATTTTTCATTGTAAATGTGTTACTGAAAGTCATTCAAGAATACAGAAAATAGCTTTGACTATACGGAAAGGTGCGAGATCGGGTGCACAGGTCTGTACCCGTCCTGATATGAACATAGATGTTGCTATGACGTAAAACCCCCAAAAAACAAATCGACGTCCACTAACACACTCCTACAAACGCTGAAATACACTCACCCACTCCCGGGGTCGCTGTTTCAGTTCTCCGCCAGTTTTAGTTCTCCGCATCGCTTCTGCACATGCGTCAAAATCAAACAGCATCGTCTGCGCATGTCTCAACATCGAGCCAGATTCAAACCGTCCCGATCGCCGCAAATCGCTGCACTTATAGTGTCACTATGTGTACAGCTATGTGTGTTCTTGAGTTGCCCTAGACATAAGAGGCACTGAACGCACATGTATACATGTGCATTCTGCATGGTATATTTGTCCATGTGTTGATGGGTGTCGTGGCCTATTCAATGCTGTTGGTTGTATTCAGGCACTTATTGGTAGCTAGAACTAGAACTAAAATGTTATTACTAGTACTTACCAATTTAATAACTGTGGCACTGGCTATATATCATTCTTGAAAATTATTTCTTTTTAGGAGAATTTACAAACCCCTTTTAGACCTATCCTAGTATGCTATATTAGTTAATGGCTGAAATAAATGGATTATTACGCACATTTTATTTTACTTAAATGGATCCGTCAAAAACTAATGTTTTTAGATATTTTTCCAAAACATAACTTAGAAATATGTCTACAGGACGCCATTTATTCTATATGAGCCTTGACACCCCTTTCCTAAAAACATCACAGGGATGTAAGGAGTTGATTGAAACAGTATTTTAGTGAAAAAACTTATGATAGAGTATATTAATAGGCACTTCTTTGATGAAAGTCCAGGATTTCTGGCATACCACAACCTTCGCGACCTTTTGACCTCTAGTGACCTTGAGGTTCATCCGATCAGAATCTACTCTGCTTATTGTTTTAGGCTACATCCATACCAAAAGAATGAGTGGTAATTTGTTGCAGTAGAGTCTTGCGTTGTGATGATATACTAGATTTAGTTTCCCCTACCACGGAATTAGGCGGCAGGTGTCGTTACAGCCTATCGTAAAAAAACGGTGACTACCGAATTTGTGCAATACATTCAAAGTGTCCAAATTCACTTTTCAGATGTCCAAGACCCCTAAAGACATAATCCAAGTGTCAACAATTTTATAGCAGGGGTGTCACATCAAAACCCTTAATTTGCACATTTTCTGGTTGTGGATCCCAGACTATTGATGATGCTGTTCGATTTTGATGCATGCGCAGAAGCGATGTGGAGAACAGAAACTGGCGGAGAACTGAAACCGCGACACCGGCATGCATGATAATTGATATGCTACTCTCAGATCTTATACTGCACCAATCTGCAAGTTAGTAGTTATACCTGTAAAACTGATACTTATAGTTATACATGTACAAGTTATACTTATACCTGACTATGTGGGTAAGCATGTATGTGTTTGTTGGTAATTTATTTATTTGTTTAAAGTTGCATAGTCCAATGCTTTTCAGTATCTGCCATTTTTCTGGGATAAATATATTAGATTGATCGCTATAACTTACCTTAGTTTAGTTTGAAGTAACGTTTATTTTAAATGGCTAACTTTTGAGTGTAAACATGGCAAATTAGTTTTGGCAAGCATGCCAAAAGTCTGACACTATAAGCCTCTGCAGTAACATGTTCTATTCAATTGACTCAGTATTCCCCTCTCTGTAGCGACAAATGCTTAATAAAGCCCCAGTCACACATACCCGGATCAGGGGCCGGACGAGCCCCGGACCGCCATCCGGGGTGGTCCGGGGCGATCCGGGGTGATCCGTGACTCATCTGTGGATCGTCCGTGCCGACACCCCCTGATCCAGCCTGATCTGTGGCTCGTCCGGCGCCATCCGGGCTCAGCCCCGGATGTTTTAAAATGTTTAAAACATCTGCGGTGGTCCGGGGGATTTTGCGATCTGGGCTCAATCCGGCCTGATCCAGGGGTGGTCCGGGTATTTCGGGGGTGGTCCAGGGTGGACCGGGCCTGTCCGGGGGTGGTCCGAGGTCATTTTGAGCCATGGTTTTACCCGGACCATCCCCAGACTATCCAGGACTACCCCTGGCCTAGCCACGGACCACTCCCGGACTGCCCCCGTAAGACCGGGGGTGATCCGGGAAAGTCTGGGGGTGATCCGTGATAGTCTGGGGGTGGTCCGGGGCAGTCCGGGGGTGGTCTGGCCTTGTCCGGGGCCGGTCTGGCCCAGTCCGGGGGCAGTCCGGGGATGGTACGGGGCGGTCCGGGGCTCGTCTGGGGCGAAAACAGTGATTTTATCCATGGCGGTCCGGGACAGTCCGGGCCGTTGATCCGTGGGTGGTCTGGCTCAAAATCCGGGGCTCGTCCGGCTATGTGTGACTGGGGCTTAAGTGCATCAATATCTAAGTTAAATACATAGTCAAGTCTAGATAATTATTTCGGTTTTGAAAATGTGATGCTTCATTGGATTATGCAGCTTTAATAAGTGCATCACTACCTAGGTTAGAGATGTAGAATCAAGTCTAGATAATTGTCTTGGTTTTTTTAATTTAAAAAAATGGTCATATTTAAAAGAAGTCTACCAGCACATCAGTCTTGAGTGTGTTACATTAATATGAAGTAGGCACACATAACTTCAAAGCGGGTGTGAAAAGATACCGCCCCCATTTGCCCATGGCAGGTCACCTTGCAGACATACCTTTCATCGGGCTCTGAACACACTTCTCTAGAAACTCTAAAGGCCTAGTCACATACACGTTGGTGAACGTAGTTGAACGTAGTTGAAGGTAGGATAGATAAACGTGGGTGAAACGTCCTATCACTACATTAAACTACATTAAGGTACAGCAGGTTTTGGTTGATCACCCACCTAATAGTATGGATAAATACGTTACGTATGAATCCCGGTACATCCAACTATATTCAACTATGTTGAACTATGTTCAACTACGTTACCCTCCACTACGCTCAACTACGTTCAACTTTGACCACTAACGGATATGTGACCATGGCAGAACTACCAAGGTTTTGTGCGGGTCAAAGTATGCTAGAGTATGCTGTAGTACAGTATGAAGTATGCTAGAGTATGCTAGAATATGCTAGAGTACGCTAGAGTATGCTAAAGTAGGTTATCATCACAGAGGCTACTTCTGCCTCAAATGTACCTCTCTTTTGAACATGTCGAAAGCTTAAATCGGAACTCACGGCCCACCCACGTTCTTATCTCATCATGGAGAAGTATGGATGCCGGTATGTTCAACTACGTTCAATTATATTCAACTACGTTCAACTACGTTCAACTAGGTTAACCTCCACTATGTTCAACTACGTCCACTAACATGTATGTGACGGGGCCTAGAGTACACTAGAGTACATTAAGAAGTACCCTAGAGTACACTAGAGTACGCTAGAGTATGTTATCATCACGGAGGCTACGTCTGCCTCAAACATACCTCTCTTTTGAACGTGTCCAAAGCTTAAATCGGAACTCACTGCCCACACACGTTCTTATCCCGTTCTCATCATGGAGAAGTATGGATGCCGGAACGTTCAACTACGTTCAACTACGTTCAACTACGTTCAACTACGTTCAACTACGTTCAACTACGTTCAACTACGTTCAACTTTGTTCAACTACGTCCACTAACGTGTATGTGACCAGGCTATTACACTCTCCGACAAATTCCACACAGGCTTCTATTCTGATGGTTCAAATCCCAGCTGAGTCAAATCAATGACTCACAAATTGATACTTGTCGCTACCTAGCCTGGTGCTCGGTATTAATAGGATATGACAAGAACTGGTGAGCATAAAATCAGGATAATGTGACTGTGTGGGATATTGGGTGCTGGTGCTGGTGGTCTGGTCTCCCGGTGGAGTGGTGCTGTAAATTCAGCATGAGAGCACATCGTTACAGGTCAGTACCCATCATGCTATGACCTTAGAGTTTGTTGGTTGTTGTTTTACATCCTAGCAACATCTAAGGTCATATCAGGACGGGTACCGACTTGAGACAGTGCAAACCCATGGCGACTTTATAGTGCTGCCCCACTGGAAAATCAATCTGTCGGCATGATGACCCGATATCCCACTCAGTCACATTATCCTGACACCGAGCTAACCAGTCCTTGACGTATCCTATTAATGCTAAGCGCCAGGCTAGGAAGTGACAAATATCAATTTTTAAGCCATTGGTTTGACTCGAACCTAATTCCCGACCTTCCGCACACGAGGTCACGCGCTCTACCGATTAGGCCACCGCGCCCGGTTATGACTTTAGATGTTGCTAGTATAATATAAAGTGACACAAACAACCAGGTGAAAGGCACACAGATTAAGTGGCGCCGCGTTTGTCAACCAGAGCAAGGCAGCTTCTGCAGTGGCCGGTGTGAGATAGTATGGTTGGTTGGTTGTTGGAGTTTTACCTCCTGGCAACATCCAAGGTCATATCAGGATGTGTGCCCACTTGTGACAGCATACTGCTTGTGGTGGCTGACTGACTTCTTATGAGAGTTATTACATGACAATAGGTTTCAAGTCTTCGCCATTCTGATTAGTAGAAGGCGAAGTGTAAGCGCATTTAAAGTTGCATAGTCCGATCGTTTTAAGTTTCTCTTATTTTCTGAGATAAATATTGTCGTGGGGGTGATGAAAATGGGAAATATTGCACCTAGAGTGGGACTCGAACCCACATCTCTTTGCATACAGGTGTAGCAGGAAATCGCAAACCCTGTAAATCGCAAACCCCCACTTGTGATTTCCTAGGAAATCGCAAACCCCCCCATGCCATATATGGGCATGGGGGGTTTGCGATTTCCTAGGAAATCGCATATCCCCCCTGGAGATCGCAAACCCCCTGTCATGGTATAAAACCCCTGCCCGATCGCAGCCCCTGCCGTGAAGACAGTTGACTAAGCATTTATTTTTGTAAAATAAATTAAAACACTTTCAGTGGATCGATTAAAAATATCTTAATGCGCGATTGAAGAGGAAGATCTGAAGTATTTAATGTAACCTAAGAGCAATTTATGCTGAAAGTATTAAAACCAGAGATAATAGTGAAAGTTGGGATATTCTGAGTGTCAGTGCAATCTTCATACAGAAAAAGTGAAATATCTATGAAACTTACACCACCTAGACACAAACCGCTTGAAACACATATAGAAAACATATACAATGAATAGATTATATTAAATTTATATGGTTAGGGTTCTGGATTTCTATTAATCTTTAATAGACACTGGCAGTGTGTATTCGTTCTGCAGCCGAGCTGAGCTTGTTTACAACCTCTGCGCATGCGCAGAAGCCACGACAGGGGCGGCGAATTTAGGGTTAAATTGGTCAAATTTCACTTATTTGGTTACCAATTTAACCCTAAATTCGAAGCGTTATTAAGGCTACCGCCGCATTGGCGGCGATATTACTAGTTATTTTTTCGAATCGACGAACGTAAAGTAAACAAATCGCCGCCGCCGCCAGTATGGCAAGGGAGGTCGATGCGGCGGCGGCGATGTGTTTACTTTACGTTCGTCGATTCGAAAATATAACTATTAATATCGCCGCCAATGTGGCAGTAGCCTTAAGGAGGGTTCGAATTTAGGGTTAATTTAATGAAATTTCACGATTTGAGTATATAATTCTGTTAAATATGGTCGCATTGAATAGATTTGGCCCGAATCTGTCCCAAAACACAGGGGGGTTTGCGATTTCCAGGGGGGGTTTGTGATTTCCTAGTAAATCGCAAACCCCGGGGTGTGCAATTTCCAGGGGTTTGCGATTTACTGCCACACCGGGCCAGTGTGCTAACCATTGCACCACCTAGGCTCCCTGATATGAACACGCTCCCCACGCCTACCTGTCTATGTGGTTACTTGCCTGAGAGGTCAGTGCAGACCACTACACTCGTCCCCCTGGAATTGTAAGTCTTGTAATGCTTACAATTACATACATACAGGCAATCCACTAACACATACATACACAGGGTAGGTTCAACAACCATACAGCGCAAAGCTTGTACAGGATCCTGGTCACGGCACCAGTGTCATGGGGGTGATGAAAATGGGAAATATTGCACCTAGAGCGGGACTCGAACCCACATCTCTTTGCATTCCGGGCCAGTGTGCTAACCATTACACCACCTAGGCTCCCTGATATCAACACGCTCCCCATGCCTACCTGTCTATGTGGTTACTTGCCTGAGAGGTCAGTGCAGACCACTACAATATATTATGTTGATGGTTATATTATACTTATAATCTATATTGCTTTAGTTTGAAGCAACCTTCATTGTAAATGGCTAACCTAGGAGATATTTCAAGTGCAAACATTCAAAATTAATTTTGGCAGGCATGCCAAAAGTCTGACACCATTGGCTTCAGCAGTAAGAGGTTATATTCAATCGACTCAGCATTCCCTTGTGTGTGGTAACAAATGAAGAGTTCAAGCGCAAAACCATGTAAACACCAATCCAAAAATGGAGATAATATTATATCAACATTGGAATCAAACCCTCAAAAAGTTGTGTTTTTTATTCCGTCTTTTTTTGTTCATTGCTCCATAAGCATGTGATCATATGAAAAGTGGAATTAGTGAGAATTACAATTATTTTCAGGTAAAATACTTTTATTTAAATACATTTTTGGACTGGTGTTTACGTGGTTTTGCGCCTGAACTCTTCAAAATGAATGCTTAATAAGTGCATCAATATCTAAGTTATATATGTAGGATCAAATCTAGGTCATTGTTACCTACTACTTAGGTAATTTAATGAGAGTCGAGTGCATTAGTTCGGGGTGGTGCCGACAGGCGGCGGAGCTAACGGTTCTGCAGTGCCGCCGCGGTGCCGCTGGGGTGAAGCCGGGGTGTCAGGGTAAAACCAAGGTACCGTTGGGGTGCCGTGGGTGCCTGGTGCCGGGGTGGTGCCGGGGTGGTGCCGGGGTGGTGCCGCGGGTGGTGCCGCGGGTGCCTGGTGCCGGGGTGGTACCGGGGTGGTGCCGGGGTGGTGCCGGGGTGTTGCCGGGGTGGTACCGGGGTGGTGCCGGGGTGATACCGGGGTGGTGCCGGGGTGGTGCCGGGGTGTTGCCGGGGTGGTGCCGGGGTTGTGCCGGGGTGGTGCCGGGGTGGTACCGGGGTGGTGCCGCGGGTGCCTGGTGCCGGGGTGGTGCCGGGGTGGTGCCGGGGTGGTGCCGCGGGTGCCTGGTGCCGGGGTGGTGCCGGGGTGGTGCCGCGGGTGGTGCCGGGGTGGTGCCGGGGTGGTGCCGGGGTGGTGCCGCGGGACGTGGGGGTGAGACGGCCGAGTACAGGCGGGTAGCGGCGGGTCGTGTATACAGAAGAGGAGGGTGCGACTGTGTGTATTGAGTCTGGGGAGATGTAGAGTGTGAGCAGGCAGCTGACGGCCCGCATTCTGACCAGCCTAGACGTAAACACAAACCCTGCAGCACAGACACCAGCACTCTGTGTACATCCCCGCACGTCCAGGGTCCCGGTCCCGTCAGTACCCGCCCGCCGGGGATGGGGCGGCGGCGGGGCTGCGGCGGCGGGGGATGTGGGGGGTGCTGGGGGAGGTTGGGTGGGGGGAGGCGTGGGATTGGGTGGCAATGGGATGGGGCGGGTGGGGTGAATGTGGAGGAAGTGGTGGTGGGGGGGGGGGGTGTGGGGGTGGGCAGGTGGGGGGAGTGGCGGGGGTGGGAAGTGTGTGGTGAGGGTGGGGCGGGGTGGAGAAGAGAGCTGGGGTGGGGTGGGGTGGGAAGAGGTGGTGGGGCGGTGCGGGCGGGGGTGACGGTGAGGGGGGGGGGGGCGTGGCGGTTAGATGGGGCGGGATGCGGGGGGGGAAGAGGTGGGGGGCGGTGCGGGCGGGGGTGACGGTGGGGGGCGTGGCGGTGGGGTGAGATGCGGTGGGATGGGACAGGTGGGATGGCTAGGGGTGGGATCGGTTGAAAGTGGGGGAGGCGTGGGGTGGGGAAGCGTAGGGGTGGGGGGTGGGGGGAGGGGTGGCGGTGGGGTGGCGGTGGCGGAGGGGTGAGCGCACAGACAGGCCCGGTATATGCACATCGACCTGCTCAGCAGTACTCATGACTGCACGTTGGTACTCATTATTACTCATGACTGACTCATAACTACTCAATAATACTCATTAGTATCAACGACTACATTTTACTTCTGAGTACTACCCATTATTACTCTTTTATTTTTTTCTTTGTTTTTTGATGGCGTGGTTATACTGTCAATAGCATGTAAGTTTGGATGATCGAGCTTGTTTTCAATGCTGGGCAGTTATAGTTTTGTGTTTCTTAAAGTTATATCTTGGGTTAGTGATATATGTTAGTGTTTTGGGGTTTTATTGGGAAGAGTTTTCCACTTTTTTTTCTACTTAATTCTATACTAGCCTACTCTATTTAGATGTTATAGGCTTGTATGTAATAGGTGGTTGGGTTATGTTTGTTTGGATTTGGTTTGATTATATTGTTGGTGTACATGTTATCTGGCTTTTATATTTCCGGGTTTCCCATCATGGGTTGTCCAGCTGGTGGGCCGTGACATATCACATGCCCCCTTGTGGTGCAGCTTAGTTGGGGTTTCCTGGTTTTATTTTGCACAGATATTTTTTATATGTTTTTAGGTCAGGAATTTGTCTTTCCTTCACCGTTTGTGTATTCCATACTTTGGCAGCCATTTTCAGTGTGCTTCTGTCGTGAGCTTTGATTTGGCTTCTGGTCTGCCTTAGTAGTGGTGCATTGTTTGCTCTGGTGTTCCTTAGTGGTTGGATTAGATGTTTATTGTCCTGGCTATATCCATATGCTAATGTTTTTAGGTGGATTATTCTTCTGTTTTCTAGTAGCTTTACTTTATTTCTTTTGTGCAAGTCATAGGTGGGGTGTAGTTTGTCTATGCTTAGGCAGATTTTTAGAGCTCTATTTTGTAGTATTTGCAGTTTTTTAGTGGCTCTTTTTTAACACCTATGTAGATTAAATCCCCATAGTCAAAGTAGGGGAGTACCATACTTTTGAAGATCTTTATTGGCATATCTGGTGTCATATAGTTTCTTAGATTTGGAAATAGCCACAGTTTGTGGTTTATTTGTTAGATGATTTTTGTTATACACAGATTGTAGTTTAGCTGGTTGTCTAGCTCTAGGCCTAGGTATTCATAGTGAGTTACATTTTCCAAGGTTTTGTTTCCTAGCTTGCAGCGTAGGTTTCTTTCTGGTTCTGTTCTATGTGAGAAAAGTACTGTTTTAGATTTATTTGTGTTGATGGTTATTTTATTGGACTCACACCAGTTGTCTAGCTTCAGCAAGAGGTTGTCTAGCTTGGTTGTTACTTCCTCTACTGTGCTTAATTCTGCATATATTACAGTGTCATCGTCATATAGTTGGAGACATTCTGTCTCTAGCCATTCTGCTGGGTCATTTATGTATAGTATGAAGAGTAATGGTTCCAGGACTGATCCTTGGGGTACATCACATGTGACAGTGTTCTGGTCTGACAGTGTACCATTCACTTTTGTTATTTGTTGTCTGTTGTTTAGGTAGCATTTTACCCAGTTTATTGACTTGGAGTTAATGCTCATGGTGTTTAATGTTTTTAGTAGTATGTTGTGGTCTACTGTGTCAAAAGCTTTGCTGAAGTCAATGAAAGCTGCTCCAACTAATTTCTTTTGGTCCATTGATGCCAGTACATCCCTTGATAGGTTTGCTATTGTTTTTGATGAGGAGTGTAATTTCCTGAAACCTCCTTGTATATTGTTTTTTTCCAGGTGGTCATTTATGTGCCTGTGGAATATTTTTTCAATTAGCTTGCCTAGTGTTTGCAGAATTCATATTGGTCTGTAATTCCCCATGTTTTGCCTGTCACAACTTTTGTAGATGGGGGTGATGGTTGCCATCTTCCATACGGTGATAAAGTGCCCCTGTTCAAAGGATATATTGAACAGGTCCGTCCACCATGGAACTTGGGATGGCTTGGAATGCCTCTTTTAGTATTTTGGTGGGGATTCCATCTATTCCACTTGGTTTATTTGTATCTATGTCATTTATTTGCTTTGTTAGTTCTTTTAGGTCGGTTTTGTAGGTGGAGATTTTATCCTGGATATTTTCTGATTTGTTTTCCCAGTTTCTTGTGAATTCTTTTGATAGTCTTTGGCCCACCATGGCAAATTGTGTGTTAAGTTTATTTGCCACAATTGTGCGTGTATTCCCTTTACTCTCCTGGAAGCTTATGCATTCCTCTCCGTTATTTTTGGGGAATAGCAGGTTTATATTTTTCCAAAACTAGTTTGTGTTGCTTCCCTAGTCCTCGTTTTGTTTTATTATATAGTACTTTTTTGCTGTCTTTACTGCTTTGAGGGAGTTGCTCGTGGCAGTATTATAGGCCCTTTTATCCTCTGGGACTTTTGTATGTTTAGCTTTGTTGCCTAGTTTTCGCTTTGTTGAGATGTGTGTCAGTAGTTCACTGTTTACCCATGGGTCTTGATATTTTTTGTATGTTTAGTTTCTTTCTGGGACACATCTCATGTAATGATTTTTTAAATTTCTGTGATGATGTTGCTCTAGTAAACATCAGCATTATCTCTGTTTTCTGTGAGGTTGTTTATGTTTTCATTTACGTGTATTCTTTTTTGCTTTGGAGAGTTTTCTTTTTTTGGAAAAGCTCTCTCTTTTGTGATTCCTTCTCCAGTTGGATTTGGATGCTCCTTGATCTGTTTGGGGTATTTTCGTTGTTCTGAGGGAGTGGGCCTTTTGGTTCCTTGTCTTGGTTTTTGCCTTCTGTCTGTTCTGGGTCAGTTGTAGTTTTTTTCCAGCACTTTTGCCTCTTTTTGTTTTTTCCCTAGACTGTAGGCTTTTGTCACTACTGTCCAGCCAAAATCACAGTCTGCTTCACTTAGCATGTCTGTTTTCTATGATTTCACCCTCTTTTTCTGGAATTCTGTGTTCGATAACACTTAGCTTTTTATCCTCATGTTTTGATGCTTGAGGTTGGGCTCGTAAGCCTAGTACACACCTCCCATATAGGATTCGCACACTAAAACTCGCGACTCGACCCGACCCGCTTAAAACTGAAAATGGGCCGATTCGTTTTTCGAATCGCGAATCGCAATAGTAATCGGCCGCTTTTAGCCCTAAAAACTGAGTTTTATACGCGAATCGCAATCGCTAGGTGTGCGCGGGAACTGCACACCAAGCGATTTTTGTGGGCGAAACGGGCAGTTTTCGATCGTATACGGGAGGTGTGTGCGCACAAACGGTAGGTGTGTACCAGGCATTACCGTGGATGTTTTTTCTTGGTCGATGGGCATTTCCTTCCCGTTGTTGGCATTGGTTTTTACACGTGTGTCATTTCTTTTTGTCTTTAATTTCTCATACTCTGCCTTATACGACGTGCATTCTATTTGCAGCGTGCTATAGGCTACCTGGAGTGCCTGTAGTTTGCTCCTGTAGTCATTTCGTTTTCCGTTGTTATTGTTTAGATTTTTCCGTCCTCATTTCCGGCGTCCTCAATTTCATTTCCGTCATTTCCGTCCACACGTTTTTTGTCTGCCTTTTCCTTTGCTAGTTCCTCCTAGACTGTTTGGATTACCAGCCTTATCATATTTTTTGGCCATTTGCTGGCCTCCATTTTCCGCTATTTCCGCTATGTTTTCCGGATTTTCCGTGCTTTCCTCCTTTCCCGCCATTTTTAACAGCTGGCTTTAGCTTGTTTTGTATATTCTCCTGGTTTTTGGTAGATTCCTCCTTCTAGGTGTTATGTTTGCATTCCTGGGTACGTATCCTGCAGTATCCTGGGATGTTTATGAGGAAGATCCACTTAATCTTGGTTATTATGCACTGTTTTGAACATTGGTACTCGCATTAATCAGCATTCACGCTTTCAGTATCCACCTCGGACCGCCCCGGCAAGTATCAATTTTGTAAGTCATTGGTTTGACTCAACCTGGAATTGAACTCATGATCTCCCACTAGGGAGGCCTGCGCTCTACCGATTCGACCAACGCGTCCAGTGGTGGTGCGGATTGAAACCCGGTGAAGGTCTGTCGGAGGGCTCAGTGTAACTGTGTTCTACCCCCATCACACCAAACTAGTTCTCAAAATGTCCGACCCCATTCTAAAACGGGCTGTGATCGGGGTAGAATGTGTAATACCCCCATCGCACTAACCTAGTTCTCAAAACGTCCGACCCAGTTCTAAAACGGGCTGTGATCGGGGTAGAATGTGTAATACCCCCATCGCACTAACCTAGTTCTCAAAGCGTCCGACCCAGTTCTAAAACGGGCTGTGATCGGGGTAGAATGTGTAATACCCCCATCACACTAACCTAGTTCTCCAAACGTCCGACCCAGTTCTAAAACTGGCTGTGATCGGGATAGAATATGTAATACCCCCATCACACTAACCTAGTTCTCAAAACATCCAACCCAGTTCTAAACCGGGTTGTGATCGGGGTAGAATGTGTAATACCCCCATCACACTAACCTAGTTCTCAAAACATCCAACCCAGTTCTAAAACGGGCTGTGATCAGGGTAGAATGTGTAATACCCCCATCACACTAACCTAGTTCTCAAAACGTCCGACCCAGTTCTAAAACGGGCTGTGATCGGGGTAGAATGTGTAATACCCCCATCACACCAAACTAGTTCTCAAAACGTCCGACCCAGTTCTAAAACGGGCTGTGATCAAGGTAGAATGTGTAATACCCCATCACACCAAACTAGTTCTCAAACATCCAACCCAGTACTAAATCGGGCTGTGATCAAGGTAGAATGTGTAATACCCCCATCACACTAACCTAGTTCTCAAAACGTCCGACCCAGTTCTAAAACGGGCTGTGATCGGGGTAGAATGTGTAATACCCCCATCACACTAACCTAGTTCTCAAAACATCCAACCCAGTTCTAAAACGGGCTGTGATCGGGGTAGAATGTGTAATACCCCCATCACACTAACCTAGTTCTCAAAACATCCAACCCAGTTCTAAAACGGGCTGTGATCAGGGTAGAATGTGTAATACCCCCATCACACTAACCTAGTTCTGAAAACGTCCGACCCAGTTCTAAAACGGGCTGTAATCGGGATAGAATGTGTAATACCCCCATCACACTAACCTAGTTCTCAAAACGTCCAACCCAGTTCTAAAACGGGCTGTGATCGGGATAGAATGTGTAATACCCCCATCACACTAACCTAGTTCTCAAAACGTCCGACCCAGTTCTAAAACGGGCTGTGATCGGGATAGAATGTGTAATACCCCCATCACACTAACCTAGTTCTCAAAACGTCCGACCCAGTTCTAAAACGGGCTGTGATCGGGGTAGAACGTGTAACCTTGGCCTTGATGCTACTTCCTTCATGCAATTGATGCCCGATTGCACCACGTCGTAACACGTACCTAGTACGATAGAAGTATGCCAATTCTGCTTATAGTCTGTTTGTAGTACATCCATCTCGTTTTAAGTACGTCTAATTGATGAACGAGATGGTCACCAGAAAATTTTAAGCAAGGTCGAAGTTCTGGGGCACCCTTCCGTCCTAGCCAGTCCATGCAGTTAATAACAAAAGTTTGTAAAACGTTGCTACTACATTCACTCTGTTCACACACAGTTTGACCCCGTTCGGCAACATTTTCAAGAATCTAATAAGAACTACTACATTGGTGTGATGGGTGTGTAAATTACTTGCAGGGAGCCACGTTCGCCTTGTCTGCCTCGGTGTGTTCAGTTGTGTTGTTTGATTGATTGATTGGTGGTTGCTTTACGCCGTGTCGGCAGCATAGGCCATATTCACGGTTGTGTTGTTGTTGTTTTGTGTATGTATTTTGTGGATGGGGTAACACACCTCTTCAAACTGTCATTAAACTGCCTGATAACAGAGGCTCATCAATCACAGTAGGTGATCCTTCACCCGGCCCGACCCTACGTGACTGACGGCGTTATGTGGAGGGAACGCCGGGTATGTGGGTCGGGATGGGGGGAAGGGGGGGGGGGGAGACTTCTCACTACGCCCCGCCCGGCCCCGATGTCGCAGTTTGAAAGGGTACCCGGTTTAAAACGTGTCCCCCCCGCCCAGCAATACGCATGCATCAAAGTCGAATGGCAAGCCTGAAATCTTGTCTGAATTTCTGGCTTGCTGAATGTCTGTGGAGGAGCTCAAGCCAAGATTCCTTCGGGAATCATTGCAGTGAATATGTTATGCTTGATATGATAGTATATATAATCCCCTGCACTAACACATTAACAAGAAATTAACAAGTTATTAAACATGGGTGCAATCTGAATCATGACAGAAATGCACGTGCATGCGCCTTGCCTAAAAAAAAACACGTTTTAAACTGGGGACCCTTTTAAACTGCGACACCGGCCCGGCCCACCCGCCCGCCGCCAGGTGTCGCGTCATTCAGTCGGCGGGTGGAGGGGGGCATGGCGCAAGGAGGGGGGGGGGCGTGGAGCGATGAGGGTAGGGGGGGGGCGTGGCGCGAGGAGGGGAGGTTGGCGTGGCGCGAGGAGGGGAGGGGGCGTGGCGCGAGGAGGCGAGGGGGCGTGGCGCGATGAGGGGAGGGGGCGTGTCGCGAGGAGGGGAGGGGGCGTGGCGCGAGAGGGGAGGTGGGCGTGGCGCGAGGAGGGGAGGGGGGGCGTGGTGCGAGGAGGGGAGGGGGCGTGGCGCGAGGAGGGGACGGGGAGGGGAGGGGGCGTGGCGCGAGGAGGGGAGGGGGGCGTGGCGCGAGGAGGGGGGGGCGTGGCGCGAGGAGGGGAGGTTGGCGTGGCGCGAGGAGGGGAGGGGGCGTGGCGCGAGGAGGGGACGGGGGTGTGGAGCGAGATGGGGAGGGGGCGTGGCGCGAGGAGGGACGGGAGGGGAGGGGGCATGGCGCGAGGAGGGGAGGGGGGGCGTGGCGCGAGGAGGGGGGGGGCGTGGCGCGAGGAGGGGAGGTTGGCGTGGCGCGAGGAGGGGAGGGGGCGTGGCGCGAGGAGGGGACGGGGGTGTGGAGCGAGGAGGGGAGGGGGCGTGGCGCGAGGAGGGGAGGGGGCGTGGCTACTGTGTTTTCTTTTTACTGGCGGTTAATTGAAATGTTATCGCGCTTTAACTCGGTGTGTGAAGCCCTGCGGTTGTGTGTCTCTGTTTAACGGGTGAGTGCCCAGCTCTAGAGCGCGGTTCCAACGCAAGAGTGAACTGGCTACCCCCCCCCCCCCCCCGACATCCCCACCTCCCCAACACCCCGCCAATTACAGACTGGGGTCGAACCGGACCGAACCGGACGCGGTGGCCGATTGGGTAGAGCGCAGGCCTCCCATACAGTAGATCGGGAGTTCCTATTCCCGATCGAGTCAAACCAATCACTTATACCTAGCCTGGCGCTCGGCATAAATAGGATAGGGCAAGGACTGGTTGGCACAGTGTCAGTGTAATGTGACTGAGTGGGATATCAGGTCATGCTGCTGGTGGCCTGATTTCCCAGTGGGTCAGCACTATAAAGTCGCCATGAGTGCACACTGTTACAAGTCGGTACCCGTCCTGATATGATCCTAAATGTTGCCGGGAGGTAAAATTCCAACAACCAACCAACCAACACGGCAGTTAACTGTCTAATCCCCCTTTCCCTAGGGGAGTAGGACGTACCTCCGGCGGTAGAGTGTCCACCTGTGAAGGTGTCGGTGGACCCATTTGCAGTTTGGGTTATTTTCTGTTCCAACCAGTGGTCCACAACCAGTTCATCAAAGGCTGTGGTATGTGCTCTCCGGTCTGTGGGAAAGTGGATATAAAAGACCCCTTGCTGCTTATTGGAAAGAGTAGCCCATATAGTGGCAGCGGGTTTCCTCCAAAGAAATATGTCAGAATGACCATAAGTTTGATGTCCAATAGCCAATGATAAAAATCAATGTGCTCTGGAGGAGTCGTTAAATAACATAACAATTACATTTTTTTAAATAATAATAATAAAATTGTAAAAACCTGTCCCGCCCAGACCCACCCAGACCCACCCTCCAATTATCCTAGACCATACTCCGACCAGCTTCCGACCTCTGACGGGGTCGAAGCGGTCCGCGACCCGGCCTTAGGGCTTGGCCAGGCGTCCAGCCGCCCTTATCGACCTATGCGCATTCGCTCCTGTTTGCTGATATCTGCTCAGGAGATTCAAAATGTTGGCCAGTCTTCAAATCTCAGTAAAACCAGTAATAGTCGAGACAAGCATTCATTGACTCCAGCACTCGCACGCATCCATGTACCGACCCGACTCACTCAGTGACATGACTCACTCACCGGCATGCCTCATTCATTCACCTGACTCACTCACTGACAATGAGTCATTCATTCACCTGACTCAGTCACTGACAATGAGTCACTCATCCACTTGACTCACTCACTGACTCACTCACTGAGATAACCCACTCACCCACCTGACTCACTGACATTACTCACTCATCCACCTGACACGTCCAATGATGTGAGTCACTCACCCACCTGACTCACTTACTCACACGACTCACTCATCCACCTGACTCACTCACCAACATGACTGACTCATATACCTTACTAACTTGAGTGACCCAATGGTATGACTCACCAAACCACCTGACTCAATCACTGACAATGAATCACTCATCCACCACTTGACTCACTCACTGACAATGAGTTGTGCATACACCTGACTCACTCACCAACATGACTCACTCATTAAGCTGACTCACTCATCAACATGACTCACCCACCCACCTGACTCAATCACTGACACTGAGTCACTCATCCACTTGACTCACTCAATGACTCACTCAATGACAATGAGTCGCGCATACACCTGACTCACTCACCAATGTGACTCACTCATTAACCTGACTCACTCACCAACGTGACTCACTCATTAACCTGACTCACTCACCAACATGACTAACTCACCCACCTGACTCAATCACTGACGATGAATCACTCATCCACCACTTGACTCACTCACTGACAATGAGTCGCTCATACACCTGACTCACTCACCAACATGACTCACTCATTAAACTGACTCACTCATCAACATGACTCACCCACCCACCTGACTCAATCACTGACACTGAGTCACTCATCCACTTGACTCACTCAATGACTCACTCAATGACAATGAGTCGCTCATACAACTGACTCACTCACCAACGTGACTCACTCATTAACGTGACTCACTCACTAACGTGACTCACTCATTAACCTGACTCACTCACCAACATGACTCACTCACCCACATGACTCAATCACTGACGATGAATCACTCATCCACCACTTGACTCACTCAATGACAATGAGTCGCGCATACACCTGACTCACTCACCAACGTGACTCACTCATTAACCTGACTCACTCACCAACGTGACTCACTCATAACTGACCACTCACAACATGCAACTCACCCACTGACCAATCACTGACAATGAATCACTCATCCACCCCTTGACTCACTCACTGACAATGAGTCGCTCATACACCTGACTCACTCACCAACATGACTCACTCATTAAACTGACTCACTCATCAACATGACTCACCCACCCACCTGACTCAATCACTGACACTGAGTCACTCATCCACTTGACTCACTCAATGACTCACTCAATGACAATGAGTCGCTCATACAACTGACTCACTCACCAACGTGACTCACTCATTAACGTGACTCACTCACTAACGTGACTCACTCATTAACCTGACTCACTCACCAACATGACTCACTCACCCACATGACTCAATCACTGACGATGAATCACTCATCCACCACTTGACTCACTCACTGACAATGAGTCGCTCATACACCTGACTCACTCACCAACATGACTCACTCATTAAACTGACTCACTCATCAACATGACTCACCCACCCACCTGACTTAATCACTGACACTGAGTCACTCATCCACTTGACTCACTCAATGACTCACTCAATGACAATGAGTCGCTCATACACCTGACTCACTCACCAACGTTACTCACTCATTAACCTGACTCACTCACCAACGTGACTCACTCATTAACCTGACTCACTCACCAACATGACTCACTCACCCACCTGACTCAATCACTGACGATGAATCACTCATCTACCACTTGACTCACTCACTGACAATGAGTCGCTCATACACCTGACTCACTCACCAACATGACTCACCCACCCACCTGACTCAATCACTGACACTGAGTCACCCATCCACTTGACTCACTCAATGACTCACTCAATGACAATGAGTCACTCATTCACCTGACTCACTCACAAACATGACTCACTCATTAACCTGACTCACTCACCAATGTGACCCACCCACCCACCTGACTCAATCACTGACACTGAGTCACTCATCCACTTGACTCACTCAATGACTCACTCAATGACAATGAGTCACTCATACACCTGACTCACTCACCAACATGACTCACTCATTAACCTGACTCACTTACTGACAAGGATCTACTCACCCACCTGACTCACCCATCGACCAAATTATGAAAATGATAATGGTAATGCTGATAATAATAAAATAAATAAAATTGGAACCACAAAACAATCAATTTACTTCAACGCGGAAATCTGTACACGGACGCAGCCCACTTGGGTATTGTGAGGATGGTGGTGCTTTAACAAAAATTGATTCATTATTTTTCAAACATTAGCCAATGCTAAAGGCCCAGTCAGACCTTATCGGACTGAGTATCAGACACCACAGGACAAAGAATTGTCTAGTCCGTTGGTACCGAAATGTACTGAAATGTACCAGATGAAATGGATGAAACGGATGCTAAACGGACATGGAACGTACATTAACGAATATCCACCGGATGCTAACCGGACGAAAACCGAATGCCAAACGGCCATACCGGATTGTTCACGGACGGGCTGAAAACATATACTGACCGAATTCACGCAATAACAAACAAACAAAAAAATTTTAAATAAAAATACCGTCAATGTACGTGGCAGGAAGCAAACCGGAGACATAACGGATGGGTAACGGACATGAACCGGGCAAAATGGATTAAACGGACTTAAAACGGACACCAACCATGCACTTTAGTCCGGTGGTGTCCGGTACAAGTTTTGTGCATGTTCAAAACTTGTAACGGACACCACCGAACACCACCGGAGATAAAACGGATACGCCGGATGGGTACCGTATATAAACCGTACAGTGCCGTATTTCACCGGACAGTGTCCGGTTTCTGTCCGTTTGCTCAGTCCGGTGAGGTCTGACTGGGGCTTAACATTCCGTTAAACAAGCGCATTCTCTGCATATGCTCGGTCCACTGCATGCCAGATGGTCGATTGGTTGGTTGGTTGTTGGAGTTATTCATCCTGGCAACATCTAAGGTCATATCACAACGGGTACCGACTTGTGACAGTGCACACTCATGGCGACTTTAAAGTGCTGTCCCCCTCGGAAATCAGGCCGCTGGCACAATGACCTGATATCCCACTCAGTCACATTATCCTGACACTGAGCTAACCAGTCCTTGGCCTATCCTATTAATGCCAAGCACCAGGCTAGGAAGCGACAAGTATCAATTTTATAAGTCATTGGTTTGACTCGACCAGGAACCAAACTCCCAACCTTCTGGAAAACCCGCAAGTATCCCTTTTTTCACACTCGCGAGAGTCAGGATCCTGCATAGCCAGAAATCAACAGACCATGACATGCTTCACAGGTTTATTGAGTTCGCAAATTAGACCCTTTCCACAGAGCTTGAGCAGTGAGCAACACACCATTGGTTCTCTCCACTGTTGCCAGAGGCCGGGTTGGTTGTGGAAATCGTCTATATCGCGAGTCCCGTAATTGAGTGATGCCATCGACCTAATACTCCTTTCTCGGGAGGTTTCCGGTGGGCAAGGGACCCGGACCAGTCTACTACACTTTTTGTTGTTGATTAGTTGATTAAAGCTGCATAGTCCGATGACAATATCAAACTTTCAAAACCAAGACAATTATCTAAATTTGATTCTACATATCTAACTTAGATACTGGTGCACTTATTAAGCATTTGTCACCACATAGAAGGGAATACTGCGTCAATTGAAGAGAACCTGTTACTGCAGAAGCCTATGGGGTCAGAGTTTTGACAAGCTTGCCAAAATTAATTGTGCATGGTTCCACTTCAATTATCTCAAAAGTTAGCCATTTAAACTAAAACTTACTTCAAGCTAAAGTAACGTGCATTATAATGATCAACCTAATGTATTTATCTCAGAAAATTTCAGAAACTCAAAACCATCGGACTATGCAACTTTAAGCAAGGGAATTTCCCATCACGGACATACTGAATGGTCTTCCTCATTCCACAGCTCCTCGCCCTATCCTAGTAATGCCAAACACCAGGTTAGGTAGTGAAAAGTATCAATTTTAAAGTCCTTTCTTTGAGTCGACCATGAGTTTAATTAAAGTTGCATAGTCCGATGAAAATATCAATTTTTCAAAACCAAAACAATTATCTAGATTTGATTCTACATAATGTCGTGGGGGTGATGAAAATGGGAAATATTGCGCCTAGAGCGGGACTCGAACCCACATCTCTTTGCATTCCGGGCCAGTGTGCTAACCATTATGCCACCTAGGCTCCCTGATATCAGCACACTACCCACGTCTACCTGTCTATGCGGCTCCTTGCCTGAGAGGTCAGTGCAGACCACTACACTCGTCCCCCTGGAATTGTAAGTCTTTTAATGCTTACAATTACATACAGGCAATGCAAGGCACTTACATACACAAGGTAGGTTCAACAAGTATACAGCTAGTAGCTTGTACAGGATCATGGTCACGGCAACTAGTGTCGTGGGGGTGATGAAAGTGGGAAATATTGCACCTAGAGCGGGACTTGAACCCACATCGCTTTGCATTCTGGGCCAGTGTGCTAACCATTACACCACCTAGGCTCCCTGATATCAACACACTACCCACGCCTACCTGTCTATGCGGCTCCTTGCCTGAGAGGTCAGTGCAGACCACTACACTCATCCCCCTGGAATTGTAAGTCTTTTAATGCTTACAATTACATACATACAAGCAATCACTTACACATACATACACAGGGTAGGTTCAACAAGTATACAGCTAGTAGCTTGTACAGGATCATGGTCACGGCAACCAGTGTCGTGGGGGTGATGAAAATGGGAAATATTGCACCTAGAGTGGGACTCGAACCCACATCTCTTTGCATTCCGGGCCAGTGTGCTAACCATTACACCACCTAGGCTCCCTGATATCAACACACTACCCACGCCTACCTGTCTATGCGGCTCCTTGCCTGAGAGGTCAGTGCAGACTACTACAATATCTAACTTAGATACTGATGCACTTATTAAACATCTGTCATCAGACTGAAGGGAATACAAATGCAATTTAAGAGAACCTGTTGCTGCAGATGCCTATGGTGTCAGAGTTTTGGCGTGCTTGCCAAAATTAATTTTGCATGGTTGTATTTCAAATATCTCCAAAGTTAACCATCTAAAATAAAAGTTACTTCAAACTAAAGTAAGGTAGTCTATAGCGATCAATCTAATGTATTTATCTCAGAAAATGAGAGAAACTCTAAACCATCGGACTATGCAGCTTTAAACCCGGGGGTCAAATTCCATGACCTCCCAAAACATACTGGACGCTGCGGCCGAATTGGTAGAGTGCAGGCCTCGCGTACGGGAGATCAGGAGTTCGCTCCTGGGGCCAAATGTATGAAGCAGTGTTAGCGCTCCAGACCCGAGGTTAGCGGCGATCTCCGGGTTAGTGGCAAAAAGTCGGCATGTATGGAGCAGTGTTACGGAAACACCGCGAGCTTAAGGTCAGCTACGCTAACCCCAAGCCATATCAAGTTTACCGTCGGTGTTAGGGACCGATTAGGCCCAAATCTATTCAATGCTATCATATTTAACAGAGTTACATACTCAAAACGTGAAATTTCAATAAATTAACCCTAAAATCAAACCGATATTAATGCTGCGGCTACATCGGTGGCAATATTCATATTGTCGAATCGACGAATGTAAACAGAACAAATCGCCGCCGCCCGCCGCCGCCCGCCGCCGCCCGCCGCCGCCCGCCGCCGCCCGCCGCCGCCGCCGCCGCCCGCCGCCGCCCGCCGCCGCCCGCCGCCGCCGCCGCATTGGTGGCTATATATTAGGCCGAAATCTATTCAATGCTATCATGTTTAACAGAATTACATACTCAAACTGTGAAATTTTATCAAATTAACCACAAAATCAAAGCGATATTAATGCCGCTGCCGAATTTTGGTCAAATTAAAGCAATAATCGAACCGATATTAACGCTGCCGCCGTATCGGTGGCGATATTGTGAAATAGCGGTGCTCGCCAGCAACAGGCTCAGCAATAACAAGGGTCGCTGGTGCCCGGCAGTGTTACGTACCGATGAGTCCCAAATCTATTCAATGCGATCATATTTAACAGAATTACATACTCAAATCGTGAAATTTAATTAAATTAACCCTAAAATCGACATGATATTAACGCCGCCCCCACCACTGCCGCATCGGCGGCGATATTGTAAAATAGCGGTGCTCGCCAGCAGCAGGCTAAGAGGGATTTCCCAAATCTATAAATAACGCATGGATTAGCTAACCCCGCCGCGCTTTGGCCACATACATTTCCCGTGACACATATCCCAACACCAATGTTAGCTAACCCGCCGGCCGCCCTTAACACCGGAGCTGATAAAAAGTTGTTCGAGTCAAACCAATGACTTACACAATTTGTGCTTGTTGATTTCTAACTTGGCGCTCGGCATTAATGGGATAGGGCAAGGCCTGGTCAGCTGAGTATCAGGATAATGCGACTCAGTGGGATATTGGGTCATGGTGCTGGCTTTCCCAGTGGGGAAACACTATATAGTTGCCATGAGTGTGCACTGTCACAGGTCGGTGCGCATCCTGATATGACCTTAGATGTTGTCAGGACGTAAAATTCCAACAACCAAGCAAGCAACCTACCAAAACGGGAGGCGGGCCCTCAACGCATTCATAACCCACATCGGGATTGGTTGGTTGGTTGTTGGAGTTTTACGTCCTGGCAACATCTATGGTCATATCTCGATGGGTACCGATTTGTGACAGTGTGCACCCATGGAAACTCTATAGTGCTGCCCCACTGGGAGACCAGGCCACCAGCACAATGACCTGATATCCCATTCAGTCACATTATCCTGACTCTGAGCCAACCAGTCGTTTCCCCTATCCTAATAATGCGGAGTGACTGGCTAGGAAGCGACAAGCATAAAATATTAAGTCATTGGTTTGACTCGAACAGGGTTCGAACCCACGAACCCATGGGTTCGGACCCCCCGATATCTCCAAAACCAAGAGACGAACGCTCAACTCATTCTGCCATCCCGTCTGGTCCCAGTGGTAGAGATTTAGCCAGTATTCTCCGGCGATTCGCTTGTAACACGGACATCTCTGGCATTGTGAAAGTGGATGGTTTTAAAAAGTGGGAACAAATTAAACAAGTGTCTCCTGACGCAGGGGGTACAGCTGGTTAACACGCTGGGTACAATCAGGCCTATCTGAATATCAAGGGACGCGGCTGGTCACGTGGGTCACGTGGGAGACGCAGCATGCGAGCGTCCGCCCCAGGCTGGGCCTGCGGCCACATGGTACTACCAGAAGGGAATAAATAGGTTGCCGTGTAGATTGCGTTATAACAGTTTGCTTTATATTCTTGTTTAAACAAGTGACCCACCCACATACAGTAAAGACTGCCTCACACTATCCGACAATAGTGGTTGGAGTTTTACGGCCTTTTTTTTTCTTTTTTTCTTGAAGATTTACACTGCCTATCATGGATAAGTCTGAATAAACTTGTTTTCACCATTAGACAGTTTGTTGATAGAAAACCCGAGCCTACACTTTTACCGACCCAAGGGATTTTTAACCTCCCACACCACATATGAGATCAACTTTGATGACGCTGTAAGTTATACACAGCGGTGGAAATCCAAATTGGCAGAGTTGGGGGCACAGGGAGTCAAACCACCGACCTTCAGATTAAGAGTCCGACCTCGAAAAAAAGTCAGAGACTTTAACCACTCCGCCACAGAGAACGTCCTGCAACATCTAATGTCATATCATGACGGATACCGACTTGGGACAGTAGTACACACTCATGGTGGCAGTGCACATACATGGATACAGTGCACACTAATGGCAACTTTATAGTGCTTCCCCACTGGGGAAATCAGGCTACCAGCACCATGACCTGATATCCCACTCAGTCACATTATCCTGATACCGAGCCAACCAGTCTCTGCCCTATCCTAATAATGCCAAGCACCAAGTACACATTTTAAAGTTATTAGTTTGACTCGACCAGGGTTCGAACCCGTGGGTTCTAATCCCACGATCTATCAAAACGGGAGCGGACGCTCAACTCATTTGGCCATCCCGTCTGGTCCCTATCTCCGAAGTTAATTCAAACTAAAGTAAGGTAGATTATAACGATCAACCTAATATATTTAGCTCAGTAAATTACCAAAATTCTAAACCAGCGGACTATGCTAACTTCAACGTCTGATGTGGGCGATATCGGCAATACTAATATTAGGAGGTAATACACAATAATTATCGTAAATTGTCTTTGATAGTACAACAGTCATGGTGGGCTAGTGAACCTGCCTCCTTTCAATGGTATAGCAGTCAGGCTGGGCTAGGGGACCTGCCCATTTACCTTGTTTGCTGTATTTCACCGGAAAGCACTGAGTGGTGCATCTTATCGTACATTGTCTTTGCTGACACTCACAACAGTGTCAGACATGCAGGAATGTTCAACTGCGAGCCTTCCCAACTTACTATATAAAACCATGTAAAATATTGTGTGAATACCTAGATGTTTGTAACGCTTACGGTCGGAAGACCAGTGCTACCGTAAGGGCAAAAGATCTATATCAATAAAATTAATTTACCAAAAGAAAACTGACAAAAACTCATCTCGCACCAATACCAATCAGTCAAAACATTGTGTAGTGTGTGCCGGCCTTTCTGCTGGTCGCCTCTGGCGCCCTCCTGCTGGTCCCAGTGGTGTGTCTGGCTGTCCAACACATCCATATGTCTGGCACTGCATGTCTGTGTTTTTTTTTTGCACTCTTACAATTGGGCTGGGATCTGTCTCTAATACCCCAGTCACACGAGGCCTGCGTTCGCTTATGATCAATTCACGACGTCCATATGCCCTACTTACTACAGCATTATGCCCTTTTTTACGTGCTGGCTCCATGAGGTCGTCGACCTCTCAGCGACCATTTCGGAAATGTTGGTCGGAAGGAGGATGCAGCTGTTGCACTTGAAACCTCCTAGTGATCAGTGCTGTCAGCACCGGGTCGCCATCGGGTGGCGACCTCTTGGTCGGCGAGTTGGCGGCGACCACTCACGACCAGGCACCGACCCGGTAGCGCCAACACATGCAATGCCACGCTCAACATGTGGTCGGCGCCAGGTCACAAGCGGTCGGCGCCAGGTCGTGATAAGTCGGAGCCAGGTCGGGAGCGGATGATAAAAACCTATCAGGATGGGTACCGTCTTGTGACAGAGTGCACTCATGGGGGTTTTATAGTGATGCCCTACTGGGAAATCAGGTGGCCAGCACCAGACCTGATATCCTACCCAGTCATATTATCCCGACACTGAGCTAACCAGTCCTTACCCTATCCTATTAATGCCAAGTGTCTGGCTAGGAAGCGAAATGTATCAATTTAGTAAGTCATTGGTTTGACTTGACCGGGAATTGAACTCGTGATCTCCGGCACGCGAGGCCCGTGCTTTACCGATTCGGCCAGCGTGCCCGGAAGACCCATAGAGGATTAGACACTACCGGATGTTGTCAATGCTGAGTGTATTGATGTGGACCCGTGTTATTGAGGTGGTTAAACACTGATAGAGGAGTTCCGAGATACTACCGGACACTGTTGTTGAGTGTGTCAACATGGGCCCGTGTTATTAAACCAAGGTGGTTAAACACCGATAGTGTAGTTACGGGATACTACTGGATGTTGTTGTTTCTGCTGAATGTGTTTATGTGGGTCCATGTTAGTAGACTGAGGTGGTTAACCACTGATAGAGGAGTTACTAGATACTACTGCACATTGTTGCTACAGATGAGTGTGTTTACGTGGGTCCATGTTATTAGACTGAGTTGGTTAAACATTGATAGAGGAGTTGTAAGATACTACCGCACATTGTTGGTACAGATGAGTGTGTTGGCATGGGCCCGTGTTATTAGACTCAGGTGGTTAAACACCAAACCCCCAATAGCCGATGTTTACTTTTTGTGCTGGGGGTCGTTAAACAAACAAACAAACAAACGTTAAACACCAATAGAGGCATTGCGGGATACTACAGGACATTGTTGTTTCTGCTGAATGTGTTGATATGGACCCGTGTAATCAGACTGAGATGGTTAAACACTGATAGAGGAGTTGCGGGATATTACAGGATGTTATTCTTTCTGCTTCAAGCGTGTTCACGTGGTTCTGTGTTATTAAACCAAGGTTCTTAAACACTGATAGAGCAGTTGTGAGATACTACAAGACGTTGTTGTTTCTGTTGAGTGTGTTGATGTGGGCCCGTGTTATTAGACTGAGGTGGTTAAACACTGATAGATGAGTTGTTAGATACTTCCAGACATTGTTGTTACAGATGAGTGTGTTGATGTGGGCCTGTGTTATTATATTAGCCTGAGGTGGTTGAGCACCGATAGAGGAGTTGCAAGATACTACCGGATGTTGGCACTGCTGAGTATGTTGACATGGGCCTGTGTTATTAAATGAAGGTGGTCAAACACCGATAGAGGAGTTGCAAGATACTACCGGATGTTGGTACTGCTGAGTATGTTGACATGGGCCCATTTTATTAAATGAAGGTGGTTAAACATCGATAGAGGAGTTTGTAGATACTACGGGACATTGTTATTACAGATGAGTGTGTTGATGTAGGCCCCTGTGTTATTAGACTGAGTGGTTAAACACCAAACCCCCAATAGCCAGATCTTTACTTTTTTTGTGCTGGGGAGTCGTTAAACAAACAAATAAACAAACGTTAAACACAAATAAAGTAGTTGCGAGATACTACGGAACAATGTTGTTTCTGCTGAGTGTGTCAACATGGGCTCCATGTTATCAGACTGAGTTGGTTAAACACAGAGAGAGGAGTTGCGAGGTTATCGCAGCAGAATCTTGAAAACACTCAGCGGGCACAGCGTGTGACAACACCAGTCCACGGCGATGTTTCCATAATGGTGCATGTTGTGTTCGGCGCAGTTCGGCGCTCAGGAATGTGTCTGGTCCGGCACCTGGGTGGTTGGTGTCTGCGTGCTACACATTCTCCATCTTCTCTCCACCGGGCGAATCTTCACCGTCAACACAAAGCTGGCGTTGTCAACCAGGCGCCAACACGGCAAGCAGCCGCGATCTGTGACACCATCTTGGGCCATGCTGCGTAAGGCGGCTGTATATTTATTAGGGAGCCGGAATAGTTGTCACGTTCAGATGCTTTGCTTACCTATATATATATATATGATGTATAAGCATTATGCAAGTATAAAGCCGCGTAAGGGATTTTCTATGTTTATTATATTATATTATTCTGATATTATATTATATTAACCAATGGGCTCTCTGCATGTATTTGCTCCTTACTCATACGGGTACTGGTGGCCCCACCACCGTCCGATCATACTTCTGGCGCTAACAGTGTATTATTAACAACCCCACCCCAACAACATAATTCATAAACTCACATAACTAGCTACATTAGAGTTACACTAGAATTTTCCAAACAAACCAACATTTATATACCGCTTGCCTAACTGCAACTGAACATTCAAACTTAGTACAAATTTACCAACTGAATACAGAAGATAACTTCTGCTTACATTCTAAATACTATGTAAATACTCACATTGATCTGACTAATATTGATCTGGTTATATGACACTACTGTACCATATTGTTATGGAACTTGTGGGTTTCAGAATTTCATTGTGTTACATGGTGCAAATTGGTATTGTACACCTTATTCTATATACCTTTTGTGTAAATAACCCTGAATTGAAAAATGGCTGGAAGACCAGTGCTTCGGCACTGACAAAAGACTTATTCAGTAGAATAAACATATTTACAAAAAAAAAACAACAAAAAAAACATTGTCATTCTCCCATGTTAACCCACTGGGCGTTTAAATTGGCAAATCCCTGAAGTGTGTGGGGTGTGCATTTACCAACACATGGGTGTTTAAGCGGTGGGCATTTACAAAATGTTGGCCAACTGGGGTGTGGGCGTTAACCCACACATGAGCGTTAACCACGCGAGAATATGGTATATACTGGCTGCGGTTGCCGAATTGGTAGAGCACGGGCCTCGTGGGCGTAATTAGTTTGACTCGACCGGGAACCAAACTCCCGGTCGAGTCAAACTAATTACTTATAAAATTGATACTTGTCACTTCCTAGCCTGGCGCTTTGCATTAATAGGATAGGGCAAGGGCTGGTTAGCTCAGTGTCAGGATAATGGGACTGAGTTGGATGTTGGGTCATCGTTTTGGCAGGCTGATTTCACAGTGGGGCAGCACTATAAAGTCACCATGAGTGTGCACTGTCACAAGTCGGTGCCGATCCTGATATGACCTTAGATGTTGCCAGGACGTAAAGCTCCAACAACCAACCAACCTGCGTTAAGGCCAGGCGCAGCTGGCATACAGTGCACAGGGCCGCTCACAGGGGGCGCCACCGTGGTCTATGTCATAATAACAGGGTCAGCTAGATAGGATAAGTGCTAACTATTACATAGGGAACTGAAGATCGGTAGTGTCCTTGTTTATATTCCCATAATGGATTATAGAGCACATATATATATATATAGACATATATATATATGTATATATATATATAAATGCACTATATATGAGAAGTGATTTTGAAAAGTGACCAGTCACCCATTTGGCCCTCAATATACCTTCAAGCCGCCCTTATTCAGCAAGAATGGTTGGTTGTTGGACTCTTTTACTCGGCATGGATTCGAACTCCCAACCTCCCGCACTGGGAGCCTGTTCTCTACTGATTGGACCAGCAAACCCGGTAGCATATAACATAGTGCAAACATTTAGGGATGAAAGATCTTTGCGGATTTGTCCGTCTTTTTACTATTTACCGATTGACGTTAAGTAAAATTCCAAGGAATCAGGACATACATCACAACAGTTGAGTAGTTTGAATTCCGTTCTTATATGATCTTAGATCTTATATGATCTTATGATCCAAGAAAGAGCTAGGCATGAGCAATAATATAGGCACAACAAGGATAGTTGAAACCTGGTTTCCGGCATTTTCCCCACGATTCCCTAACGGTGCTAAGTATATGGGAGAAATTCCGTGTTTTCGCGGAAATTCGGTATCAGCTTGATTTCTGCGTTTTCAGCTGGAGACTACTTAAATTCCTGTACAGGGTTGCCAACCCTTACAGTTTCGCCATAAGGTGTACAATATTTTATGTCCCCCCCAATCTTCACCTTATTCCAATATTCCAGTTTTTCATTACAGATTATTGTGTCTATAGCCTTGTTTACACGGGTAATTGTGAAGCGAATTAGGCAAATCAATTTATATGAAGCGATGTAGTGGCGCATTTACACGGAGTGAGTTTGAAAGTGTTTCGGCGGCGGGAACCAGCAGCCTTAGTGTTCCGCCTGTAGCCAGCGAGCACTGCTATTTGTTTAGTTTACACTCGGCGATTCGATGCCGATCTAGCTGCTACGTTAATATCGCTTGGAATTTAAGGTTAATTTAATTAAATTTCATTATTTGAGTATGTAATTCTGTTACATATGATTGCATTCAATAGATTTCGGCCTAATCGGTCCCTAACACTGCTGGGCACCAGCGATAGTTACAGCTGAGCTTGTAGCTGGCGAGCACTGCTATTTTACACTATCGCCGCCCGGGAACCAGCTGAATCGCACATAAACCACCTCTCGACCAGGTATTTTTAAAGCAAATCATATGAAGCGAATCAGCCCTAATCCGCTTCAGTGGCGCGTTTACATGGCGAATGTGAGGCGAACTAGGCAAGGCGATTTATATGAAGCGATTTAACTCTACCATGTAAACACGGCTCAAGAATGCACCACAGAGCATCTAAAATTTTCCATTTTTCTGGGGAGTACCCCCTTACCCCCAAGTGTCACATCCCTTAAGATCTTCCAGTTTTTCATTTTCCTATGTTAGCGACCCTGTCTGTATAGTGCAGACAGCACAGAGCTACTGCAGGCATACCTGACAAACTGCAGTCATGGTGCAGACAGAGTGACATACCTAGCAGGGACTAGGGGAACATAGAGCCATGTATATTGGTCATTCTTTAAAACTGGGCACCAAAGTGTGACATGGAAACCAAAAGTGAAAACCTTCCAAATAATAGCATAATCCAATGTCCTATGAAGGTTTGCAGGTTGTGCATATGTCAGAGTTGAAAAAAATGAATTTCACTTTTCGAATTAGATCTTGTACAAATTGAGCAATACATTAATATCACTCATGTAACATGAAAATCAAAGACACATCCAGAACCTCATTTTAACATATACAACATAGTCAAATAAGATTGTATTGATTACTCTTAAGGAGACAAGGTTATGACTTACAAGAAAAAAGTTGAAAAATAAGTTGAAAAAAAGTTTGGCTACATGCATAGTGTAAATGTGTAAATTTTCACATTTTCACATTAGCACAAAATCATATAAGTAAACTTTCAATGTCTTTCTTGGAATAGCTTCAATAAATGTACTATTGCTAACATACTTAATGCACAGCGAATACACTAATTATTTGACTTGCAATCAATAAAAGAAAGAACAAATTATCAGCATCGTAATGTGGAAACCAAATATCTGTTTTAAAGAATGACCCATATATATATATATGTGTGCTGTATAAGCATTATACAAGTATAATTATCCATGAACTTACTTACCCTTTAATGGTGCCTCTACCTCTGATTGGCACCTTGTCTGGACACCTCATAACTATTGACACTTAACAACTCAGGCGAATAGACAGGCTCTCTGCCTTGTCTGGTGCTGCCACCTGGCCTATTCAGCTGTCATGATTTAGCCTCTTGCCTGTACCACTCTCTTAAAATGATACATATATATATATATTTCATCATCATCATAATCATGCTGTCGGTCACGATGCAACAAAGACTGGTTTCATTACTTGACTGCTGCTCTCCATTTGGCTCTCTGCTGTGAGAGTGATGTCCATGAGTTGGTCTTAATGTCTCTCAGCTTCAGGTTTCTCTTGATGGTATCCTTGAACCATAGACGAGGGCACCCCCTCTTTCTGTAACCAGAAGACAGTTGAGAATATAGGATCTGCTTTGGTACATTTCATGAAAGCTGCCTGCAAAAGTGTTGAAGTGCTGCTGGCTTTTGCAAGTTACCAGCGGCACACTCTCGGGGAGCAAATAGAGGTTTCACACCAGCAAGAACATGTCCAGACAGGCACAAAACTATTTGTCCCTGCAGTGGCTGGTTGGGAGATCTTGGGAGTTCCATACATCAACCACCCTTAATGCTGCCACAGTGACATGGTTTTCTGTTTAGGATTTGCTCCCTTAGCCTTCGGTTCTGTGAAGTACCTGTACCACAAGCCAGTGGTTTACAACTCTGCAGGGCAGGGGCGTCAAACTCCCTGCATATATATATACACGTAGGCATACACATGTGTACAGTGAAATCTCTGTAACCTACCTCCTCCACAGATCGACCACTCGCCTATATTGATCGCTGTATTTGGGTCCCAAACAATCTCCCCTACAATACCGTTTTAACAATAACAAAACTCTCTAAACTGACGACCTCCCTAAATGGACCATTTAAAGTCGGTCCCATGGTCGGTCGATTTAGAGAAGCTCTACTTGTGTGTGTATATATATATATATATATATATATATATATATATACATAGATATACATATACATATATCACTGGTCAGACAGGGAGGTCGCCTCCTGCAGCGCTGCGCGACAAGTGGACAGTGCAGGAACTACACCTGGCGGCAGGCAAGGGTGAGCAATGGGGGTCAGGGTTCACGGGGTCAGGATGGGCAATGACCGCAGTTTGTGTGAATCCGTCTTTTTAGACGGATACGTGCGGGGAGGTGTGGGGTGTGTGTGGGGGTGTGTGTGGGTGTGGGTGAGTGGGTGTGGGTGGGCGGGGGTGACTCTTGTTAGTGGACGCTAAATGGGCCCCATTAATTACGGAGGGACACGGCGAGAAGATGGGAGAAGCGGGGAGGAGGAGGGGGAAGGCGGGAGGGGGCGACGGCGGGGGCAGGAGGGGGAGGAGACAGGGAGAAGGCGGGAGAAGCTGGGAGGAGAAGGGGGAAGGCGGGAGGGGTCGGCAGGGGTGGAGGAGGGGGAGGAGACAGGGAGAAGGCGGCAGAAGCGGGGAGGAGGAGGGGGAAGGCGGGGGGGCGTCGGCGGAGGGAGGAGGGGGATGAGACATGGAGAAGGCGGGAGAAGCGGGGAGGAAGAGGGGGAAGGCGGGCGGCAGCGGGGGAAGGAGGGGCGAGATAGGGAGAAGGCGGGAGCAGCGGCTGGGGGAAGGAGGGGGAAGGGGGGGGGAGGAGGGGAGGAGACAGGGAGAAGACGGGAGAAGCAGGGAGGAGGAGGGTGAAGGCGGGGGGAGGGCGGCAGGCCGGAAGGAGGGGGAGGAGACAACGAGAAGCCGCGAGAAGCGGGGAGGAGGAGGGGGAAGTCGGGGGAGGGGTCGGCGGGGGTGGAGAAGGGGGAGGAGACAGGGAGAAGGCGACAGAAGCGGGGAGGAAGCGGGGGAACGCGGGGGCGGAATGGAGGGGGAAGGAGGCGGTGATTTGGGAAAGGTGGGGGGGGGGTGGGGGATGAGGGGGAGGCGGGGGGGGGGGGGAAGAAGGGCGGGGGAGTGGGATGGGGAGGGGGAGGCCGGCGAGGTGAGGAAGACAGGAGGGAGAATGCGGGAGTGGGGAGGAGGGGGGGGAGGCGGGGAAGTGGGAAAGGCGGGAGTGAGGGTGGGGGCGACGGGGGAAAGAAAAGAGGGGGGGGAGGGGTAGGGGGGAGGCGGGGGGAAGAAGGGAGGGGGGAGTGGGATCCCTTGGGTCGGTAAAAGTGTAGGCTCCGGCTTTCTATCGACCAGCAGTGGAGTGGGGAAGACCAGTCGTCTGTGACTGGGATTTCCCCTGCTTGGGACAACTAATGTACAAAAAAAAAAAAAGAGAAGAGAGACAAATAAGTGTTCACACTTCCTGTCTACCATTCGCTATATCATATCAGTACCAAATGATAGACTAAGTAAAACACTCCAAAAATATATACTTAACGACAAAACATAACTAGGATATTGGTGACATTTTGGCGCAATGCTCACATAAATGTAATCTGCGGCATTCAGCCAGTGAACGCCTGAGATTGGCATGCGGAATAATAATAGTGGGCAGAACAAAAAGTAGCAGAGATAATGTAAATAGACATGCCGCTGCTGTCAGACTGGGGCTCAGCGGGGTGTCAGTGGTGGGTCAGGTGGAGGGAAGGACTGGGGGGGGGGGTTGTGCATTGTGGGGGGGGGGGGGGGGGAGGGGGAGGGGGGGATGTAGCGCATTCCGGGGGGCAGAGGGGAGAGGGAGGAGGGAGGAGGTAGCGCATTCCGGGGAGGCAGAGGGGAAGAGGGAGGGAGGAGGGAGGAGGTAGTGTATTGTGGGGTGGAGAGGAGGGAGAGGACGATGGGAGAGGAGGAGGTGGAGGTAGCGTATTGTGGGGTGGAGAGAGGGAGAGGAGGAGGGAGGAGTAGGGAGGGTAGGCATATTGTGGGGTGGAGAGAGAGGGGAGAGGTAGGAGGTAGCGTATTGTGGGGTGGAGAGAGGGAGAGGGAGGAGGTAGGAGGTAGCGTATTGTGGGGTGGAGAGAGGGAGAGGGGGAGGTAGGAGGTAGCGTATTGTGGGGTGGAGAGAGGGAGAGGGAGGAGGTAGGAGGTAGCATATTGTGGGGTGGAGAGAGGGAGAGGGAGGAGGTAGCGTATTGTGGGGTGGAGAGAGGGAGAGGGAGAGGGAGGAGGTAGCGTATTGTGGGGTGGAGAGTGTGAGAGGGAGCAGGTAGGAGGTATCGTATTGTGGGGTGGAGAGAGGGAGAGTGAGGAGGTAGGAGGTAGAGTTCTGTGGGGTGAAGAGATCGAGGGGGGAGAGGTAGCGCATTGTGGTTGGAGGGGGAAGGGGTAGCACATTGCAGGGGGAGAGAGTGAGGGGATAGGAGGTAGTTTATTGTGGGTGGAGTGGATAGTGCATTGTGGGGGTGGGAGAGGGAGGATGTGGGGGAGGGAGGTAGCACATTGTAGGGGGGTTGAGTGGGGTAGTGCATTGTGCATTGTAGGGGAGGAGGGGGGAGGTAGTGCATCGTGGGGGTAGGTGGGTCACGCATTGCGGGGAGGGAAGAGGGAGCGGAAGGGATAGGAGGTAGCGCCATTGTGGGGGAGGGGGAGGTGGTAGCACATTGTGGGGGGGGAACGAGGTGGAGGGAGGTGACGCATTGTGGGGGGTGGGGGATGGGGGGAGCGCATTGCAGGGCGGGGGGGGGGGGAGACGGAGGGGGAGGTAGGAGGCAGCGCACTGTGGGGGGGGGGGGGGTGGTAGCACATTGTGGGGAGGGGGGAGAGCGAGGGGGGGTGGCGTACTGTGGGGGGTGGGGGATGGGGGGAGCGCATTGCAGGGGGAGAGAAGGAAGGGGAGGTAGGAGGCAGTGCTCTGTGGGGAGGGGTGGGGGTGGGGGTGGGGGGTGGGGGGTGGGGGATGGGTAGAGAGAAGGCAAGTAGCCGGTGGGCGTGGCCGGCAGAGGGCGTGGACGGTCGATAAGGACAGACGAGTGGTATTATTATTACGTGTGGTGTGCATGTGTACTTGTATTGCGCCAACCAGTGGTCCACAACTGGTTCATCAAAGGCTGTGGTATGTGCTGTCCTGTCTGTGGGAAAGTGCATATAAAAGACCACTTGCTGCTTATCGGAAAGAGTAGCCTATGTCGAGGCAGCAGGCTTCCTCCAAAGAAATATGTCAGAATGACCATATGTTTGATGGACCATAGCAGATGATATGAAAATCAATGTGCTCTAGTGTTCATAAATAAAAGAAGCTTTACTTTTTATACTGTGCAGGTGGGGTTCAACAATCAGATGGCATGCACAGGTGGTGGTCAAGGCTGGTACTCAGAGGGAGTAATCTGGGCCGCATTCAAGCTATGCCTCAGACTAGGCAGAGTCGACTCTGAGATGGCTCCGCGACATCTTTTCGGCCAATTTGCGTTCATGGTGCGCTTTGGAGTTGACTCTGAGACATCTCACTTTTCAGTTATGAGGGAAAAACACCTTCAAAATGGCCATGCATTTGAGTGGTTTCAGCCAATCAGAGCTGTTCTTTCAATTGCAAATGGCTGCACTGTATGGAGGCCCCAATTTTCGAGGGGAACCGACAGACTACGCATGCGCTGAAAACGGCGCTGGCAGCAAAGCAAAGGCATAGAGCCATTGAGTTTGGTGATATGTGTAGGGCAAAACTTCCATTTTATTCCAAATTAATAAAAATACATAACAATTTGGCACAAACATGGATGGATGCAATATAATAAATATAATAAATATGTTTAAGAAACAACTCTCCATAATTAATCATTTTGAGCTAAGAAACATACAATTTCAGTCACTTTACAGGCTGATGTTTACATCACCATTGATTAGACATAAGTAATTCTTGTTCTAATTATTAAATTGTCAAATGAGGCAACAAAAACTTGTTTCAAATAAATATATAACCAGTATCTTATTAACCATACTCATTTTCTATTTCTCCATATGTCATTAACCATAGGATATAAATAAAAACATGAATAAACTAAGTAAAACTGACTCTGACTCTGGCTCTAACACTAGTCTGAGTGCCCAGATTTGTCTAAATCTAAATGCACCCGGCATAAGATGTGCTGATTATATTGATGTAAATGCAATGCTGGATAAAAGATTAATATCTTAATTTATTATATATATATTTTTAGTTATTGTTCTATGTATCAAGCAAGAATTGAGATGAGCTGAAACTAGCGCATTTCATAACTGCACCCAGTGTATTAGCATGTGCCATGTGCTTCTAGTGGGTTTCTTTTGCTTTGACGCATCCCACAATGCACCGCGCCGCAGGAATGGCGATGTAATAATCTATTGGCGGACAGTTCGTAGTACCCGCCGCTGCCGCTATCAACACCTGGCGCATGGCCTCACCAATGGGCCGGGCCGCCCAGGTCCCAGCGGTCGGCGAGTCATCGTCACAGGGCCGGCAGGTGTGGCGCTGAACGGCGTCCGTCACCGGTAACCCCCTCCCCCACACCCCGGTCCCCTCCCCCGGCCTCGCCGCGACGTCAACCCGGGGAGGCAGAGTCGGAGACCCGGGCTCGTACGGGACAGGGTAGCTCTTCCTTCTTCACTGTCACACGCATACACACGTGGCACACTCCTCACACACACACTGACACACACACTGGCACACACACTGACACACATCCATACACACTGACACACACGTTCACACACATCCACACACTCACACACATCCACTGACACATACTCACACACACGTGGCACACTCCTCACACACACACTGACACACACACTGACACACACGCTCACACACATCCACACACTCGCACACATCCACTGACACATACTCACATACACACGTGGCACACTCCTCACACACACACTGACACACACTGACACACACGCTCACACACATCCACACACTCACACACATCCACTGACACATACTCACATACACACGTGGCACACTCCTCATACACACACTGACACACACACTGGCACACACACACTGACACACATCCATACACACTGACACACACGCTCACACACATCCACACACACTCGCACACATCCACTGACACATACTCACACACACACGTGGCACACTCCGCATACATACTCACACACATCCACACTCACACACATCCACACACTCACATATATCCACACATACTCACCTGATCCACACACATCCGCACACCCACACACACTCACACAAATCCACACACATCCATGCACACATCCACACATAAATCCACACATTCACACATCCACACACACCCGTACACACACTCACACATATCCACACACTCATACACATCCACACCCACACCCACACACGCTCACCCACACCCACACACATCCACACACACACACACATTCAAACACCCACTCACCCACACCCACACACACCGACTCGTGGATAAGACATCCCTAACCTCCTTCCGCGCCAGACGTCAGTGAGGGATCCAACTTAATAGGATTTAAACCCAGCCGTCCCCCACCCAGCCGCGGCCCGACATTCCTGCGGCACACTGGCTGATCGGGTCGGGCCGGTACCCTGGTCACGCTAAACACCAGGGACAATGGCAGCCCGCCGTTAAGGAACTCTCCACCCCGACCCCCCAGGGACCCTCGAAGTGGGTCGGGCCGGGCAACCTGCCGGACTGCCTGCCAGACAGCCTGCCGGGCAGCCTACCACAGCCTGCCGAAGACTGTGGAAGTTGTGCGGACATCAAGTTGAGGTATGTTTACATTCAGTATGTGTTTTGGTTACATCAGATTTTGTTATACTTATAAAAGTTATAGCAAGTTGTCTTGTATTTACATCAAATTGTGTTGTTTTTGCACCAAGATTTGTTGTGCTTGCGTCAATTTGTGTTATGCTTACGGCAAGTTCTGTTGTGTTTAATCAAAGTGTGTTTTGTTTACCTCAAGCTGTGTTGTGTTTACATCAAGTTGTGGTATGCTTACAGCAAGCGGTGTTGTGTTTACACCAAGCTGTGTTGTGTTAACATCAAGTTGTGGTGTGCTTACATCAGTTGTATTGTATTTACGTCAAGTCCTGTTGTGTTTATTTCAAGTTGTGCCATGCTTACGTCAAGTTCTGTATGGCTTACATCAAGTCGTCTTCTGTTTTATCAAGTTACAATATTTTACATCAATTTGTGTTGTGGCTAAATCAAGTTGAAGTATGTTTACATTCGATATGTGTTGTGGTTATATTAAGTTATGTTGTGTTTACATCAAGTTGTGTTGTGTTTACATCAAGTTGTGTTACACTTACATCAAGTTGTTTTATGATTGCATCAAGTTGTGTTTGTTTAATCAAGGTGCAGTATTTTTACATCAATTTGTTTAGTGGTTATATCAATGTGTAGTGTTTACATCAATTTGTGCTGTGGTTACATCAAGCAGCAGTGTGTTAACATAGATTTGTATAGTGATTACATCAAGTACTGTTCTGTTTTGATCAAGTTGCGGTGTGTTAACATTCATTTTATGTTCTGGTTACATCAAGTTGTGGTTGGATCAAGTTGTATCACATGTACATTAGATTGTGTTGTGTTTACATCAAGTCATGCTACATCTACATCAATTCATGCAGTTCTTAAATCAAGCTATTGTCAATGTATTGCATTTTTATTCCATTGTCTTGTATTTACATAAATTTATGTTGAATACACAGCATTGTGCTATATTTACATCAAGTTGTGCTGTACTTACATCAAGTTGTGTTATACTTAAGTTATATCAACTTATGTTCTATTTATGTCAACTTGGTTTCATATTTACACCAACTGGTGTTGCACACGCGTCAACTAGATGAAGTTGTGTTATATTTGAATGAGGTGGTGTTATGTTTCCATCGAAATGTGTTCTAAAAGCATCATATTCTTCTGTACGTACATCAAGTTCTGACTACCTTACGGCTTGCTGTATTTACATTAAGTTACTGTCGTGGGGGTGATGAAAATGGGAAATACTGCGCCTAGAGCGGGACTCGAACCCACATCTCTTTGCATTCCGGGCCAGTGTGCTAACCATTACACCACCTAGGCTCCCTGATATCAACACACTCCCCACGCCTACCTGTCTATGTGGTTACTTGCCTGAGAGGTCAGTGCAGACCACTACATTACTTTGTATGTTAAGCAAGTTGTGGTGTAGGTTTTTTTCGTGTTTTTTTTTTTAGCAGCGTTAAATCTGTACAAACAGAAAGCACTTCCAGCTATATATGGCGAGCTTTACTATGGGCCTGTCTGTCTGTCTGTCTGTCTGGAAACCAACCACTACCGTCTCCCTCTGTCCTTATTCCTTTAAAGGAATTCTTGGGGTCTAATGTCTAGCCGCAGACAATGAGGCCTTACAGAAGCCGGTTGGTTGGTTGTTGGAGTTTTACGCCCTAGCAACATCTAAGGTCATATCAGGATGGGTACCGACTTGTGGTGACAGTGCACACTCATGGCAACTTTATGGTGCTGCCCCACTGGGAAATCAGGCCACTAGAACCATGACCCGATATCCCACTCAAGTCACATTATCCTGACACTGAGCTAACAACCAGTCCTTGCCCTGTCCTAATAATGCCGAGCACCAGGCTAGGAAGCGACAAGTATACATTTTTAAGTCATTGCTTTGACTCGACCCATGGGCTCTAATCCTGTGATCTACCAAAACGGGAAAACGACGCTCAACTCATTTGGCCATCCTGTCTGGTGCTGCTGTACGAATGGCCTTGCTACATACAAACTCGCAATATGTTTGGATCTTGGAACTGATATTAACTGAATTGTTTTTGCGCAGGTCCTTAAGCCAATCTCAGTGTCATCTCGAAGTATTTGAGATGAGGACACTGGAGCTTGTCCTCAAGCCTCAAGTACTATTACCAAGGGGATGCCAGACGGGAGGGCCGAATGAGTGGAGCCTCCATCTCTTGTTTTGGTAGATTGTTGGATCCGGTCGAGGCAAACCAATTGATACTTCTTGCTTCCAAGCCAGGCGCTTGGCATTATTAGGATAGGGCAGGGACTGGTTGGCTCAGTGTCAGGATAATGTGACTGAGTGGGATAGCAGGTCATGTTTACAGCATCCTGGTCTCCCAGTGTGGCAGCACTGAAAAGTCACCATGAGTGTGCACTGTCACAAATCGGTACCCATACTGATATGACCTTAGATGTTCCCAGGACATAAAACTCCAACAACCAACTCAATTGAATGCCGAGCACGGCACACCGGGAACCAGTAAGATATGTCCCGGCCCGCCTACTGACGACACTCCCCGCCCTCCCCGCCCTCCCCGCCCTCCCCGCCCTCCCCGTCCTTCCCGTCCTTCCCGTCCTCCCCGTCCTCCCCGTCCTCCCCGCCCTCGCCGCCCTCCCCGCCGTCCTCCCCGTCCTCCCCGTCCTCTCCGTTCTCCCCGTCCTCCCTGTCCTCCCCGCCCTCCC
The DNA here is from genome assembly GCA_030323885.1 of Branchipolynoe longqiensis. Classification (NCBI taxonomy): domain Eukaryota; kingdom Metazoa; phylum Annelida; class Polychaeta; order Phyllodocida; family Polynoidae; genus Branchipolynoe; species Branchipolynoe longqiensis. The sequence goes on from CM059188.1 coordinate 113,747,370, forward strand.
CGCCCTCCCCGTCCTCCGCGTCCTCCGCGTCCTCCCCGTCCTCCCCGCCCTCCCCTTCTCCCCGTCCTCCCCCCTCCCCGTCCTCCCCGTCCTCCCCGTCCTCCCCGTCCTCCCCGTCCTCCCCGTCCTCCGCACCCTCCCCATCATCCCCGTCATCCTCTCCCCGTTCTCCCCGCCCTCCCCACCCTCCCCGTCATCCCCGTCATCCCCGTTCTCCCCGTCCTCCCCGCCCTCCACGTCCTCCCCGTCCTCCCCGTCTTCCCCGTCCCTCCGCACCCTCCCCGCCCTCCCCCACCCTCCCCGTCATCCCCGTCATCCCCGTTCTCCCCGCCCTCCCCACCCCCCCGTCATCCCCTCATCCCGTTCTCCCCCCCCCTCCCCACCCCTCCCCGTCATCCCCGTCATCCCCGTTCTCCCCGTCCTCCCCGCCCTCCCCGTCCTCCCCGTCCTCCGCACCCTCCCCGCCCTCCCCCACCCTCCCTCCCCGTCATCCCCGTTCTCCCCGCCCTCCCCACCCTCCCCCGTCATCCCCGTCATCCCCGTTCTCCCCACCCTCCCCACCCTCCCCGTCATCCCCGTTCTCCCCGCCCTCCCCACCCTCCCCGTCATCCCCGTCATCCCTTCCCCCGTCCTCCCACCCTCCCCGTCCTCCCTGTCCTCCCCGTCATCCCCGCCCTCCCGTCCCCCGTCACCGTCATCCCCGTCTTCCCCGATCTCCGCGCCCTCCCCCGCCCTCCCCGCCCTCCCCGCCCTCCCCGTCCTCCCTGTCCTTTCCCGCCCTCCCCGTCCTCCCCGTCCTCCCCGCCCTCCCCGTCCTCCCCGTCCTTCCCGCCCTCCCCGTGCTCCCCGCCCGCCCGGCCCTCCCCGCCCTCCCCGCCCTCCCCGCCCGATGAGGACGGCGGGCCTCCCCACCAGCTGGCCGCAGACAGCCTTCACACACCGGCTTCTTTAAGTTTAAGTTCGCATTGCCTGCGGTTAGACATTAGCCACTGGAATTCAAGAATCCACCGGGCGCGGTGGCCAAATCGGTAGAGCGCGAACCTCGTGTGCGGAAAGTCGTGAGTTCTGTTCCCGGTCGAGTCAAACCAATGACTTATATCAAATTGATACTTGTCGCTTCCTAGCCTGGCGCTCGGCATTAATAGGATAGGGCAAGGACTGATTGTTAGCTCAGTGTCAGGATAATGTGCCTTAGTTATATCAAATTGATACTTGTCGCTTCATGGACTGGCGCTCGACATTCAGTCAAGGACTGATTGTTAGCTCAGGATTAGGATAATGTTACCGAGTGGGATATCCGGTCATGGTGCTGGTTGCCTGGTCTCCCAATGGGGCATCACTATGAAGTCACCATGAGTCCGCACTGTCACAAGTCGGTACCCATCCTGATGTGAACTTAGATGTTGCCAGGACGTAAAACTCCAACAAACAACCAGCTGTGTTTTTCTCAGCCCGCACTTTACGCAAGTCCTACATTCCATACGTTTTTGAGTTTGTTTGAAAATGTTAAAAAAAATATTATTTAAAAATTTAAAAAGCCGCCCAATTGGAGAACATAAAACATAGCCATCAGCGGTTAGCAGTTGTCACACTCACGTCTCACCTTGAGGTGAAAAATGCACCCTGACTGTGCAAAGTCCTGTGTCGGTCCGATGTTACAGACAGGAAATCCCCTCTGACAGTAGGTATATTATACATCGTCTTACCCACTGTTTACCTTATATGTGACAGCAGGCACATACCATGTTACCGACAGTTCACCTTATATGTGACAGCAGGCACATGCCATGTTACCAACAGTTCATCTTATATATGACAGCAGGGACATGCCATGTTACCCACTGTTCACCTTATATGTGACAGCAGGCACATGCCATGTTACCCACTGTTCACGTTATATGTGACAGCAGGCACATGCCATGTTACCGACAGTTCACCTTATATGTGACAGCAGGCACATGCCATGTTACTAACAGTTCATCTTATATATGACAGCAGGGACATGCCATGTTACCCACTGTTCACCTTATATGTGACAGCAGGCACATGCCATGTTACCCACTGTTCACCTTATATGTGACAGCAGGCACATGCCATGTTACCGACAGTTCACCTTATATGTGACAGCAGGCACATGCCATGTTACCAACAGTTCATCTTATATATGACAGCAGGGACATGCCATGTTACCCACTGTTCACCTTATATGTGACAGCAGGCACATGCCATGTTACCCACTGTTCACCTTATATGTGACAGCAGGCACATGCCATGTTACCCACTGTTCACCTTATATGTGACAGCAGGCACACATTGTGTTGCCCACTGTTCACCTTATATGTGACAGGACGCAGTTGGCATGTTACCCACTGTTCACCTTATATGTAAGAGCAGGCAGATGCCGTGTTATCTACTGTTCACCCTATAGGCCTATGTGACCGCAGGGACATGCCATGTTACCTACTGTTCACCTTATATGTGACAGGAGGCACATGCCATGTTACCCACTGTTCACCTTATATGTGACAGCAGGCACATGCCATGTTACCGACAGTTCACCTTATATGTGACAGCAGGCACATGCCATGTTACTAACAGTTCATCTTATATATGACAGCAGGGACATGCCATGTTACCCACTGTTCACCTTATATGTGACAGCAGGCACATGCCATGTTACCCACTGTTCACCTTATATGTGACAGCAGGCACATGCCATGTTACCCACTGTTCACCTTATATGTGACAGCAGGCACACATTGTGTTGCCCACTGTTCACCTTATATGTGACAGGACGCAGTTGGCATGTTACCCACTGTTCACCTTATATGTAAGAGCAGGCAGATGCCGTGTTATCTACTGTTCACCCTATAGGCCTATGTGACCGCAGGGACATGCCATGTTACCTACTGTTCACCTTATATGTGACAGGAGGCACATGCCATGTTACCCACTGTTCACCTTATATGTGACAGCAGGCACATGCCATGTTACCGACAGTTCACCTTATATGTGACAGCAGGCACATGCCATGTTACCAACAGTTCATCTGATATATGACAGCAGGGACATGCCATGTTACCCACTGTTCACCTTATATGTGACAGCAGGCACATGCCATGTTACCCACTGTTCACCTTATATGTGACAGCAGGCACATGCCATGTTACCCACTGTTCACCTTATATGTGACAGCAGGCACACATTGTGTTGCCCACTGTTCACCTTATATGTGACAGGACGCAGTTGGCATGTTACCCACTGTTCACCTTATATGTAAGAGCAGGCAGATGCCGTGTTATCTACTTTTCACCCTATAGGCCTATGTGACCGCAGGGACATGCCATGTTACCTACTGTTCACCTTATATGTGACAGGAGGCATATGCCATGGTACCCACTGTTCACCTTATATGTGTCAGCAAGCAGTTGCCGTGTTACCCACTGTTCACCTTATATGTGACAGCAGCAAGCACCTACGGCACGACCCACTGTTCACCATCCATTTGATTGTGCTTGGTAGCTGAATTGGTAGGGCGCGGGTCTCGCATGCGGAAGGTCAGGAGTCCACTTCCCGGTCGAGTCAAACCAATAATTAATTACTTTTATACTTCTCGCTTCCTAGCCTGGCGCTCGGCAATAATAGGATAGGGCAAGGACTGGTTATCTCAATGTCAGGATAATGGGAATGAGAGATATCAGGCCATGGTGCCGCCGTCCTGATGTCCCAATGGGGCAGCACTATAAAAGTCGCCATGAGGGCGCACCAACACAAGTCGGTACCCGCATGATATGACCTTAGATATTGTCAGGAGATAAAACACCAACAAGCAACCAGCAACCATCCTGTTGTCAGTGTACATACACTGTATGACCAGCTGTTCACCTATATATCAGTAGTCAGGAATTCCTATTCAGTAGGTCACCAGGTCAGCAGTGTTATCCACAGTTAGGTTTATTTAAAACTACAGTAACACCTCTCTAACCGACCACCCCCACAGATCGACCACTCCCTATATCAATCGCTTTTTTTTGGGTGCCAAACAATACCATTGTAACCATATTCTAACTCACTAACCCGACCACCTCCCTAAATGGACCACTTAAAGTCGGTCGGTTTAGAGAGGTTTTACTGTATATAGATATATGCCAGCAAAAGGGGGTGTTGTAGCTAGAGGGCCGATCACATACACGTTAGTGGATGTAGTGGAACGTAGTGGAGGCTGATGTAGTTGAACGTTATTGAACGTAGTTGAACGTAGTTGAACATAGTTGAACATAGTTGAATATAGTTGAATGTACCGGCATCCATACTTCTCCATCATGCTATCTTGATAATAACGTGGGTAGGCCGTGAGTTCCGATTTGGACAGTTCAAAAGAGTGTTATGTTAGGGACTAAATTTGCCTCCGCGATGCTAAAGTACTCTAGCATTCTCTAGCATACTCCAGGATACCCTAGCCTACTCTAGCATACTTCGACGAAGCCCTGGTCACATAGCCGCTAGTGGACATAGGTGAAAATAGTGGAGGCCAACATAGTTGAACGTAGTTGAACGTATTTATCCATGCCGTAACATATTTATCCGTACCGTAACATATTTATCCTTACTAAAACCTGCCGTACCTTAACATTTTTCACCATAGTTTAACATACTTACACCACATTTGACCCACATCAATCTATCCTATGTTCAACTATGTTTAACTACGACCACAAACGTGTATGTGACCGGGCCTTAAATATTCCCTCGTGTGTCAGCCAGTTGAGCTGTTGTACCCAGTGTGCACTCCTCATTGCCTTGTTTCCCTCACATTGTTTGTTAGGGTTTTACGCCCTAGCAACATCTATGGTCATATCAGGACGTATACCGACTCATGACATTGCGCACTCAATGAGACTTTATAGTGCTGTCCCACTGGGAAATCAGGCCACCATCACCATGACCCAATATCCCACTCAGTCACATTATCCTGACACTGAGCTAATCAGTCCTTGCTCTAGCCTAGTAATGCAGAGCGCTAGGCTAGGAAGCGACAAGTATCAATTTTATAAGTCATTCGCTTGACTGTACCGGGAACCGAACTCCCGATCTCCCGCACGCAAGGCCTATGCTCTGCTTATTCGACCACTGCGCCCCGGTGTTTACCTCAGAAGGGGCTATATCTATTCCACAGCATTGTCTTCATTGCAGCTTTTTATCTGTCTAGAACCTGGCCTTCTTTTATTGAATACGTATCTTCAGGAACATGGTCCTGTGTCACCCATGACCCAGCTGATCTGAGTCAGGATCCTGGTCATGTGCCCCCCATGACTCAGCTGATCTGAGTCATTAACCTGGTCCCACACCATCCATGACTCAGCTGATTTTCCTGCGTCACCCATGACTCAGCTGATCCGAGTCAGGATCCTGGTCATGTGTCCCCCATGACTCAGTGGATCTGAGTCATTAACCTGGTCCCATACAATCCATGACTCAGCTGATCCGAGTCAGGATCCTGATCATGTGCCCCCCATGACTCAGCTCATTTGAGTCATTAACCTGGTCCCATACAATACATGACTCAGCTGATCTTAGTCAGGAACCTGGTCCTGTGTCACCCATGACTCAACTGATCTGAGTCAGGATCCTGGTCATGTACCATCATGACTCAACTCATCTGACTCATTAACCTGTACTTGCTGCCACCCATGACTATGCTCATCTGAGTCAGGAACTTGGTCATGTGCCCCCATGACTCAGCTGGTCTGAGTCACGATCTTGGTTGCGTACCCCCATAATTCAGCTCATCTGAGTCAGGAACCTGGTCCCATACCGTCCATGACTCAGCTGATCTTAGTCAGGAACATGGTCCTGTGCCACCCATGACTCAGCTCATCTGAGTTACGATCCTGGTGTTGTGCCCCCCCATGACTCAGTTCACCCTGAGTTAGGATCCTGGTCCTGTGTCACCCATGACTCAGCTCATCTGAGTCAGGATTCTTGGTCCTGTGCCCCAATGACTCAGTTCGTCTGGTCTGTTCGCGTTCTGCATTGCTAGTTATACGGCAAGGAGGAGTAGAATTAAAAAGATCAATTGTACCGCAATTTGAAAATTACCCAGCTTAATCAACTTGGTGTTCTCTGTGGTAGAGTGGTTAGAGTGACTGACTTTTTTCTAGGTCGGACTCCTAATCTGAAGGTTGGTGGTTCAATTCCTCGTGCCCACACCTCTGTCACTTTGGATTTCCACTGATGTGTATAACTTACAGTGTCATCAAAGGCCAGTTGCTCTCATACCATGCCTATGTGGTGTGGGAGGTTAAAAATCCCTTGGGTCGGTAAAAGTGTAGGCTCAGGCTTTCTATCGACAAACTGTCTAACGGTGAAAACAAGTCTATTCAGACTTATCCATGATAGGCAGTATAAATCTTCAAGAAAAATCTAATGCACAATGACTGGGTGTGATGGCCTACTGTACCAACAAACACTCAAAAGTATCAACATTTTTATTAAACGATAAAAGTCATCATCATCATCATGCTGTCGGTCGCGATGCGAAAAAGACTGCTTTCATTACTTGACTGCCGCTCTCCATTTCATTTCATGAAAGCTGAGTGCAAAAGTATTGAAGTGCTGCTGGCTTTTGCAAGTCACCAGCGGCACTCTCTCGGGGAGCAAATAGAGGTTTCACACCGGCAAGAACATGTCCAGACAGGCGCAAAACTATTTGTCCCTGCAGTGGCTGGTTGGGAGATCCATACATCAACCACCCTTAATGGTGCCACAGTGACATGGTTTTCTGTTTAGGGTTTGCTCCCTTAGCCTTCGGTTCTGTCAAGAACCTGTACCACAAGGCAGTTGCTTACAATTCTGCAGGGCAGGGGCGTCAAACTCACTGAGGTATTGCAATACCTGCATACAACAAAACGACATAAAAGTAATACTTTACAATCAGCCCCCCTTCCGTCCCCCTTGTTTTACGGATTGTACGACCGTGAAAATGTTGACAACTTTGGACGGCTCCTTTGTAAGGCAGATGCAGCAGTTGCATGCATCGGCATCTTGAGGTGTACGGCGGGCATCATTGTGCTGAGTGAGTGATTCATAGCCCCTGTTTTTGTAGTTGGTTGGATTGGTTGTTAGAGTTTTATATCCTGGCAACATCTAAGGTCATATCAGGACAGGTAACAACTTGCGACATGGCACACTCATGGTGACTTTATAGTGCTGCCCCTACTGGGAAATCAGGCCACCAGCACCATGACCCAATATCCCACTCAGGCACATTCTCCTGACACCGAGATAACCAGTCCTTGGCCTATCCTATTAATGCAGAGCGCTAGGCTACAAAGTGACAAGTATCAATTTTATAAGTCATAGGTTTGACTCGACCAGGGTTTGAACCCGCCAGTTCAAAGTCCGACATTTTGAGGTGCGCCCACTGTGTAGTGTAATGGTGCTGTCACATTATGATGCATCGCGCCAACGTATGTCGACATATGTGATTTTTTGCCACTACATCAGGATACGTCATTATGCGTTATGCGTGCATTAGGCATGCATTTGTATACATCAATGTACGTAGACTTTCGTCGAGAAACGGCGTCGCAAGTCAGGGGGTCGGCAAAGTTTTGTGCATGCACAAAACTTTTGACGCACGACAACGTTCGACAAAGTGTGGATTTTACATCCGCCGTACATTATGTATGGATTAGGCATACATCGACGTACGTTAGATGTACATTAGTCAAATGTTGTTCACTCCGTTGCACAACATTGACCTACTTTAAAGGCAGTGGGAATGTACAGTCCGCGTACTGACAACGTATGGATAATGTAAGCCTAACGTACATCTAATGTACGATTAGCGTTTCTCCAGCGTGTCTTGACGTATGTAATGTATGACGCGTAGTTCTGGCGATCGAATAACGTATATAACGTTCACCGGCATTCTGTGAACATACCGTGAGCATAATTCAAGCATTTTTCGCCGGGAGGTACGTTAGCCATACATTGGTAATACGTTGGCCATACGCTGTGTATGCAATATGTATACGTCCAACTTTGCCCCCCACGCCGAAAAGTTTGACGTATCTCGACGTAAAAAAGTAATTTTCCGTGTTTGCAGCACGCTGGTGAGATACGTCGTAATGTGACAGGGCCATTAGTAAGGCTGATGAGCAGCAGTTGCATGTATCGACATCGTAAGGTGTCCGGCGGGCATTGTTGTGCTCCGTGAGTGATTCATAGCTCCTGTTTTTGTAGTAAGAGCGCATCCACACCGCCTGGGGCTGATACACTTTATTGGGAATCCAACAAACTGATGTCTGCCGCCTTTCCATTCACGCAGTCTGTACTCAGCTGTCAATAGACTAAATCGCCATTCCAGCTGCGCGGTGCATTGTGGGATGCGTGGAAGATAAACAAACCCTCGCGAAGCACATGGCCAATGCAAAGACACTGCATGGGCGCAGCTATGAAATGTGCTAGTTTCAGCTCATCTCAGCCCTTGTTTGAAACATAGAATACCAAATACAAATATATATATAATAAATTAAGATGTTAATCTTTTATCTAGCATTGCATTTACATCAATAGAATCAGCACATCTTATGCCATGTGCATTTAGATTTAGACAAATCTGGGCACTCAGACTAGTGTGAGAGCCATAGCCAGAGTCAGTTTTACTTATTTTATTCATGTTTTTTTATTTATATCCTATGGTTAATGACATATGTAGAACTAGAAAATGAGTAGGGTTAATCAGATATTGGTTATATATTTCTCTGAAGCAAGTGTCTGTTGACACATTTGGCATTTTAATATTTAGAACAAGAATTAATAATAGTGATGTGGATAAAGGGACTGACTGTTTTGTGTAGAATTGTATGTTACTAAGCTCAAAATGTTTAACTATGGCTAGTTTTGTGTTAGTTATATTCATCAAATCATTATATTGCATGTGTGCATACATGTTTATGCCAAATTGTTATGTATTTCTATTAATTTTGACTAAAATCGAAGTTTTGCCCTACGCGTATCGGCAAACTCAATGGCGGTACGCATTTGCTTTGCTGCCAACGCCTTTTTCAGCGCATGCGCAGTCAGGATGGTGATCTCGTCTATAGGGCGCTTGTTGTAAGTGAGCGGGTTGTATACACATTATAATGGTTTAAACCTGCGCAGGTTGCGAAGCTTACGTCACAGTGCAGATGTGGACTGTGAGAACAGCGATAGGTGAGTAGGGTAAAGGTGTAGATTTAGAAGAGTGCATGATTAGCATTAGACAAATTAAGCTTGTTTTTATTTAACGATGCCTCTAGAACACATTGTATCATCGGCTATTGGATGTCAAACATATAGTCATTCTGACATATTTCTTTGGCGGAAAACTGGTGCCGCCACATAGGCTACTCTTTCCGACAAGCAGCAAGGGGTCTTTTATATGCACTTTCCCACAGACAGGACACCACATACCACAGCCTTTGATGAACCAGTTGTGGACCACTGGTGATCAGTATTAGAGTGCATTATCGGCACTAGTTATTGTGTTGTCTTCTATTCAACAGACAGTGTGACGGGTAAATTGAAATGTGGATGTTCAGAGAGTTCCATCCGCTAGTCCCTGAGGAAGATTGTTTCGTTTGTTTGTTGTTGTTTTACATCCTAGCAACATCCAAGGTCATATTAGGACGGATGGCGACTTTATACTTATAGTGCTGACCTACTGGGTTGGTTGGATCGTTGTTGGAGTTTTATGTCCTGGCAACATGTGAGGTCATATCAGGATGGGTACCGACTTGTGACAGTGTGCGCTCATGGCGACTATATAGTGCTGCCCCACTGGGAAACCAGGCCACTAGCACCATGATCTGATATCCGACTCAGTCACATTATCCTGACATTTGAGCCAACCAGTCCTTGCCCTATCCTAATAATACCTAGCGCCTGCTAGGAAGCGACACGTATCAATTGTGTAAGTCATTGGTTTGACTGGACCACAAATTGAACTCCCTACCTTCCGCACGGGAGGCCTGCGCTCTACCCATTCGTCCACCACATCCGATTCAGAAGTAGAAAGGGAGTAGCCAGCATGTGTGGTATTGTAGTACGTGAGGGGGTGAGGAGGGGGGAGGGAGCAGGAGGAGATAAGTGTGGGAGATGAGGGGGGAATGGAAGGTGTAGAGTAGCTCGGGTTGCTATCCGGACCGCACTTCGTCCACACCTCTCTCTATCTCCTCTCTGCTGTCCATGCTCCTCCTTGATAATGTCTGAAAAGAGTTTCAGGACGGGGAGCCCACCAGCATTTCACGTCCTACTCTTACTCTGTCCGTGTCTTTGGCTTGCCGGCTGGTCACCATTGAGCAAATAGACAGGGTTATTTGACTCAACTCTCCTCATTTCTCTTTCGTATACTCTACCCTTTTTTCTCCCAGATTTACTTCTCCCTCTGATCAAGGGAGTTGTTTGCTTGGGTGGGGCCCTTTACCTTATCGTTTCTCTCACTTTGTTCTTGTTGCTGGAACCACTGGATCCACCTTTACCCATCCCTTCCTCCTAAACCCTTGCTGCTGTCAACTGGATAGAAGTGCTGTGCTACCGCCGGAGTGATTCGGGGCCGCCCCAATGACTCGTCTTCTAAATTGTTATACAGACATCCCCAGCTTCTACAACCATCCCACCTGAAGATTAATCATCTTCACCCAAAGATTGGACCGATTTATCGGTGCCTCTCTATATTGCTGCAGTTCTGCAGCCGGTAACCGTCGTAAGGTTATGAACCCCCCAGAAGTCAGTCATTCAGCTCGGGTAGCAGTGGAGAAGGGGAAAACAGCGGAATTCTAGGAGCTTTATGAGAAAACAAGCTGGACGCCGGGATGTGTGGATGGAAGGGGTGGGGGTCGGGGGTGAGGGGTGGGGGCTGGAGGGTGGAGGGGGCGGGGCGACTGCAGAGGAGCATGGGGTGAAGGTACAGATTTGGGCTGGTGGGGAGGGAAGGGCGGGAGGCGCTTGGGGGCGAGAGGGGCCAAGAACAACAGGGAGCTGAGGGTTGGTTGGTTGGTTGTTGGAGTTTTAGGTAGTGGCAACATCTAAGGTCATATCAGGATGGGTACTGACTTGTGACGGTGCACACTCATGGTGACTTTATAGTGCTGTAGCACTGGGAGACCAGGCCACTAGCATCATGACCTGACATCCCATCCAGTCACATTATCCTGATTCCAAACCAACCAGTCCTTTCCCTATCTTAATACTGCTGAGCGTCTGGCTCGGTAGTGACAAGTATCAATATTTAAGTTATTCGTTTGGCTCAACCAGGGTTCGAACCCCATGTGTTCGATTTCCATGAGCTACCAAAAAGGGGGAGACGGACGCTCAACTCATTCGGCCATCCTACCTGGTTTTAGGTGTGGGAGTAAGGGTTGGTTCGTGTGGGGGGTGGGATGGGTGTGTTGTGGGTGGGTGTGGATGAGCATGATGTGGGGGCTGTGCATATGGGTAGGTGAGGTGAATCTATAGGGTGCTATTGGGGTGTGTGTGTAAAGTGCCTGTCACACCTTACCGGATTGAGCAACGGACATAACCGGACAAAGCATTTTCTAGTCCGGTGGTGTTCGGTATCAAAATGTACCGAAATGTGTCGAAATGTTGCACTTTTGGGTCAAAGGCCACCGGACGAAACAGACGCTAAACGGACAAGGAACGTAAATTAACGAATAGCCACTGGACGATAACTGGATGATAACCGGACGACACCGGACGACACCGGACGACACCGTATCTAACCGGACAAGCAATGGTGAACCCACCGGCGAAAACCGAATGTCAAAAGGATGGATCGAACATCAACCGGACACGTACCGGACTGTTAACAGACATGCCAAAAACATATAAAAAACCGACGGACTGCATTCCCGCAACACCATCAACGGATTATTCAGGAAGCAAACCGGAGATGTAATGGATGGGTACCGGACATGAAACCGACAAAACAGACTAAACGGACTAAAAACGGACACCAACCATACACGTCAGTCCGGCGGTGTCTGGTACAAGTTTTATGCATGTTCAAAACTTGCCACCGTACACACCGGATACCACCGGACAGAGAACGGACACACCGGATGCGTACCATATATAAGACGGACATTGACATATTTCACCAGCCAGAGTCTGTTTTCTATCCGGTACCCCAATCCGGTAAGGTGTGACTGAGCCTTACGGGTTTGGTTTGTGTAGGGTGGGGTGAGGTGTGGGGATAGGGGGTACATACAGCCCTGTATCGGTTACCCAGGCCCGGTATGTCGCCGAGTGCAGCAGCATTTACCTGCGGAGGGTTTATACAGACACACTAAGTTAACATTGGGCTGGAATGGGGCCATCCATCAGACAACCAATCGCATCATGCTCACACACTCACACCGGGCGTGGTGGCTGAATCGGTAGAGCGCGGGCCTAGCGTGCGGGAGATCTTGAGTTTGGTTCCCGGTCGAGTCAAACCGATGACTTATAAAAGTGATATTTGTGGCTTCCTAGCCTGGCGCTCGGCATTAATAGGATAGGGCAAGGACTTGTTGGCTCAGTGTCAGGATAATGTGACTGAATGGGATATCGGGTCATAGTGCTGGCGGCCTGATTTCCCAGTGGGGCAGCACTATAAAGGCACCATGGGTGTGCACTGTCACAAGTCGGTACCCATCCTCATATGACCTTAGTTGTTGCCAGGATGTAAAACTCCAACAACCAACCAATCACACCATACATGCACGTGACACAGGTGATACACGCCAACCGGACGCTGATAAAATTGATACTTGTCACTACCTAGCCTGGCATTGTTTTTTATTTGGTAAACATTTCTACTCATTTGCGTAGTCTTTTTTTTTTAGCGCCGAGGCACTGGTCTTCCAGCCACGCTTAACTTCAGTCATTTACACTATTTAATTACAAGAACAATCTTAAGATAATGAAATATTATTACATTCAGCTAATTAAGAATTTGTGGCGTATCGGGTCGGTGTATGCAGTCAGTGTATCCATGTTTATGTAGGTGGTGTCTTACTTAATTTTCTAGGCAGGGGCATGTCGGTATAGTCTGGATTTAGGTAGGATCAAAAGCTAACTAAGCGGGTGTAATGTATAGACGTGTACTTTGTAGCAAGCGTTCAGTGTGTGCATTAGGATCGGACAGTCTGGATGCACTCGGCATTACTAGGATAGGACACAGACTTGTCTCCTAGTGGGGCAACACTAAAAAGATCTCATGAGTGTGCACTGTCACAAGTCGGTCCCCACCCATGATAGGACAATATATATTGCTAGGATGTAAAATCTCAACAACAAGCAAACACAATTATCCACGTCCAGTGCGCAACACGCACGCGCATGCACTTGTCACACCGCACACGGCGCTTGCCCCTGACCAATGTCTCCATTCACACTATTCATGCGTTACCTAATTCGGCATCAGAACGAGGCTGAGTATGCATCAGGTATTGGAAATGGCCATAAGACACTGCTGTATGTGTATGAACTACTACAGAAAGTAAAGGAGTAAAATTTGAAGATATTAACTTTTGAAACTGTCATATTCATTTTTGCATACCTTTTTTCTATTTATTGGTCAATTTTCATGAAGATTGAGTGATGATCAGATGCATTTCAGTAGGTAATGTCAACAAAGTTGCTCACCTTGGCTGCCAATCTTTCTTAAATTCAAAATTGCATAACTTTTTTAATATAGATATATTTAAAAAATATATTTTAACCCTTTTAAAGCTTTCATTAATTTGTAATTACTAAGACTAGTTGTTTAACTGTCTTACACAGATAACTACACTGACAGTGCTGCATTACATGATACCACCAGAACTATGCAGACTTGAAGTTGACAGTCAAATTGTAGTTAAAGAATGGGAAAATCACTATGCAAGGGTCACCCAATCTTCATGAAAATTGGCCAATAGATAGACAAGAGGTATGCAAAGATGAATATGGTAGTTTAAAAAAATGAATACCATCACATTTGAGTGATTTCGAGAGGTTTTGGTCGACAAAAAAGTATTCCCATGACTTTTCATACAACGGCGCCTCGCAGAAGTGTACGTGGCCTCGGTTTGGTTTCAACATGGCTGCGGCGTGAATAGTGTGAATTACAGCATAGGGAGCGGGACGTAGCTCAGGCGGTAGAGATACTATCGATCCTGCTCAGTGGACACATTTTCAGTTTGGGCTATTTTCCGTTCCAACCAGTGTTCCACAATTGGTTTATCAACGGCTGTGGCATGTGTTGTCCTGTCTGTGGGAAAGTGCATATGAAAGACCCCTTGCTGCTTCTCAGAAAGAATGGCAGTGGGTTCCCTCCAAAGAAATAGGGTAGAATAACCATATGTTCGACGTCCAATAGCCGATGATGAAAATCAATGTGCTCTAGAGGTGTCGTTAAATAAAACAAACTTTCTATTACAACAAAATGGATAATGTGTGTCCGTCGTGGCGGCTATGTTTATGTTTCATTGTAGCGCTTCACAATGAGGTGTAGCTGTTCATGTTGCTGAATAGATGTTGCTTATACAACTCACTGACACGCGCCACGAGCCCGCCGTGGGTGGTTGGTTGTTTGTTGGAGTTTTACGTCCTGGCAACATCTAAGGTCAAACTGATGATGACTTATAGCATTTATACTTGTCGCTTCCTAGCCTGCCGCTCGGCATGAATAGGATAGGGCAAGGACTGGTTAGCTCCGTGTCAGGATAATGTGACTGAGTGCGATATGGAGTTATGGTGCCTGTGGCCTGATTTCCCAATGTGGCAGCACTATAAAGGCACCATCAGTGTGCACTGGCACAAGTTGGTACCCGTCCTGATATGACCTTAGATGTTGCCAGGATGTAAAAATCAAACAACCAATAATAGGAAAGGCACAGAAATATTGGTCATTAATCAACACGCGCAGATACTGATTCGACACACACACTGAGGGAGCGGGACGCAGCTCAGGTGTGAAGGTGTGGGTCATCCGATCGATCATGCAGAGTGGACACATTTGCAGTTTGGGCTATTTTCCGTTCCAAGCACTGGTCCACAACTGGTTCATCAAAGGTTGTGGTATGTGCTGTCCTGTCTGTGGGAAAGTGCATATAAAAGACCCGTTGCTGCTTATCGGAAAGAGTAGCTTGTGTGGCGGCAGCAGGCTTCCTCCAAAGAAATATGTCAGAATGACCATATGTTTGACATCCATTAGCCGATGATAAAAATCAATGTGCTCTAGAGGCATCATTAAATAAAACTTTTTTGTTCACACACAGAGATATCCCGCCACGATCCACCCTGCCGTCCGCGCCATATTATTAAAGCGTTACTTTCAGAATATCATTGTCAGGTATCAAACTCGTCTCGCGCCAAGCAGCTCATATGTCTTGATGACAACTCAGCTTATCGGGACGCACCCCACTCCACCCCGCCTATCTGCCATCTAACCCCATCCACCGGTGTCGAGGCTTACCCTATACATATTAATTTGGATGCAATCTTGAAATATAAGTCCCCGATCCTTGCTCTCTGAGCTTTAAGACAAATGGAGTGAATTTATACCCCGAGGCGATCGTGTTACTACAACCCCTCCACTCCCACCCTCACCACCCCACCCACCCCACCCACCACACCCAACCCACCCACCCCACCCACCGCACCGCACCCAGCCCACCCGCCCCACCCACCCCACCCACTCAACCTAATCCCACCCTCACCTCCCCACCCACTCAAACTACTCCCACCCTCACCACCCCACCCATTCAACCTACCCCTCCACTCCCACCCTCACCACCCCACCCACTCAATCTAATCCAACCCTCACCACCCCACCCACCCCACCCTCACCACCCCACCCACCCCAACTACTCAACCTACCTCTCCACTCCCACCCTCACCACCCCCACCCACCCCACCCTCACCACCCCACCCACCCCAACTACTCAACCTACCTCTCCACTCCCACCCTCACCACCATACCCACTCAACCAATCCCCCTCACATCACCATCCCTCCCCCCCCCTCACCACCCCACCCACTCAATCTAATCCCACTCTCACCACCCCACCCACCCCAACTACTCAACCTAGCCCTCCCAGGAGGGGTGCAATGAGGGATTACTACCTGCACCCCCCCATGCCCCCCCCCACCCACGTGGGACGGTCACGTGGTCTCGCTGTGGCCATTACACATCTAAACGGGAGCTCGACTGGCGGTATCCACGGTATGCAGACCCTTATTATATTATATCCACAACTATCAATTTTGAATTTCCAATCCAGCGGGTGGGGTATGTTAAGTGGATTCAGGCGGAATGCGCCCCGCGAGGCGGGGGTGGTGGGAGGGGGCGGCGGGGGGGGGGCTCCCTTTTGTGATCACTTAGACTACGTACACTTTGATCGGTGTCGGCCGTCTCCCTCGCCCTGCCCCGCCCCGCTTCGCCCCGCCTTGCCTCACCCTGCCCCTCCCCGCCCCACCTCCACCCGGCCCGCCACACCTCCACCCGGCCCGTCCCACCGGGCCGCCTTGCCTCGCCCCGCCCCGCCCCGCCCCGCCCCGCCCCGCCCCATCCCGCCCCACCTCCACCCAGCCCGTCCACCCGCCCCGCCCCGGCCCACCCAGTCCCCCCGCTCCCCCCGCCCCCCCCCCCCCCCTCCCGGCCCGCCCCGGCCCGCCCCGGGCCGCCCCGTCCCTCCGCCCCACCCGGCGCCTCTTACTCACATCCCGGGATGAAGACGCCTAGCGCCGGCCGTATTACTTTTACACCACGATGCAGTGACGCATGCAGGTATCCGTGGGGTCTAAGGGGAGGGGGGGGGGGGGTCTGGTCCTAATATGGCCTAGGGTCTTGCTGGAGCACAAAACTACACCAACCGACCAACCACCCTTGGCCCTCTTATGGACTGGGGCTGGACTCCTCGACTACCTTTTTCTCCCCCCCCCCCCACACCCTTCCCCCTCACCGGCCCACCCACCCCCTTGCCTTCCCCTCCCACCCCTGATTTCTCTGACCACTCCCCACTGGAAGGCAACTCATGGCCGCATGGGACCGCCTTTGGTGGTCCCTATACAGTGCTGCAGATTTGCAGCCTTTTTTTGTGTGAAGATTTATACTGCCTATCATGGATAAGTCTGAATAGACTTGTTTTCGCCATTAGACAATTTGTTGATAGAAAGCCCAAGACTACACTTTTCCCGACCCAAGGGATTTTTAACCTCCCACACCACATAGACATGGTATGAGAGCAACTGGCCTTTGATGACTCTGTAAGTTATACAGAGCGGTGGAAATCCAAATTGGCAGAGGTGGGGGCACGGCGAATCGAACCACTGACCTTCAGATTAGGAGTCCAACCTAGAAAAAAAGTCAGAGACTCTAACCACTCCGCCACAGAGAACACCCAACGTGACAGAAAACTCACCAAGAATAACAGCACATCACAATGGTCTCAGTCAGCTTCTGGGGTCTTCATCTTGGATCCACTGGAGGCGGTGGCTAAATCGGTTAGAGCCGAGCCTTCCTATGGGGAAGGTCTGAAGTTTGAAACCCAGTCGAGTCAAACCAATGACTTAAAAATTGATACTTGTCGCTTCCTAGCCAGGTGTTTGGTATTATTAGGATAGGGCAAGAATTGGTTGGCTGAGTGTCAGGATAATATGATTGACTGGGATATCAGGTCATGGTGCTGGCGGTCGTTCTCTCAGTGGGGCAGCACTATAAAGTTTCCCATGAGTGTGCACTGTTACAAGCCGGTGCCTGTCCTGCTATGACCTTAGACGTTTGTCAGGATTTAAGCTCCAAGCCAGCACCATGACCTGATATCCCACTCAGTCACATTATCTTGACACTAAGCCCACCAGTCCTTGCCCTATCTTAATAATGCCAAGCGACTGGCTAGGAAGTGACAAGTATAAATTTTAACGTCATCGGTTTGACTTTACCAGGGTTCGAATCCCACGATCTACCAACTCGGGAGACGGACGCTCAACTCATTCGGCCATCCCGTCTAGTCATGTGTGCAGGAGGTGAATGCCATAGGTTGGTTTGTAACATACCTGTCTGTATATTACAGGTAGTACCGGTCTATTCTTCCCCGTCCTGGTGTAGTGGGGAGGGGGAGGGTGCACGAGGGGCCGTATCGGTAGAGCTTGCGGAAGATCGGGAGTTCGAATCCCAGCCGAGTACAAACCAAGGACTTATCAAATCGATACTTGTCGCTACCTTGCCTGGTTCTCGACTTTCAATAGGATGGCACAAGGATTGCTTACCTCAGTATCAGGATAATAATGTGACTGAGTTGGATATCGGGTCGTGGTTCTGGTGGTCTGATCTCCCAGTGGGGCAGCACTATCAAGTTGTTATGAGTGTGCACTGTTATAAGTCAGTACCCGTCCTGATATGACAATAATTAATGTTGCCAGAACGTCAATCTCCAAAGACCAACGAACAAATCAGTACCCATCATGATTTGACCATATATGTTGCTAGAATATAAAACCCCAACATCAAACCAACCAATCTTCCCTTCATTATTTAATTACTGTCTCCGTGTCCTGAAGCCCGCCATACACCTGCCGACATTGGCGACTACCGGAGTGATTGGCGATAATGTATAGTTTGTTGTTGTTTGTTGTTGTTCTACGTCCTAGCAACATCTAAGGTCATATCAGGACGGGTACCGACTTGTGACAGTGCGCACTCATGGCGACGTTATACTTATAGTGCTGCCCCACTGGGTGACCAGGCCGCCAGCACCATGACTTGATATCCCACTCAGTCATATTATCCTGACACTGAGCCAACCAGTCCTTACCCTATCCTAATAATGACGAGCACCAGGCGAGGAAGTGATAAGTATCAATGTTTAAGTCATCGGTTTGACTCGACCAGGGTTCGAATCCACGATCCCATGGTCTACCAACACGATCATTTATAATGACCCGATATCCCACTCAGTCACAGTATCCTGACACTGAGCTAACCAGTCCTTTTCCTACTTAAATTAATTCAAGCAAATTTCTAGAGGGTATAGATGCAAGGTATGATTTTCACAAAAGGTCAACTTTAATCTTAAAATCAAAACCTAATGACCACTAACACAGCAAGGTGAAAACATTCAGAGAAATTAACTATTGGTAACCAAATAATTATCCAATTGTAGAACGAACAAACTCACAGAGGTTTGGGGGATGTGGGAGAATGCTTGCAAACAGAGAAAGAATGCATGCAATAGTTGGCTACACAACAACTGAAGGTGATAAAAAGAAGACTATTACTGTCTAGCGGCGAAAACAAGTAATTAGACTTAACCGTTTTTGGAAGCATAAATACACCCATCACAAAAAAAAACAAGCAACAATTATATAGCACCATACCATACTAATGGCAGTTGCAGTGCATTGACCGTCTACATAGTGTATTGTGGAACCAAGATAGCCTGATTAAGTGGTATTGCACGAACTCACCCATAATGTGTTACTGGAAATAACGCATGGCCTGGTCACGTGACCAGAGTACGTGTTGGGGCGAGTTTACGGCGTCACGAGGGTCTGCACCGAGCTTTGCTACGCAGGCTCTGGGTTAAATGTGACCAATTCTGTATTTAATTCTGTGCCAATTCTGTCTGTAATTTGAACAGACTGCAGATAGAGAAACCTTTATTGGACATTCTGTATTTAATTTGAACAGACTGCAGATAGGTAAACTTTTATTGGATATTAATAGGCAGCTAATTAAAGCCCCAGTCACACATAGCCGGACGAGCCCCGGATTTTGAGCCGGACCACCCACGGACCAACGGCCCGGACGGTCCCAGACCACTACGTATAAAATCACTGTTTTCGCCGATTTTTGCCTCGCAGTCACACTTTCCCGGACGAGCCCCAGACGAGCCCCGGATGAGCCCCGGATGCCCCGTACCACCCCCGGACTTCCTCCGGACTGGGCCGGACCGGCCCCAGAGGGGGCCGGACCACCCCCCAGACTGCCCCGTACCACCCCTTAACTATCCCGGATCACCCCCGGACTATCCCGGATCACCCCCGGACTATCCCGGATCACCCCCGGTCTTATGGGGGCAGTCTGGGAGTCGTCCGTGGCTAGGCCAGGGGTAGTCCTGGATAGTCTGGGGATGGTCCGGGTCAAACCGTGGCTCAAAATGACCCCGCACCACCCCCGGACAGGCCCGGTCCACCCCGGACCACCCCCGAAATACCTGGACCACCCCCGGACCACTCCCGGATCAGGCCGGATCAGGCCAGATTGAGCCCGGATCGCAAAATCCCCCGGACTGCCCCGGATGTTTTATACATATTAAAACATCCGGGGCTGAGCCCGGATGGCGCCGGACGAGCCACGGATCAGGCCGGATCAGGGGGTGTCCATACAGACGAGCCACGGACGAGCCACGGATCACCCCGGATCGCCTCGGACCACCCCAGATGGCGGTCCGGGGCTCGTCCGGACCCTGATCCGGGTATGTGTGACTGGGGCTTTAGGGGAGTTGATGTTTGGCGCAAACTGAAGGAGTTTAATAAAGGCACTAGTCCATGTTTGTCTGTGTTTGGAGAATTAATCAGTTTAGTTGAGTTAACCCAATTTGAAGGGGTCAACACCCGCATTCAACTTCAAAGCGCCCCGCCCCGTCCTTCCCCGCCCCGCCCCGCCCCGCCCCGCCACGCCCCGCCCCGCCACACCCAGCCCTGCCACGCCCCGCCCCGCCCCGCCCCGCCACGCCCCGCCACGCCCCGCCCCGCCCCGCCCCACCATGCCCCGCCCCGCCACGCCCCGCCACGCCCCACCACGCCGCGCCCCGCCACACCACTCCACGCCACGCCACGGCATGCCACGCCCGCCCGCCCCCCCCCCCCGCCCCGCCCCGCCCGCCACGCCCCACCCCGCCCCGCCACGCCACGCCCCACCACGCCCCGCCCCGACACACTACGCCCCGCCCCGCCACGCCACGCCACGCCACGCCACGCCACGCCACGCCACGCCCCACCACGCCCCGCCCTGCTCGACCCCGCCACGCCACACCCCGCCTTGCTCCGCCACACCCCGCCCCGGCCACACCGTCCCGTCCCTCCACCACCCCACGCGCTCAGCGTCCCATCTCGCCCCAAACCGTCTACCCCCCTACCCCTGTCCACACCTCCCCCACCGTCATGCTCCTCCCCCCCCACCCCCCACCCCACACGCCCCCACCGTCCCGTCTCTCCCCCCAACGCCCACCCCAAACCTTCCCACCGACCCCACTCCCCACCATCCCGAATGCCCCTCGCCCCCACCGTCCTGTGGGGCTCCCACCGTCCTGTGGGGCCCCCACCGTCCTGTGGGGCGCCCACCGTCCTGGGGGGCCCCCACCGTCCTGTGGGGCCACCACCGTCCTGTGGGGCCCCCACCGTCCTGTGGGGCGCCCACCGTCCTGGGGGGCCCCCACCGTCCTGTGGGGCCACCACCGTCCTGTGGGGCTCCCACCGTCCTGTGGGGCCCCCACCGTCCTGTGGGGCGCCCACCGTCCTGTGGGGCCACCACCGTCCTGTGGGGCCCCCACCGTCCTGTGGGGCGCCCACCGTCCTGTGGGGCCACCACCGTCCTGTGGGGCCCCCACCGTCCTGTGGGGCGCCCACCGTCCTGTGGGGCCACCACCGTCCTGTGGGGCCCCCACCGTCCTGTGGGGCTCCCACCGTCCTGTGGGGCCCCCACCGTCCTGTGGGGCCACCACCGTCCTGTGGGGCTCCCACCGTCCTGTGGGGCGCCCACCGTCCTGGGGGGCCCCCACCGGGCGCACTGCGTCCGTCCTTCCCATTACAGTCCGTGAAACAAAGCCGACTTAATGAATTTGGCTTATTAGGTGTGTTTTTTTCGTCTAAACCCCATGGGCTGCATGTGGCTTGTTTGATATGAGTGCCTTTATTAAGGTTGCATGGTCCGATGAAATATAATTTTGTCAAAATTGAAACAAGTACTTACATTTGATCCTATATATTCAACTTAGATACTGGTGCATTAGGTAATGATTTTTGTGGGTTTTTTTTGTAAATATAGTTTATTCATTGAATAAAGTCTTTTGTCAGCGCCGTGGCACTGGTCTTCCAACCATGTGACAATACAGTTATTTACAATATATGCATATGTAGTCTGATATTGTCACCAACAGCTAGCCCAAATCAGCTGAAATAACAATATCAAACATTCAATGGTATAGTTTGACAATTCACATATAAAAATAGAAGTTATATGTTGTATTCATACACACTTGATACATACATGTGTATTGAATATGGGGCTGTCACACCACGACGTAACGACGTCAACGTAGAGAGAACGTGAAGAACGTTGAACTTTTTGGCATAGTATGCAAATTTGGGCACAAGTTGAACGTGGATGCAGTGTAGTGGATGAGAGCGTAACGTCGGTAAAGCGTAGTGATACCGTCATTCAACGAGAGAGGACAACATTATTACGCTAACGGAACATTATAAACGTTATTCCATCGCCAGAAGAACGTTATGTGATGTTACATACGTCATGAGACATTGAACGTACGTTGAATCCACGTTCTCCTGACGTTCTCCTGACGTTCTCCTGATGTTCCCATTACGCCCCGTGGGCATTTGCACTCGGTTTAATGTGGGTCAACGTAGTGGAACGTAGTTGAACGTAGTGAGCAGCATTAGAATAACGTCCGTTTAATGTCATTGACGTTCACTGAACGTGAACAGAACATACGGCGAACGTAAACCCTTACGTTCGAGCTACGTCAACATTTTTGAACAGGTTCAAAACTTTGACGCGCGCCGACGTAACACGATGTAATGTGACGTAGCTCGACGTCAGTCTAACGTCATTCTGACATCATCATGACATCACCCAACGTACGTCAACGTAATGACGAAACGTGATCACGTCAGGCTTACGTTTGCTCGTTACGTCATAGTGTGACAGGGGTATTAGACCTTTACATTACGGAGTGGTTAGGTGCATAGTTTCCCTTCATAGGTTTGTATGCCTACTATGTTGTGAATTGTAAAACTATCATGTTGTTGGAGTTAACATTTTGAGATGGAGTGAGTGTTACTGTTAGTAGAATGGTTTGTTTATTCTGTTAGATAGAGTGTGGTTAGCTTATAGGGTTATGCATAAAAGGTTAATACCTCAGGTGTGTTTTTTGACCACATGAAGTAGTTTGAGTAAGTAGGTTGTTAGTAATGGTGGGATTTGGGACAGCATATACAGAATAACCAGTGAATTTATAACCTCATCCCTTTATGCAGGAAGGCCATTAACCAATTAGGCCAATCTCGTGACCTCATTAGCCTCCCCTGACCACATAGGCATATTATGTAGGGCCATGGAGTGGAAGGGGAAATGAGGTGGATGTTGCCCGTCCCCTCCATGTTGGATATTCAATGCGGTTTGGTCAATTCTATAAATATAATTAATCAATTTGGGTAATTTCAATTTTACATTTGTCACTTTGCATCTGGCATTGGGACTATGTATGGTATGAGGGAGAATGAGACATGGATGACATAACAGTAAATAATAACAGAGCAATAATATGTACATGAGAAATGCAAGCAGTATGCATATCCTTGGCGGTTTTGGCAAATGCGGCGGGTTCTGGGCTTAACGCTATGATGGCAGCAGCCGTTCCACAGCGTATGCACCGGCAGATGGCTCGGGATCGCAGAGCATGCAGTTTGCCATAGGTGAGTGGAGAAACTGATATGGTGCTACGACCCCAGGCCATCCTCCAACTCTTTTGACGTACGACAACATCACGCCTACGTTAGGCGTACGTCGAGATAAGTTAGATATCGAGTCATGGTGGAGCGGTCTGATTTCCCACTGGGGCAGCACTAAAAGTCACCATGAGTGTGCAGTTACAAGTCCGTACCCGACCAGATGTGACCTTAGATGTTGCCAGGATGTAAAACTCCAACAACCAACCGTCATTAGTGTCGTCTTTTATGGCCCTGTCACACTACGACATAACGACTTCAACGTAGAGAGAACGTGGAAAACGTCGAACTTCTAGGCGTAGTATGCAAATTTGGGCACAAGTTGAACGTGAATGCAGCATAGTGGACGAGAGAGTAACGGCGGTAAAGCGTAGTGATAGTGTCATTCAACGAGAGAGGACAACGCTCAGGGAACATTATGTATGTTATTCCATTGCCAGAACTACGTTGCTTTACGTTACCTTACGTTACTTACGTCATGAAATGGTGGCAAAACGGTAAACGTACGTTGAATGCACGTTCTCCTGATGTTCTCCTGATGTTATCCTGACGTTCCCATTATGCCGCTTGGACGTTTCCACTGGGTTTAATGTGGGTCAACGTAGTGGCACGTAGTTAAACGTAGTGAGCAGCGTTTGACTAACGTCCGTTTAACATCATTGACATTCGCCGAACGTGTACAGAACATACGGCGAACGTAAACCCTTACATTCGAGTTACGTTGAAAGTTTTGAACAGGTTCAAAACTTTTTGAACAGGTTCAAAACTTTGATGCGTGCCGACGTCACACAACGTAACGTGATGTAGCTTGACGTCAGTCTAATGTCATTCTGACGTCATCATAACATAACCCAACGTACGTCAACGTAATGATGAAACGTGATCACGTCAGCCTTACGTTTGCTCATTACGTCGTAGTGTGACAGGGGTATTATTGTATTGGTGAACGTAAAGTGAAAGAGTGAAATATGGTAATGCTACAGTCCCCCTGTCCTGCTGATCGGTTCCTTTTCATTGGTTGCAAGTATTACAAATACTTCCTGCTTGCTATCTCACTCTGCCACCCGCCTAGTGTCACATTGGTGTCGCCACTAGGCCGCTAGGTGGCACTCCTACCTAACTTCACAGTGGTGCCACTACCCAGCCACTAGGTGGCACGTCTACCTAACTTCACAATGATGCCACAACCAGCCCACTAGATTATTGCATTTTTTATTTTTTTTATTGATACAGTATTTATTCTGCGCATAGCATGTAAGCTCCAGCGAGGGTGCTTGTTTTCAACACTGGACAGCTGTGAGGAATGTTATGGTGTATGCCCGGGTTCCGGTTCCAGGTTGGTATCCAGGACATCCACCAGCATTTATTTAAGTAGTTAGTATCTATGTTAGTTCTCTTTGGTTTTTTTGGAGGTATACCTTCCTATAATATAAATAATATCATAGCCTAGTATCTACAGCTAGTGAAATGGTAATAGGCTTGTGGATGAGGATGTGTTCCCAGAATTTGTTTGTTTGTTTTATTTGCAGCTTTCCACCACCATGCCACTAGGTGGCACTCCTACATAACTTCACAATGTCGTCATCTCCAGGCCACTAGGTGGCACTCGTACCTAGAACTCATACCTAACTTAACAATTGTACCCCCACCAGGCCGCTAGGTGGCACTCTTACCTAACTTCACAATGGTACCTCTACGTGGCCACTAGGTGGGACTCCTATCTAACTTCACAATTATGCCAACAACAGGCCATTAGGTGTGACTCTGTCTAACTTCACAATGATACAATCACCATGCCGCTAGGTGGCACTCTTACCTAGCTTCACAATTATGCCAACAACAGGCCAGTAGGTGACACTATGTCTAGCTTCACAATGATACCACCACCATGCCGTAGGTGGAACTTCCACCTAACTTCACAGTGGTACCACCACCATGCCACTAGGTGGCACTCTTACCTAACTTCACAATGATGCCAAGGAGAGCCCACTAGGTGACACTATGTCTAGCTTCACAATGGTACAACCACCATACCGTAGGTGGCACTCCTACCTAACTTCACATGATTGATTGATTGATTGGTGGTTGCTTTACGCTGTGTTGGCAGCATAGGCCATATTCACGGCTAGAAATGTTTGTTTTTTTGTTCAAACCATTGCTTTTACTTGTAAAAGCAGACAATCAATTTTGTGCCAATAGACACTCATTAAAGTAGAAAGCTCACAATCATATATTTGTGCTCAAGGGAAGCAAATTCCCATAGAAAAAGAAAAGTTAATTTATTTAGTAAACTATATGAGGTGGTACAGTCCAGCTGCCCTCAAAAAGGCTCAAATGTTTTTTTGTAAAAAGGTCATGCATACTATGGCACAGGGCCAAAAAATCAATGCAACTTAGTCAAATGTGTTTGAGTTTCAGCGGGGACTGACACCTAATACATTCAGGGGGAGGTTCCCCCTTGAGCAGAAAAGCATGTGTAAGCCACGAGTGGCCAATACGGCAGCGGCTAAGGACCACTTGGTCCCGCAGACCTCCCGCATGAGTCTGTGGTGGTTTTCCCACAGATGGTTCAATTTCTTTAAGTTTATTAATGTTTTCATCCCACTCATGTTGCCATTTGGATTTTATGTGGGTGGCTATTAGTGGTTTCAGATCAGAGTGAGGGATCAGACATGGTTCAAGATCACAGTTCAGGGCCTTCTTCGCAGCCCGATCAGCTCATTCGTTTCCTTGTATGCCGGCATGGCCAGGTACCCAGCACAGGTGGATGTCATACCCATCCATTGCCAGTTGGTTCATTTTATAAATGACCATTGTTAGAACAGGGTGATTCGTTTTCAGTCCAGCAACAGTCAGGAAGCAAGAGAATGAAAGACTGTATATAACATAATTATTGTGATTGGATACCTCGATACACTCCAACGCGAGAAGAAGTGCTCGGGCTTCTACAGTGAAAATCAAGCTCTGATCGGGCAAGCATACGCCAAATTTTTCCTGTCAGCAGACTGCCGCAGCAACTACCCGGCTTTCGTCTTTCGAACCATCAGTGTATATGGAGAGGTGGTCTGCAAATACCACCTATGCACCTAACTTCACAATATCATCATCTCCAGGCCACTAGGTGGCACTCCTACCTAACTTCACAATTGTCCCCCCACCAGGCCACTAGGTCGCACTATTACCACTATGCCGCTAGGTGGCACTCTTACCTAACTTCACGATAATACCACCATCATGCCGCTAGGTGGCACTCTTACCTAACTTCACAATGATGCCAAGGACAGCCCACTACGTGACACTATGTCTAGCTTCACAATGATGCCACTGTCAGGCCACTAGGTGGCACTTCTACCTAACCTCACAATGATGCCATCACCATCCCGCTAGGTGGTGCACACGGTGCCCTCATAACGCGTCTGGTCCCGAGATCGTGAAGACATAATGCCCACAGTCTATTATGGGGTTATTACTTGCCGGGGTGAATGGGGAAGACTTACACTGGACCTTGCACTATATATAATACCCCCATCACACCAAAGTAGTTCTTACTACGTTCTTGAAAATGTTGCCGAACGGGCTCAAACTGTGTGAGAACGGAGTGAATATAATAGCAATGTTTTACTAACATGCTCCACAACTGTGAGCATGCTCAAAATTTTCGGCGGCCATGTTCTACCCCGTTTTAGAATGGGGTTAGACGTCTTGAGAACTAGTTTGGTGTGATGGGGGTGTAACCTAAGTGTGCGGCCTGGTTTACACCTGTGGGTGTTATATGTGTGACGGAGCAGTGGAAAACCTAGATAAAGGATTCACCCGGTACTCGCAGTACACGAGTGAATGACAACAGAGTCTAAATACGGGCGAAAATAGCTTTAGTATGGAACAGAGAGTAGAATGCCTGCCTCCAGTATCAAATGGATACTTCTATAGGCACAGAATTGGTGAAATGGGAGAGAATGCAAAAAGACAAGATGGCAGCCATAGAACACCGTCGATTTCACTTTTAAATCTTATTAAACTAGATATTGTATTATATTTTTCAACTCAAAGGTAGCGGGCTATCAATAAGACATATGTAAAGAATAATTGTTGCTTCATAGATTGTGAAATTAGGCTCTCAATTCTTTAACCCGCATTTTCGACAGCTTTTACATAGGGTTGGTTTGCACCCCTACTCCAGCAGTACGGGGTGAATCTTGTATCTATGGAAAACCGTGCTCGATCTGACAGTTCCTAAACTCACTTCCAGCTTTGTGATTCATAGCGGGGAAAGGGCGCTCTGCAGGGGAAGTTGAGTTAACTTTATAGGTTGGTTAGTTGTTGGAGTTTTATGTCCTTGCAACATCTAGGGTCATATCAGGACGGGTACCAACTTGCGACAGTGCGAACTCATGGCGACTTTATAGTGCTGCCCCACTGGGAGACCAGGCTGCCAGTACCATTACCTGATATCCCACTCAGTCTCATTATCCTGACACTGAGCCAACCAGTCCTTGCCCTAACCTTGGCAACGTTCACAGAGAGGACATGTTTGCGCTTATTATATAGACCAAACCACCACCAGACAGGATGGCTGGATGAGTTGAGCGTCCGTCGCCCGTTTTGGTAGATTGTGTGATTCGAACCTACCGGTTCGAGCCATTGTCAAGTTAAAGCAATGACTTTAAAATGTATGCTTGTCGCTTTCCTATCCAGGCGCTCTGCATTATTAGGATAGGACAAGGACTGGTTGGCGCAGTGTCAGGATAATGTCACTGAGTGGGATATCAGGTCATAGTGCTAGCGGCCTGGTCTCGCAGTGGGGCAGCACTATAAAGTCGCCATGACTGCGCACTGTCATGAAGTCGGTGCCCATTCTGCTATGACCTTTGACGTTGCCAGGATGTAAAACTCCCAACAACTAATGAACCTATTGAGTTAACCCAACTCCCCTAGCGGAGCGCCACTTTCCCGGCCCAAATCACAAAGCTGGAAGGTAGTTTAGCAACTGTCAGATTGAGTTGATTGATATAGGCAGTGTGGAAGCTCGACCCACGCGTTCTTGTGATTGGTGCACCTCGTGAACCTATCGCAATGCGAGTTGTGGCGCGTCTCTGTGCACCTGATCAGATTGGTTGGTTGTTGGAGTTTTACATCCTGGCAACATCTAAGGTCATATCAACCCGTCTGGATCCGAATACAATGTTAACACGTACTACTATGCAGAGAAGGTGGGGGAGGGGAGAGGTTGAGGGATGTCTGGAAAAGTAGTATTCTTTGAACATGTTGACAACTTTGGATAACCCTTAAAGTTGCATAATACGTAGATAAAGGATTCACCCGGTACTCGCAGTCGCAGTACACGGGTGAATACCAACCCTATATAAAAACGGTCGAAAAAACGGGTTAATGAATTGAGAGCCTAATTTCACAATCTAAGAAGCAACAATTATTCTTTACATATGTCTTATTGGTAGCCCACAACCTTTGAGTTGAAAAATATAATTAAATATCTAGTTTAATAAGATTTAAAACTGAAATCGATGGCGTTCTGTGGCTGCCATCTTGTCTTTTTGCATTCTCTCCCATTTCACCAAATCTGTGCCTATATGGGTAGGCATTTGATACTGGAGCCACAGTTTCTACTTCATGTTCCATACTAAAGCTATTTTCGCCCGTATTTACACTACGTTGTCCTTCACCCGTGTACTACAAGTACCGGGTGAATCTTTTATCTACATAATACGATGATTTTGAGTTTCTTCAATTGTCTAAGTTAAATACATTAGGTTGATTATTATAATTTACCTCACTTTAGTTTGAAGTAACTTTGCTCTAAAATGGCTAACTTGAGAGATATTTGAAGTGCAAACATGCTAAATTAATGTTGGCAAGCTTGCCAAAATTTCGACCCATTGCCGTTAGCAGTGACACATTGGTTAGTTGGTTTTTGCAGTTTTACATCCTGGCAACATCTAAGGTCGATGGCACCTTGACCGGATCTTCCTCTCAGTCACAGTATCCTGACACTGTGATAACCATTCTTTGCCATATCCTACTAATCCCGAGCATCAAGTTAAGAAGCGATAAGTATCAGTTTTGCAAGGCATTAATTTGACTCCACCGGGAATCGAACTCCCGATCTTCTGCACGGGAAACCAGGTGCGGTGGCCGAATCGGTAGAGCCAATGACTTACAAAATTGTTACTTGTCATTTCCTAGCTTGGCGCTCGGCAATATTAGGATAGAGCAAGCTCAGTGGCAGGATAATGTGACTGTGTGAGATATCAGGTCATCGTGCTGACGGTCTGATTTCCCAGTAGGGCAGCACTATAAAATTGCCATGAGTGCGGTCCATCACAAGTCGGTACCCATCCTGATAGTGACCTTAGATGTTGCCAGGAAGTATAACTTCAACGACCAACAAACAACAATCCACAGGGGAAGCTTGCTCCTATCTGTGGGAAAGTGCATATAAAAGACCCCTTGCTGCTTATCAGAAAGAGCAGCCTATGTGGCAACAGCATGTTTCCTCTGAAGAAATATGTTAGAATGATGATACGTGTGACGGCCCTTTGACATCAAATAGCTGATAATAAAATTCAATGTGCTCTAGAGGCATCGTTAAATCGAACAAACTTTTTATGTGCGACGTCCAATAGCCGATGATAAAAACCAATATGCTCTAGAGGCGTCATTGACCAGACGGGATGGCCGAATGAGTTAGAGCGTCCGTCTCCCGTGTTGGTATATCGTGGGGTCGTGGGTTCGAACCCTGGTCGAGTCAACCAATGACTTAAAAATTGATACTTGTTGCTTCCTAGCCTGGCGCCCGCCATTATTACGATAGAGCAAGGACTGGTTGGCTCATAGATAAAATATTCGCCCGTACTTCCAGTAGAGGGCCCATATGTATGAGCCAATTTTTAACCAGACCGGGGTTAAAGACGGGTGCCGGGTTAGCTAACCCCGGGGTTCCAAATGTGTGAAGAGGGATGTATGTGACCAAAGCACAGCTTGGTTAGCTAACTGATGCGCTATTTATAGATTTGGGAAATCCCTCTGCATTTGTAGCCATATATTAGGCTCAAATATATTAAATGCTATCATATTTAACAGAATTACATACGTAATAAGTGAAATTTTATCAATTTAACCCTAAATTCGAAGCGTTATTAAGGCTACTGCCGCATTGGCAGCGATATTAATAGTTATATTTTCGAATCGACGAATGTACAGTAAACAAACCGCCGCCGCCGCCAGTATGGAAAGCGACGTCGATGTGGTGGCGGCAGCGATTTGTTTACTTTACGTTCGTCGATTCGAAAATATAAATATTAATATCGCCGCCAATGCGGCGGTAGCCTTAATAACGCTTCGAATTTAGGGTTAAATTGATAAAATGTCACTTATTGCGTATGTAATTCTGTTAAATATGATAGCATTTAATAGATTTGGCCCGAGTCGGTGCCTATCCCCACATTTAACCCTCCTTTCGATTGGGGTTAGTGCAGGCAACTTTATGCTCGCCGAGTTAGTTTAACCCCGAAACATACATATACAGTTTTCGCCGCTAACCCGGGAAATCCGCACCACGCAAGGTTACGACTGCTAACCCGGACACATCCATATAGGCCCAGGGGTGAATGACAATGTAGTCTAAATACGGGCGAAAATAGCTTTAGTATGGAACATGAAGTAGAATCTGTGGTTCCATAATCAAATGGCTACATATATTGGCACAGATTTGGTGAAATGGGAGAGAATGCAAAAATCCAAGATGGCGACCATAGAATGCCATCGATTTCAATTTTAAATCGTATTAAACTAGCTATTTTATTATATTTTTCAACTCAAAGGTAGCGGGTAAATATGAAGACATCTACAAAGAATAAATGTTGCTTCTTACATTGTGAAATTAGGCTCTCGTAAAGACTCAGTTCATTAGCCCGGTTTTTCGACCGTTTTTTTATATAAGGCTGGTCTTCACCCGTGTCCTACAAGTACAAGGTGAATCTTTTATCTAGTTGGCTCAGTGTCAGGATAATGTGACTGAGTGGGATATCAGGTCATATGCTGGTGGCCTGGTCTTCTAGTGGGGCAGCACAGTATAAAGTCACCATGAGTGCGCAGTCACAAGTCGGTACCCGTCCTGATATGACCTTAGATGTTGCTAGGGTGTACAACAACAAACAAACAATCTAGAGGCGTCATTAAATAAAACAAACTTTACTTTGGGAAGCTTACGCTCTACCGATTCGGCCATCGCGTCCGGTGGGAGAGTGGCCGGTGACCGGTGGTGTCAGTCAAGTCCGCCCTGCCGGGTGTGCTGATTGACAGCCCGTCACCAGGGGGCGCGTCAGGGCCGGTCTGACGGCAGGGTGGTCCTCACACGCACTGGGACCAGCAGATGGCCGCTCTTAATACACCCCACTGCACACTGTGTCACTTCATGTTGCACACAGTCAGTTACCCACGCCCGATCCCACGCCCACGCCCACGCCCACGCCCACGCCCACGCCCACGCCCACGCCCACGCCCACGCCCACGCCCACGCCCACGCCCACGCCCACGCCCACGCCCACGCCCACGCCCACACCACTTACAGTTACCGCTACCAGGTGGGATGGCCGAATGAGTTGAGCGTCCGTCTGCCGCCTTGGTAGATCGTGGGATTCGAAACCTGCTAGAGTCAAACAAATGAGTAAAAAATCAATACTTATCGCTTCCTAGCCAGGTGCTCAGCATTATTTGGGTAGGCCAAGGAGTGATTGTCTAAATGTCATGATAATGTGACTGAGTGGGATATCGGATCATGGTGCTGGCAGCCTGGTTTCCCTCTTGGGCAACCCTGTTAATTGGAGCAGTCACACTACGACGTGTATTCCGGCGTGCCGCCAACGCGCTTAAATATATTCAACGCGTCGAGAAACGTCAAACTTTTCGGCGAGTTTTGAGAAAACTTGACATGTTGGGAGCGTGTTGCTGGCGCGTTATTGGCGCGGCGCCAACGACCCAATTTCGCCAGGTTCCCACGTTGTGGTATCGGCGCATTCTCTCTGTGTCTCTGTCTGTGTCTCTGTCTCTGTCTCTGTCTGTGCGTATGTATATGTCTGTGTCTCTGTCTGTGTCTCTGTCTGTGTCTCTGTATCTGTCTGAGTCTCTGTCTGTGTCTGTGTCTGTCTCTCTGTGTGTCTCTCTCTGTGTCTCTCTCTGTGTCTCTGTCTGTATGTATGTGTCTCTGTATATGTCTCTGTTTGTGTCTCTATCTGTGTCTCTGTATGTGTCTCTGTCTCTGTCTCTCTCTCTCTCTCTCTCTGAGACACAGAGACATAGACACACAGAGACACACACACAGACACAGAGACACAGAGACACACACACAGACACAGAGACACACAGAGACAAATACATAGACAGAGACACATACATAGACACAGACAGAGACAC
This sequence comes from Branchipolynoe longqiensis, assembly GCA_030323885.1. Taxonomy (NCBI): domain Eukaryota; kingdom Metazoa; phylum Annelida; class Polychaeta; order Phyllodocida; family Polynoidae; genus Branchipolynoe; species Branchipolynoe longqiensis. The sequence goes on from CM059188.1 coordinate 113,780,559, forward strand.
ATACAGAGACATATACAGAGACACATACAGAGACAGAGACACAGACACAGACACAGACAAAGACACACACACAGACACACACATACCCACACAGACAGACACACAGTGACACACACAGACACAGAGACATACACACACAGACAGAGACACACACACAGACACATACAGAGACACAGACAGAGACACATACATAGACACAGCCAGAGACACAGACACATACAGAGACACATACAGAGACACAGACAGAGACACATACAGATACACATTCAGAGACACAGACAGAGACACAGACAGAGACACAGACAGAGACACAGACAGAGACACATACAGAGACACATTCAGAGACAGAGACACATACAGAGACACATTCAGAGACAGAGACACAGACAGAGACACATACAGAGACACATTCATAGACACAGACAGAGACACAGACAGAGACACATACAGAGACACAGACAGAGACACATACACAGACAGAGACACATTCAGAGACAGAGACACAGACACAGACAGAGACACACACAGACACACACAGAGACACAGTGACACACACACCGATACACAGATACACAGACAGAGACACACACAGAGACACAGACAGAGACACAGACACAGACACAGACACAGACAGAGACACAGACAGAGACACATACAGAGACACAGGCAGAGACAGAGACACACAGACACACACAGAGACACAGTGACACACACAGAGACACAGATACACAGACAGAGACACACACAGAGACACAGACAGAGACACAGACAGAGACACAGACAGAGACACAGACACAGACAGAGACACATTCAGAGACAGAGACACAGACAGAGACACACACAGAGACACACACAGACACACACAGAGACACAGTGACACACACACCGAGACACAGATACACAGACAGAGACACAGACAGAGACACAGACAGAGACACAGACAGAGACACAGACACAGACACAGACACAGACAGAGACACATACAGAGACACAGACAGAGACACAGACACACAGACACACACAGAGACACAGTGACACACACAGAGACACAGATACACAGACAGAGACACACACAGAGACACAGACAGAGACACATACATAGACACAGACAGAGACACATACAGAGACACAGACACAGACAGAGACACAGACAGAGACACAGACAGAGACACATACAGAGACACATTCAGAGACACATTCAGAGACAGAGACACAGACAGAGACACACACACAGACACACACACATACACACACAGACACACACAGACACATAGACACACACAGAGACACACATACAGACACAGAGACACACACAGAGACACACACACAGCAACGTGCGAGCAACGTTCCTCCAACGCGCTTGTACGTCCTGCAAACGCGCCCGTAACGTCCTACGCAACACGTCGGCGCGCGTCGCCCAGCGCCGAAAGTTTTGTGCTTGCACAAAACTTTCAGCGCTGGGTGACGCGCGCCGACGTGTTGGTTCAGACCTACCTGTCACTCAAATGCGGTAACGCGTTTGTAACGCGTTTGTAACGCGTCCCGACGCGTCCCGACGTTTCGCCCAAAAACCCAACACGTTGCCACGCGTTGTCCAACGCCGGGCCAACACGTCGTAGTGTGACTGCTCCATCATGAGTCGCCATCAGCTCGCACTCTCACAAGTCGGTACCCATCCTAATATGACCTTAAATGTTGCCAGGAAGTAAAACTCCAACAACCAACCAATCCTGAAGTTAAAAGTTCATGATTTTTTTTAATGTGGAGTAAGCAGCTCGGGTGGCGGATAACAAGATTGTTAAACGAAAAAATTAAATGGCGCAAAGCATGGCCCGCCTGCGAGCGTCTTGTTGCTGTCTGTGGTTGGTCCCACGAAGATCAATGTATTAACATAGAGCACTATTAAAGCTGCATAGTCCAATGAATTATCAAATTTTCAAAACCAAACCAATTAACTAGATTTTGATTTTACATATCTAACTTATATACTGATGCACTTACTAAGCATTCGCTTCTGCATAGAAGGCAATACTGAGTCAATTTAACAGAACCTGTTACTGCAGAAGTCTATGGTGTCAGAGTTTTGGCAAGCTTGCCAAAACTAATTTTCCATGTTTGCACTCAAAATATCTCAAAAGTTTACTATTTAAGATAAAAGTAACTTTGAACTATTGTAAAGTTACTAGTGATCGATCTAATATACTTAGCTCAGAAAAAATACGGAAATTCAAAACCATCGGACTATGCAACTTTAAGACCTGCCACAAATGACAGGCAATCAGTGGTCCACAACTGGTTCATCAAAGGCAGTGGTATGTGCTGTCCTGTCTGTGGGAAAGTGCATATAAAAGACCCCTTGTTGCTTATCGGAAAGAGTAGCCTGTGTGGCGGCAGCGGGTTTCCTCCAAAGAAATTGGTCAGAATGACGATATGTTTGACTGATGTCCAATAGCCGATGATAAAAATCCATTTGCTCTGGAGGCATTATTAAAGTTGGTTTTGAGTTTCTATCATTTTCTGAGATAAATATATTAGGTTGATGGTTATAATCTATCTTACTTTAGTTTCAAGTAACTTTTGGATTAAATGGCTAACTTTGGAGATATTTGAAGTTCAAACACGTAAAAGTAATTTTTGCAAGCACGCCAAAACTCTGACACCATAGGCTTCAGCAGCAACACATTCTATTAATTAACTCACCATTCCCTGATATGTGCCAACACATGCTTAATAAGTGCATCAGTATCTAAGTTAGATATGTAGGATCAAATCTAGATAAATGGTTTGGTTCTGAAAATTTGATGCCTTTATCGGACTATGCAGCTTTAAATAAAAGAAACTTTCAAATGACAGGCGTGTCTAATAGATAGTGTTACTTTGGGAACCCTGGTCTAGTTTACATTTGTTTAGCTTTAAAAAAGACAATATTTAAAAAAAGAAAGGTATGAAGGAATCAGTGCGTAGATTTGTATGGTGTATCAGAGCCCGAGTGGGGTGTGGGGGAGGGAGGGGTGAGCGGCTGTGGCGTTTAGCTGGGCGGGGTCTGTAAAATAAGGCACACAGGTGTGAGTATGATTTATTGGGTAAGACAACCTGCAGCGATTCACAGTCAAGTGCATTGTATCCCCTGAGCGCATGTTAACCCTGCTATGTCGGCCATTGACGTCGGTATGCCCCACCGCGGAGAGCCGCCAAACCGCCTGTATACACGACATGTTGTTTGTTGTTTGTTGGAGTTTGACGTCCTAGCAACATTTATGAGACCAGATGGGATGGCCGACTGGGTTGAGCGTCCGTCTCCCGTTTTTTGGTAGATCGTGGGTTTCGAACTCCGGTCGAGTAAACCCAATGACTTAAAGATTATACTTGTCGCTTCCTACTAACCTAGCCAGGCGCTCGGCATTATTAGGATAGGGCAAGGACTGGTTGGTTCAGAATCAGTGGCAGGATGATGTGACTGAATGGGATATCGCACCTCAGGACATTGTGTGGTAGCTTGATTTTGCAGTGAAACATCACTATAAAGTTGCCGTGAGTGTGTACTGTCACTATTCGGTACCCATCCTGATATGACCTTAGAATTAGATGTTGCCAAGACGTAAAACTTCAACAACCAAGCAATCTATGGTCATATCAGGACGGGTACTCATGGCGACATTATAGTGTTGCCTCATTGGGAAAACCAGGCCGCTGGCACCATGACCCGATTTCCTACTCGGTCGCATTATCCTGATACGGAGCTAGCCAGTTCTTGTCCTATCCTATTAATGCCAAGCGCCAGGCTAGGTAGTGACAAGTATCAAATTTGCAAGTCATTGGTTTGACTTGTGGGGACTTGAACTCCCGTCCTTCCGAACGGGAAGCCCTCGCTGTACCGATTCGGCTACCGCGTCCAGTTCTATGCAAAACACATGTACCAGATCGGATGGCCGAATGAGTTGAGCGTCCGTCTCCCGTTTTGGTAGATCGTGGGATTCGAAGCCTGGCCGAAATAATGACTTAAACCAATGACGTAAAAATGTATATTTGTCGCTTCTTAGCCTGGCAGTCAGCATTATCAGGATAGGGCAAGGACCGGTTAGTTCAGTGTCAGGATAATGTAACTGAGTGGGATATCAGGTCATGGTGCTGGCGGTCTGGTCTCCCAGTGGGGTAGCACTAGCACCACAAAAGTCGCCATGAGTGTGCACTGTACCAAGTCGGTGCCCGTCCTGATATGACCTTAGATGTTGCCAGGACGTAAAACACCCAACAACCAACCAACCTACAATATGCAAAAGGATGGCGCTGCATCACGACATGTCTGACGCCACCTCTACTCGGCCAGCGTCGATAGAAAAAAACAAACTTTATGCTCTAATTGAAATAGACAATTTGTTGTTTTGAAACGCGAAGGCAGATTGCTGGAGGGGAATTTCTCATGCAGTGTATATGTGATATATAATGCATTATGCTAATATGAATTCAATGCAACTAGTCGGTGATGTTTATTCAATTTACAAATCGCTAGAGCGCAGGCCTCCAGTGTGGGAGATCGAGCGTTCGATTCCCGGTCGAGTCAAACCAATGAACTATAAAATTGATACTTTTCGCTTCCTAGCTTGGCGCTCAGCATTAATAGGATAGTGCAAGGACTGGTTGGCTCAGTGTCAGGATAATTTGACTGAGTGGGATATTGGGTCATGGTGCTGGTGGCCTGATTTCCCAGTGGGACAGCACTATAAAACAAAATATTAAAAAAGTTATTTTATATTTAACAACGCCTTTAGAGCACATTGCTTTTCATCATCAGCTATTGGACATCAAACGTCTGGTCATTCTGACATATTTCTTTGGAGGAAACCCACTGCCGCTACTCTTTCCGATAAGCAGCAAGGGATCTTGTATATATATGCACTTTGCCACAGACAGGACAGCACATACCACAGCCTTTGATGAACCAGTTGTGCACCACTGATTGGAACGGAAAATAGCCTAAACTACAAATGGGTCCACTGAGCAGGATCGATCGAATGACCCACATCATTATAAGTGGACACGCTACCACCTGAGCTAAGTCCCGCTCCGGCAGCACTATAAAGTCACCATGAGTATGCACTGTCACAATTTAATACTCGTCCAGATATGACCTTAAGGGGCTGTCACATTACGATGCATCGCGCCAACAACATACGCCGACGTATTTTGCTGGGCCGCCGAAAAAGTTTGGATTAACCGATCGTTTGGTTTAACCGAGCTTGGTTTAACGGGGTATAACCGTCCTGTCCGTACTCCTCAGAAGGTGTGTTTACAGGGCAGTAAATTGAATAAACATCACCGAGTAGTTGCGTTGAATTCATATTAGCATATTGCATGAGAAAATCCCCTCCAGCAATCTGCCTTCGCATTTCAAAACAACAAATTGTCTATTTCAATTAGAGCATAAAGTTAGTTTTTTTCTATCGGCGCTGGCCGAGTAGAGGTGGCGTCAGACATGTCGTGACGCAGCGCGATCTGCGCCATCCTTTTGCATATTGTAGGTTCGTTGGTTGTTGGGGGTTTTATGTCCTGGCAACATCTAAGGTCATATCAGGATGGGCACCGACTTGGTACAGTGCACACTCATGGCGACTTTTGTGGTGCTAGTGCTACCCCACTGGGAGACCAGACCGCCAGCACCATGAGCTGATATCCCATTCAGTTACATTATCCTGACACTGAAGTAACCAGTCCTTGCCCTATCCTGATAATGCTGACTGCCAGGCTAAGAAGCGACAAATATAAACACTAATCAAAGTGTCCACAATCATTGTATATTACATGTGCAATACACACTTACTCAAAGTCAAAGTGAAAGCCAAAGCTCAGTTAAACCAATGATCGGTTAATCCAAACAAATTTATAAGGTCCCTTCAAGTTTGGTTTAACAGGGTTATACTGTAATACAGAGCGCTTGGCTAGGAAGCAACAAGTATAAATTGTTACGTCATTGGTTACACTCGACCAGTGTTCAAACCCATCGGTTCAAAACCCAGGATCTACCAAAATGAGAGACGGACGCTCAACTCATTCTGCCATCCCATTTGGTCACAAAGCGTATGGTGGGTGAAGGGGGTCTCAGTCAAGTATGACTTTTATAATTTAATAAAAGGTTGAATTGTAAGACTTTGATATTCGTCTTAGTATCTTCTGTAGTAAAATGTTGATTTGTACTACTGCATGGGAATATTCTTTTCATTTTTTTTAAAGTAGTACATATTGTAGAACCGAAAATAATGTTGAAACTTCCGATGGCCCCCTAAAATTGTTGTTTTTATCACAGAAGAACCTCAACCATATGGCTTCCTAGCCAGGCGCTCGGCATTATTAGGATAAGGCAAGGAGCAGTGGAATGAGGAACACGAATTGTCCACAATTGAAATTTCCCCTGCTTAAACAACTGATCTACCAAAAAATAAAATATATATGTATCTTTAATGCGTGTGACTCCTTCATAGATTTATAGGACTGCTAATCCCTGCCAGAGAACTACACTAACTTTCTGATCGTTTATCGAGAAAGTTCTAGACCAAGAGACCAGTAGTGTATTGCTTCTTTAAAGCGCCTGTCACGCCTTAGCGGACTGTGTACCGGACAAAGAATTGTCTGGTCCGTGGCTCTCCGGTACACAAAATGTATCAAAATGTATCGAAATGGAGCGTAATTGGGTCAATTGCCGCCAAACAACCGGACAAGTACCGTACATGTACCGAACATGTACCGGATGAGAACCGGATGAGAACCAGACGAGAACCGGACACATAATGGATGGGTACCAGACATGTACCAGACAGAACGGACAAACCGGACACCAACGGATGGGTACCGGACATGTACGGATGGGTACCGGATGGGTACCAGACAAACCGGACACCAACCGGACACGTCAGTCCGGCGGTGTCTGGTAGAAGTTTTGTGCATGTTCAAAACTTGTACCGGACACCGCCGGACACCATCGGACACTGCCGGATGGGTACCGGACATATACCGGACATCGCCATACAGTACTGGACAGTGTCCGGTTCTCGTCCGGTTCCCCAGTCGGGTAAGGTGTGACTGGGCCTTTAAGGACTCTCTGAGGTCGCAAATAACGGGAATGTCGGCAGGTGTATGGCCGCCACGCTCCACCGTGCCGGGATGGCGTGTTCACTGAAGCGTATCGGTGAACACTCTTGCATCAGCCGTTGCCAAGGATATTCTATAATAAAGCCGCATTTCGACCATTCCAGACACCGGGCGCAATGGCCTAATCGATAGAACGCAGGCTTTGCATGCGGAAGGTCGGGAGTTTGGCTCCCGGTCTAGTCAAACCTATTACTTATCAAATTGATACTTCTCGCTCACTAGCCTGGCTCTCGGCATTAATAGGATAGGGCAAGGACTGGTTAGCTCAGTGTCAGGATAATCTGACTGACTAGGATATTGGGTCATGGTGCTGGCGGCCTGGTCTCCCAGTGGGGCAGCACTATTAAGTTACCATGAGTGAGCACTATCATAAGGCAGTACCCATCCTGATATGACATTATATGTTGCCAGGACATAAAACTCCAACAACCAACCAACCAACTCATATGACATCGCATCACAAGAGGTTGACCAACAATTACACATTTACAAACTATATACATGACATTAAAGCTGCATAGTCTGATGAAAACATCGACATTTTTAAAAAGACAGAACAATTATCTAGATTTGATTCTAAATATCTAATTTAGATACTGATGCACTTATTGAACATGTGTCACCACATAGAAGGGAATACTGAGGCAATTGAATAGAACCTTGTTACTGCAGAAGCCCATGGTGTCAGAGTTTTGGCGTGCTTGCCAAAATCAATTTTGCATCGTTGCACTTCAAATATTTCAAAAGATAACCATTTAAAATAAAGGTTACTTTAAGCTGAAGTAAGGTAGATTATAACGATCAACCTAATATATTCATCTCAGAAAATGACAGAAACTCAAAACCACCGGACTCTGCAACTTTAACTTTAAGTGGCGAAGGCGGCTTGTGCTAGGTGCAAACAACACTGGTTACAAAGTGCATCTCCCAGGTTGTCGACTCCTGGACTCGCCCTACACGGAAAGTTTGTTTTATTTAACGACGGCTCTGGAGCGCATTGATTGTTATCCTTGGCTATTGGATGCCAAACACATGATCATTCTGCCATATTTCTTTGAAGGAAACCCGCTGCCACCACATAGGCTACTCTTTCCGATAAGCAGCAAGCGGTCTTTTATATGCACGTTCCCTCAGACAGGACAGCACATACCACCACCTGTGATGAACCATTTGTGGACAACTGGTTGGAATGGAAAATAGCCCAAACTGCAAATGGGTCCACTGAGCAGGAACGATCAGATGACCCAGACCTTCACAGGTGGACACTCTACTACCTCAGCTACGTACCGCTCCCACCCTACAGGGATTCACAAAGCTCGCTTTGCACCAACCATGTGGTTATTAATCCGCTTCTTCCGGTTCCGGTGACGTGCTCAAACCAAGCTTCCGGCGACCTTGCTTTGGAAACCTAGGCCTATTTAAGTGTGCATGCATACATGTGAATGATGTACATAAGTAGGCGTGGAGTGGGGTGGTACATGATGTAGGTAGGTACATGAAGTAGGTAGGTACATGATGTAGATAGGTACATGATGTAGGTAGTTATGTAGGTAGGTAGATGATGTAGGTAGGGAGATGATGTGGGTAGGCACATGATGTAGGTAGGTACATGATGTAGGTAGGTACATGATGTAGGTAGGTACAAGATGTAGGTATGTACATGATGTAGGTAGGTACATGATGTAGGTAGGTACATGATGTAGGTAGGTACATGGTGTAGGTATGTACATGGTGTAGGTATGTACATGATGTAGGTAGGTGCATGACGTAGGTAGGTACATGACATAGGTAGGTGCATGATGTAGGTAGGTAGATGATGTAGGTAGGTACATGATGTAGGTAGGTACATGATGTAGGTAGGCACATGATGTAGGTAGGCACATAATGTAGGTAGGTACATCATGCAGGTAGGCACATGATGTAGGTAGCGACATGATGTAGGTAGGCAGATGATGTACGTAGGTACATGATGTAGGTAGGTACATGATGTAGGTAGGTACATGATGTAGGTAGGTACATGATGTAGCTAGGTACATGATGTAGGTAGGTACATGATGTAGGTAGGCACATGATGTAGGTAGGTACATGATGTAGGTAGGTACATCATTATAGGTTAATTGGTTGCTGGAGTTGTACGTCCTGGGAACATCTATGGTCATATCAAGGTGGTTACACAATGTAGGTTTTTTCTTGAAGATTCATACTGCCTATCACAGATAAGTCTGAACAGTCTTGTTTTCACCATTAGACCGTTCGTCAATAGAAAGCCCGAGGTTACACTTGAACTGACTCAAGTAATTATTAACCTTGCACACCACATAGACATGGTATGAGAGCAACTGACCTTTGATAATGTATACACACAGTGGTGGAAATCACAATTGGCAGAGGTGATGGCATGGGGAATCGAACCACCAACCTTGAGATTAGGAGTCCGAGCTAGAATCTAACCACCCTGCCACAGAGAACACCATAAATGTATGTAGCCCTATGGGAGGATAATAGTATGACAGATGGCGGAGGATTGATGTTGGGTGGGGATGAGCAATAGCAGGAGTTTGATGGGGCTTGGTGGGTTTTTTTGGTGGTTTTTTTTAGGGGGGGGGGGTTATTGCTGCTGCCAGTGAGCAGTAAGTCATTGATGTGCATGGGTCAATGGTGAGTGGGTGGACTGCGGGCCTATGGGGTTGAAGGTTGGTGGAGGTGAGGGCTCAAGTCTCGGTGTGCACTCATGTGCGCCAGGGTGTGTGGGTGTGTGGTTGCGTAGGGGGGGAGGTGTGTTCAGGTGACGGGGCCTCCCTTTGTGGGGAGGGCACGCCTCGCTCACCGCCCGCTTTGTGAGCAGTGCCCCAGGGCCACTTCCTGCTCACACTGAGGGCACACCCGTGTAACTTCTGTACCTTCGGGACCAGACGGCATGGCCGAATGAGTTGAGCGTCCGTCTTCCATTTTGGTAGATCGTGTGATTACGAAGCTATTAGTTTGAATGCTGGTCGATTCAAAGCAATGACTTACCAAATTTATACTTGTCGCTTCCTAGCCAGGCTCCCGGCATTATTAGGATAGGGCAAGAACTGATTGGGATAATGTGACTGAGTGGGATATCAGGTATGGTGCCAGTGGCCTGGTCCCCCAGTTGGGGCAGCACTATAAAGTTACCATGAGTTCACCCTGTCACAAGTCGATACATGTCCTGATATGATGTCCGGATGTTGCTAGGACCTAAAACCGCAACAAACAATATTTATGGATTCCATTACAAATATTAATAACATGGATAACTGCCAGCATGATTATGACATTCCACTTGGATTAAGGAAGCCGGTCTATAGCTTAGCCCAGCATTTCCCATTAGACCCATCTCTTTTGAGTCTAGCCGACAATATTCCAGGAATCCCATCGATGTAGGACTTTGAATCCCACTTCGAGGTTCCAATTAAATAAGCGGCCTGGAATGCTGAATGGCAAACCGTTCTCTCGATATCATTGACCCCGTTGTTGACAATCGCTTAAAGTTGCATAATCCGATTGTTTTGAGTTTCTGTCATTTTATGAGATAAATACATTAAGTTGATCGCTATAAATAGTATAATATACCTTACTTTAGTTTGAGGTAATTTTGATTTCAAATGGCTAACTTTTGAGAAATTTGAAGTGCAAACATGCAAAATTAATTTTGGCAAGCACGCCAAAACTCTGACACCATAGGTTTCTGCAGTAATAGATTCTATTAAATTGCCTCAGTATTCCTTTCTATGCGGCGAAAAATGTTTGATAAGTACACCAGTGTCTAAATTAGATATGTAGACTAAGATCTAGATAATTGTTTTGGTTTTGAAAATTTGATGTTTCCATCGGACAATGCAGCTTTAATACAATCCACTATTCATATTGAACCTGAGAACGGCCGATCCCCGACTGACGACCAACGACATTCAATTCAAGCTGTATAGTCAAATAGCTCTTTGGGGTGGTTTTGTGTGTATTTTTCAAATCTCAGTCCAGCCTCAATTTCAGTTTTGCCAAGATGCTCACTGCTATTTTAGTCCCCCCTACCCACAGCCTCACCACCACCACCACCACCACCACTGCCACCAGCACCACCACCACCACCACCGCCAGCAGCACCACCACCACCACTACCACCACCACCACCCCTATCACCACCATTACCATCACCAACATCACCACCACTACCAGCACCCCTATCACCACCACCACCACTATCACAACCACCACCACCACCACCACCACTACCACCACCACCACCACTACCACCACCACCACCACTACGACCACCACCACTACGACCACCCCCACTACCTCCACTATCACTACCACCACCACCACCGAATGAGTTAAGCGTCCGTCTCCTGAATTGGTAGATCGTGGGTTTCCAACCCACAAGTTCGAAGACTGGTCGAGTCAAACCGATGACATAAAAAGTGGTACTTGTCGCTACCTAGCTAGGCGGTTGGCATTATTAGGATAGTGCACGGACAGGTTGGCTCAGTGTCAGGATAATGTAACTGTGTGGGATATCAGCTCATGCTGCTGGTGGCCTGGTCTCACAGTGGGGCAGCACTAAAAAGTCGGCATGAGTGTGCACTGTCACAAGTAGGTAGCCGTCCTGATATGATGTTAGATGTCTCCATAACGTAAAACTCCAACAACCAACCACCACCACCAACCATCAACCACCAACCCGCCTCACCCCAGGTTGGTCGGTCGCATTCACAGGGCAAGGGGACCAGACGGGATGGCCGAATGAGTTGAGCGTCCGTCTCCTGTTTTGGGAGATCGGGGGATCCGAACCCAGGGGATCGTGGATTCGAGCCCTGGTCGAGTCAATCCAATGACTTAAAAATTGAAACTTGTCACTTCCTAGCCAGGTGCTCAGCATTATTGGAATAGGGCAAGGACTGGTTGTGTCAGTGTCAGGATAATGTGACTGAGTGGGATATCAGGTCATGGTGCTGGTGGCCTGGTCTCCCAGTGGGGCAGCACTGTAAAGTCACCATGAGTGCGCACTGTTACAAGTCGGTACCCGTCCTGATATGATGGTAGATGTTGCTAGGACGTAAAACTCCAATAATCAACCAACCAACCACCACCATCAACCATCAACCACCAACCTGCCCCACCTCGGGTTGGTCGGTCCCATTCAGGGGGCGAAGGAAGGTTGCTGAAAAGGACTGGGGGGGACTTGGATGCGGTTCTGATAATTGACGGTGTCTTGTGGGAATGAGGATGTTACTATAGGAGTGTGGGGGTGGGGGTAGGATTGTATTGTTGTTATCTGGACAGCGGGCGTGTTTCATGGTGATGTGGGATGTCGGCAAACTGTTGGTTGTCAGTCAGGGGCAGGGTTCTTCATTGTACGCCCAGAGGGCGCACCAGCATGGGTGTTAATATCATGTTTACAGTGAACCACAATGGTTGGGTGGTTGTTGGAGACTTACATCCTGGCAACATTTAACGTCATATCAGGATGGGTATGGACTTGTGACAGTGCACACTCATGGCGACTGTATTGTCGTGCCCCACTGGCAGACCAGGCCGCCAGCACCATGACCCGATATCCCGCTCATTCACATTATTCTGACACTGAGCTAACCAGTCCTTGCCCTATCCTATTTATGCCAAGCGCCAGGTTAGGAAGGGACTAGTATCAATATTATAAGTTGTTGGATTGACTCGACCGGGAATCGAACTCCCGATATTGTGCACACGAGGCCCACGCTGTATCGATTCGGTCTCCACGCCCGGTGTATGTGGCAGAAATTATGTAGTGTAAGTGCGTGGCATGCACTATTATATAGGTAGCCAGAACGTGGCACGTGTAGTCGCATTTGCATTAATACCTATTAGTGATTGAGGTCAGTCACGTGGTAGGGTTTGCTGGGGGGGGGGGGGGGGGGTGACGACATGTGGTACTCACCAGACGGGATGGCGGAATGAGTTGAACGTCCGTCTCCCATTTTGGTAGATCGTGGGATTATTGGGTAGATCATGAGTTTGAACACTGGTCAAATCAAGACATGACTTAAGATTTGATACTTGTCACTTCCTAGCCTGGCACTCGGCATTAATAGGATAGGGCAAGGATTTATTGGCTCAGTGTCAGGATAATGTGACTGAGTCGGATATCAGGTCATGGTGCTGATGGCCTGGTCTCCCAATGGGACAGCACTATAAAATCGCCATGAGTGTGCAGTGTCAGGAGTCAGTACCTGTCCTGATATGACCTTAGATGTTGCTAGGACCTGAAACTCCAACAACCAACCTATTACTGATTGAGGTCAGAGTCACCTGGCGGGGGGGTGAGGGCATGGTGACCACCTGTGGCACTCTCAGGGGGGTCTGGGAAGGGGGGGGGGGGTCAGCTGTGAGTAGAACTGGCCGAATTAACACAATGCTATTCACATACAGTTTACATGGAGTCCACATGCATCGCTTCCTACCGGCAACCGGGCGCAGTGGCCGAATTGGTAGAGCGTGGGCCTCGCTTGCGGGATATCGCGAGTCAAACCAATGAATTACAAAATTGATACTTGTCGCTTCCTAACTTGCCGCTCTGCATTAATAGGATATGGCAAGGACTAGTTAGCTCTCTGTCAGGATATATGGTCATGGTGCCAGTGCCCTGATGGGTTTCCCAATGGGTCAGCACTATAAAATCGCCATGAGTGCGCACTGTCACAAGTTGCTAGCCATCCTGATATGACCTCAGATGTTGCCAGGACCTAAAACTCCAACAACCAACCAAGCCTACTGGCCGGGTAACGCGATACTTCAGTGGAGGCGAATGTAGATTGAATGTACCTGAATCCACACGACTAGCAGCTCCACTCAGGGCACAATGCCTGCAGCCCACTGCTATAAAATACATTTAGTAAAAAAAAACAAAAAAACACTTACCATGCTGCACACTGGCAACTCATAGCAGGGTAGGACAGTAACTTTTTTTCCCACTTGCCCAATCGGACAAGTCACTGAATTTTCTACTTGCGTGAGTGGCAAAACTACTTTCCAAAAGCCCAAGTCAGCCAATTGAAACTGAAATCTGCTACTGCAGATCAGAAAAATAACGACTTGCTCATTCGAGTAGGTCACTGAGAACTTCACCTGCCCGACCGAGTGAACTAGGTGCCCACGGGCAACCGAGCAGTCCTTATTGTGCTGCACTGCATCAGTATCATAGTGCTTGACAACAATTCATAATGCCACACCCCACTGTCACAAAATGGTTTGCCATACCCTGCTGAGACATAATGCCTGCCATATACTGATGACACGTAATGCCGACCAGACGAGATGGCTGAATGTGTTGAACGTCCATCTCCTGTTTAGGGAGATCGGGGGATCCGAACCCATGGGTTTGTTGGTTCGACCCGCTGGTCGAATCAAACCAATGACTTGAAAATGTATACTTGTCGCTTCCTTGCCAGGCGCTCGGCATTATTAAGATAGGGCAATGACTGGTTGGGTCAGTGTCATAATAATGTGACTGAATAGGATATTATGTCATAGTGCTGATGGCCTGGTCTCCCAGTGGGGCAGCACTATAAAGGCACCATGAGTGCGCACTGTCACAAGTCAGTACCAGTCCTGATATGACCTTAGATGTTGCTATGACATAAAAAAAAAAAAAATGCCTGTCAACACTATTGCAAACTGGGATTGCAAACTCAACCACAGGCATGCAAAGTTGGTTGTTGGTTGTTGGAGTTTTACGTCCTGGGAACATCTAAGGTCATATCAGGATGAGTACTAACTTGTGACAGTGCGCACTCATGACGACTTTATAGTGCTACCCAACTGGGAAATCAGGATGCCAGTACCATGACCCGATGTCCCACTCTGTTACATTATCATGACACTGAGCTAACCAGTCCTTGCCCTATCCTAATAATGCTGAGTGCCAGGCTAGGAAGCGACAAGTATCAATTTTGTAAGTCATTGGTTTGACTCGACTGGGAATTAAACTACACGAGAGGTTTGCGCTCTACTGATTCGCCATGGCGTCCGGTGGCATGAAAAGCGACGCAGAAGAATCTACGAGGAACTCAGCCCGCATGTAAACCCCACCTCACACTATCCGACAATCCAACTTTGGTTTTCAGCGATCAACCATCTTGGATATATCGCATTTCGCAGTTTGGTTTAAAAACAAATCGGTTTAGAAATAGGTTGGGAGTTTTATGTCCTGGCAACATTGACGGTCATATATATGAGGATGGGCAATGACTTGTGACAGTGCACACTCATGGCTGCCCCACTTGCAAATCAGGCCGCTGGCACCATGACCCCAATATCCCACTCAGTCACATTATCCTGACACTTAGCTAACCAGACATTGCCCTATCCTATTAATCCCAAGCGCCAGGCTAGGAAGTGACAAGTATCAATTTGATAAGTCATTGGTTTGACTCGACCAGGAACCAAACTCCTGAACTCCCGATCTCCCGCAAGCGAGTTTAGAAATATCAGCAATGAGTACCGGAACCTAATGGCATTGAACCAAACAGCGGCTTGTAACACAAATAGTAATACTAATAATATGAGGCAGGCTTTTTCTTCTCACAGATAATGTTTGTGAGTGACACGCGCTTTAAAACTAGAGTTTGATGAGCCTGTCACCCACGCTGTCGTCACCCCTGAATTAGTGGGTGACGGATGGGGGGCTGGCTGTATTACACCGCGCTAGGGTCTCGAACCTGCATGCACAGGGCTGGAAGGTGACGCGGATCAAGTTATCAGACCTGACGTTTGGACCCGCATATTGATCTATCGCCGACGACTTGTGGTGAGGCCCACCGTGATTAATGGCGGCGGGTGTGACAAGTTGGCTGGTTTTGTTGTTGGAGTTTTACGTCCTGGCAACATCTAAGGTCATATCATGACGGGTATATTGACTTGTGACAGCGTGCACTTATGACAACTTTTATAGTGCTGCTCCACTTGGAGATCAATCAGCCTGCCAGCATCATGACCTGATGTCCGACTAAGCTAGGATTCCTTACATGCGGTAAGCGGCATGTGAATGCGAATGCGAATGCGGCAACAAATCGAAAAGCATCTAAGTGAATAGAGGTGCTTCCATACCTCTGAATGCGAATGCGAATGTGAATGTGAATGTGAATGCGGCAACTGAATCGGTCCCTGTAGCCATCAGTGCGGCATGCGAATGTGAATGCTGCTGCGTTTACCATAGAAACCAAAACTGTTCCTTCACAAATTTGGAGGAAAAACCCCAAGAAATGTTGGAGGTTGGCATATATCTATGCCGCATATTTGACATTCGCGTTCCGCATGCCGCATGCCGCATACCGCATATAAGGAATCTTAGCTTTAGTCACATTATCCCGACACTGAGCTAGCACTTCGTTGCCCTATCCTATCAAGCCAGGCGCTCGGCATTAATAGTATTTTAATGCCGAGCGCCTGGCTCGGTAGTGACAAGTATAAATTTAGTAAGTCATTGGTTTGACTCAACCGTGGGTTTAGAACAATCTCACGATCTACCAAAAATGGCAGACGGACGCTCAACTCATTCGGCCATCCCGTCTGGTCTTGTGACAAGTGGATCAGGCATATACAATGTAGACGCAGGGTTTCGGGTAGTGGGGAGGGGGGGGGGGGGGTGAGAGGGGGGGATGAGAGGGGGGGGAGGTTCTGTTGGCATCCCATGTAAAGGACCTTTTAAACCGAGCCACCTACCCCAGCAGCGAAGGATAGTGACTTAACGCCAGGTCGGGTAAGAAAAGCCACCTCCATGGCCGGGACAATATTAAGGTTTATCACCCTGACTCTCACAGCGCCTCCTTGTGAGCTAACATGACCGCGACCACTGTGACACATCCCCGGGCTTCCCAGTCCCTAGTTTGATGGAGCGTATTTTATACCCCTGTCACACGACGTTAGGGGGACTTTATGCGAACGTCGTACACGTCGGTACACTATCCTGGACATCGACAGTCGCCGGAGGACGGCGGCGGGCGTAGTTGGTCACTCAATGTTTTAAGCGTGTCAAAAAATCGCGACGATCCACAACGCGCGTCAACGCGCGGGTTCCAATATTATGGCGATGTCAGAAGGATGTCGACAGCGCTGGAATAATGTTATACGAATGCTAGGCAGTCGCCATGCGCGCGTGACGGTCGTTCTTACATGTTGCGCCAAACTGTTGCTTTGTTGTTTGACATCTTAGCTACATCTAAGGTCATATGAAGATGTCGCGCCAAACTTTTTTTTTTTGTTCCTCACACGTCGACACCCGTTGGCCGCACGTGATTAACGCACCACGCTGACGCCAAACTTTTTCCCCAAACCGCCGAAAAGTTGGACGTGTCTCAACGCATAGAAGATATTTTGCACGCTGACGGCGCGCCGGCGAGAAGCGTCATAGTGTGACAGGGCCATTAACAAGTCCTGGAAGACCTGATGGGATTGCCGAATGAGTTGCGCGTCAGTCTCCCGTTTTGGTAGATCTTAGGAGTCAAAACTGATGACTCAATCAGCCGTGGCCAACACGGCGCGGTGCTCTCCTAGCACAATCTTATACCCCTGTCACACTACGACGTAACGAGCCAACGTGAGCCTAACGTGATGATTTTTCGTCATTACGTTGCCGTACGTTGGGTTACGTTATGATGACGTCATAATGACGTTAGAGTGACGTCGAGCTACGTCATGTTACGTCGTGTTACGTCGGCGCGCGTCGAGGTTTTGAGCCTGTTCAAAACTTTCGACGTATCTCGACGTGAAGCCGTTACGTCGGGATGACGTGACAATGACGTTAGGTAGACGTTCTGCGATCGTTATAGCAGCGTAAATGATGTTAGAGTCACATTATGTCACATCAGACTGACGGCCCGGGTGGGAGCAATGTGTGGGCAGCGTTTTGCACGTTACAGTCATGGTACGGTCACGTTACGGTCACGTTACGGTCACGTTACGGTCATGTTACGGTCACGGTTACGGTCACGTTACAGTCACGTTACGGTCACGTTACGGTCACGTTACGGTCACGCTACGGTGGCGTTACGGTCACGTTACGTCCACGTCGCACCCGTTACGGCGACGTTATGCTCACGTTACACTAACGCCCGGTCACGTCGCCAATTACCCCTCCCCCCTAATGTTGTCACGTTACAGCTAAGGTCACGACGTACACCGACGTTACTTTCACGTTACGCTCACGTCCACAATTTGCATATTACGCCCATAACATCGACGTAATATAATTATTTTCACGTTCTGCCTACGCTGACGTAGTCACGTCGTAGTGTGACAGGGCCTTTACTCACACTAACACACACCGGGCGTGGTGGCCGAATCGGTAGAGCGTGGGCCTCGCATGCGGGAGATCGGGAGTTCAATTCTCGGTCGATTCAAACCAATGACTTACAAAATTGATACTTGTCACTTCCTAGCCTGTCGCTCGGCATTATTAGGATGGGGCAAGGACTGGTTGGCTCAGTGTCTGGATAATGTGACTGAGTGGGATATCGGGTCATGAGTAGTATAGTATGGTTCGATTGAGCGTAAACCCTACTATACTATTGTCATGGTGCTGGCAGCCTCGTCTTTCAGTGTGGTAGCACTATGAAGTCGCCATGAGTGCGCACTGTCACAAGTCGGTAACCATCCTGATATGACCTTAGATGTTGCTAGGACGTAACATAACAAACAAACAAACAAACAAAAGAGTGGGATATCAGGTCATCGTGCTTGTGGACTGGTCTCCCAGTGGGATAGCACTATCAAATTCACCG
Source organism: Branchipolynoe longqiensis (assembly GCA_030323885.1). NCBI lineage: Eukaryota > Metazoa > Annelida > Polychaeta > Phyllodocida > Polynoidae > Branchipolynoe > Branchipolynoe longqiensis. The sequence goes on from CM059188.1 coordinate 113,799,482, forward strand.
TGAGTGCCTATCCTGATATGACCTTTGATGTTGGCATGACGTGAAACACCAACAACCAACCAACAAGTTGGTGGGCGGACGGGGGTCCATGAGTTCTAGGACAATCTCCAGAACGAGGCGAATATATACCGGTAAAGCAATCTGTAAACTGTCTGCACCGGCAGTCTCTTATCTCCACTCTTATCTCTAAAGAATGAGGGGGGAGTGATTTGGGGGTGTCTTATCTCCACTCTTATCTCTAAAGAGTGAGTGAGAGACTTGGGGGTGTCTTATCTCCACTCTTATCTCTAAAGAGTGAGTGAGAGACTTGGGGGTGTCTTATCTCCACTCTTATCTCTAAAGAGTGAGTGAGTGATTTGGGGGTGTCTTATCTCCACTCTTATCTCTAAATGGTGAGTGAGAGACTTGGAGGTGTCTTATCTCCACTCTTATCTCTAAAGAGTGAGTGAGTCACTTGGGGGTTTTTACGCCATGTCGGCAGCTATGGTCATATTCATGGCGAGATGTTGTTTTCATTTTTTTCTCTCGACTATATCACTCAACAGAGAAGTAAAAATCAATAGGTTAAAAATACTTAAGGGTGTTAGCGTTTTTAAATTCTTAAGTATTCTCTAAATAAGATATGTGATGGAAAGCTGTAAATGTATGCACTGGTACTCATTTTATCTCCACTCTTAATCTTAACTAAAAAAAAAAGCAGCAAAAAAAGAAAATCAAAGGAACTCTCTAAATATCTCCACACTGGTAATCTCCAGCGGCAATCCTCAGAACGAGGGTGTGTGGGGGTTGGGTGTGTGTGGGGAGTGGTCACTGATCACTTCAGAGTCGAGTAGCTCAGGGAGTGACAACCTCGTCATTGATACACAAGGTCCGCAGTCACCACTGAAAAACAATCTCATTGTAACCTGGGTTTTATATTCATTTAATGGTCAGAATTCCCTGAAAAAATGCAAGATATGCGCTCGATAGGGAGCGGACTGGGAGCCGCACCCCCCCCCCCCCCATCGCCACCTCCCACCCCCCAGGGTAGTATCCCAGCCTTCAGCGCCCACGTGACAATAGGCAGCGTCGAAGCCGACCGCCAACAAGTGGACACCCACATCCACACCCACACCCACACCCACACCCACACCCACACCCACACCCACACTCAGACCCACATCCACACCCACACCCACACCCACACCACACCCACACTCACACACACACCCACACCCACACCCACACCCACACCCACACCCACACCCACTCCCACACCCACACCCACACCCACATCCATATCCCCACACCCACATACACCCACATCCCCACATCCACATCCACACTCACACCCACCACATCACATCCCCACACCCACACCCACCCACATCCACATCCCCACACCCACATCCCCACACCCACATCCCAACATCCACACCCACATCCACACCCACATCCACACCCCACACCCACACCCACATCCCACTCCTCCCACTCCCGCCCACACGCTGTCTACACACTCGAATTCAAATAGTTGTAAGCCTTCATGAAATAACAGTCAGACCGTCTGTCAACGACGCTCAAGTACTCAGCTGTCACTGTCACTGTCACTGTCACTGTCACTCTCACTGTCACGACGTGCGGCTGGCTGAGGGGGGGCGCCGCCCGGAGGTTGGTTGGTTGTTAAAGTGTTATGTCCTGACAACATCTAAGGTCATATCAGGACGGGTACCGACTTGTGACAGTGGTGCACACTCATGGTGACTTTATATCCCACTCAGTCACATTATCCTGACACTGAGCCAACCAGTCCTTGCCCTATCCTAATAATGCCGAGCGCCAGGATATGAAGCTGCAAGTAGAATTTTTTAAGTCATTGATTTGACTCGACCAGGGTTTAAACATGTGCATTCAAATCTCACGATCTACCAAAACGAAGGAGGCGGATGCTCAACTCATTCGGCCATCCTGCCTGGTCAATGAAATTATTATAAATGAGTGTGCCCATGTATTCTTGGCAGGGGCATAGCTACATGGTCGCACGGTAACTAACACGACAATGTGCATACTACTGCGGCTTCTGACAGGGCATGTTCTGCATAGCGCTGTGGGTAATTAATGCCCGGCGGACAACAGCCGATATCGGTGATGCGACGCTGTTTACCGTGGGTTGATGAGGTTAATAGATAGAAAAAAAGTTTGTTTTATTTTACGACGCCTCTAGAGCACATTGATTTTTGACATCATCTATTGGACATCAAACATATGGTCATTCTGACATATTTCTTTGGAGGAAACCCGCTGCCGTCACATAGGATACTCATTCAGATAGGCAGCAAGGGGTGTTTTATTTTCACTTTCCCACAGACAGGACAGCACATGCCACAGCCTTTGATGAACCAGTTGTGGACCACTGGTTGGAATGGAAAATAGCCCAAACTGCAAATAGGTGCACTGAGCAGGATCGATTGCATGACCCACACCTTCAGAGGTGGACACTCTACCGCCTGAAATACGTCCCTCTCCCGGGTTAATAGAAAGATTCAAATCTGGGCTAGTGATGGTCCCATAACTAATGTCTGGTGCAACAGTCCATTTTCTGTGCACAGCTATGCCAAACCCATTCACTGCGCTGTGCCGAACTCACTCTGGGACATATATGTATGTATATATGTATTATATATATATAGTTTTGAAAGTGAGCTGAATGACCGTTGGCTCCTGATGTAGAGGAGGCGGGGAGGAGACAATGCCCACTCCGCAGTGAATAACATGGAGGTTAAAGTTGCATAGTCCGATGGCTTCGAGTTTCTGTCATTTTCTGAGATAAATACATTAAATTGATCATTATAAGCTACTTTACTTTAGGTTGAAGTAACTTTTAGTTTAAATGGCTAACTTTGGAGATATTTGAAGTGACAACATGCCATTTTAATTTTGGCAAGCACGCCAAAACTCTGACACCATAGGGTTATGCAGCAGTCTATTAAATTGAATCCCCATGCCCTTCTATGTGACAACAAATGCTTAAAAACTGTACCAGTATATAAGATAAATATGTAGAATCAAATCTAGCTAAGTGTTTTCGTTTTGAAAATTTGATGCTTCATCGGACTATGCAACTTTAAGGTGGTTAGAGAGAAACATTGAAGAGGGATGACATTATTTATACCCACATAATAAATTATATAGTACATATATATATATTTGAAGTGGAAGAGCCTTGCAATAGTTGTATGAAGCCTGGACCCTTGCGGGTCCGCAACAAGTGACCCGCAATGATTTGCAAGCCACTCTCATTTGCGGACCCGCAAATGGCTCTCGGGTGCGGGTGCGGGGAAAGGCTTGCGCCTATTTGCTTCCCTAGTGTGGGGAGAAGTTCGAGCCAACGGGCTTGGACCCGCCGGATATGTTTTGATGGTGCTCCGGTGTTTTTTAAGGGATTTATGGTATAGACATAACAAACTCCACTCTGGGGTGTTACTGTTTGTGTTAGTGTTATCCATCTTGCATGACTGTTAGCAAACTATAAAGCCGTGGGCTCTGAACTGTTAAATCCCTAGCGTCCTTATTCATTCTCATCGATCGACTTTTTATCCTCATAACCGTAGGTCTACATTATTCTCCAGTCGGGTAACATGTTATTACCACCTAGCACACTAGAAATTAATGGCACACAGACTCCCTAATTGGATTGTTTGTTTGTTGTTGTTTTACGTCCTAGCAACATGTAAGGTCATATCAGGATGGGTACCGACTTGTGACAGTGCGCACTCATGGTGACTTTATAGTGCTCTCCCACTGGGAAACCAGGCCATCGGTGCCATGACCTGGTATCCCACTCAGTCACATTATCCTGACACTGAGCACACCAGTCCTTGCCCTGTCCCAATAATGCCGAGCACCTGGCTAGGAAGCGACAAGTATAAATTTCTAAGTCATTGGTTTGACTCGACCAGCGTTCTAATCCACGACCCCACGATCTACCAGCACAGGAGACGGACGCTCTAACTCATTCGGCCATCCCGTCTGGTCCCCTAATTGGAGCATAGCTGAGGGAGTTAGAGTTACATCCCTTAACACTTCCCCAAAAACTCCCTCGGCTCCCTTCCTTGGAACACTAACACACGACAACATCAAGCCAGCCGCCATAGGAGGAAGAGTGACGGCCACAAGCCGCTAATCCACCGACGCCGGGGGAAGAAAACCAACTATGACGAACTGGGCTGGCAGCTCGGACAGTAACATTAAAGCTGCATAGTCCGATGCTTTTCAGTTTCTGAACATTTTCTAAGATAAATGTGTAGTATAAAGCATTTATACAAATATTATTAGGATGTATCCATTTTAATAGTTTGCTTGTCACAGTCAGGGTTCGAACCTGCACCTTTCGTATCGGTGTGCGGGGTTTGATGCGGCAGTTACAGCAGCCTGGTGCGCAGACGGCCTGCTCCGAGGTAGGGGTGTGGCGCGCTTTCTCCAGCGTCCAACGGTAATCCCCTGCATTGGGCACATTTGATTCCGAACTCTAGCTTTAATTTTCTTTTGTGAATAAACAGGTAGGTCTTGTGGGCCAGCCAGAGTGTCTACTCAATCCAGCTACATATGTCTTCTCTTGTGCAATAACTAATAATATATAAAATTGATTGTTATAATCTACGTTACTTTAGGTTGAAGTAACTTTTATTTTAAATTATGTTTTGAGATATTTGAAGTCCTAACACATAAAAATAGTTTTGGCAAGCATGCCAAAACTCTGACACCATAGGCTTTAGCAGTACTATGTTCTATTAAATTGCTTCAATATTGCTGTCTATGTGGCAACAAATGCTTAATAAGTGCATCACTATGTAAATTAGATGTGCACAATCAAATCTAGATAATTATTTTTGTTTAGAAAATTTGATGCGTCATCGGAATGTGCAGCTTTAAATAACAGAACGGTTAAAAATATAGATAAACAGAAAGCACACACAGAAGCCAACAGAAATAAACAACAGAGACACGACATATGCAGTAAACAAGTGTTAGTAGTGGTAATCATCATCTCAGCACAGTGGTACAATATACATAGTTACACGATAACATGTCAGCCGCCCAGACACAAAAATGTATATTAACCGTAATATAATACCTCTCACTGCTGACTCCATTTGTATGCAATCTGACACAGACACAAATGCTTCACACGAGGTATTTAATCTCAACTCTTTCTCCATCTCACATTTTTTTTAATCTTTAAAAAAACAACTAAATGTTGGTTGGTTATTACACTGGTTATCGCTCACACAATATTAATATACATATTGTCATGGGGGGGTGATGAAAATGGGAAATATTGCGCCTAGAGCAGGACTCGAACCCACATCTCTTTGCATTCCGGCCCAGTGTGCTAACCATTACATCACCTAGGCTCCCTGATATCACCATACTACCCACGCCTACCTGTCTATGTGGTTACTTGCCTGAGAGGTCAGTGCAGACTACTGCACTCGTCCCCCTGGAATTGTAAGTCTTTTAATGCTTACAATGACATACATACAGGCAATGCACTAACACATACATACACAGGGCAGGTTCAACAACCATACAGCGCATAGTGTGTATAGGATCATGGTCATGGCAACCAGTGTCATGGGGGGGTGATGAAAATGGGAAATATTGTGCCTAGAGCGGGACTCGAACCCACATCTCTTTGCATTCCGGCCCAGTGTGCTAACCATTACACCACCTAGGCTCCCTGATATCACCATACTACCCACGCCTACCTGTCTATGTGGTTACTTGCCTGAGAGGTCAGTGCAGACTACTACAATATAATACATTGATTGGTTGGTTGTTTTATAATACTCAATATTCACACGCATGCGCTGTGGCAACGATCCCACAACCGTAGTGGTCATCGTTGCCATCAGATGTCGCATGCATTGTGAATATTCTGTATTAATAGTGACTGACTAGTTTGGTACCCTCCTAACATTTTCAAAAGGCTCCAAACATGACAATTTTCTTTTTCTTGGAAGTTCCAATGACCCAAAAGCCATATACTTTTGGAATTTTCAAAATATCCCAAAGTTTTACTGACATATGTGCATTTGAAAGTTAGTAATTTCCATTGCTTTTGTATGTCCTGTGGCAACGGTCCCACAACCGTAGTGTTCGACGTTGCCGTCAGATGTTGCATGTGTTGTGAATATTGTGTATTGATTGATTGCTAGAGGGCCTAGCTAGCATCGTGTCGGCAACAAGGGCCGTCCGTATTCACAAACTCACTCAGTATTCCATGCAGAACCCAGTCGATGTTCCATGAAGGACGCACTCAGTGTTACATGCAGAACTCACTCAGCGTTACCCACTCAGTGTTCCATGCAGAAGCAGATCAGTGTTCCATACAGAACCAACCCAGTATTCCATACAGAACTCACTCAATGCTCCATGCAGAACCTACTCAGTGTACCATGCAGAACCCATGCAATGTTCCATGCAGAACCCACTCACTCAATGTTCCACACAGAACGCACTCAGTGTTTCCTGCAGAAAGCAGTCAGTGTTCCATGCAGAACCCATTCAGTGTTCCATGCAGAACCCACTCAGTGTTCCAAGCAGAACCCACTCAATGCTCCATGCAAAACCCACAGAGTGTTCCGTGCAGAACCCAGTCAATGGTCCATGCAGAACCCACTCAACGCTCCATGCAGAACCCACTCAATGCTCCATGCATAACCCACACAGTGTATCATGCAGAACCCACAGAGTGTTCCATGCAGAACCTACTCACTCAATGCAGAACCCACTCAGTTTTTCCTGCAGAACCCATTCAATGATCCAAGCAGAACCCACTCAACGTTCCATGCAGAACCCACTCAGTGTTCCATGCAGAACCCACTCAACGCTCCATGCAGAACCCACTCAACGCTCCATGCAGGACCCATTCAGTGTCCAATGCCCGACTTTACCGACCTGAATGATACGCATTGCTAGTGACTATTAAATGCAAAATGCAAGCCGTTGCTGCAAACAGGACTAGCTGTATTCAGTTCTGCCCGTTAAATCTGGTAGAAGGTCGTGTTCAACCGGAAGTCACGACGGACGTGACATGGTCACTTCCACAACTCAGGCCGAACAGACACCGCGCCTGGTCGCCCACTGTCACCTCAGTCACGCTCAGCAAGCTACTTTATCAACAGAACACCCCCCACCCCCACCCCCACCCCCACCCCCACCCCACCCCCGCCTACAGCCAGGAGGCGTCGTGGTGCCGCCATGAGGCGCCGTGGTGCCGCCATGAGGCGTCGTGGTGCCGCCATCAGGCTTCCTGGTGTCGCCATCAGGCGTCCTGGTGCCGCCATGAGGCAGCATGGTGTTGCTAGGAGGTGTTGTGGTGTCGCCATGAGGCGTCATGGTGCCGCCATGAGGTGTGGTGGTGCCGCATGAGGCGTCGTGGTGCCGCCATGAGGCATCGTGGTGACGCCATGAGGCGTAGTGGTGCTGGCAGGTGTCGTGGTGCCAGCAAATGAATTAAGCGTCCGTCTCCTATTTTGGTAGATCATGGGATTCGAACCCACAAGTTCGATTCGAGTCCTGGTCGAGTCAAACCAATGACTTACAAAATTGATACTTGTTATTTCCTAGGCAGGCACTCGGCATTATTAGGATAGGGCAATGACTGGTTGGCTCCGTGTCAGGATAATGTGACTGGGTGGGATATCAGGTCATGGTGCTTGGGGCTTGGTCCTCAGTGGGGAAGCACTACAAAGTCACCTTGAGAGTGCACTGTCACAAGTCGGTACCTGTCCTGATATGACCTTACATATTGCCAGGACGTAGAAGTCCACCAACCAATCAACACAGCCATTATTCCTACAGAGCTCACAATTCTCAGTAGACTGTTTGTATCAGTAGAACTAGTGTTTCTACGCGTGTTATCGTCACTTTACAGAAAACACTTTTTACAAATATGTTTAATATCACTCTTTAAAAAAAAAAAAAGCCAGATTCATTACATGATCGAACTGTTAATATGCCAACTATCGCTTTTTTAAAAATGTTTGAAGGGAAATACATTATCCTTATTGTTAACACCCTCATCCCACCCCTACCCTTCTTCTTCTTCTTCTTCTTCTTCTTCTGGGGTGCTTGTAACCTTACGGCGGTTCCCGCCTGCAGAACTGCAGCAATATAGAGAGGCACCGATAAATCGGTCCAATCTTTGGTTGAAGATTAATCTTCTGGTGGGACGGTTGTAGAAGCTGTGGGATGTCTTTACAACGATTAAACGATGAGTCGTTGGGGCGGCCCCGAATCACTGTGGTCCGGTGGTAGCACAGCACTTGTATCCAGCAGACAGCAGCAAGGGTTTACGAGGAAGGGACGGGTAAAGGTGGGTCCAGCGGTTCCAGCAACAAGAACAAAGCGAGAGAGATGATAAGGTAAAGGGCCCTACCCAAGCAAACAACTCCCTTGATCAGGGGGAGAAGTAAGCCTGGGAGAAAAAAAAAAGGGTAGAGTATAAGAAAGACTCCTAGCCCTCACTGGACACATTTCAAAAGGTTGGGTTTGATTCACTCTCCATCAGGGCCTTTCTTAACTTCTTCTTTAGATTCTTTGCTCACTGACTGGCACCCGGGCGTTGGGCTCGTCTTACTAATGCTTAGGTCACAAATGCTGCGGGCGCCGTACAGTGCTGCCCTCTGTGGTGTGTCTTGCGGTTTATGCTAATGTTACGGCGTTGCGGTCTATGGTTTATCTCTTCACAAATCGTACGGTTTGTCTTGATTATATAGACGTATTTAATATACAAAATAAGTCATAACTTTCTTAATATTGATCACACAAACATGAATTTTGTACCATATTGATATTCATTTTACAACCTTTTTAGTGATGTCAACAAATGTGATTGTCCAGTGTTGTGGAGTCTGGATTGGCAGAATTGCAGCCTGCGGCGTTGCGATTTTTCGAAGTTAAGATAACTCCGACCTAAAAAGGCTGCAACCCCTTGTGGCGAGCAAAAAATTGTATGGTCACCGTATGGCGAACGTAACTAACCGTGCGGTCACCGTACGCTCTGGACGATGCGGCGAGTTACGGTCACCGCAAGGACGCCTTAACGCATTTGTGACCGAGGCATAAGTGACGGTCATGAAGTCACCAGAATGATAGCGCATTACGACTAAGCTGCACAATCACCATAAAGTCACTTAGACTGTCACTAAATCCCGCTAGATGGCATGACACCCAACTGCACGCAACAGGTAAAAAGTACCCAACGCAAAACTCTTTTGTTATATGTGAGGGTGGGTTTGTTATTTTCCATTGCATCACCAAGCGAAGGTTTACCCACCCAAAAATGGCACAAAACTGCACATGCTCGTCTTCTTCTAGGTGATGGTCATGACGTCACCAGAATGGTTGCGCATTACAATTAAGCTGCACACTCAACATAACGCCTCTTAGATTTTCACTAAATCAGGCCAGATGACATGACACCCAACTCCACATTACCACTAAAAAGTCGCCAACGCTGTCTTGTTATACGTGAGGTTGGTGGGTTTTTTTTCCATTGCGTCACGAAGCGATGGTTTACTTAGCTAAGTGGATGCAGTTGTTGAACAAAAACACAGACAATGAAGAAAACACAGTGTTCCGTTATCACTAACTATGCGAAATATATCACCGGTTGTTTATAGGAGCCCCAAACATGTCCTAGACCTTCTCGCTAACTGTGCTAATACTCACCCTAAAATGGTGCCAACTGTACAGGTCTTCAATTATGAAACTTCATGAAGAAATATGTACACACATTATATCACTGGTCTCCCCAGTATTCAGGAAAGAGATGGTGGCAATCGGTAGAGCTGGTAGCTGGTAGGAAAGGGGTGGTGGCAATTGGTAGAGCTGGTGGAAACTTAAGCCCTAGTCACACCTCCCTGGATCAGAGGCCGGACGAGCCCCGGACCGTCATCCAGGGTGGTCCGTGGCGATCCGGGGTGATCCGTGGCTCGTCCGTGGCTCGTCCGTGGTGGTCCGGCGTGGTCCGGTGTGGTCCGGCGTGATCCGTGGCTGGTCCGGGGTCGGCCATGGATGTTTTAAAATGCTTAAAACATCCGGGGCGGTCCGGGGCATTTTGCGATCCGGGCTCGATCCGGCATGATCCGCAGGTGGTCCGGGTAGTCCGGGGGTGGACCGGGGGTGAACCGGGGCCGGTCCGAGCTGTCCGGGGGTGGTCCGGGGGTGGTCCGGGGCTGTTTTGCACCGGATGAGCCACATTTCAGCCACGGTTTAATCTGGACCACCCCCGGACTTTCCCGGACTAACCCCGGGGTAGCCACGGACCACTTCGGACTGCCCGGATAAAACCCGGACGCCACAGATCACCACGGATCACCACGGATCAGCCACGGATCACCCCGGACTGCCAGGTTTACCCCGGATCACCCGTCCGGGGCTCGTCCGGGGGCTCGTCCGGGAAGGTGTGACTGCGCGGCAAAAAATGACGAAAACAGCGATTTTATCCGGGGCAGTACAGGGCGGTCCGGGTGACTGGTCCGGGGGTGGTCCGGCTCAAAATTCGGGGCTCGTCCAGGTAAGTGTGACTGGGGCTTTATATAGGCAATATGTGTAAGTCGTGCAACTTATGCTGCCAACGGAAGGCGGGCTTACTGAAATAAGTAAACTTATTCTGCAACAGATGGCGAGCCACCATACATACACCATACAGGGGTCCCGTTACACGCTATGTAACGGCACCCTTGTATATGGTTACCTATGGGACAATGTGACAACCGGTGGCCTAATTGGTAGAGCACGGGCCTCATGTGTGGAAGGTCGGGAGTTCGATTGCCGGTCAAGTCAAGGCAATGACTTGTAAATTGATACTTGTCCCTTCCTAGCCTGACTCTCGACATTAATAGGATAGGGCAAGGACTGTGTAAAAGAATTCCAAGAATGCTTGTTTTCATTGGAGGAAAGGGGTGGGTTGATACTCTACAATGAACCCATGTAACCATATAAATAATAAACCAGAGGGATTGACTCTCTCTTCTCCTTTACACTATATACTCTTCCTTTCTCTTTGTCTGTATTGATTTCACTACAGCCTGCCTACACAACCACAGATTCAAGCTTTAGCCATTTTACAACTGGTTAGCTCAGTGTCAGGATAATGTGACTGAGTGGGATATTAGGCCATGGTGCTGGCAGCTTGATTTCCCAGTGTAGGAGCCCTATAAAATTGCCATGAGTGTGCACTGTCACAAGTCGGTACCCATCCTAATATGACCTTAGATGTTGCCAGGACGTAACACTCCAACAACCGACCAACCAACCCACCATCTCCCAAAAGGGTATTGATGTATTTGAGAATCTCTTCAGTTGGTGAATGCAACATGTTGATTGTTTAGCAAAACAGACATGGGGTGTGTGCAAATGCCCCATTCTGATGTAGTCTACCCACTGACGCTTGCTAGTTAGGCCTTGCGTGTGGTGCCATAACCGTATGTAAAATTGTCCGATATATGAGATATGGGATATGGAGAACTCTGCTATAATAAATTGCAAACTTGTCTATAAAATGGTAAATAGTATGTAAAACCAAAGGCATATAAGGTATATGTGGAGTTGGTGCTCTATTACTAATTGAGGATAGAAATTGTGTATTAATATAGTATAGAGAGAGAGGGTCACTTCTTGACCTGAAAGAATGTCACTTCTTGACATGTGGGACGGTCTTTTAAAAGTTGCCTCACATACCCCCTTCCCTCCAAGAGTTATTTATGGATCACTGCACCGGATACAACAGGGCACTGTAGCCAGATCTAAGCATGCCTTGGCAACAGGGATATTGAACCCTCATTGGTGGATAGAGGAATGCTTGTTAGGGATTGGAAGACTGGATCATGTGATCAGCACCATCTTGTTCTTGAAACTATAAACACAATAAATGAGAGAGTCTCACTCTCCTACCTTTCACTCTTTATCTACTTTCCTTCATTGCCTGTAGTGATTTCTTATTAGCCTATCTACACCACTCAAACCGCCAGCCGTCAACTTTACACGTAGCTAGGAATTGATGTTTGTAGTGGGAAGATCTTTGGGGAGGTAGATAAATTCTTGGAATGAATGAGTGCCAAGGGTGTGGGTCACTAGAGGGGTCTATGGGTATGTTTCCTCCAGAAAAGTTGTAAAGTCTAGATACGCGAAAATGCCATTTCCAGGCATTTCGGAGAGATTAGAAAACTTACATACTGGGCTGGATTTCTTTGTAGCGAAGTGTGTTGGAGGTGGGGAGGGCGGGGGGGGGGGGGGGGGGGCGAACTTACATCCCATTCCAGCCAGCTGGCTACGGCCCTGGGTACACTAATGCAACGTCAGATACACCAGTATCAGATGGGCTAACAAACCGTTTCTTGGGATTATTTATTTTGTTCTTGTCTTTTCTTTTTATTCCTACGAACAATACATTCCACCAGTTAAGCTAGTGTCATCTATCGGCAGAATTTGGAACCACTCTAGTCGGGTCGTTTCCCTGACTGCCTATGATTTCACATGCTATATCTCCGTAAAGAATTCTTGGAAAAATAATAAAATGCTTGATTATATTGATATATTCTTATCGCAACACCCATCAAGCTCTTATCCTTGTAGTATAGATATTTTTTAAAAGAGAACTATTTTGTATTTTTCTTCTGGGTTTCACTGCCGTTCTTTTCACATGTATTAAACCCAACTAGTTAAGCTAGTGACATCTGTCGGAAAAATCTGGAACCACTCTAGTCGGGTACTTTCCAGCTTCAAGTTGCATAGTCCGATGGTTTTGAATTTCTGTATTTTTTTCTGAGATAAATATATTAGATCGATCACTATGTAAAAATATACGGATTTTCTGTTCGAAATTATATATTGGCAGAGAGCATTATTATTCTTGGGCGATGTAGTCGGGACAAGGTTATATAATCTAAAAGCAATGGTGCCCCACTCACATTATGACATGATATAAATAAGCTATGTGAAATATATGTTCATACATGATGCCTAATATTAATGAAGAGATGTTCTTATATAAGAGACAGTTCATGTTTGGTGAAATGTTCCTCTATGCATCCATAAAGAATACAATTGGAGAAAAATGACATTTTTAATATATATATATATATTTGTAACTGTCTGCAACTACCTGTCACTACCGGACCTATGGCCAAGCACACCAGCCATTCCACATTCCTTAGGGCCACACCCTGCAGGCTGGGTTGGGTGGCAACTCCCCATATTAGGGCATTGCACTGACCAGTCTGTACGGAGGTGTCTGATTGGCTGGCTGTGGGAGGTCCAGACACCTGACTCCCTTGACCTATCCTGACCACACTAGTCTCATTCTAATTAATTATTCAAGAAACTTCTCTTGAGTGAGGTAGACATACTCTAGAGCAGGACCCCAGACACTCTGTCTGATGCTACCAACATTCATCTATCCAAATTGAGCTGAGTGCAACAACCAGGGGACTCCAGTTCAATGGGCTGTAGGCACTGACTCCTAGATACAAGAGAGGTAATGATACTCTGTGTGGGCAACAGGTCAGGGGGATAGGTCACTCATAGGTGAACAGGAGTTGATGCCATTAAAGCACAAGATCTTCACTGTCATTCGTTTGTGACTTGTCTTCCTTTCTTCCTTATGAGTTGTTGATGGCTTTGATCAAGGGTTGATTAAGGGAGGCATCACAGGTGAAATGAAGGGGAAGAGTTTTATGGTATTCTCTGGGGCTCTGAGCGGCCGAGTAACCCAGTAATACTATAACTAGTATCTACTTTATATTAGTTCAGAGTTACTTTCATTTTAAATGGTAAACCTTTGAGATATTTTGAGTGCAAACATGGAAAATTAGTTTTGGCAAGCTTACCAAAACTTTGACACCATAGACTTCTGCAGTAACAGGTTCTGTTAAATTGACTCAGTATTGCCTTCTACGCAGAAACAAATGCTTAATAAGTGCATCAGTATCTAAGTGAGATATGTCAAATAAAATCTAGATAATTGGTTTAGTTTTGAAAGTTTGATATGTCAGCGCACTATGCAGCTTTAACTGGCGTAATCTATTGTCAACACTGACGGTGTATTCTATTGTCAACACTGACGTATTGGTTTCCAGTCATAGAACACAGGTTGAAATATACAAAATGACAGAATGTTATTGTTTAGGGGTAGGTTAGCTGTGGTCATTTGCCGAGTTCTTAAAAGGTTTGATCATTGTAGGGTTTCTAGGGGTGGGATTCCAAGGTAAAGTCGCCATGAGTGCGCACTGTCACAAGTCGGTACCCGTCCTGGTATGACCTTAGATGTTTCCAGGACGTAAAACAACAACAAACAAACAAACAAATCGGGACCGGTACCGACTTGCGACAGTGTGCACTCATGGTGATTTTATAGTGCTTCCCCCATGGGAAACCAGGCCGCCGGCGCTATGACCTGATATCCCTCTCAGTCACATTATGATGATGAGTGGTAGTAGTGGTGGTGGTGGTAGTGGTGAGTGATGGATGGTGATGGTGGTGGTATTGGGTGGTTGTGTAACGTAGTGGTGGTGGGTGGTCGTGGGTGATGGTGGATGGTGGTGGTGTGTAGTGGCGGGTGGTGGTGATGGTAGAGGTGGTGGGTGGTGTTGGTGGGTGGTGATGGTGGGTGGTGGCGGGTGGTGGTGGGTGGTGTTGATGGTGGTGGGTGGTGGTGGCGGGTGGTCATGGGTGATGGCTGGTGGTCGTGGGTGATGGGGGAAGGTGCTGGTCGGGGGTGGTGGGTGGTAGTGATGGTGGTGGATGGGTGGCGGTGGGTGGTGGTGGACCGCAGTAGTGGTAGTGTATGGTTGTGTAACATGTAGTAGTCGTGGGTGGTGGTGGGTGGTGGTGGTGAATGTGGTGGTAATGATGGTGGTGGGTGGTGGTGGTGATGGTGGTGGCAGGTGGTGGTGGTGATGGTGGTGGTGATGGTGGTGGTAATGGTGGTAGTGGGTGGTGGTGGTGGTGATGGTGGTGGCGGGTGGTGATGGTGATCGTGGTGGCTGGTGGTGGTGGTGGTGGTTATGGTGCTAGTGGGTGGTGGTGGTGATGGTGATGGTGTGGTAATGGTGTTGGCGTGTGGTGGTGTGATGGTGGTGGTGGTGGTGATCGCGGTGGCGGGTGGTGGTGGTGATGGTGGTGAAGGGTGGTGATGGTGATGGTGGTGGCGGGTGGTGGTGTGATGGTGGTAGTGATGGTGGTGGTGGTATGGTGGTGGTGGGTGGTGGGGGTGATGGTGGTGGCGGGGGTGGTGGGTGGTGGTGGGTGGTGGTGGTGGTTGGTAGGTGGTGGTTGGTAGGTGGTGGTAGCAGTGGGTGGTGGTGGTGGGTGGTGGGTGGTGGGGGTGGTGGTGGGGTGGGGGTGGTGGTGGTGGGTGGTGGTGGGTGGTGGGGGTGATGGTGGTAGTGGGTGGGTGGGGTAGTGTTGGTAATGGTGGTGGTGGGTGGTGGTGGTGGTGGTGGTGGGTGGTGGTGGTGGTGATGGTGGTGGTGGGTGGTGGTGGTGGTGGTGGTGATGGTGGTGGCGGGAGGTGGTGGTGGTGGTGGCGGGTGGTGGTGGTGATGGTGGTCGTGGGTGGTGGTGGTGATGGTGGTGGCGGGAGGTGGTGGTGGTGGTGGTGGGTGGTGATGGTGGTGGTGGGTGGTGGTGATGGTGGTGGTGGGTGGTGGTGGTAATGGTGGTGGTGGGTGGTGGTGGTGATGGTGGTGGTGGGTGGTGGTGGTAATGGTGGTGGTGGTGGTGGTGATGGTGGTGTTGGGTGGTGGTGGTGGTGGTGGTGTCGGGTGAAGTGGCCTTCACCCCCTTTAGAATCAGACAATGGCCCGCGTAGTTCTGATTCCACATGACAACGATGTGTTGTTGTTGCTGACTGCAGATTCAGATTCTGACCCACAAATTCCTGACTGACAGCAAAAAATGACACACCATATGGTGTAGGTGTCAATGTGAATGTCATTACATTTGGAAATGGTTACCCTTCGTGTTCATTTGCTGTGGAACACTTTTTTAATTCTTTTGTGGGTTTTTTCACCAGTGAAATATATTTGGTAGTATATTTATTAGAACACATATGGCGAGAGCTACATACTGTTTAAGTGTGACATCGCGGAATCGAGTCTGCACTGAACAGGCTGGGAATGTTATTGGATCAAATGTCCCGCACATTTGTAACTAACATAAGCCCCCCCCCCCCCTCTCTCCGAGCCCCCACCCCTCTCTCCGACCCCCCCACCCCCATCTCCGACCCCCCACCTACTCTCCGACTCCTCACCCTAGCGGGTACAAACTCCATACTTGTGGTTGCTTGGTTGTTGGAATTTTACGTCCTGGCAGCATCTAAGGTAATATCAAGACGGGTATCGACTTGTGATAGTGTGCACTCATCGCAAATTTATAGTGCTGTCCCACTGCGAAATCAGGCCAAGGCACCATGACCCAATATCCCATCCAGCCACATTATCCTGACACTGAGCTAACCAGTCTTTGCCCTATCCTATTAATGCTGAGTGCCAAGCTAGGAAGCGACAAGTATCAATTTAGTAAGTTATTGGTTTGACTCGACCAGGAATCAAACTCCCAATCTCCCGCACGAGAGGTCGGCGCTCTACCGACTCGGCCACCGCGTCCGGTTCCTTACTAGTGTGATAAACCATGTCACGTACCGCTTGTTCCCCCTGGTCTGTAGCTGAGGCAATGCGAAGAGAAGACAAGGAGATAAATGTATGCTTCAACATTTAATTCCTTCCTCTGCCAACTGCGGCATCACAGAACCAATTGACCCACCCTGTGCCCACCCAGGGGCCAAATGTATGAACAACTTTTTATCGGCTCAGGTGTTAAGGGCGGCAGGCGAGTTAGCTAACTTCGGTGTTGGTATATGTGTCACAGGAAATGTATGTG
The DNA here is from genome assembly GCA_030323885.1 of Branchipolynoe longqiensis. Taxonomy (NCBI): domain Eukaryota; kingdom Metazoa; phylum Annelida; class Polychaeta; order Phyllodocida; family Polynoidae; genus Branchipolynoe; species Branchipolynoe longqiensis. Next base: position 113,816,411 of record CM059188.1, read on the forward strand.
GCCAAAGCGCAGCTTGGTTAGCTAACCGATGTGTTATTTATAGATTTGGGAAATCCCTCTGTGTCTGTTTATATTCGTCGATTCGACAATATGAATAACGCCGCCAATGCGGCGGCAGCATTATTATCGCTTCGAATTTAGGGTTAATTTCATGAAATTTCACTTATTGCGTATGTAATTCTGTTAAATATGATTTGGGGCTAAAATATTGCTGCCGGCGTTCTGCCAGTATGGATATCGACATCGCGCCGGCAGCGGCGATGTTTAGATGATGTTCGACAGTATGGATATCGACGTCGCTGCGGCGGCTGTTTACATTCGTCGATTCGACAATATGAATAACACCGCCAATGCGGCAGCAGTATTAATATCGCTTCGAATTTTGGGTTAATTTCATGAAATTTCACTTATTGCGTATGTAATTCAGTTAAATATGGTCGCATTGAATAGATTTGGACGTAATCGGTCCCTGACACCGACGTTAAACCTGCTATATGTTGGGGTTAGTGGAGGTGACGTTAACTCTCGAGGCATTTGCTTAACCCGGGCTTATACATTGTCACTTTTGGCCACTAACCCGGGAAATCCGCACGACGCTCGGGTTAGGACCGCTAACCCGGCTTCATACATTTGGTCCCAGGTCACAGGTAACCTCTCATGTTGTTGTTGGTGGTGGTGGTGGTGGGGGGGGGGGGGGGGGGGGGGCGCTAGCCAGTAGCAGCTAAAAGGGGTGGTCCACCTAGGGACTACATTTCCTTTATCAGTAATTGTGCATGTTGGCCCGAGGCTAACACGGGTCATTTGCTCACGAGGTTGGTCTATTTATACCTTTCTTGGGATCTGCCTGCCCGCCTCCCTTCACTCTCCTCTCGCCACTGCTACCCTGCACATCGTTTTCCCCACCCTCCCACCCTCTTACTGGGGGGGGGGGTGAGCGCTGATCTTCTGAACTGTGTCTCCTTCCCACCTGTAACTAGGACTCCATTACTGGTTGCGCATTCCAGTCAGCGCATGATACTTGGCCCTGGTCGCCTACTGACTCATGTTTGATAGACCTCCACAGGTTGTGATTTGTTTTCTATTAAATTTCTATTTAAACCTATATCTGTTTCTGTCTTTCATCCGAGTGTAGCGAATTAGTGATGAAAGGAAAGTTTGTTTTATTTAACGACGCCATATGGATATAGCCAAGACATTAAGCGTCTAACCCAACCACTAAGGGACACCAGAGCAAGCAAGGCACCACTACTAAGACAGACCAGAAGCCAGATCAAAGCCCATGAAAGGAGCACACTGGAAATGGCCGCCAAGGCATGGAATGTGCAAACGGTGAAAGAAAGACAAATCCCTGACCTAAAAACGTACAAAAAATATCTGTGCAAAATAAAAAACTGGGAACCCCAACTGAACTGCACCACAAGGGGGCAGGTGATATGTCACGGCCCACCAACTGGACAGCCCAGGGTGGGATAACCGTAAATATAAAAGCCAGATAACATATCCAACAACAATATAAATCAAATCAATTTAAAACAAACATAACTCAACCACCTATTACGTACAAGCCTATGGACATGTAAATAAAATAGGCTAGTATAGAATTAAGTAGAAAAAAGCGGAAAACTCTTCCCAAGAAAACCCCAAAACACTAACATAGAACCTTAAGAAAACAACTAACATAGTAATAAGAATAGAACAAAAATACAATGCCAAGAGGGCCCAAAAAAAACTAACATAGACTACTAAATGTACCAACAGACTATCTATCTGCTACTGAAATGCAGACAATCAAATAACTTATCAGCAGCTACTGTTTGGTAAGACAACACCAACACTACAGCTGGCCAGCATTGAAAACAAGCCTGGGTACCCAGGCTTACATGCTATGGACAGAATAAATACAGCCTCAATAAAAAAAAATTAAATAAAAAAAAGAGCACATTGATTTTGATCATCGGCTATTGGACGTCAATAATTAGTGATAAAGGAAATCGATCCATATGGATTATGACCACTACTGCACAGTGGTGAAAATAAGCACATGCACTTAACCGTTATGCGCAGAATAAACAGACAATCACTAATAAAGAAAAAGATATTGCTGGAGTGCATACTGTGTGTGTGTGACAGATACAATTGTAAATTTATTTGTGGTGTCAAATTGGAGAGGTTTTTCCTTTAAAAAAAGAAATGTTTGTACACAGTCAATATTTGTAATGTGATTAGTGTTTTAATATAGATATACTACATCAGATTATTTTGGTCAAATAGTGTCAATTAGATATCGGGGACCAACAACTTGATGAGGGTTCACAATCCTTTGTGTGCAAGACAACCACACTGTCGACAGGACGCAGTGGCCGAATTGGTAGGCTTCCCGTCCTGATATGACCTTAGATGTTGCTAGGACGTAAAACAACAACAAACAAACAAATCCCTTGTGGAAGGTCTCCAGTCAAACCGATGACTTACAAAATTGGTACCTGTCGCTTCCTAGCCTGGCGCTCTGCATTAATACTAATAGGATAGGGCAAGGACTGGTTACCGCAGTGTCAGTATAATGTGACTGAGTGAGATATCGGGTCTGATTTCCCAGGGGGGCAGCACTATAAAGTCTCCATGAGTGCGCAATGTCACAAGTCAGTACCCGTCTTGAAATGACTTTAGGTGTTGCTAGGACGTAAAACAACAAACAAACAAAATTGTGTGCACAATGTCAACATTCACCAAACCCTGGGGATAAGGGTTGGTTGGTTGGTGGGCGGGGGGATAGCGACAGTGGGGGGGGGGGGGGTAAGTAGGAGAGAATGGGGGTTGGGGGTTGGGAGGTTGGCATATCTGAACACATTGAATATGATAAGGGCTGCCATAATCAAATCACAGAATGATATGTGGCTTGTCATCTGATAGAGTTCAACCTGGAGTGGTTTTCATTATTGATTCGAACCAACTTGAACTTGCTTGAACCAAGGCTTGAGAATGCAGCCTCTAGGGTTTCATGTCTTTCAGGGAGGGAATCACAGATATGGCTGTATGATGCACCCAGCGTGGCAGACACCCGCCCCCCCCCCCCCCGGCACAGTGTTAACCACGTGATCAACGTACATAATGGTGTAAGAGCAGTTGTAGCAGTTGAAGCAGTTGCCACTCAAGCCCTGGTCACATAGCCGTTAGTGGACGTAGGTGAACGTAGCAGAGGCTAACGTAGTTGAAAGTAGTTGAACATAGTTGAATGTAGTTGAAAATATCGGGATCCGTACTTGTCCTTGATGTTAACTTGGTAATAACGTGGGTGAGCCATGATCTCCGATTTCATTTTTGGACATGTTCAAAAGAGCGCCAAGTTAGAGGCTGAATTTGCATCCATCATTCTAACATACTGTGGCGAAGTCAAACATAGTAGAACGTACCTCTTAATGTACTCTAGTATACTCTAGTGTACTCTAGCGTACTCTAGCACACTCTTGCATACTTTGACCCGTACAAAACCATGGCCGTTCCATGTCATGCATGCCGTGGTCACATATCCGTTAGTGGAAATGGTTGAACGTAGTTGAACGTAGTGGAGGCTTACATAGTTGAAAGTAGTTGAACTTAGTTGAAGGTAATTGAACGTACCAGCATCCGTACCATAACATATTTTTCCGTATCATTCGGTGGCAAAAGGTGCCATACCTTAAAGGCCCTATCACACTACGACGTAATGACGTCAGCGTAGGGAGAACCTGCATAGTATGCAAATGTGGGCACAAGTTGAACGTGGATGCAGCGTAGTTGACAAGAGCGTAACGTCGGTAAAGCATAGTGATAGCGTCATTCAATGCGAGAGGACAACGTAATGACACTCACGGAATGTTATGTACGTTATTCCATCGCCAGAACTACATTGCTTTACGTTACGTGATGTTACATACGTTATGACACGGTGGCGAAACGCTGAACGTACATTGGACGTACGTTCAGCGTATGTTCTCCTGACATTCTCCTGACATTCTCCTGACGTTCCCAGTATGCTGCATGGACGTTTCCACCGGCTTTAATGTGGGCCAATGTAGTGGAATGTAGCGGAACGTAGTGAGCAGCGTTTGACTAATGTCCATTTAACGTCACTGATGTTCGCCGAACGTGTACAGAACGTACGGCGAACATAAACCCTTATGTTCGAGTTACATCGAAAGTTTTGAACAGGTTCAAAACCTTGACGGGCGCCGATGTAACACAACGTACCATGACGTAGCTCCATGTCAGTCTAACATCATTCTGACATCATCATAACCTAACCCAACGTACGTCAACGTAATGACGAAACGTGAGCACATCAGGATTACGTTGGCTCGTTACGTCATAGTGTGACAGGGGTATAACGTATTTTAAAGTAGTCTAACAAACTTACACCACGTTTGACCCACGTTAGCCTCCACTACATTCACCTACGTCCACTAGCGGCTATGTGACCAGGGCTTAAACTACTCTCACCAGTGCTACTATCTCTTTGGCCAAATGTCGGTTATTAAAAACCAATTACCTTCTTTGGTATATGGATATATTATATCGATATATCACATGGAACGGCACATTTAACTGCTGAAAAAACAACCTAAATTTTGTTCTTGTTTTATGTCAGTAAAATGATTTTTGGGGCAAGATCATGAAATAAACACCATTTAATATAATAATATGTACTTGATTGTCAATATGTAGGGTTTTGGCTAGAGGGAGTAATAGCCAGAAGATCTTTGCGTGCACCAAACAGGATGGCCGAATGAGTTGAGCATCCGTCTCCCATTTTGGTAGATCGTTCGTTTTAAACCTACATTCAAACCCTGGTAGAGTCAAACCCTGGTCGAGTCAAACCAATGACTTAAAAATCTATATGAGTCACTTCCTAGCCAGGCGCTCAGCATTATCCGGATAGGGCAAGGACTGGTTGTGTCAGTGTCAGGATAATGTGACTGAGTGAGATATTAGGTCATGGAGCTGGTGGCCTGGTCTCCCAGTGGAGCAGCACTATGAAGTCACCATCAGTGCGCACTGTTACAAGTCGGTACCTGTCCTGATATCACCTTAGATGGTGCCAGGACATAAAACTCCCACAACAAACCAACCAATCAACAGGAGTTACCGTGTGCTGCTTTAGTTTGTGGAAGGTGGCCACTGCTTCGAATATTTCTTGGTGTCCCTCGCCGGCTTCCTGGGCTTTTGTGGTTACTGAAGCTGGTGGAACTAAATCAGCTACAGTGGAACCATGCATTGAACCCTCTGTGGCCATTGATTCTGTAGTAGTCTGCACTGCCCTCTCAGGCAAGTAACCACGCAGACAGGTAGCTGCTGGATGTCAAACATCTGGTCATTCTGACACATTTCTCTGGAGTTAAGCGTCCGCCGCCACATAGGCTACTCTTTCCGATAAGCAGCAAGGGGTCTTTTTTATGCACTTTCCTACAGACAGGACAGCACATACCACAGCTTTGATGAACCAGTTATGGACCACTGGTTGGAATGGAAAATAGCCCAAACTGCAATGTGTCCACTGAGCAGGATCGATAGGATGACCCACACCTTCACAGTTGGACATTCTACCGCCTGAGCGACGTGCCGCTCCTCACATTAGGGAAAGTGAACATGTGGGGATATATTTTCTCAGATTTACAGCTGTTGATGGTGAAATTGATACTTACTCCAACAATGTACACAAGAGTAGCCAAATGCCGCTACAGTTTGAGTTCAGGAGGAGGGGAGTGGGGGGAGTTGTTCTTTTTTAGACTCCTGTGCATGATGTCATCCTGGGTTTATATACACACACATGGCTGGAACTGACTGGCTGCTTACTCGAACCGGATGCGGTGGCCGAATTTGTATAGCGCCAGCCTCCCATGCGAGAGATCAGGAGTTAAATTCCCGGTCGAGTCAAACCAATGACTTACAAAATTAATACTTGTCACTTCCTAGCTTGGCGCTCGGCATTAATAGGATAGGGAAAGGACCAGTTAGCTCAGTGTCCAGATAATGTGACTGGGTGGGATATCGGGTCATGGTGCTGGCGGCTTGATCTCCCAGTGGTGCAGCATTATGAAGTTATCATGAGTGCACACTGTTACAAGTTGGTACCCGTCCTGATATGACCTTTATGTTGCCAGGATGTAAAATTCGAACAGCCAAGGTTACGCGGAGCTGCCTAGGCCTGACCAGCCACCCACCTGGTGCCCACTTGTGTGTAAACCCCGTGTCTGTCTGACAGACCGGAGCAACGCAGACTTTCACAGGCTCAGGAAAGTGCATATAAAAGACCTGTTGCTGGCTTATCGGAAAGAGTAGCCTATGTGGCCTCAGAGACAATATTGTTGATGTCCAATAGCCGATGTTACAAATCAATGTGCTATAGAGGCGTCGTTAAAGCCCCCAGTCACACCTACCCGGATCAGGGGCCGGACGAGCCCTGGACCGTGATCCGGCATGGTCCGTGGTGATCTGGTGTGATGCGTGGCTCATCCATGGCTGGTCCTGGGTGATCCTTGGTGATCCTTGGTGATCCTTGGTGATCCGTGGCTTGTCCAGCCTCGTCCGTGGTCCGCCCCTGATGTCTTAAAATGTTTAAAACATCCAGGGCGGTCCGGGGCATTTTGCAATCCGGGCTCGATCCGACATAATCCGGGATGATCCGGGGGTAATCCAGGGGTGGTCCGGGGGTAGTCCATGTACCGTCTGGGGCCACAGTTTAACCCGGACCAGCCCTGGACTAGCCCTGAGTAGCCCCAACAGAGCCACGGACGACTCCCGGACTGCCCGGATAAGACCCGGACAAGCCGGATGAGCACGGATTAGCCACGGATCGCCACGGATAGCCCAGTTTACCACGGATCAGTCCAGGATGAGCCCCGTTTTTGTATATATATAGCAGGAGCAAGTCCACTTCAAGTCCGCGACTACTCCGTGGACACACCGGGTCGTCCGGGGGTGGTCCGGCTCAGTCCGGGGCGATCCGGCCTCTGGTCCGGTGCTAGTCCGTGGCTCATCCGGGTAGGTGTGGCCGCGAGGCCAAAAACGACCAAAATAACAATTTTATCCGGCACTGTCCGGGACAGTACGGGCGACTGGTCCGGGGGTGGCCCGGCTAGAAATCCGGGGCTCGTCCGGGTAGGTGTGACTGGGGCTTAAATAAAACAAGCTCTACGTCATTTTTTTTTTGCACAGGCTCACTTCAATCACACACCAGTCTAACCCCAGCGACATTTGTCGCACCAACAACTGACGCTGATCCAACGCAAATTAGATCAAGGTGTGCGGCAGCCAGAGCGCGAGCGTGTGAAGTGGCGGTCTGATGGTACAACGAAGATGGATGGGCCAAATTTGCAGATGCTTGGTAGACTTTTAAAAAAAAAAATATTTTATTTATTTATTTATTTATTTAAAAAAAAAAAATAATTGTGAAAAGAATTATTATATATATATTAATTTTTTTATTAATTTTTTTTAAGGAAGGGAATAGCGTTTCAGATCATTATTGTTATTAAATGATCGATTGGGGCCAGGTGATCTCGGAGTAAGGTGAGTGTAAAGGAGCCTAAGCATGAATGTGATGCAATAATTATAGGAGGACCTAACTCTGACGTCACTGAAGTTTGACAGATGAAGTGAGGGCTGGGTTGAATATAACAGGCGCCTGGCTTCCATATATATATGCTGGCAACTGAATCACAAAACGACAGGTGCGCTCATCCAAGACATCCTGCTCATTGGACCCATTTGCAGTTTCGGCTCTTTTCCTTTCCAACCAGTGGTCCACAACTGGTTCATCAAAGGATGTGGTATGTGCTGTCCTATCTGTGGGAAATTCCATATAAAAGGCCCCTTTCTGCTTATCAGAAAGAGTAGCCTATGTGACGGCAACAGGTTTCCTCCAAAGCAATATGTCGGAATGACTATATGTTTGACATCCAATAGCCGATGATACAATGTGTTCTAGAGGCATCGTTAAATAAAAACAAGCTTAATTTGTCTAATGCTAATCATGCACGCTTCTAATCTACACCTTTACCCCACTCACCTATCGCTGTTCTCACAGTCCACATCTGCACTGTGACGTAAGCTTCGCCACCTGTGCAGGTTTAAACTTAATTAAAGCATTGTAATGTGTATGCAACCTGCTGTGGCGGCAGCGGGTTTCCTCCAAAGAAATGTCAGAATGACTATATGTTGGACGTCCTACAGCCGATGATAAAAATCAATGTGTTCTAGAGGCGTTGTTATATAAAACAAGCTTTACTTTTTAATTTCTCTAATATAGCATTGGGTGAACTGTGAAACATATTGCATGGCTAAGCTAAATAATACCTCATAACACAATCTGGTGTTAAAAGGATCTGGTGTAGGCCACTCAGATTGGAACTGTATGCGATAAATGCTCTCCAAGCACACCTTTTCAGTTTGTGTCATTGAATATGTGGAGGGAGAGTACAGGGGCCATATGCAGGAGTCGGTGTTACCGAGCCAAAACGCGTTTAGACGGGATTTCTGGTTTAGCGCCGAAAAGGGTGTATGCGGGAGGCGGTGTTACGCTAATACCGCGCGTTTAAGGTCGATTACACTAACCCCGTTTCACAGCACGTTTACGAGTGGTGTTAGGATGGATTTGTTTATATATCGGCGGTACAGAGCAAGGCGTGATTTGCACCGGAATCGCATTTTGCGGGATCGAACGCATCCATTCGAAAAGTTTGATGATGTAGAGCTCTTCAAGAAATTCCGATTCCGGCGGCACCACATATTGGCGATCACCGATTCCGTTAGAGACCAAATCGAGCTGGCAAACCGAAGTGGAGCTGTTCCACCACTGTTGCAGGTAGGGAGAAATGCGGTTTTATTTTGCTCACAATTGATATACTCAGTTAGTCTGTTAGTTTGATTTTGTCGTAACGCCTCTTTGATGACCGCAGAATGCCAGCAGATGTAGGCATAATTATTTTGGGGTGAATATAACACGTAAATAACATGTAAATAAACGAGGAATTTTACAAATCGAACCCTCGTCGGCTGTCACTCGGTTAAGTCAAAGTGCTGAAATATAATGTGTTATGCGTGTGCACCACACAGTGTGTTATGTGTGTTTAACTAGGAAAACTGTTATCTAGTAGGGTACATGTATTTAAAAAATGAGTGTCCATCCATATCCATACTAGTCCTTTCGTGGTGGTAGGCCCCACGTAAATTATTTTCTAACGCACTTAATAATAGAGAGAAGTGTGACATTGTTAAACCTGTTATAATCACATCACATTCAATGCACACCTTAGTTATCTATTTGTGTACTTTGGTATTTCCGCTTGTCATGGATATGATTGTTCTTAGTACACCTAAAGCCACTACTATGTCATTTATGTCTTCGGAGGGCACGTTGAAATGTGAAATGGTGAAACATTTTCCTTTTGTGTCAATGTAATCCGATTGGTATTATTTGCTAATATTGTCCACATTTCTACTAGGTGATGATCGCCCTGCGGTTCTACGCGAGTTCCAGCTTCCAGGATGTCTGTGGGGAGTTGATTGGCGTGGATCAGTCCACCGTCTCGCGGACTATTCCACGAGTGACGGAAGCCCTCCTCCGTCAACTCCCCCAAAGTGTCCAGCTTCCGACTCCGGAGGCTGCTGACCGCTCGAAGGGGAAAATCTTCAACACGTATGGCTTCCCGAATGTCTTCGGATGCATCGACGGCACTCAGATCCGCATACAGGCCCCCTCCGAGTACGAGCACGAATTTGTTAACCGGAAACATTATCACTCGCTCAATGTCCAGGTACTTTTGACTCTACATTAATTTTTTTCATACTCCCTACTCCCTATTTTAAGTAGCGTTGTCATCAGCACTGTGCTGTATAATTAAGGCCATTCACCATCATGTGACAATTGTTCTTTTGTATTAGCTACGAACGGTTTCTATGGTTTTCATAAAATGTAGGGCTAATACATTTTTCTCTTCAGTACAGGAGAGAATATTTGCTCTTAGCCATGGTAAATTATAGCCATGGTCACATTATATATTTATTATATCACGACTAATCATCTGATATTATCCTGTAATCCGTTGTGTATACTTTATTTCAATCAGTTCTGTAGACTTTATTTCATGGACCTTTCCCTTTTTTTTGGCAGGTGATTTGTGATGCGGACCTAGTCTTCATCGATTGTATCGTAAAGTGGCCAGGCAGCGTCCACGATGCGCGCATTCTACGGGAGTCATATCTTTTCGATGCATTCGAGAGCAACCAGAAACCTGTCGACGGCCTGCTGCTTGGGGATAGTGGCTACATGCTGCGCGATTGGCTCTTCACCCCTTTCCTGAATCCTAACTCACCAAGTCAGAGGGCCTACAATAATCATCACAAAGCAGCTAGGTCTCTTGTTGAACGGTCCATAGGACTCCTAAAAAGACGCTGGCACTGTCTGCGTCGACTCCGCTTGGACCCAGTTAAAGCATGCAACGTCATCAGTGTGTGCATCATCCTCCACAACAAAGCACGACAGCTCAACCTGGATGACCCGTCCGATTCGGAGTCTGAGAATGAAGATGAGGCACACGGGGATGCAGCAAACGAAGCATACGATAACCGCCCTCACAATTATCGACAGTCTGAGCGGGTTCGCTCTCAGGTTGGGAAAGCTGCCCGCCAGAGAATGGTTGATAACTACTTCTAATAGTGTCATGCAGCGAAAAGTAGGTAGAAATGAAATAGACAAAACGGGATACAATGAGGGTGACTGTTTTATTTTGCGCTTCTTTTATTTTGTACTAGGGATAATGCAATGTCCCCACCTCCCTCTCCAACTTTTCTATTTCAAGAAGTTCCCGGCGATATTGAGCTTGGAGTAGCATTGTCTGTGCCCTCAGGGTCCGTTGCTGGTCTTCCAGTAGGGCCGTCTGTGCCATCTGTGCCTCAAACTGGGCTTCTAGCAAAGCCGTTTTAGCTTTGTTCTTCGTTGCTCCACTTTCCAGCATAGCCAGCAATGCACGCTCCTCTTTGTCATTAGGTGCATCTCTTTGCGTCCTCCCACGCCGTCTCGACCGCCTTTCCCTGGCTGTCAGAGGGGTTGCTGTTACCTCAGCAGTTTCGAGCTGGCAAGTGACAGGGGAAGGGGCGCCTGTAAAGATCAAGTAGTTATGTATTGTCACTGGGTTATTGTTTACTCATGTCAGTTTCTTATACAATGTTGTTAGCACGTGAGAGCAATTTTCTTCACCAACAGTAATAAACACTACGCGCTGGAAGCACCTCCCTACAGTTACTTCATGTTGTTGCTCAAATGTACTTTTGGGGTGCTTTGTAATTCACGATATATGTCAAGGTCGGGGAACGCATATTCCATGATGACATTAGTGTATTCTGTAAAAATTCTATGAGTGGAAAACAAACTCGGTTAGCACGAGAATAGGTATTCCCTAAATTTAGATTGAAGTGTTGGTTGTGGAGACATATGTCTTGCGACATCGGTTACTGTGTGTATGTGTGTGTGTGTGTGTGGTGGAGAAGCAGGCACGTATAATATTTACCTGTTTGTAAAAAAAACGGCGTGGCCCCGGAACTACACTCAGGGGTTGTTGGAGATGGCGGTGGTGGATAGGTGACGAGTCGCCTCACGCTAGCCCGGGGCGTGTCTGTCGACATCACAAACTCGGGCTGGCTCTGCGTGAACGTGGTGACGCTTGTGTTTTCTTGCGAATCTAGCAGAGGGTCGAACCCCCCAATTTCCACCATAGGCAACGTAGACGGCCCTGCAAAAAGAAACGTGTGCGATTTATAGCAACTGCCCTGTCTGTACTGCATAGATTAAAGGGACATTTAGAGCGGAAAAGTTCTCATTTGGGTAAGCCCTTTGTTTATGTGTACGATGTGCGGGCATAAAAACTGTTGCCCATAAACGCTAAGCTTTCGTGTACTTATTGAATTTTATGGCGCACAATTTCAGCTTTGGCTCTATGAGTTTTGCATATGGACGTTGTGAGGGCATAAAAAACGGTTGCCCCTAGATGGTCCTATTTCGTAAATGTAACGGAAATTTATGGCGCTACAGTATTGATTTAGGTCTATAAGCTTCGCTGAGAATCATACACTGACAGCCGAAGTTGTTAACAATTGTTTTGAAAAACATGTGAAAGGAAATAGAATATAGCACGCCATCTATGACTATTATCCGGGATAATGAACATTGTACTCACTGGCAAAGCTGACCGGACAGGGAGCTGGAATAGAGGTAAAGCGAATTAGGATTCTACCAAACATTGTATGTAGCGAGTGAAGAGATTATTAAAAATACCAAATAACAACAGGAGAGTGGTGCCATGACAATAGCATGATTATAATGCAAATAAAGTGTTACTTGTTGCAGGTACGAGGTACTTTAGCAGAAGAGTGGTGCCATGACAATAGCATGATTATAAAGGAAATAAAGTGTTAAGATGTCTAAATAACAACAACGGTTCCTGTTATGTTTCACAGGTAAGAGTGTTGACCTTACACTAAGATGATGCTACTTCCAATAAATAGTTATAAACGATATTCTAAGTAATTATATTTATATATTTATAAACTTACCTGTCACCCCTGTGTACAGGTTCGACTCCAAACCTATTATTTTCTGCACGCTTTCCTCGTAGGGGAGTGCCTGGTCCGGAGGCCCTCCTCCCGTCTCCATGGCTCTTCTCTGTCGGTTGAGGACCTCTGACTTCATGGCCTTCCACTTCTCCTTGATCTCCGAGCGGGAGCGCTTAGCAACCCCACAAGCATTTATTGCATTGACAACTGTGTCCCATGCCTTGTTTTTTTCTTGGAGGGTAACCTTATTGTTGAATGCCGAAAACAACATTACCCTTCCCAGCATCACCTCCTCCAGTAGCACTTGGATCTCATGGTCACCGTAGTTGGCCTTCCTCTGGCGTTTGCTGGCACCGGCAGACCCGTCACAAGCCATCGTCGTCGTTGAGAAAGAGGATCGTAGTCTACAGAATCGATGACAATGGATGAACGGCACTGCGACTGACAGGCAAATTAAACGGTGGGGCAAAATCACTGCTGACACAGTTCGCTGATGTGCTCGTGTAGGTCACAACACAAGTGACGCTTGTCAACGCGAGAAGTAGTCGTATAGTAGTAGTAGTAGTAGTAGTAGTAGTAGTAGTAGTAGTAGTAGTAGTAGTAGTAGTAGTAGGTGTATTCGTTATAGTTGTAGCAGTAGTAGTAATACTAGTAGTAGTTGTGTTTTTCCGACGTGGTGAACTCACATTTGCTCCTTGCTCGTGTAGATGACAACGGAAGTGCCGCTGGTCCAAGCAGATACCATTACGCATGCAGCGGTGCCGCCGGTAACAAGATAGAGGGGGATACGCACATTCTACAAAACACATGCACGTTAAAGAAGGGCTATGGGGTGGAAATCAAGTCGATTGTCAAAGAAGAACATACAAAATAAGTGATATTTGGTCAAATTACAACACAAATGGAGGCCATAATAACGCCTCTGCCGAAATTGGGTCATCCATCGATGCGCTAGAAACGCCGCTGCTGATGCAGCGGCGGCCATATTGTCAAATTTGGGTGCTCGCCAGGAACCGCTCAAGGGCTTTCCCAAAATCTATAAATAGATTCTCGTTTAGCTATCACGCACCGTTTAGGCGCCTCTGCATACGGCGTGACATACTTCGCGCGGCCGGTGATAGCTATACACGTTTAGCGGCTAACACCAACCGACGCTAACACCGCGTCCTGCATATGGCCCCTGAGGTCAGTGTCTAGAGTGGCTCGTGTGCAAGTGCATCCTATAGGGCCCCCCCCCGGGTTCTCCGGTTTGTGGGAGCCATATTTGGTCATGTGCGGAACCAAATTAGGTCATGTGATGAGTCTACCTCATACGCGATGTCATTCGTATATTACATTTGGAGTTTGTTTGTCATCTCATTGGACTATATCAGTCAAATGTAAAGTGTGTTTGTTAAGATTGGATGCCCTAGCAACATCTAAGGTCATATCAACTAGGGTACTAATTTGTGACAGTGCGCACTCATGGTGACTTTTTAATGCTGTCCCACTGGAAGATCAGGCGGACAGCACCATGACCTGCTATCCCACTCAGTCAGATTATCCTGATACTGAGCTAACCAATCCTTGCCCTATCCTAGAAATGCCGATTGTCAGGGTAGGTAGCGACATGTATCAATTTTGTAAGTCATTGGATTGACTCAGCTGGGAATCGAACCCACCGACCTTCCGAATGGGAAGCCTGCCTGCTACCAAATGTGCCACCGTGTCTGGTGCGACATTAAAGAGCCTCAGACGTAAAGGCTATTGGTTGGCTGTTGGAGTTTTACGTCCTCGCAACATCTAAGGTCATATCAGGACGGTGTGGTGTTCTCTGTGGCGGAGTGGTTAGAGTGTCTGACTTTTTTCTAGGTCAGACTCCTAATCTGAAGGTTGGTGGATCGATTCCCCATGCCCCCCTACCTCTGCCAATTTGGATTTCCACTGCTGCGTATAATTGACAGCATGATCAAAGGCCCGTTGCTCTCATACCATGTCTAGGTTAAAAATCCCTTGGGTCGGTAAACGTGTAGGCTCGGGCTTTCTATCGAAAAACTGTCTAATGGTGAAAACAAGTCTATTCAGACTAGGCAGTATAAATAAAATTTAAAAAACTGCAATCGGTGTAGGCAACGACTTAGGATTCCCACCATGTCCTAGTTCAACAATAACTTCCTTTCTGTGTGTGAGGTTATTGTTATAAATCTTGTTTTCTCCTTTCACCAGTTACCGGGTGTGGTGACCCAATCTGTAGAGCGTGTGCCTTGCTTGTGGGAGGGGAGGTCAGGAGTTTGGTTCCCGGTCGAGTCAAACCAATGACTTATAAAAATGGATACTTGTCGCTTCCTAGCCCGGCGCTCGCCATTAATAGGATAGGGCAATGGTTGGCTTGGTGTCAGGATAATGGGACTGAGTAGGATATCGGGTCATGGTGCTGACAGCCTGGTCTCCCAGTGAGGTAGCACTATAAAGTCACCATAACCTTGTACTGTCACAAGTCGGAACCCGTTCTGATATGACCTTAGATGTTGCTAAGACGTAAAACTACAACAACCAACCAATAATAACTTCGTTTCTGTATGGAGAAGTTCTTGTTATAAATCTTGTTTTCTCTTTTCATCAGTTCCTTGTTTATTGTTATGAAAATCACCTGTAGCTATGACCTTGAGCGGGAATCGCCAAGCCTGATGTTTTTTTCCCCTCTGGCCACCTGGTGAGCACCTGGTAAGACACAGAACAGTGAGTTCCCCTGGTCGCCGCTAGGGGAAGGCAATGGTTGCACCATGCTGGTCGGTTGGTTGTTGGAGTTTTACATCCTGGCAACATCTAAGGTCATATCAGGATGGGCACCGACTTGTGACAGCACACACTCAAAGTGACTTTATAGTGCTGCTCCACTGGGAGAAGAGGCGACCAGCACCATGACCAAGTATCCAACCCAGTCACATTATCCTGACACTGAGCCCAGCAGTCCTTGCCCTATCCTAGTAATGCCGAGTGCCTGGCTAGGAAGCGACAAGTATAAATTTGTAAGTCATTGGTTTGACTCGAGCAGGATTCAAACGACCAGGATTCGAATCCCATGATCTATCACGATGACAGACGGACGCTCACCTCATTCGGTCATCCCATCTGGTTAGTGTGCCTAGATGCAGGTGGGGGATTCGGTTCACCAGTGAAGTATCAACAATCACGGCCTGCTATTTCACTCTGTCTGCTCTGTGCAAAGTTGGCCAGAAATCGTCTTCGAATTTCCAAGTCGAGGCGGGATAACTTACACAAGTGACACCTCACATCTTGGTTTACAGCTTAGTAATGTCATTCACAACATAATGCTCTGACCTGTCCATGGCTGATAGCAGAGGCTGAAAACACAGACACACACAGACACACACAGACACACACAGACACACAGACACACAGACACACACAGACACACACAGACACACACAGACACACACAGACACACACAGACACACACAGACACACACCGACACACACAGACACACACAGACACACACAGACACACACAGACACACACAGACACACACAGACACACACACAGACACACACAGACACACACAGACACACACAGACACACACAGACACACACACAAACACACACAAACACACAGACACACACTGACACACACATACACACACAGACACACACAGACACACACAGACACACACACAAACACACACAAACACACAGACACACACTGACACACACAGAAACACACAGACACGCACATACACACACAGACACGCACAGACACACACAGACACACACAGACACACACAGACACACACATACACACACAGACACACACAGACACACACAGACACACACAGACACACACAGACACACACAGACACACACAGACACACACAGACACACACAGACACACAGACACACACAGACACACACAGACACACACCGACACACACAGAAACACACTGACACACACAGACACACACAGACACACACAGACACACACAGACACACACAGACACACACCGACACACACAGAAACACACCGACACACACAGACACACACAGAAACACACAGACACACACAGACACACACTGACACACACACAAACACACACAAACACCCAAAAACACACACACACACAAAAACACACAAAATCACACAAAAACACACAAAAACACACAAAAACACACAAAAACACACAAAAACACACAACAACACACAAAAACACACAAAAACACACCAGCAGATGTAAGTTACATGAGAGCCAACACATGTTTCAGATTTCGCTTTGAAAACTATAAACAGTTACGAATACGTATACACAGACATGCTTGTGACTTGTACACAATCGGAACAAGGAACTGTGCAACACCGCTTTACGGACTAGGATCTGTCCGTCCGTCGTTGAATTGCTTGTTTTCTTTGTTTTCATGCCCTGGCAACATCTTAGGTCGTATCAAGACGGGGACCATCATCGAAATCGCGAAATCTGGTCAAGACATCCTGTAACTGTACAACAACCCTTTGTAGACTAGCTTCTGTCTGTCGTTGAATTGCTTGTTTTGTTTGTTGGGAGTTTTATCTAAGGTCATCTAAGGACGGGGAGGAGGGAGGAGGGGGAGGGGGAGGGGGGAAGGGGGCATAGTTGAAAAGGCGAGATCTGGTCAAGACATCCTGTAGCTGTACAACAACGCTTTGCGGACTAGCTTCTGTCCGTCGTGGAATTGCTTGTTTTCTTTGTTGGGAGTTTTACGTGCTGGCAATATCTAAGGTCATATCAGGACGGGGACCATCATTGAATTTGAAAGGGCGAGATCTGGTCAAGACATCCTGTAACTGTAAAAAAAAACCTTTGCAGCCAAGGTTCTGGCCGTCGCTGAATTACTTGTTTTGTTTGTTGGAAGTGTTACGTCCTAGCAACATCTAAGGTAATACCAGAATGGGGGGGGGGGCATCGTGTGCTTACATTATTGGGCTTATAGGAAGGCTATGATGCAGTGGGGGGCGGAAGGGGGGGGGGGGGGGTTGAGTAGGGGGGAGGGGAGCAGTCAAGGGTGCGGAGGCCAGTCACCCAATTTCTGGGCGTGTAAACTCGGTTCTTTCTTGAACACCATCGGACAATAGTAACTAAGAAGGCATGCATTTTTTTGAGTTTATATCATTATATATATATTTATTTATTATATTAATCATTATAATCTCCCTTACTTTAGTTTGAAATAACTTTGTTTTTAAAATAATGAACTCATGAGATATTTGAAGTGTAATTATCTATCTATTATAAGCACCTATGGGTCCCCACCCCCACCACCACCACATGCGCTCCTTTACCTGCTGCCAACAAACCAAGTTATCCACCTTACAAATTATTTGCCCAGCAAATTCAGAAAATGTATATCAGTCTGGTAGTATTGCTATAAACATAGACAGTAATAAAGACTGTACTAGACTACTCAATGACTGAAATGTACAATCCTCCAAGCATAGTTTATCCCATCATTACTAACAACCTACTTATTCAAAATACTTCATGTAGTCAAAAAACACACCCGAGGTATTAACCTTTTAAGCATAACCCTACAAGCTAACCACACTCTATCTAACAGAATAAACAAACCATTCTACTAACACTCCATCTCAAAATGTTATCTCCAACAACATGATAATTATGCAATTCACAACACAGTAGGCATACAAACCTATGAAGGGAAACTATGCACCTAACTACTCCGTCATGCAAAGGTCTAATCAATACACATGTATGTATCTAAGTATGTATGAATACAACATATAACTACTATTTGTATATGTGAATTGTCAAACTACACCATATGTAAGTCTTGGAATGATTAATATTGTTATTTCAGCTGACTTGAGCTAGGTGCTGATGACAATTTCAGACTACATATACATATATTGTAAATAACTGTATTGTCAAATGGCTGGAAGAACAGTGCTATGGAGCTGACAAAAGACTTTATTCAATTAATAAACTATATTTACAACAACAAATACATGCCAAATTAATAGTATTGTGCTTGTCAAAACTCTGACGCCATAGGCTTTAGCGGTACCAGGTCCTATTAAATTGGCTTAGTAATATTATCACCCTGCTACACAGCAGAAATTGTTTGATAAGCACACCAGTATCCAAGTTGGATCTGTTGGTTCAAAGTGTATTGTTTTGGGGGAGTTTTCAGTCGCATTAGTGCGCTGAAGGCTGCAAATCTGCAGCACTGAATGGGCACTGCTGAAAGTGGTCCCATGTGGTCGGGAGTTGGCTTCCGATGGGTAGTGGTAAGAGAAATTGGGGGGGAGGGGGGCGGAGGAAGGAAAAAGGCAGCCTAAGAGCCCAACCACAGTCCTCTGAGAGGGTTGGGGGAGGCTCAGTGGTTGGTTTAGTTTTATGCCCCAGTAAGACTAAGACCCTAGGCCATACCAGGACGTGCACCGACTTGTGACAGCGCGCACTCATGGTGACTTTATAGTGCTGCCCCACTGGGAAATCAGGCCACCGGCTCAAAGTGTGTTCCTTTAAAAAATGTGTTGTTATTTTTGGGGAGTTTTCAGTTGCGTTATGGTGCTGAAGGCTGCAAATCTGAGGCACTGTATGGGCACCTTTGAAGGCGGTCCCATGCAGCCGGCATTGGCTTCCAGTTGGTAGTGGTCAGAAAAATCAGTGGGTGGAGGCAAGGGGGCGGGCGGGGAAGCGCGGGCAGGTGGAGAGAAATAGGTAGTCTAGGAGCCCAACACCAGTCCTCTAAGAGGGCCGGCGAGGTCGGTTGGTTGGTGTAGTTTTATGCTCTAGCAAGACCCTAGGCCATACCAGGACAGGCACCAACCTTTGAATAGTGCGCACTCGTGGCAACTTTATGGTGCTACCTCACTGGGAGACCAGGCCACCGCCACCATGACCTAATGTCCCACACAGTCACATTATCCTGATATTGTGCAACCATCGGACTTTGCAACTTTCATACCACTGGTGACAGTCGCATGTCGCGACATCCGCTGCTGGTTCCCGGGCATACTGCGGCCCCCACGGCCATAATCGATTAACACAACCCAGGTGACTCGGGTCACCCGAGTTGTCAGAATTTCAAATCGAACACCGCGAGTGGAGTCGAGAAATACACATGCCGTGTGCAAAACGATCCGACCCCAGTAACCCACCTCTTGGCTGGGGTTTGCTAGGAGCGATGACGTCACATCTGTGCTGGTACCTGTAGTATAACAGCTACCGGTACAACTCCTACATGTTGTTTTAATACGTTTTTTTTAATAACCCAGATTTTCAGCTTCTACAATCATAAAATACTTTAAATCCTATTTTGCTGTACTTCTATCGGTTATTGAAAAAAAATATTAAGTTTCAAATTAAGCCACCATTTTGTCCACCCCGAGCATATTCGTTTATTCAACCCGAGTCTGTAGGATGTGCGCATGCGCCAAAAAGTGGCTCGGGTGACCCGAGTTGATTAATCGATTACGCCCAACGTGACCCATGCCGGCGAAGTGGGGGGGGGGGGGGGGGGCTTGGAGACTGGCAGTGGCAGGGGGGGGCCTGGGCAGGTGGTGGAACAATTAGACAGACCCAGGCATCCATTCTCGCCATAACTGTTGTTGTTTTTAGGGGATGGGGGGGGGGGGGCGGGGTTCAATGCCATTGGCGCACTGAAGCCTGCTAATCTGCAGCACTGTATGGGTACCGTCAAAGCTCGTTCCATGCGCCGGCTGGGAATTGGCTTCCGGTGGGTAAATGGGCAGAGAAACCCCGGGGAGGGGCTGGGGGCGGGTAGGCAAGGGGGTGCATGGCGGGGAGGCGTAGTGGGGGGGTGGAGAGAAAAAGGTAATCTCGGAGCCCAACCACGGTCCTCTAAGACTAAAAGCCCTGGTCACATACACGTTAGTGAATGTAGTTGAACGTAGTTGAACATAGGATAGATTAACGTCGGTCAAACGTGGTGTAAGTATGTTAAACCACGGTGAAAAACGTTAAGGTATGGCATGTTTTGGTACGGATAATTAAATATGTTATGGTGCAGATGCCGGTACGTTCAACTACGTTCAACTACTTTCAACTATGTTCAACTACTTTCAACTATGTTCAACAATGTTCAACATATGTTAACCTCCACTATGGTCAACTACGTTCAACTACGTCCAAGTACGCTTCAGTACGCTTCAGTACGCTACAGGACACTACAGTACACTACAGTACACTACAGTACATTAAGAGTATGGAGACTTCGCCAGAGTATGTTAACCCCTAACCTAGCGCTCTTTTGAACATGTCCAAAGATTAAATTAGAACTCATGGCCCACCCACGTTATTACCAAGTTAGCTTGACGAGAAGTATGGATGCCTGTACGTTCAACTATGTTAGCCTCCACTACGTTGAACTAGGTCCACTAACGTGTATGTGACCGGTCCTTAAGAGTACCCGGAGGACTCATCAGCGGAACATACGGGCCACTTGTAAACTTGTACTGCTAGTAAAAAGAGGACGGCCCCGAGGCAACATGCCACCAGTCGTGGTATTATTGAAACAGCCATATGGTTCTGCAATCACTGACTCGTCTGTACCTCACCTCAACCCAAACATACACAGTACTATTCACTCTGCACAGTGGAATATGTGTTCTGGTGGTTTTTTTAAAAATATGTACAAAGTGGATTCACATTGGCAATGTGGGGGACAGAATACATTCAGAATTAGAGTTCTGTGGAATGGGCGCATTGCCAAGATAGGATATATATATATACGTTGGAATCGGTAGATATTAAAGTCGAATAGTCCGATTGTTTTGAGTTTCTGCTATTTTCTGAGAGAGTAGTATTCACTCTGTATAGTGGTGTATGTTTTTTTTTTTATATGTACAAAATGGATTCACATTGACAGTGTGGGGGGGCGGGGGGGGGGGGGGGGGCGGGAATGCATTCAGAATCAAGTTTGTTTTGTTTAACGATGCCATTAGAGCACTTTGATTTTTTATCATCGGCTATTGGACATCAAACATTTGGTTATTCTGACACATTTCTTTGGAGGAAACCCGATGTCGCCACATAGGCTACTCTTTTCAATAAGTAGCAAGGGGTCTTTTATATGTACTTTCCCACAGTGAGGACAAGACATACCGCACACTTTGATGAACCAGTTGTGGACCACTGGTTAGAACAGAAAATAACCCAAACTGCAAATAGGTCCACTGACAGGATCGATAGGATGACCCACACCTTCACATGTGGACACTCTACCACCTGAGCTACGTCCCACTCCACAGATACCGAAAGTTACCTAGTTGGATGGTTTTAAGTTGGGTTTGTTTGGGTTGTTCAAGGTGTATGGGATGTGGGCGGGGGCTGTTTGGGGCGGGGTGCTGGGAGAAGGACGGCTATATTTGAGGCTACTCGGCCTTCAACTTCGAGTTCATGTTGCTGTTACCATCCATGACGCAGTTCCCAAATAGGTAGAGCGCAGGCTTCCCATGCGGAAAGTTGGGAGTTCGAATCCCAGCCGAGTCAAACCAATGACTTACAAAATTGATACTTTTCGCTACCTAGCCTGGTGCTCGGCATAAATAGGATAAGACAAGGACTGGATTGCAGAGTGTCATGATAATGTGACTGTGTGGGATATCGTGTCATTGTGCTGGCAGCCTGGTCTCCCAGTGGGGCAGCACTATGAAGTTGCCATGAGTGCACACTATCCTACATCAGTACCTTTGTTTAACGACCCCTTCCCCTTCCCAGAAAAAAGGAAACATCGGATATTGGGGAAAAAATACTGATCTAATATGATCTGAGATGTTGATAGTACGTAAAACAACAACAACGCACAACACACACCTTGGGCAACGTATCTTTGTAGGGGAGGAGGGGATGTGTGGGGGAGATCGGTTGGAGGGGGGGGGAGTGAAAGGGGGAGGCCAGTCAGGGGGGAAGTGGAAGGGGGGGGTTCAGTTGGGGGGGGGGGGGGGTGGGGGGGGGGGGGAGCTGGGGGAATGGCAATTGCGGGGGGGAAATGGGAATGCGGAAGGCAGTGTTTGGGGGCGGGGGGGGGGGGGGGGGAGTGGAAGGGGCAGGGCCGTTGGGTGGGGGGAGTGCGGGGAGGGCAGTTGGGTGGGGGGGGGGGCGAGAGGAAGTGGCGAAGGAGGAGGGCCAGTTGGGGGAGGGGGAGTGGAAGCGGGAGGGCAGATGGGTGTAGGGCAGTTGGGGAAGGGGGGAAGTGAAAGGGGGAGGGCAGTCAAGGGGGAGGGGGGGTGGGCTGTTGGGGGGAAGTGGAAGGCGGGGACAGTTGGGGGGAGGGCAGTTGGGGGAAAGTGAAATGGGGGGCAGTAGGAGGGATGGGGGAAGTGGGAGGGGTGGGTAGTTGGTGGGGAGGGGGGGGGGGGAGGAGTGGGAGGGGGAGGGCAGTTGGGGGAGTGGGGGGAGGGCAGTTGGGGGGGAAGTGGAAAGGGGGGGCAGTTGGGGGGATGGGGGGATGGGGGAAGTGGGAGGGGTGGGTAATTGGGGGGGGGGGGGGGGCGGGAGGGGAGAGTGGGAGGGGGAGGGCAGTTGTCGGTGAACTGCTAACTCCACGCCTCCCCCCCCCCCCCCCCCGCTCTGACACAGGTTTACGCCAAGTCCTGCTGATGCTTGGATTATCGCCCACTGTTCGGGTATGAAGACCGCATCATTGGGCGACTCCTAACCTCAGTGTTCCAGTAATGGTTGCCATGGTGGAACGTGTTTTAGGAACCGGTGTTCTCCCCCCAAACCGACCGGGTACTAACTCAACCAGGTCATACGCGCTTCGTGTGTTTTTTCGGCTCTTTCTTTCGGCAGCGTCAGTGGACTTGTTTCTGGAAGCGGACCAACACCTACACTACGGTCCTTTGTGTATCTGGTATCTGCGGGGTTCTGATAAAAGAGTAAAACCACTAAAGAGTAAAACCACCAACAGACGGGATGGCCAAATGAGTTAGAGTGTCTGTCTCCCGTGTGGTAGATCGTGGGGTCGTGGGTTCCAATCCTGGTCGAGTCAAACCAATGACTTAAAAATTGATACGTGTCGCTTCCTAGCCAGGCGCTCACCATTATTAGGAGAGGGCAAGGAGCAATGGATGCGACTGAAATTTCCCCTGCTTAAACAACTAATGTACCAAAAAACTAAAAGAAACCGTCCCAACTCTGATCCTCTCCAGCCCAGACTGGATGGCCGAATGAGTTGAGCATCCGTCTCCAGTTTTGGTAGATCGTGGGATTCGAACTCATAGGTTTGAGCCATGGTTGAGTCACACCAATGGCTTATAAATGTATACTTGTCACTTCCGAGCTAGGCACTCAGCGTTATTAGAATAGGGCAAGGACTGGATGGTTAAGTGTCAGCATAATGTGATTGCGTGGGATATTGGGTCATGGTGCTGGTGCCCTGGTCTCCCAGTGGGGCAGCACTATAAAAGTCTCCATGAGTGCGCACTGTCGCAAGTCGGTATCCGTCCTGATATGACCTTAGATGTTGCTATGATGTAAAACAATTACAAACAAACAAACAGAAACCGTCCCCAAGTCTGATCCTCTCCAACTGAAGAGCATTCCAGTTGAGCTTTTGTAGTTCCTTTTGGGAACATTAACCCAAGAACCAACATCATTCCAACAACCAAAATCATTCCAACATCAACCCAACAACCAACATCATCCCAACAACTAACATCATCCCAACAACCAACATCATCCCAACAACCAACATCATCCCAACAACCAACATCATCCCAACAACAAAGATCATCCCAACAACCAAAATCATCCCAACAACCAACATCATCCCAACAACCAACATCATCCCAACAACCAACATCATCCCAACAACCAACATCATCACAACAACCAACATCATCACAACAACCAACATCATCACAATATCAACCCAACAACCAACATCAACCTAACAACCAACATCATCCCAACAACCAACATTATCCCAACATCAACACAACAATCAAAATGATCCCAACGACCAAAATCAACCCAACGACCAAAAACAACCCAACAACCAACATCAACCGAACAACGAAAATCAAACCAGCCACCAAAATTAACCCAACAATCAATATGAACGCAACAATCAATATCACCCCAACCACCAACACCATCCCAACAACCAACTTCAACCCAACAACCAACATCAACTCAACAACCGAAATCATCCCAGCAACCAAAATCATCCTATCAACCAAAATCAACCCAACAACCAAATTCAACCCATCAATCAACATCAACCCAACAACCAACATCAACCAAACAACCAACATCAACTCAACAACCCAAAACAACCCAGCATGCAACATCAACCCAACAACCGACATCAAGCCAACACCGGCCCTTGTCTGTTCCTGGCTCTCCACACTTGTAAAGACTGACAACTCAAACCAAAAGCTGCCGGCTATCTCCAGGCACCTTGGAGATACCCACATTCAGGACCAGGATCCAACTGGTGGGAGGGAGGGAGGAGAGAGGGGGGAGCGGGGGGAGGGAGGGAGGGTGGGAACGAGGGATGGGGGGTAAGGAGGGAAGGAAGAAGGGGTAGGGAAGGAGCGAGGGAAGGGACGGAGGGAGGGAGTAAGGGTGGGTGAAGGGGTGTATAGACGGGTAGAAGCAGTAAGGGAGGGGAGGGATGGGGAGGGAGGGAGGGAGGGAGAGAGGGATGGGGGAGGGAAGGAAGGAGGCTGAGGGAGGGAATGGGGATGGGTCGAGGGAAGGCGAAAGGGAGGGAGATAGGGAATGAGGGAGGGAGAGAGGGATGGCGGAGTGAGGGAGCACTAGGGGAGGGAGGGATATATGAAGGACGGGGGACGGGAGAGGTAGGGTGGAGGGAATGGGGGAGGGAGGGAGGAGGGAGGCACAGGGTGGTGGGGGAGGGAGGGGCAATGGGAAGGAGGGGGGGAGGGAAATGGGGAGTGGGGAAGCGGAGAGGGTGGGAAGGGGAGGTGGAGGCAGGGATGAGAGGGACGAAGGAGGGAGGGATGGGGGAGGGGGGACTACCGGCTAGATAGCGAGGTGTTCATCGCTGTCAGGGTGTTTTCTTAGAGCAGCTGTTCCATAGTGAGCTGCTCTCTACAGTTGCCTATCCACCGAGCTGCTCGGCGTACCTTCTTTACCAGAACCATCCAGGCCGTATGTGACTAGTGTAAGTGTATAGATAGGCTCCATCAGCCGCATTCACCTGATAGCGACCGGACGCGGTGGCCAAATCGGCAGGGCACAGACCTCGCATGCGGGATATCGTGAGTTTGATTTGAAGTAACTTTTCTTTTAAATAGATGACTCTGGGAGATATTTGAAATGAAATTATGCTAGCTTAATTTTGGCAAGCCCTTAAAAGATTCTGAGGGCATAGGCTTCAGCAGAAACAGGTTCCATTAAATTGGCTTAATACTATAATAGCCCTTCTATGCAGGAAAATATGCCTAAGTTAAATATGTAGGGTCAAATCTGGGTTAACTGTTTTGGTTTTTAAGATTTTAGGCTTTCATCGAACTATTTACTGATGCAGCTTAAACCTACAATTGGGATCTTTGTAATGGCAACATTGCACTTGATTAAGTTGGTGTTTTTTTTTAGTGCAGAGTAGATCAAAGATTCACACCGTACTTGCAGTAGTGTTGAATGGCAATGTAGTCTAAATACAGGTGAATATTGCTTTAGTATGGAACAGGAAGTGGAATTCCTGGATCCAGTACCCAATAGCTACTTACATCGGCACAGAGTTGGGGAAATGGGAGAGAATGCAAAACGACAAGATGACGACCACAGAATGCGGTCGATTTGACTTTTAAAGTCTATTAAACTACATCTTTTATAATATTTTTCAAATCCAAAGTAACGGGTAAATATTAAAATATATGTGAAGCATATATTGTCCTTCTTAAATTAAGATTTTATCTGCTTATTTCATTTATCCAGCATGTAGATAATTTTCACCAGCTTTTATATCGGGTTGTTCTTCACTCCTACTCAGGCTACTGCAGTATGGGGTTGAATCTTTCATCTAAGATTGTTATTTTTGCATGAGCTACAGTGACTGGCGCTGTACAGTATCCAGCAGGAGCCACTCCCTTAATTCTACAGGGTCGGTGCTGTAACTAATACAGCGCTTATCAAACTTAGATTATATAGACTGTCAATTCCAACAGTAACATGGCCGGAAGACCAGTGCTTCAGCGCTGACAAATGTCATATTCAGATGAATAAACACGTTACCTCCCAAAAAGTGTGGAGCTGCTCCCTGTTTTGGTGGAGCGCTTGCTGTTTTTGGTGGAGCTGCTCGCTGTTTTTGGTGGAGCTGCTCGCTGTTTTTGGTGGAGCGGTGCGCTGTTTTTGGTGGAGTTGCTCGCTGTTTTTGGTGGAGCTGCTCGCTGTTTTTGGTGGAGCTGCCCGCTGTTGATGGTGGAGCTGCTCGCTGTTTTTGGTGGAGCTGCTCGCTGTTTTTGGTGGAGTTGCTCGCTGTTTTTGGTGGAGCTGCTCACTCTTTTTGGTGGAGCTGCTCGCTGTTTTGGTGGACCTGCTCGCTGTTTTTGGTGGAACTGCTCGCTGTTTTTGGTAAAGTTGCTCGCTGTTTTTGGTGGAGTTGCTCGCTGTTTTTGGTGAACCTGCTCGCTGTTTTTGGTGGAGCTGCTCGCTGTTTTTGGTGAACCTGCTCGCTGTTTTTGGTGGAGTTGCTCGCTGTTTTTGGTGAACCTGTTCGCTGTTTTTGGTGGACCTGCTCGCTGTTTTTGATGGAGCTGCTCGCTGTTTTTGGTGGAGCTGCTCGCTGTTTTTGGTGGAGGTGCTCACTATTTTTGGTGGAGCTGCTCACTGTTTTTGGTGGAGCTGCTAGCTGTTTTTGGTGGAGCTGCTCGCTGTTTTTGGTGGAACTGCTCGCTGTTTTTGGTGGAGCTGCTCGCTGTTTTTGGTGGAGTTGCTCGCTGTTTTTGGTGGAGTTGCTCGCTGTTTTTGGTGGAGTTGCTCGCTGTTTTTGGTGGAGCTGCTCGCTGTTTTTGGTGGAGCTGCTCGCTGTTTTTGGTGGAGCTGCTCACTGTTTTTGGTGGAGCTGCTCGCTGTTTTTGGTGGAGGTGCTCGCTGTTTTTGGTGGAGCTGCTCACTAATTTTGGTGGAGCTGCTCGCTGTTTTTGGTGGAGCTGCTCGCTGTTTTTGGTGGAGCTGCTTGCTGTTTTTGGTGGAGCTGCTCACTGTTTTTGGTGGAGTTGCTCGCTGTTTGTGGTGGAGCTGCTCGCTGTTTTTGGTGGAGCTACTCGCTGTTTTTGGTGGAGCTGCTCGCTGTTTTTGGTGGAGCTGCTCGCTGTTTTGGTGGAGCTGCTCGCTGTTTTGGTGGAGCTGCTCGCTGTTTTTGGTGGAGCTGCTCGCTGTTTTTGGTGGAGCTGCTCACTGTTTTCGGTGGAGCTGCTCGCTGTTTTTGGTGGAACTGCTCGGTAGTGCGTTAGTATAGAGTGGACGCGCTGTCGACCCACCTGGTGCTCCAAGCATTGTTAGGAGGTGTCGAAGTGTGCCTCCCGCTGAAACTGGGCGAGACTCTCGTGCCGAACTCGATTTACTCCGCCCTTCCCCCACTAACCCCCCCCCCCCACACACACACACAGACTGGAGAACAGACTGCGTAATTATGCCCGACCTTAAAGTTGCATAGTCCGATCATTTTGAGTTTCTGAAATCTTCTGAGATAAATACATTAGGTTTATCGTTATTATGTACCTTACTTTAGCTTAAAGTAACTTTTATTTTAAGTGGCTAACTTTTGAGATATTTGAAGAGGAACCATGCAAAATTAATTTTGGTTAGCTTGTCAAAACTCTGACCCCACAGGCTTCTGCAGTAACAGGTTCTAGTCAATTGCCTTGGTATTCCTTTCTGTGTGGTGACAAAAGTTTAATAAGTGCACCAGTATCTAAGTTAAATATGTAGAATCAAATTTAGATAATTGTTTTGGTTTTGAAAATTTGATATTTTCATCGGACTATGCAGCTTTAAAGTGAGGGTCTCGCATAAGTCTAACCCTGCAACTTCTGCATCCAATTACTCTCACGCGGTGGAGCGACAACAACAAAATGTGGGCAACTTTTAAAACATTGGCCTTGTGTCTGTAATCGCGTGTTGGGGTTGAGTGTGGTGGGTCTAACCGTTACAAATGTGTGTAGTGTAGTAGTGGCGAGCTGCCGGCAGATCATGAGCAAATCATGAGCAGCTCACGAGTAGCCCATGAGGTGATCATGAGCATATCATGAGCAGATCATGAGCATATCATGAGCAGATCATGAGAAGATCAGTAGCAGCCAACAGGAAGTCCATAAGATCATGAGCAGCCCATGAACAGATCATGAGCAGATCACTAGCAGCCAACAAGAAGTCCACAAGATCACCAGCAGCCCACGGGCAGATCATGAGCAGACCATGACCAGACGGGTTGGCCAAATTAGTTCAGCGTCCGTCTCCTCTTTTGGGAGATCGGGGGATCCGAACCCATGAGTTCAAGGGTTCGAACCCTGGTCGAGTCAAACCGATGACTTGAAAATTTATACTTGTCGGTTCCTAGCCGGGTGCTCGGCATTACTAGGATAGGGCAATGACTGGTTAGCTCAGTGTCAGGATAATGTAACTGAGTGGGATATCATGTCATTGTGCTGGTGGCCGGATTTCCGAGTGGGGCAGCACTATAAAGTCGCCATGAGAGCGCACTGTCACAAGCCGGTACCCATCCTGATATGGCCTTAGATGTTGGCAGGAGGTAAAACTCCAGCATCCAACCAAGAACCATCCCCGCAGCAGGACGCCACCTGTATGGTTTACAAAACAAATTAATAAGTACCCGTCGTGATATGACCTTAGATGTTGGTAGGACGTAAAACAACAACAAACAAACAATGAGCAGATCATGAGCAGCCCATGAACAGATCAGGAATAGCCCATGAGCAGATCAGGAGCAATTCAAGAGCACCCCATGAGCAGTCCACGAGAAGATCATGACCAGCCCACGGGCAACCCATGAGCAGTAGCCTACGAGCAGATCACGAGTAATTCAAGAGCAGGCCACAAGTAACCCACGAGCAGCCCACAACCAACCCATAAAAACCCCATAAACAACCCATAAATAACCCACAACCAACCCACAACCCAAACAAAAACCAACAAACAACCCATAAGCAACCCACAAACGACCCACAAGCAACCTATGAGCAACCAGCGAGCGTGGTGGCCGAATCGGTAGAGCGTGGGCTCAGTTCCAGCTTGGGTCAAACCAATGACTTCTAAAGTTGATATTTGTTGCTTCCTAGCCTGGCGCACGGCATTGATAGGATAGGGCAAGGACTGCTTAGCTCAGTGTCGGGATAATATGACTGAGGAAGAGATCGGCTCATCGTCCTAATGGCCTGATTTCCCGGTGAGGCAGCACTATTAAGTCACCATGAGTGCGCACTGTCACAAGTCGGTACCCATCCTGATATGACATTAGATGTTGGCAGGACATAAAACTCCAACAACCAACCTGGAAACCTAAGAGCACCCAGGGAGCAGCCCAAGCCAGGCTGGCGCCTATCAGGAGGCCCTGTGTTTTGGACTAGAAGTAGAAGACGGCCAACTTGCCTTCAATCTGATCATCAGATGTTGTGTCAACATCAACTTGAGTCTGCCTCCCGCTGTCCGCACTACATGCCACATACTGGCACCCCACCACCAACAGCAACCACCACCACCACCACCACGCACCACCACCACCACCATCACCATCAGCAGCAGCACCACCACCACCAACACCCCAACCACCACCACCATCACCACCACCACCATCAGTAGCACCACCACCACCAGCATCACCACCACTACCCCCACCAGCAACACCCCAACCACCACCACCATCAGCAACCACCACCACCACCCACCACCACTACCACCACCATCAGCAACCACCACCACCGTCACCATTAGCAGCAGCAGCACCACCACCAATAACACCCCAACCACCACCACCATCAGCAGCACCACCACCACCACCAGCAACACCCCAACCACCACCACCATCAGCAACCACCACTACCACCACCATTAGCAGCACCACCATCAGCACCACCACCCCCCATCACCACCACAACCAGCACCACCCCTATCACCCCCATCCTCACAACCACCACCACCATCAGCCACCACCAGCAACACCCCCACCAGCAGCACCCCCACAAGCCACTACCACCACCAGCAACACCCCCACCAAATGCACCCCCACCACCCATTACCACCACCAGCAACACCCCGACCAGCAGCACCCCCACCACCCACCACCACCACCAGCAACACCCCCACCAGCAGAACCACAAACACCACCACCACTCCAACACCCCCATCAGCACCACCACCACCATCAGCACCACTACCACCACCACCCTACACACCCACCAACGTATCCACTTACAGGGCGCGGGGGCGGGCGAATCGGTAGAGCACGAGCCTCACGTGTGGGAGATCAGGCGTTTGGTTCCCAGTCAAGTCAAACCAATGACTTAACACATTTATACTTGTCGCTTCCTAGCCTGGTGCTCTCCATTAATAGGATACGGCAAGGACTGGTTAGCTCAGTGTCAGGATAATGTGAGTGAGTGGGATATCGGATCATGGTGCCAGTGCCCTGATTTCCCAGTGGGGCAGCACTATAAAGTCATCATGAGTGTGCACTGTCACAACTCAGAACCCATCCTGATATGACCTTAGATGTTGCCAGGATGTAAAACTCCAACAACCAAACCAACCAACTAACCTACCCACCTCTGTAGTCCTTGCCACCCCCCCCCCACACACACACACTTCCGTATTCCCTATGCCACCACCCCCCACCACCACCCCGACCACCCCCACCCCCACCACCACCATCACCACCTGTGCTGGGTGCCTGGCCATGCCGGCATACAAGGAAACGAACGAGCTGATCGGGCTGCGAAGAAGGCCCTGAACTGTGATCTTGAACCATGTCTGATCCCTCACTCTGATCTGAAACCACTAATAGCCACCCACATAAAATCCAAATGGCAACATGAGTGGGATGAAAACATTAATAAACTTAAAGAAATTGAACCATCTGTGGGAAATCCACCACAGACACATCCGGGAGGTTTGCGGGACCAAGTGGTCCTTAGCCGCTGCCGTATTGGCCACTCGTGGCTTACACATGCTTTTCTGCTCAAGGGGGAACCTCCCCTTGAATGTATTGGGTGTCAGTCCCCGCTGACACTCAAACAGATTTTTACTAAGTTGCGTTGATTTTTTAGCCCTGCGCCAACAGTTCTACACTGCAGACAGTATGCATGACTTTTTACTAAGGTAAAACAGGAAAACATTTTAGCCTTTTTGAGGGCACAAATTTGACCACAAATATATGATTGTGAGCTTTCTAATTTAATGAGTGTCTATTGGCACATAATTGATTGTCTGCTTTTACATGTAAAAGCGATGGTTTGAACAAAAAACAAACATTTCTCGCCGTGAATATGGCCTATGCTGCCGAGACGGCGTAAAGCAACCACCAATCAATCAATCAAACCATCACCACTCCACCACCCCACCACCCCCACCACCCCACCACCCCACCACCCCACCACCCCCCACCACCACCACCACTACAACCATCCCCCCCCACCACCACCACCCCCACCACCACCACCACCCCCAGCCCACCACCCCCACCACCCCTACCCACCCCCACCCACCCCCACCTGAATGAGATATCATGTCAATTGTCATGGTGCCGGTGGCCTGGTCTCTCAATTGGATAGCACTATAAAGTCACCATGAATGCGCACCTGTCACAAGTCAGTACCCGTCCTGATATGATCTTAGATGTTGTCAACACATAAAACCCCAACAAACAAACAAACATCAACGCGGCCTTTCCCCACCATCCGGCGTCTCCTCGACCCGCGTCAGGTCTCACCGCGCCTGGCGTTGACGGACGCGCGTGACGTCATTGCGCGTAGACCGCTGGTGCCTGGCTGGATTCACCCCGACTGGACATTATAATATGCTGTATAAGCATTATACGAGTATAATAACCTGGAATATCCCTCCTTTCCCTCATTACTTACTCAGCTCCATGGACTAATGGAGTCTGTCCTAGTCATCTACTGCTCCAGCCTCCGCAACCCAGCTACGATGGTGACACCACCACCCCTGCATACTGTAACTGGCACTCAATGAACCACTGACTATTATATATATATATATATATATATATATATAGCACGCTGATTCGTCAAATGGCTGTGTGGTGCATTGGAGCCTTGCGGTGGATATGGTTGGTTTATTGAGTTTTATATCCTGGCAACATCCAAGGTCATATCAGGACGGGTACCGACTTGTGACAGTACGCACTCATGGTGAATTTATAGTGCTACCCCACTGGGTAGCCAGGCCACCAGCACCATCACCTGATATCCCACTCAATCAGATTATCCTGACATTGAGCCAACCAGTACTAGCCCTATCGTAATATTTAATAATGCCACATGTCTGGTTAAGGAAGCGACAAGTACCAATTTGATAAGTCATTGGTTTGACTCGACCGGGAACCGAACTCCCGATCTCCTGCACGCGGCCAGGCTAGGAAGTGACAAGTACAAATTTTTAAGCCATTGATTTGACTCGATCAGGGTTCGAACCCGTGGGTTCGTAATCCCACGGGCTACCAAAACGGGAGACGGACGCTCAACTCATTCGGCCATCGCGTCTGGTACCGTTGCGGTGGATCTGCTGACGGGGAACCCTGCCCCTGCCCAGGTAACCATGCCCCCCCCCCCCCCACACACACACACACCGGCCACCACATCTCTAATCGGGCCGCGCCTATAAATCAAGTGTTCCTGTTTCTGAGGACGGCGACGCCGGGATGACGCCCCACGGGACGGTGGCGGACCACTGCCGGGTAAGAGGGCGGGCTCCGGCAAGGAGGCGGGCGGGGGGGGGGGGGGGGGGGGGGGGGGTGGCCGGCCAGGGAGTGGGGGAGAGGCCGGCCAGGGGGGGCGGAGGGCGAGGGGGG
Source organism: Branchipolynoe longqiensis (assembly GCA_030323885.1). Taxonomy (NCBI): domain Eukaryota; kingdom Metazoa; phylum Annelida; class Polychaeta; order Phyllodocida; family Polynoidae; genus Branchipolynoe; species Branchipolynoe longqiensis. Next base: position 113,850,027 of record CM059188.1, read on the forward strand.
CGGGTAGGCGAGGGGGCCGGCCGCCAGGCGAGGGACCCAGGCGGGAGAGCGGGGGCGGGCAGGGAGGCGGGGCGGGCGGCTGATGGAGCTGTGATGCCCCAATCTGACGGCTTCTCTCCAGGCCCGGCCCGCCGGGACAGGTGTCTGCCAAAAATCATTCATCACGTGACCTTTGCACAGATAGCGAGCGCATGGCAACGCGCTAAGGATGAGCGACATGAGCTGTGTAGTTTCTACGTGTGTAGCAGTCGGCACTGATCCTTCAGGCAGTGAGAAGCATGAACAGGTAGGCCGTGTGTAGGGAGGCCTAGAATGCAAGAGATGTGGGTTCGATTCCCACTCTATGCGCAATATTTCCCATTTTCATCACCCACCCCCCCACCCCCTCACCCAACGAAACTGATGCCATGACGGTGATCCTGTAAAAGCTATGCGCTGCATGGTTGTTGAACGTACCCTGTACTAGTATATATGTAAGTGTGTTTCCTGTATGTATATAATTGTAAATATTAAATGACCATTTAAAAGACTTACAATTCCAGGGTGACGAGTGTAGTAGTCTGCACTGACCTCTCAGGCAATGAGCTGCATAGACACGTAGGCTGTGGGTAGAGTGGTGACATCAGGGAGCCTAATAGTAATACTTTAATAGACTACATCGCCATTCCAGCCGCGCGGTGCATTGTGGGATGCGTGGAAGAAAATCAAACCTGCGAGAAGCACATGGCACATGATAATAGTAATACACTGGGTGCAGCTATGAAATGTGATAGTTTCAGCTCATCTCAGCTCTTCTTTGAAACATAGAATACCAACTGAAAAAATATATTTAATAAATTAAGGTATTAATTGTTTATCCAGCATTGCATTTACATCAATATAATCAGCACATCATATGCCATGTGCAATTAGATTTAGACAAATCTGGGCACTCAGACTAGTGCTAGAGCCATAGCCAGAGTCAGTTTTACTTATTTTATTCATTTGTGGTTTTAGTTATATCCTATGGTTAATGACATATGTAGAACTAGAAAATGAGTAGGGCTAATCAGATATTAATTATATATTTCTCGGAAAGAAGTGTCTGTTGACACATTTGGCATTTTAATATTTAGAACAAAAATTAATAATGGTGCTGTTGATATCAGCCTTAAAGTGACCAATTGTTTTGTGTGGAATTGTATTTTCTAAGCTCAAAATGTTCAACTATTGCTAGTTTTGCCTTAGATATATTCATCAGATCGTTATATTGCATGTGTGCATACATGTTTATGCCAAATTCTTATGCATTTCTATTAATTTTGAATAAAATCAAAGTTTTTCCCTATGTGTATCGGCTAACTCAATGGCTGTATGCATTTGCTTTGCTGCCAACGCCGTTTTTGGCGCAGGTGCAGTCAGAACGGTGATCTCGGCTATCATTGTAATGGTTAGCAGCATGGCCTGGAATGCAAGAGATGTGGGTTCAATTCTTGATCTAGGCGCAATATTTCTCATGTTCATCACCCTCCCACGACACTGGTACCTTGATCAGCATCCTGTAAAGCTATGTACTGCATAGTTGTTGAACCTATCCTGTGTATCTATACATATGTAAGTGCATTGCCTGTATGCATCTATGTAATTGTAAGCATTAATTTAATGGACATTTAATGATTAAATGACCATTTAAAAGACTTACAATAAGTTACATGTGATGCTCATTCGCTCTATTAGTATTACTACTAGTACTACAGACCAGACGGGATGGCCGAATGATCGAGTCAAACGGATGACTTAACAATTGATATGTGTCGCTTCCTAGCCTGGTGCTCGGCATTATCACTAGTATTAGGATAGGGTAAGGACTGGTTGGCTCACTGTAAGGATAATGTGACTGAGTGGGATATCAGGTATATGGTGCTGGTCTCTACTGGGTCCCTTTAACAATCAGCATGTTGGGATACTCATTTAAAATAATTATTGAACATTGAATCCAAACAGTCCTACTTTGTTATGGCATCAGTATGGGTACACTACTTCTATATTACTTAATTTGTTTGTTTGTTTGTTTGTTTAATTACCCCCTCCCCCCCCCTCCCCCAGCGCAAAATGTAAACATCAGCTATTGGGGTCCATGCACTCGCTTAACATATCCTGAGTAAAAGTTTCATTTCAACCAGGGAAATTAGAGCACAGTAATGTATGCCAGAAGGGCATACAACTCACAAATCATAGGCGATATATGATATATAAAATCAACAGTAAATACATTTGTATGCAATTATTTTAGGGTTATGTGGTATATTGACCCGACTAAAAACAACTTTTCAAGTTTAAAATGGAAAATGAATTTTTGGTTTAAAAAAATCAGTTTCGCTCAAAAATGTAATAATGAGATGTGGATGGAATCGGAACGAGTCCATCACACCCTCATCTCCAAATACATCATTTCTAACTGGTTGTAGGTGAGGACATCTCACCAAAATGTGACGCACTGTCAGTATTCGCCGGCGGTGCCCACACTGAGGCAGACGGTCTGCAGCCAAAATAAAACTGTGTGTTAAGAATGTATGAGCAATACGAGAACGACAGAGGATAACCTCGTCTATATAGACCTATTTCAATGATTACTAACATCGTGTATGCGCGTGCAGCTTGGCTGCAGAACGAAGGTACACTGCCATTGAGTTTGCCGGTTATTCAAAATTAATATAAATGTACAAGCCAAACCTTATAAATTTAATATAATCTATTCGTTGAATATGTTTTCTATATGTGTACCAAGCGGTTTGTCTCTAGGTTGTGTGGGTTTAGAGATATTTCACTTTTTCTGTATGAAGATTGCTCACGGCCATTGACAATGCATTGAGTTTGCCGGTATGTGCAGGGCAAAACGTTTATTTTATTCAAAATTAATAGAAATGCACAATGCTAACCTTATAAATTTAATATAATCTATTCGTTGAATATGTTTTCTATATGTGTACCAAGCGGTTTGTTTCTACATGGTGTGGTTTTAGAGATATTTCACCTTTTCTCCATGAAGATTGCTCATAGCCATTGAGTTTGCAGTGTGACAGTGTGTCGTCCTGCAGCCAAGCAGCACGCGTACTGACCTAGATACCCGCCCTGACGTCACATGAAATAGGTCTATTACTTCTATGCATTCCACACTAACACTTCTTGTGGGTGATAGTGACGCTAACATTTGGTAACCATGGTAACGCTAACAGTCTGGCTCTTTATTAAGTTAGATTTGAAAGTGGCTGAGTGCTGAATGACCAGGGGTCAGCTGTGTGTGTGAGTGGACAGTGTCAAAGATAGGGCAGGTTTTCACTAGGTTCCGGTTCCCTCAAATATATACATACAATGTGGAGGTGGAATTGTCCATGACTGGGGTGGATGATGATTTTATTTTCTTTCAAAATTTGATGAGGAAATGTGCAGATCCAGAATGATGGCAGCAGCACCTGGAGGGATAAGTGGGAAACAGAAAGGTGCCTGTCTAGTAGCAGACCATTTCGCTCCCCCCCCCCCCCACAGAGGTCACGCACTGCTTCCTTCGAGGAGCTCAAATAGCAGTTGGATGTTATTGTAATTAGTTGACATATATCAGCACAAATACAAATAGAGTAGATAACAATTACAATCATGAGACAATTACATAATTAATAGTATGCGTATAATAAGTCACTTTCCGAGACATGGGGGATGGCATCTATATGCAGTCCAGACAGAGCGCTGAGCTATTCAATATTGCACACTTCAGAGCGAAGACCAAGACTACTCAGATACTGGTGAGAGAGCTACTATTCGCAGATGACACTGCACTGGTTGCCCACTCTGCTGAAGAGATCCAGAAAATAGTGGACGCTTTCTCTGATGCATCAAAGAAGTTTGGCCTGAAGAGTAACATCAAGAAGACGGAGGTGCTGTACCAACCCAACTTTACAAGAACCTGAGAGGAGATCATGGTTGACGAAACAAGCTGAACTCTGTTCCGGAATTCACCTACCTCGGAAGCACTATATCAAGTGATGAACGCATTGATGCTGAAATACAGAGGAGGATGGCCAAGGCTAGCGCATCTTTCGGCCGACTACGCCAGAGACTCTGGAACAACCACCATGTGTCCATTCGGGTCAAAGGCAAGATCTACTGTGCAATCGTGCTATCCACCCTACTATACGGAGCCGAGGCCTGGACAGTGTACAGACGACAGGTGAAAAAGCTGCATGCCTTCTTGATGCGACATCTGCATTCAATCATGAGGCTAACCTGGAAGGACAAAGTGACAAATAAGGAAATACTCGAATGGATGGGGCTGCCCTCTATGGAAGATCTTCTGATCAAAAAGAATCTCCGGTGGACTGGACACCTCATGATGATGTCATCAGACAGGCTACCAAAGCAGATCCTCTATTCTCAACTGTCTTCTGGCTACAGAAAGAGAGGGCGCCCTCCTCTCCAGTTCAAGGATACCATCAAGAGAAACCTGAAGCTGAGAGACATTAAGACCGACTCATGGATGCAACTCTCACAGCAGAGAGCTAAATGGAGAGTGGCAGTCAAGTAGTGAAAGCAGTCTTTGTCGCATTGCGACCGACAGCATGATGATGATGATGATAATAAATTGATACATTCCATAATATTTGGCAGCACCATGCCAATATGGAACTGAGCTTGGCGAGATTCATTCACGAGTGATTTAGCAGTGATGCATAGAATAGTTTAGTAGCCATGTTTGCACATTTAATGGGCAGGATTCAGCAGTCATTGCATATATGTCTGGAAGGGTTTCGTGAACTGTCTGCAAGCTACTTTGACAATGATGTCACAATGGAGTCTATGGCAGCGGTCGTTGGTTGTTTGGTTGTTGGAGTTTTACATCCTGGCAACATCTAACATCATATCAGGACGGGTACCGACTTGTGACAATGTGCACTCATGGTGACTTGAAAGTGCTGCCCCACTGGGAAATCAGACCACTGGGACCATGACCTGATATCCCACTCAGTCACATTATCCTGACACTGAGCCAACCAATCCTTGCCCTATCCTATTAATGTCAAGAACCAGGCTAGGAAGCGACAAGTATCAATTTGTAAGTCATCAGTTTGACTCGACCATGATTGGAACCCATGGGTTCGAATCCCACGATCTACCAAAATCTATATGAGATGATACATTACAAGCTCCCCCACCACCCCCGCACATACCCCCCCCCCCCCATGCACCAGCACTGCACAGAGCACACAGCCGCTGATTGGCTGCGTAGTCACGTGACTTTAAAATATCTTTGCGACTTGCTCTGTGGCGCTGTGTCATTGTCTGTTTGTCTGCTTCATCAATTGTCGCCCACTTGGGATCCCTCCACCTCCCCGCCCCGCCCCTGCCCTCGCTCCTTCCTCCGCCCGCTATCTGCCCCGCCAGCTCCCTTCCTCCCCCGGGCCTCCCCCTCACACTGTCCCCGATAGTTACTCCCGCAGCACTGTCTCTGAGGTGGCCTAATCGGTAGAGCGCTGGCTTCTGTCCCCGGTCGAGACAAACCAATGACTTTAAAATGTATACTTGTCGCTTCCTAACCTGGCGCTCGGCATTAATAAGATAGGGCAAGGACTGGTTATCTCAGTGTCAGGATAATGTGACTGAGTGGGATATTCGGTCATGGTACTGGCAGCTTGATTTCCTAGTGCGGCAGCACTATAACGTCACCATGAGTGCACACTGTCAGAAGTTGTTACCCGTCCTGATATGACCTTGAATTTTGCTAGGATGTAAGACAACAACAAACAAACAACAACAAGCTGAGACAGGGCAGCTGAATAACCTATTATTATTAACGTTGCATAGTTTTGAGTTTCTGTAATTTTTCTGAGATACATATATTAAATTTGATTTTTATAATCTACCTTACTTAAGTTTGAAGTAACTTCTATTTTAAATGGCTATGTCTTGAAATATTTGAAGTGCAAACATGTCAAATTAGTTATGTCAAGCATGTCAAAACGCTGACACCACAGGCTTTAGTAGTAACAGGTTCTATTAAATTGCCTCAGTATTCCCTTCTATGGGGCAACAAATGTTTAATAAGTGCATCAGTATCTGGTGAATATGTAGAATCAATTTATAGATATTTGTTTTGGTTCTGGAAATGTGATGCAAGGCTCGGTAAAGGTTTGTTTGTTTGTTGGTTTACATCCTAGCAACATCCAAGGTCATATCAGGATGGGCACCGACTTGTGTCAGTGCACACTCATGGTGACTTTATAGTGCTCGGAAACCAGGCCGCTAGCACCATGACCTGATATCCCACGCAGTCACATTTTCCTGACACTGAGTCAACCAGTCCTTGCCATATCCTAATAATGGTGAGCGCCTGGCTAGGAAGTGACATGTATCAATTTGTAAGTCATTGGTTTGACTCGACCAGGATTCGAACCCACAAACTCATGGGTTCGGATCTCCCGATCTCTCAAGACAAGAGACGGACGCTCTACTCATTCGGCCACACCGTCTGGTCTGGGTAAAGGAAATTACTGTATATATTCTTAATCTAAGAAGCAAAATATATTCTTCACATACCTCTTTATATTTACTCCTTAATTTTGAATGAAGAATCGATGAAATCATATAATTTAATGGACTTTAAAATTCGAATGGAAAGCTTTCTATGGTGGCCATCTTGTCTTTTTACATTCTCTCCCATTTCAACAACTCTGTGCCGATGTAAGTAGCTATTGGGTACTGGAACCAGGAATTCCACTTCCTGTTCCATACTAAAGCAATTTTCACCCGTATTTAGACTACATTGTCATTCAACACTACTGCAAGTATGGTGTGAATATTTTATCTACTCAGCATTAAAAATAAACGCCAACATGATCAAGTGCAATGTTGCTATTACAAAGATCCAAATTGTAGGTTTAAGCTGCATCAGTAAATAGTCCGATGAAAGCCTCAAATCTTAGAAACCAAAACAGTTAACCTAGATTTGACCCTATATATTTAACTTAGGCATATTTTCCTGCATAGAAGGGCTATTATAGTATTAAGCCAAGTTAATGGAACCCGTTTCTGCTGAAGCCTATGCCCTCAGAATCTTTTAAGGGCTTGCCAAAATTAAGCTAGCATATTTTCACTTCAAATATCTCCCAGAGTCATCTATTTAAAAGAAAAGTTACTTCAAATCAAACTCCCGATCTCCCGCATGCAAGGTCTGTACTCTACCGATTTGACCACTGATAATGCTTACCGTGCTATACTGGTCGAACAGTCACCTCCTCATATGTTTCTTTTTTCTCTTATCTTGTTCTTTACCAGTCAATCATAGTTCATATCGATGCTTTATCTTGTAATTGTCTATCTATATTGTTGTAGATTGTGTGTACTGTGTAGCGGCAAGAAGTCATTACGGCTGGAAGGCCAGTGCATTAGCACTGACAACATGTTATTCAGAAAGGAAAGCTTGTTTTATTTAACGACGCCTCTAGAGCACATTGATTTGTATCATCGGCTACTGGACGTCAAACGCATTGTCATTCTGACATTTATTTGGAGGAAATCCGCTGCTGCCACATAAGCTACTCTTTCCAATAAGCAGCAAGAGGTCTTTTATATGCACTTTCCCACAGACAGGACAGCACATACCACAGCCTTTGATGAACCAGTTGTGAATCACTGGTTGGAATGGAAAATAGCCCGAACACATGTTATTCATGGAAATAAAAACACTTGAACGAACAACAAACTGTGCACTGGAACTAGGAGATCCAGATCTGTTTTATACCAAAGCAGGGTGGGTTTTTTTGGCTCGGATTTGGACATGGTTGTTATTCACTCCTAACTCTGGGTAGGAGTGCATCTTTTTTATCTAGGTTCCCGACTGTGCAAGCACACATGGGGGGGGGGGCACTTCTGGTGTTTATTTCCGTGTGCGTCTGGTGTCTGGGAGGATGATCAGATAATTAGGCGTGGCATTGCGTCTACCCCACCCCCCCACCCACCCCCCACACACACACCCGTCATTGAAGCGTCTGGTGGAACGCCGCTCGACGCTGAATATGGGCGGACCGGACGGGGTGGCCGACTCGGTAGAGCGCAGGACTTCCGTGCAGGAGATCGGGAGTTCGGTTCCCGGACGGGGACGTAGCTCAGGTGATAGAGTGTCCACCTGTTAAGCTGTCGATCATCGGATCGATCCTTCTCATCGGATCGACCCTGCTCAGTGGATCCATTTGCAGTTTGGGCTATTTTCCATTCCAACCATGGTCCAGAACTGGTTCATCAAAGGCTGTCGTATGTGTAGTCCTGTCTGTGGGAAAATGCATATAAAAGACCCCTTGCTGCTTATCGGAAAGAGGCTGTAGTAGTTTCCTCCAAAGAATGTAAGAATGATTATATGTTTGATGTCCAATAGCTGATGATCAATGTGCTCTAGAGGCATCGTTAAATAAAACAAGCTTCTCTCTCTTTCCCAGGAGTTCGGTTCCTGGTCTAGTCAAACCAATCACTTATAAAATTGATACTTGTCACTTCATAGCCTCCCGCTCTGGATTAATAGGATAAGGCAAGAACTCGGTAGCTTAGTGTCAGGATATTGTGACTGAGTGGGGTATCGGGGCATGGTGCAACTAACTTATATAATGGCAGACCGGAAGTTGCAGCCTGTGCCGCGCTGTGTCACCCACACCATGGCGTGCCATAGCGGATGCATCCCTGATTCCCTCCCCATGGTCCAGCTCGTTTTGGACTGGACATGAGCGGGGAGACGCAGATTCAAATCTATCCAAATGTAGCGTCTGTGTTATTATCTATTTCTAGTCACCATCTGGATGGCTTTGTGAGCTTGTTAAATTAATACGTGTCTGTTAACACATAATTGATTGCATGCTTTTTTACATTGAATGTAAAGGCGATGGTTGAATAAAAAAAAAACTATTCTTGCCGTGAGTATGACCTATGCAGCCGACACGGCCTAAAGAAACCACCAATCAACATCAAATCTTCTGGATAGCGGCACAGACGTGCTGCTATCCCAGCATGCAGTGTGACATCATTTCAATATAAAAAGGACAGTTTTTTTGCCTTTAGAGCACATTGATTTGTATCATCAGCTATTGGACGTACAAAATATGGTCATTCTAGCATATTTCTTTGGAGGAAACTTGCTGCCGCCACATAGGCTACTCTTTCCAATAAGCAGCAAGGGGTCTTTTATATGCACTTTCCCATAGACAGGACACCACATATCACAGCCTTTGATGAACCAGTTGTGGACCGCTGGTTCATTTCGATGTGCGCCCTATACAACAGTACGATATCGGCCCGAGACGATGTTGGCCATCGGAAGGTCGTACTAACATCAGAATGATGTCAGGTCCTGATGGAAATATGACGCCTAAATGATAATTGGTTGGTTGTTGGAGTTTTACGTCCTAGCAACATCTATAGTCATATCAGGAAGGGTACTTACTGACTTGTTACAGTATGCACTCATGGCCACTTTATTGTCCTGCCCTCCTGGGAGACCAGGCCGCTGGCAACATGACCCGATATCTCACTCAGTCACATTATCCTGATACTGAGCCAACCAGACCTTGACCTATCCTAGTAATGCCGAGTGACAGACTAGGTAGTGATAAGTATAAATTTTATAAGTAATCGGTGTGACTCGGCGGGGATTCGAACTCCCGACCTTCCGGCACGGGAAGCCTCGGCTCTATCGATTCGGCTACCGCGTCCGGTTGTCACAAGATAATACTCGTCTTGTTATGACCGTTGATGTTGCTAGGACATTAAAGCTGCATAGACCAATGAAACATCAAATTTTCAAAATAAAAACCAATATTCAGATTTGATTTGATATATTTGACTTGGATCATCATCATCATCATGCTGTCGGTCCCGATGCGACAAAGACTGGTTTCATTACTTGACTGCCACTCTCCATATAGCTCTCTGCTGTGAGAGTTGCGTCCATGAGTCGGTCTTTTAAACATTTCATGAAAGCTGCCTGCAAAAGTGTTGAAGTGCTGCTGGCTTTTGCAAGTTACCAGCGTCACTCTCTCGTGGAGCAAATAGGCAAGAACATGTCAAGACAGGCGCAAACTATTTGTCCCTGCAGTGGCTGGTCGGGAGATGTTGGGAGTGCCATACACCAACCGCCCTTAATGCTGCCACAGTGACATGGTTTTCTGTTTAGGGTTTGCTCCCTTAGCCTTCGGTTCTGTCAAGAACCTGTACCACAAGGCAGTGGTTTACAACTCTGCAGGGCAGGAGCGTAAAACTCCCTGAGGTATTGCTATACCTGCAATACCTCCATACCTATATGACTTGGATACTGATACCCTTATTAAACATTTGTCGCTACATAGAAGGGAATCCTGAGTCAATGTTATGGGAGAAGCCTATGGTGTCAGGGTTTTGGCATACCTGCCAAAACTAATTTAACATATTTGCACATCAAATATCTCAAAAGTTAGCTTTTTAAAATGAAAGTTACTTCAAACTAAAGTAAGGTAGGCTATGACAATCAATTTAATATATTTACCCCAGAAAAATGGCAGAAGTTCAAAACCATCAAACTATGCAACTTTGAGCAACAACAAACAATTGACTTAGACACAGACAGTCAGAGGATGTGTGGTGTGCGTGTGTGGTGTGTGGGGGGGGGGGAGAGGAGGGGGAGGAGGGATGACCTGTCCCAATGACTCAACATCACTTATCGGCGTGCCCTGAGACTACCCCTACTCACACCTAGCAACGGCAGGTCACCACCTCGTCACATTGGACGCGGTGGCTGAATCGATAGAGCAGAAGCCTAGCGTGCGGGAGATCAGGAGTTCGGTTCACGGTCGAGTCAAACCAATGACTTATAAAATTGATACTTGTCACTTCCTAGCCTGGCGTTCGACATTAATAGGATAGGGCAAGGACTGGTTGGCTCAGTGTCAGGATAATGTGACTTAGTCGGATATCAGGTCATGGTGCTGGCCACCTGATTCCCCAATTGGGCAGCACTATAATTAAAGGCACCATGAGTGTGCACTGTCACAAGTCGGTACCCATCCTGATAAGACCTTAGATTTGATGGTTGTTGGAGTTGTACGTCCTGCCAACATCTAGGCTATGAAGCGACTATCATTTTTAAAGTCATTGGTTTGACTCGACCGGGAATCGAACTCCCGACCTTTCGCACGCGAGCACCGCGCTCTGCCGATTAGGCCACCGTGCCCGCTCCCTTAGATGTTGCCAGGACGTAGACTCCAACAACCAACCAACCACCTCGTGACTCCTCAACTGAAGGAGGACGAGCCCTGAGCCAGGAGGAGCCAGGACGGAGACTTGGATTGCGGTATTTGTTACCTTGGATACACACACATTCCACAACGTCGTCACCGCTTCTCAGTTCCCGGGCCCTGTGCATTGAGGTGGGGGTGGGGGTGGGGGTTTATCACCAGGTGTGGATTTGGAACAGATCCGGTATGTGGGGTGTGTGTGGAAAGGTGTGGGTGGGTGGTTGGCGGGGTATGGGGGTATGGAGGTATTCTGAGGTGATAGTGTATGGCAATCAGATATCAGGGGCTTGCTTATGGCCCTGTCACACTCTGATGTTTCTCTCCAACGCGCGTCGATGTGTGTCACTATTTGCCGAGACATCGGGAAGCGTTACGCGTGCATTAGGCGCGCGTCGGTAAACGTCGGTACACCTTGATGGACGTCGACGATCGGCGAGAAACGGCGGGGCGCGTAGTTGGTCGCTCAATGTTTTAAGCATGTCAAAAAACCGCGATGACCCACAACGCGCATCAACGCGCGGGTTCCAATATTATGGCGACGTCAGAATGACGTCAACAGCACTGGAATAATGTTATGGGAATGCTAGGCAGTCGCCGCGCGCGCGTGAGGGTCATCTCCACACGTTGCGCCAAATGGTTGCTTTGTTGTTTTATGTCCTACCAACATCTAAGGTCATATGAGCATGTCACGCCAAACTTTTTTTTTTTTTTCCCTCACTCGTCGACTCACGTTGGCCGCGCGCGAATAACGCGCTGCGCTGACGCCGATCTTTTTCCCCAAACCGCCGAAAAGTTGGACATGTCTTGACGTGCGCGCCGGCGAGAAGCGTCGTAGTGTGACAGGGCCATTACCGGGACCCGGTGGCACATTGTGACTTGGGAGCTGGCCTATACATTAGGTACATCCATATATCAGGGACTCCTCTCCCCCTTACCCCCTCCACTGCCCCCCCGACCCCCGCTCTCCCCTCCCTCGCTCTCCCCTCCCTCCTCCAATCGCTTCAGGGCCTCAGACTATGGCCCTCTTATAACGGCGAAGTGAAGCCCTTAGGGGGCCGGTTTACACACTACTAATAAACAAAGAGTTTACCCAGGTTTACTCACTACTAATACACACACAGTTTACCCCGGTTTACACAGTACTAATACACACAAAGCTTACCCTAGTTTACACACTACTAATACTTTGTAATAGACAAAAAGTTTACCCCGGTTTACACACTACTAACACACAGCACGTTTACCTAGTTTACACATTACTACACATTTTGCCCTGGTTTACACACTGCTAATACACTAAAGGTTTACCCCGGTTTACCAATATCAGGACGGGCACCGACTTGTGACAATGCACACTCATGGCGATTTTATAGTGCTGCCCCACTGGGAGGCCAGGCCACCAGCACCATGACCTGATATCCCATTCAGTCACATTATCCTGACACTGAGCCAACCAATCCTTGCACTATCATATTAATGCAGAGTGCCAAGCCAAGTGAAAACAAGCCTGGGTACCCGGGCTTATATGCTATGGACAGTATAAATACAGCCTCAATAATAAAAAAAAAATAAAAAAGGAAGCAACAAGTATACATTTTTAAGTCATTGGTTTGACTCGACCAGGGTTCCAACCAATGGTTTCGAATGCCAGGATCTACCGAAACGATAGACGGACACTCAATTCATTCGGCCATCCCATCTGGTCCCCTATGACTAGACGGGATGGCTGAATGAGTTAGAGCATCCATCTCCCGTGTTGGTAGATCGTTGGTTCAAACCCTGGTTGAGTCAGACCAATGACTTTAAAATTGATACTTGTCGCTTCCTAGCTTGGCACTCAGCATTATTAGGACAGGGCAAGGAGTGGTCTGCTCAGTGTCAGGATAATGTGACGGAGTGGGATATCAGGTCATGGTGCTGGCGGCTTGGTCTCCCAGTGGGCAGCTCTATAAAGTCGTCATGAGTGCGCACTGTCACAAGTCGGTACCCGTCCGGATATGACCTTAGATGTTGCTAGGATGTAAAACAACAACAAACAAACAATCTGGTCCCCTGTTCGGAGAACACTTCTACACACGTCTAGTAACCCCCCACCCCCCATCCCCCACCTACTCAACCCACCCATCCCACGCCATCCGACCACCACCCACCGCTCACCCACCCATCTCCACCTCCACTCACATCCGCACCCCCCACCCTCTACCTCCACCCACATCCGCACCCCCACCCTCACCCTCACCCACATCCGCACCCCCACCCTCCACCTCCACCCACATCCGCACCCCCACCCTCCACCTCCACCCACATCCGCACCCCCACCCTCACCCACACCCACATCCCCACCCCTACCCTCCACCTCCACCCGTATCTGTTGAAGAGTGCCGCCGTCTGGTTATTAAGGACACATTAGTAACAACAGCTGGCATCCATTTTCCCTCGGCTCCTCCTGTTACCCTGTCCTTTCGTGGTGAATATGACGTGTAACACCGCGCTTCGCTGGCACCCCGGCCATACTGGGCGGCCCGGGTACCAGGATGTAAGCGGCGTCTCTGCGCCAACGGCTTGAAAGTTGTAGTTGTTTTTTTTGTGTTTTTTTAAAGTGTGTTTGGGGAAGATGGGTTTTTGAACACAAGACAACAGCTGACCAACTTTATTACCCAAACTGAATCACTCCTAGTAGGTGCCGACAGCACCCTGAAAAAATACAGGAATGGTGCTTTACAATTTTTGATTTATCAATATTAACAGGCTCATAACTATTTCTGTATTTATTTTATTTTGATGAAATAGCATAACCTAGAAGATCAATATCTGCTCCATCTGATGTTGTTATTGGATTGAATATATAGTAAGTCCAGGTAAAACAGGAAAAGATTTGAGCCTTTTTGAGGGCAGCTGGACTCACTCATATAGTTTACTAAATAGATTCTATCAATTATTAATAATAAAACAAAAATTCTTTTTCTATGGGAATTTGTTTCCCTTGACCACAAATATATGATTGTGAGCTTTCTAATTTATTGAGTGTCTATTGGCACATAATTGTTTGTCTGCTTTTACATGTAAAAGCGATGGTTTGAACAAAAAACTAACATTTCTCGCCGTGAATATGGCCTATGCTGCCGACACGGCGTAAAGCAACCACCAATCAATCAATCATAGTAAGTTTCAATTCAGGTAAAATCCATTTGCATTATGACGGTAGTCACTGCTATCAATTATTATTATTAAATTTAGACACACTATACCTTGTGTATATAAATATTAGAAATAGCTAACATTGGAGATGTTTCAAGTGTCATATTCCGATGAAAACATAAGATTTTCAAAAGCCAAGCACTTGTCTAGATTTGATCCTGCATACCCAACTTAAACACTAATGTTTGTGTGTTGTTGTTTCACGTCCTAGCAATATCTAAGGTCATATCAGGACGGGTACCGACTCGTGACGGTGTGCACTCATGGCAACTATATAGTGCTGTCTCACTGGAAAACCAGGCCGCCAGCACCATGACCTGATATCCCACGCAGTCACATTATCGTGACACTGAGCCAACCAGTCCTTGCCCTATCTTAATAATGCTGAGCACCTGGTTAGGAAACGACAAGTATAAAATTTTAAGTCATTGGTTTGACTCGACCAGGGTTCAAACCCACAATCCCATGAGTTCGGATCCCCCGATCTCCAAAAACAGGAGCCGGACGCTCAACTCATTCGGCCATCCCATCTGGTCTAAACACTAATGCACCTATTGAGCACTTGATGCTACGTATAAGGGTGTACCAACCCAATAGAACCTGGTACTGCTGAAGCCTCTGAGATCACAGTTTGGACAAGCATGCCAAAATTAATTTTGCATGTGTATACTTCAAATATCTCCTTAGTTAGTTAGATTTAAAAAGCAAAGTTACTTTAGGTAAGGCAGATAATAATGATCAACCAAATTGATTTATCTCAGAAAATGACAGACTCAAAACCATCGGACTGTGCAACTTTAAAGTGGAAACGGGGACTATTAATTTTATCAGCATGTCAAATTGTTGGACACCGTAGGTTTCAGCAGTAACATAGTTGCTGTATGTATTTGATTTAGATGAAATAGCATAACCTAGAAGATCTATATACCGTATGTCCCAATAGAAGCACCCCCCCCCCCCCCATTTCAAGATTGAAAGTCTCTACAAATTAACAATCATATTCAGACTGAATGCACATAAAATAAGACAATCCCACTTTATTTCAGAGGCCCAACAAAAAAGAAATAATGTACGATCATATTCAGACTGGATGGGCTTACAATAAGACAATCCCACTTTATTTCAGAAGCACGACAAAAACAAATCCATGAAATTCTTTAACTTTGAATAGACGCGCATCCATGTGTCTGCACTCGAGCAGTGCACGTCTATTGGGACATATATTGTAGGCTCCATCTGATGTTCTTATTGGATTAACACAGAGGATTAGTAAGTCAATATTGTTGAACCTGTTAGTAACAGGTTCAACGACATTGACTTAGTAATCCACTTAATAAAGCAGCAAATGCTTACTAAGTGCACTAGTATCTAAGTTGGATATGTAAGTTCGAATCGAGATAACCGTTGTCTTGAACATTTATACTGCCTATCATGGATAAGTTTGAATAGACTCTTTTTCACCATTAGACAGTTTGTCGATAGAAAGCCAGAGCCTACACGTTTACCGACCCAAGGGATTTTTAAGCTCCCACACCACATAGACATGGGAGCAACCAGCCTTTGATGACGATGTAAGTTATACACAGCGGTGGGAATCCAAATTGGCAGAGGTGGGGGGGGGGGGCATGGGGAATCGAACCAACAACCTTCAGATTAGGAGTCCGACCTAGAAAAAAGTCAGAAACTCTAACTCCTTCTACGCAGAAACAAATGCTTAATAAGTACATCAGTATCTAAGTTAGATATGTAAAATCAAATCTAGATAATTGATTTGGTTTTGAAAATTTGATATTTCATCGTACTATGCAGCTTTAAGAGGATAGAGAACAGGCAGACTTCCGACATTGCTGTTTATTCCAATATGTTTACTGCCTATGATTGCTTTTTGGGAGATTTCAGTCGTGTTGGTGTGCTGAAGGCTTCAAATCTGCAGCACTTTATGAGCACCACTGAAAGCAGTCCCACGTCACCCCATCCTACCCTCCCCACCGTACCCCACCCCCTCACCCACCCTACCACACCTCACTCCACCCTTCTCCCTTCCCCACTCCACCTCACCCCACTCTTCACCCATCCCTACCGCACCTCACTCCACCCCAACACATCCCACCTTACTCCACCTCACCCATCAACCCTCCCCACCCTTCCCAACCTCCTCCCCCAACAACCCTTTCCACCTCACCCCACCCTACCCCGCCCCACCCCACCCCTCACCCACCCCACCCCGCCCCCATCCCCCATTCACCGAGGGTAATAGGGCCGCTCTGGCCATCCTCTCCAGGATTTCCAAGTCATCCTGAAACGCACTTGCTCACTTCAACTGCCAGAACGCAGATATCATCAACACTGTCGGTCGCCCAGACCTTGACACAGAGGACTAGCAGGCCCCACCTCATCCCCATACCCAACTTGACACCACTACCAACTAACCACTAATTTCCAGTAACAACTAACAGGTAGCCCCACCCACTGTCTAACTAATTCCATCATCATTTCAATAGACTACATCATGGTTCCAGCGGCGCGGTGCATTGTGGGATGGGTCAGAGCAAAACAACCCCCCCAAAAGCACATGGCACATGCTAAAACACTGGGTGCAGCAATGAAATGTGGTAGTTTCAGCTCATCTCAGCTCTTGTTTGAAACATAGAATACTAACTAAAAATATATATAATAAATTAAGATATTAATCTTTTATCCAGCATTGCATTTACATCAATATAATCAGCACATCTTATGCCATGTGCATTTAGATTTAGAAAGATCTAGGCACTTGGACTAGTGTTAGAGCCACAGCCAGAGTACTCAATGCATTGTCAATGGCAGTGAGTAATCTCCATACAGAAAAAGTAAAATATTGCTAAAACCACACCACCTAGGCACAAACCGCTTGGAACACATAGAGAAAACAGGTATAACAAAAAGATTATATTAAATTGATATGGTTAGGGTTTGGGATTTCTATTAATTTTGAATAGAACTGACGTTTTTCAATGCGCGTATAGGCAAACTCAATGGCCGTATGCCTTTGCTTTGCTCCCAAGGCCGTTTTCGGCGCATGCGCAGTCGGAAACGTGATGTAGTCTATTCTTCCTCTGGCCTTGGCCGTACTTACTGTGCATACCGGTGAATCTGGAGGGACTGAAGTTTGGATCCTGGTCGAGTCAAACCAATGACTTATAAAATAGGTACCTGTTGCTGCTTGGCGCTTGGCATTATGAGGTCAGGACAGGGACTGGGTGCACAGTGTCAGGATAATGTGACTGTGTGGGACATCAGGTCATGGTGCCGGCGGTCTGATTTCCCAGTGGGGCAGCACTATAAAGTTGCCATGAGTGCGCGCTGTCACAAGTCGGTGCAGGTCCTGGTGTGGCCTAGGGTCTTACAGGGGCGGAAGACTACACCAACCACCCATCCTCCACTGGCCCTCTCACTAGTCTCAGAGGACTGTGGTTGGGCTCTTAGGCTGCCATTTTCCTTCCTCCAACCCCCAACCCCCCCAATTTCTCTTACTACTAGCCATCGGAAGCCAATCCCGACCACATGGGACCGCTTTCAGGGGTGGCCATACAGTGCTGCAGATTTGCAGCCTTCAGCGCACTAATGCGACTGAAAACTTCCCCGCCCTCCCCCAAAAAAGGTATCTCTTTGATAGGCCCGTGCCTCCGGCGCCCGATGCCCGACAATCTGCCAGGCTGATAAAACCCGATATCAGACTGGCGCTGTTGGAATTCCAGCTTCTTTTGATAACATTCCCGCCCTGATATGACCTGAAATGTTGATAGGAGGTATGACGCCAATCAATCATCTCATCAAAATTGCTTATATGTGAAAGGTATGCGCATTCACTAGGCGTTACATCACCTCAGTACTGACGGGCTATACGTCGTCCTCTCATCACCGGACGCGGTGGCCGAATCGGTAGAGCGCAGGCTTCCCGCGCGGGAGGGTTGGTTGTTGGGAAGTTTACGTCCTGAGCTCGTGAGTTGGGTTCCCAGTCGAGTCAAACAATGACTTATGAAATTGATGCTTGTCACTTCCAAGTTTGGTGCTCGGCATTAATAGGATAGGGTAAGGACTGGTTAGCTCAGTATCAGGATAATGCGACTGAGTGGGGTATCAAGTCATGGTGCTGGCAGTCTGATTTCCCAGTGGGGCAGCACTAGGCTATAAAGTCACCATGAGTGCGCACCATCACAAGATGGTACCCGTCCTGGTATGATCTTAGACGTGAAGTTCCAACAACCGAACAAACAACCACGTCTATCGGGTCTGAAAACCAGCGTCAGGTTATTGCGGTTTTGATCGTCATCAAATGTTGCATGGCCACGCCTGGGAATAAAGCGGATTACGGCCCCTGGCGGCAATGAGAGCCACCATGGCCACCTAGCGGCAATCAGAGGCACCTCGGCCACCTAGCGGCAATCAGTCACCACGGTCACCTAGTGGCAGTCAGAGTCACCATGGCCAGCTATCGGCAGCAAGAGTCACCACGGCCACCTAACGGCTATCAGTATCACTAAGTATCAGAGTCACCACAGCCACCTAGCAGCAGTCAGAGTCAAAACGGCCACCTAGCAGCAGTCAGACAGTCACCACAGCCAACTAGCGGCAGTCCGAGTCAAAACGGCCACCTAGCGGCCATCAGAGTCACCATGGCCACCTAGCGGCAGTCAGAGGTACCTCCGCGACCTAGCGACAGTCAATCACCACTGCCACCTAGCCATCAGTCAGAGCCAGCACGACCACCTAGTGGCAGTCAGAAGCACCTCGGCCAACTAGCGGCAGTCAGAGTCACCACGGCCACCTAGCGGCAGTCAGAGTCACCACGGCCATGCCGGGGTACCCTGACCTCGTTGAAATTCAACAATCTGCAGCTTTCTAGACTACAGTAAAACCTCTCTAAATCGACCGGCCATGGGACCGACTTTAAATGGTACATCTAGGGAGGTGGTCGGCTTAGGGAGTTTTTAAAAATCATTCATCACCATCATGCTGTCAGTCGCAATGCCACAAAGACTGCTTTCATTTCTTAACTGCCGCTCTCCAATTAGCTCTCTGCTGTGAGAGCGATGTTATTTCATGCGGTTGTACATTTCATAAAAGCTGCCGGCAAAGTGTTGAAGTGCTGCTGGCTTTTGCAAGTTACTAGCGGCACTCTCTCGTGGTATTATATGGATGATCGATTGGGACCCAAATAAAGCGATCGATATAGGTTAGAGAGGTTTTACTGTGTAATGTTCCACCTGATTAAATCTGACACTGAACGGTTACTTTTACTAACCATATTAGACCTACATCCACTTAACCCCCACATTACGTCAGGTCAAATTGGATCTGTTTGTTTGGCAAGTGGGAACCTTTGTTCTGTACATGGCTGACATTTTCTCCCTTTTTCTTTTTCTTTTGCGTTGTTAACTTATTTAGGGTGCATGTGGCACCGGGCGCCGTGGCCTAATCGGTAGAGTGCGAGTCTCGCACGAGGAAGGTCCAGAGTTCGGTTCTTGGTCGAGTCGAACCAATGACTTAAAAACGTATACTTGTCACTTCCTCGCCTGTCGCTCAGCATTAATCGGATAGGGCAAGGACTGGTTAGCTCAGTGTCAGGATAATGTGACTGAGTGGGATATCAGGTCATGGTACCAGTGGCTTAATTTCGCCATGGGCAGCACTTTAAAGTGGCCATCAGTGTGCACTGTCACAAGTCGGTACATGTCCTGATCTGACCTTAGATGTTGCCAGGATATAAAACTCCCACAACGAACCAACCCAGTTATGGGTGAAATAGCTGGTGTCAACGTTACATCACTGGGCGAATATCTTCATGGTACAAAGACAAAGGAAAGCTTGTTTTATTTAACGATGCCTCTGGAGAACATTGATTGTTATCATCGGCTATTGGACATCAAACATATGGTCATTCTGATATATTTCCTTGGAGGAAACCCACTGCTGCCACACAGGCTACTATTTCCGATAAGCAGCAAGGGGTCTTTTATATGCACTTTCCCACAGACAAGAAAAACACATACCACAGCCTTTGATGAACCAGTTGTGGACCACTGGTTGGAACGGAAAATATCCCAAACTGCAAATGGGTCCACTGAATGACCCACACCTTCACAGGTGGACACTTTACTGGCTGAGCTACCTCCAGCTCCAGTACAAAGACAAGGGCCAGATGGGCAGAAGAGGTCAACTAACTCAATGGTCACGTGGTTGACCTGGAGAGAGGTGGTCCCTATCAGGTTCAACTTCACCTAAGACTCGCCAAACAATGTGGAGAACATGAAAAACTGGAGAATATGACCTTAGATGTTGCCAGGACGTAAAACTCCAACAACCAACAAATCTGTGATGCCCCAATGACCCTCGTAGTTAAGGGAGTGATGATGATGCTGATGACGATGATGATTATGTGTGCAGTTCCCACCCTGCCCCTACGGGACGCGCTGGCCGAATCGGTAGAGCGCAGGCTTCCCGTGCGGAAGGTCGGGATTGCGACTCCCGGTCGAGTCAAACCAATGACTTATAAAATTGATACTTGTCGCTTCCTAGCCAGTTGCTCGGCATTATTAGCATAGGGCAAGGACTGGTTAGCTCAGTGTCAGGATAATGTGACTGAGTGTGATATCAGGTGATTTTGCTGGCGACCTGGTCTCCCAGTGGAGCAGCCCTATAAATTCGCCATGAATGCGCACTGTCACAAGTCGGTACCTAATCGGCTTAAACTTAAAGTAAGAAGTTAGGTGACGCATGCTCAAACTGCCCATTGGGCGGAAGTGGGTTCACGTTCTGCAGTCGCTGGCCTATTGAGCAGCGCAAACTGAAACGGCTGAAAAGAACCCCAGTGTCACACTAACCGGAACTGAGGACAACGTTTTGTCATTATTATCTTTTTTTTAATTCATCACAGGGCACTGGCAAACTGTGTTTAGACAGGAGACAGGGAGGTTGGTTGGGTAGTTGTTGGGAGTTTTACGTCCTGACAACATCTAAGGTCAACTTATGAAATTTCACACTCATGGCGACTTTATAGTGCTGTCTGACTGTGAAATCAGGCCACCTGCACCATGACCTGATATACCACTTAGTCACTTTATCCTGACACTGAGCTAACAAGTCCTTGGCCGATCCTATTAATGTCGAGCGACAAGTATCAATTTTTATAAGTCATTGGTTTGTCTCGACCGGGAACTGAACTCCCAATCTCCCGCACGCGAGGCACGCCCTCTACCGATTGGGCCACCGCGCCCGGTGGGGGCGCGGGGGAGTGAGTGGTGGTGGTGGTGATGTAAGCAGCATGTGTAGACAGATACTAAAAGATGTCAGGGATATGTGTTTGACAGAGAGAGACCACATCGCGAGTTACATTGGGTACAGCAATAAACACCTCCCATAAAGTTAGCACTCTCAAAATGAGCACCATTACATACGTCACATTGCTAATGGGAACAGACGGGATGGCTGAATGAGTTGATTACCTATGAATGAGTTGATTACCTCTGAATGAGTTGATTACCACTGAATGAGTTGAGCCCAGTATCAGGATAATGTGACTGAGTGGAAATTTGGGCCCATGGTGCTGGCGGCGCCTGGTATCCCAGTGGGGAAGCACTATAAGGTCACCATGCGTGTGCATGGTCACACACCGGATGTGGTGACCGAATCGGTAGGATGCAGGCTCCCCGTGCAGAAGGTTGGGAGTTCGATTCCTGGCCGAGTCAAACCAATTACTTATTATTGATCGTTGTCGCTACCTAGCCTGGCACTCTGCATTTACTAGGATACGGAAAGGTTTGTTTGTTGTTGTTTTACGTCCTAGCAACATCTAAGGTCATATCAGGACAGGTACCGACTTGTAACAGTGCACACTCATGCCCCACCGGGACACCAGGCCTCCAGGCCTCCAGTACCATGACCTGATAACCCACTCAGTCACATTATCCTGACACTGAGCTAACCAGTCCTTGCCCTATCCTAATAATACCAAGCGCCGGGCTAGGAAGCAACAAGTATCAATTTTCAAGTCATTGGTTTGACTCGACCAGGATCCGAACCCACGAACTCATGGGTTCGGATTTCCAGGTTTCCCAAAACAGGAGACGGACGCTCTCCTCATTGGGCCACCCCGTCTAGTCATACGTAAAGGACTGCCCATCAAACACCTATGCAAGGTGTGCTCCACTCACATCTACCGTTTACCTATGTGACTTTCGCGGCTAGCGGCAGTGTTGTAGTCCTATTACAATGCCAAACCAGGCTTGTCTTCAAGAATTGGTATAGCTGATCTTATTACATTACGGAATAGATATATATAGATCCAGTGAATCTTAGTTAGATAAGGCTTGAAAGGTGTTAGAAAAGATTTATGGTACATATTGGAATATGCATTGAATGACTGCTAATTCTACTCTGTCGTCAGACCAATTACCGGTAGGCCCCTACCTTTAGATAATTCCTGTAGTTTCATCGGCATTAAAGTTGCATCGTCCGATGGTTTTGAATTTCTGTATTTTTTCTGAGATAAATATATTAGATCGATCACTAGTATCTACTTTACATTAGTTCAAAGTTACTTTTATTTCAAATGGTAAACTTTTGAGATATTTTGAGTGCAAACATGGAAAATTAGTTTTGGCAAGCTTTCCAAAACTCTGACACCATAGACTTCTGCAGTCACAGGTTCTGTTAAATTGACTCAGTATTGCCTTCTACGGAGAAACAAATGCTTAATAAGTGCATCAGTATCTAAGTTAGATATGTAAAATCAAATCTAGATACTTGGTTTGTTTTTGAAAATTTGATATTTCATCGGAATATGCGGCTTTAATTAGCATTAGCCGAAAGGCGAATGACACAACCTTGAGGGGGCCGTCCAAAGTTGTCAGCATTTCCACAGTCGTACAAAGCATACGATGGGGGGGGGGGGGGGGGGGGGACAGGGTGTCAGTAATGTACTATGACTTTTATCATTGAATAAATTAT
Source organism: Branchipolynoe longqiensis (assembly GCA_030323885.1). Taxonomy (NCBI): domain Eukaryota; kingdom Metazoa; phylum Annelida; class Polychaeta; order Phyllodocida; family Polynoidae; genus Branchipolynoe; species Branchipolynoe longqiensis. The sequence goes on from CM059188.1 coordinate 113,873,495, forward strand.
TGATTTTTAAAATTTACGCTAAGAGTAAAAATTAAATTGTATGTAAATGAAATGTTGATCTGTACTTTGTGGGGTGGGAGGGAGGGGGGAGTCTGGAAAGTGGTACTCTTTGTACGACTGTAAACATGTTGATAACTTTGGATGGCCCCTAATGCTGTGGGATGATGGTGCGGGCTGAGTACCAGGCACTTCCGGTGTAACCGGGTCCCGGGGAGGTGTTGCGTTGTAGTCGTTCTTTGCGCCTGCCCCAACCACATGTCCATATATGCGCAACACGAGGTGTGTTCACGACGGACATGGATGCGTCTTTTAAAAAGGAAGGCGATGAAGTTGTAGGAGAGAATTATGTCAACCACCCGCAGCCTCAACTGTCGGATGTTTCTATAATTCTATTTCTAGCCACACAATGGCTTTGAGGACGATTGCAATGCAAATGTTCAGTCTGTCATGTTGCTAGCTGTGTGTTGCTAGCTGTGTGTTGCTAGTTGTGTGTTGCTAGCTGCATGTTGCTAGCTGCATGTTGCTAGCTGCATGTTGCTAGTTGTGTGTTGCTAGTTGTGTGTTGCTAGTTGTGTGTTGCTAGTTGTGTGTTACTAGCTGTGTGTTGCTACCTGTGTGTTCAAGCTGTCACATTGCTGACTGCCTGTTGCTAGCTGCGTGTTGCTAGCTGTGTGTTGCTAGCTGCATGTTGCTAGCTGCATGTTGCTAGCTGCATGTTGCTTGCTGCATGTTTCTAGCTGCATGTTGGTAGTTGTATGTTGCTACATGTGTGTTCAAACTCTCACATTGCTGACTGCATTTTGCTAGGTGTGTGTTGCTAGTTGCATGTTCCGAGCTGCGTGTTGCTAGTTGTGTCTTGATAGCTGCATGCTGCTACTACTAGATGTGCGTTCGGTCTGTCATGTGGCTAGCTGCGTGCTGCTAGCTGTGTATTCAGTCTCTCATGTTGCAAGCTGCCTGTTGCTAGCTGTGTGCTACTAGCTGTATGTTGCTAGCTGCCTGTTGCTAGCTGCATGCTACTAGCTGTGTGTTGCTAGATGCATATTGCTGGCTGTGTGTTGATAGCTGTGTGTTGCTAGCTGTATGCTGTTATCTGTGTATTCAGTCCGCCACATTGCTAGCTGCATGTTGCTAGCTGTGTGTTGCTAGCTGCATGTTGCTAGATGTGTGTTGCTAGCTGCATGTTGCTAACTGTGCATTGCTAGCTGCCCATTGCTAGCTGTGTGTTGCTAGCTGCCTGTTGCTATGTGCGTGTTCAGTCTATCACGTTGCTAGCTGTGTGTTGCTAGCTGCGTATTCAGTCTGTCACATTGCTAGTTGCAGGTCTTAAGTTGCTAGCAGCATGCTCGCTGAGCAGGCAGCACTACCAAGTACCAGCTTCCAACACAGTGGGCCTATGGGCTATACCTCTAGTGATGCATTGCTATTACGATATCTGCGAACTGTGTAAGTCAGAGAGATATCATCGTCTGGATCAGGAGGGGAAAATAAGAAAAAAAGCAGCGGGTGGGACTTTTCTAGTAATGTAAAAAATGTCTTAAAACTGGTGGGAAGAATTGCGTGAATTCCGCCCCGGCATCCATCACGGCCAAGCTGGTCATAAACCTAACGCAATCACCTTCAGCACTGACAAAAGACTTATTCAGCAGAATAAACATATTTACCAAAAAAAATCAGCGTAATTGACAAATCAGCCCGCCAGTGCCTAGTAACCAGGTACACCCCCCTGCCCTCTATCCTATATCCTCTACTCTCTACCTGGTACCCTCTACCATCTACCCTCTATTCTCTACCCGCTATCCTCTACCATCTACCTGGTACCATATACGATCTACCAACTACCTGCTATCCTCTACCATCTACCTTGTACCCTCTATCTTCTACCCTCTACCCTCTACCCGCTACCATGTACCATCTACCCTCTATCCTCTACCTGGTACCCTCTACCATCTACCCTCTATTCTCTACCCTCTATCCTCTACCATCTACCTGGTACCCTGTACGATCTACCACCTACCTGCTATCCTCTACCATCTACCCTGTACCCTTTATCTTATACCCTCTACCATGTACCATCTACCCTCTATTCTCTACCTGGTACCCTCTACCATATACCCTCTATTATCTACCCTCTACCTGGTACCATGTACCATTACCAACTATCCTCTACCATCTATCTGGTACCCTGCACGATCTACCAACTACCTGCTATCTTCTACCATCTACCCTGTACCCTCTAACGTCTACCCTCTACCATGTACCATCTACCCTCTATCTTCTACCTGGTACCCTCTACCATATACCCCCTATTATCTACCCTCTACCTGGTACATGTACCATCTACCAACTACCCACTATCCTCTACCATCTACCCTGTACCATGTACCATCTACCCTCTAACCTCTACCTGGTACCCTGTACAACCTACCAACTCGCCGCTATCCTCTACCATCTACTCTGTACCCTCTATCTTATACCCTCTATCCTCTATTATCTAGCCTCTATCCTCTACCTGGTACCTGTACCTTCTACTGACTACCCGCTATCCTCTACCCTCTATCCTCTACCCTGTACAATCTACCCTCTATCATCTACCCTCTACCTGGTACCATGTACAATCTACCAACTACCCACTATCCTGTACCATATACCCTGTACCTCTATCTTCTACTCTCTATCCTCTATGCTCTATTGTCTACCCTCTATCCTCTACCCTCTATCCTCTACCTGGTACCATGTACGATCTACCAACTACCCACTATCCTCTACCATCTACCCTGTACCCTCTATCTTCTACTCTCTATCCTGTATGCTCTATTGTCTACCCTCTATCCTCTACCTGTTACCCTGTACCTTCCACTGACTACCCACTATCCGATATCCTCTACCCTCGAACATCTATCCTCTAACTGGTACCCTCTACCCTCTACCCGCTACCCGCTACCCGCTACCCGCTACCCGCTACCCGCTACCTGCCTGGTTCCGGACGGCCTATAAATTATATAAGTCTCTGGGCTGCATGCTGTTAGTGTTACGTAACGTGGCAGCGTGCCGTGTGGTTATGTAACACTTGACTGATCCCTGCGTCGTGTTGTCGTTTCAGTGAGTCCGCCGTCTGCCGCCTGCCGCCAAGTTCCCCGCGTCTCCGCCAGGCGGCGCGTCGGTTGTAGTAGACCTGGGTGAGATACCGGTGGTGCCGGGCGATGACAGATAGCCTGATAACGACGCGGTCTCTCCTCCACACCAGTAGTGTCCGCTCATTCAGCTACTGTCAGTTGCCTGAGTTACTCCAGCAGCAAGCCCAGGAGTAGAACCCGGGCGAGGAGGAAGGAGGCAGTGGTGGTAGCAGCTAGACTACACAGGAGCGGGCTGGGACACCACTGAGACCCTGGAGCAAGGGGCACACCGCTATGTGCTGGAGTTACTCTGTTGTCAGCAGCAGCAGCAGCCTCCTTGTGAGAGGCGACACTCATGCAGGGGTATGTACGCCACTATTCCTTTTTCAACCTGCTCTCATAATGCTTGTATTGGGGCGACATTCCTCGATGTCGGACATCCGGGCACTTTTTGCGCTCACAACGCTCGAAGGGTAAAACAAATGCCACCGTCATAGAGACAACATTAAAACTACCCTAACTATCACAGTAATTTGTGCTTTTTGGTGCTTTGAAAGCAAATTTCTCTTGTTTCTATTAAATAGTTCAGATCTTTCTCAACAATTTCACATTCAGCTTTTTTTTATATCAGCCAATTGGAAGTTCTTGAATTTATTTTGCGAAAATAGTTTTTGAGGCCATGATCCGGTAAGGCTACCACTGGTATTGACACTCAGAATATCCGAACTTTCACTATTCTCTCTGTTTTTAAGACTTTCAGAGAAAATTGCTCTTAGATTAAATTAAATACGTCATCAGGTCTTCCTCTTCAATCGCGCATTAAGATATTTTTAATTGACTCAATGAAAGCTTTTAAATTTATTTAGGAAAGATAAATGCTCCGCATAGACATAGCATTGCTGCAGCACAAATCACTGTGGTGTTTTACCCTTGGCGGGGTAGTTTCTGGGGCTGTGACGTCACGCCTACATAGAGACATGCCATGATCCAGTATTTATCACTGGCAACTGTATAATTTACTGATACTACTGCATAGTGACACAAATCTACATACAGCGTATCTTCCATCATGACGTCATACAAAGCAACAAGGGCTCAGATCCGTGAATATTACTCACTCAGTCGGCATTTATATAGGGAGTGCACGTGACGTCATTACTTAGCAATCAGCGGTCAGCGGGCTGCCATCTTGGATTATGAGCACCCTCCCGAGCCATGTTGTGAATGCATGCAGATGCAGTAAAACAAGAATTTTCTTGTGTTATGGGAGGCTCTGGGCAGTTTACATCCAATGCGTTCACTTACAGCACTTTAGCAACAACTTCTGAGGCCAAACTGCTCAAAACAGTGACAAATAAACCAACACATCAGTAAATAAGCACAGTGTAGGCAGTTGCAAGCCTTCTGTATGTCATCCAATATGGCCACCAAAAGTTGTCTTGTGACGTCATTACACCCCCTCTATACACTCACAACCAACTTTTTGGGAGACTCAACTGGAGTTTGTGTCTTAGGCCCAGGGACTGGATACGGGGCATGGTGGCTCAATCTATTAAAGCTGCATAGTCTGATGAAATATCAAATTTTCAAAACCAAAACAATGATCTAAATTTGATTCTACAAATCTAACTTAGATACTGATGCACCTATTAAGCATTTGTTTCTGCATAGAAGGCAAATACTGAGTCAATTTACCAGAACGTGTTACTGCAGAAGTCTTTGGTGTCAGAGTTTTGGCAAGCTTGCCAAAACTAATTTTCCATGTTTGCACTCAAAATATCTTAAACGTTTACCATTTCAAATAAAACTAACTTTGAACTAAATGTAAAGTAAATACTAGTGATCGATCTAATATAATTATCTCAGAAAAAATACAGAAATACAAAACCATCGGACTAAACAACTTTAAGTAGAGTGCAGGTTTCGCATGTGGAAGGTTGCGAGTTGGAATTCCGGCCGAGTCAAACTAATTACTTATAAAACTTGATTCTTGTCGCTTCCTAGCCTGGTGCTCGGCATTAATAGGATAGGGCTAGGAAGCGACAAGCAGCCTATCGATTTTGTAAGTCATTGGTTTGAATCCACCAGGAACCGACCTCCCGATATCCCACACGCCAGCACTGCGCTCTACCGATTCGGCCACCGCGTCGAGTGGGGAGGGGGGAGTTGGAGGGGATTGTGGGGCTGGTGGTGGTGGTGGTGATGGGTGGTGGGTGGTGGTGGAGGTGGTGGTGGTGGGATGGTGGTGGTGGTGGTGGTGGTGGTGGTGGAGGTGTGGGTGGTGGTGGTGGGTGGTGGTTGGTGGTGGTGGGTGGTGGGTGGTGGTGGGGTGGGTGGTGGTGGTGGTGGGGGGGGGGGGAGAAGATGAGGAACAGGAGGAGTCGTGACAACGCGATCTGCCGCACAGGAGGCCTAAGCTCTACCGATTCGGCCATCGCGCCCTGTGCTTGATATTGAGATGTGTAATTCTTAGCTGTGCAGTGCCCGGGGACCCGCGTCACTCAACCAACCCCCGTGGGTCCGGCCATTCCATACACGCAGGTACTCAGCTGAACGGGCCGAGCCGACGGGCACACGGCGCGAGACATCGCCGTCACAGCGACCAGACGAGATGGCCGAATGAGTTGAGCACCCGTCTAGTGTTTTGGTAGATCGTGGGATTCGACCCTGGTCGAGCCAAACCAATGAGTTATTAAATTGATACTTGTCACTCTCTAGCCAGGCGGTCCGCATTATTAGGTTAGGACAAGGACTGGTTGGCTCTGTGTCAGGATAATGTGACTGAGTGGGATATCAGGTCATGGTGGGTGTGGGCAGCCTCATTTCCCAGTGGGGCAACACTATAAAGTCACCATGAGTGTACACTGTCCTGAGTCGGTACCCATCCTGATATGACCTTAGATGTTGCCCGGACGTAAAACTCCAACAACCAAAAATAAATAAAACTTTGAAAATTCAAAAAAACTAATATAGAAACTACTAACACCCAAAACCCCAAAAGGTTGGCCTGAGAAAGATCAGGTAAACACTCCTGAGTGCGGGACCAGACCAGTCCAGTATCACAGCTGTCCAGCATTGAAAACAAGCATCCTCACAGGAGCTTACATGTTATGGGCAGAATAAAAAACTTGTCACAAAAAAAAAAAACCCAAAAAACAACGTAGATGTTGCCAAGACGTAAAACTCCAACAACCAATCAACTAACCCGTCGTAGCTGAACGCAACCTGCTGCAGTGTCAAAATGAGTTTTCTTTGAACAAAGGTCAGTAATGTGTTCCCCCTGTGGGTGTGACGTTGCTCCCGCCTCTCTATTGGACGTGGAGATATTGGGTTGGGTGTGGGGGGGAGGGGCATTGGTTGTTGGAGTGTTACGTCCTGGCAACATCTAAGGTCATATCAGGACGGGTACCACCTTGTGGCAGTTCGCACTCGTGGCGACTTTATAGTGCTGCCCCACTGGGAAATCATACCACTGGCACCATGACCCAATATCCCACTCAGTCACTGGCACCATGACTCGATATCCCACTCAGTCACTGACACTGAGCTAACCAGTCCTCGCCCTCTCCTAGTAAAGCTGAGCGCCAGACTAGGAAGTGACAAGTATCAATTATATAAGTTATTTGCTTTGACTCGACCGGAAACCGAACTCCCCATCTCCCACACTGACACGCGAGGCCTGAGCTCTACCGATTCTGCCACCGCGTCCGGTGGGGAGGTGGGGAGTTTGGAGTTGGAGGGGTGTGGTGTTGGTGGGGTGGGTGGTGGGGGGAGGGCAGGAGAAAATGAGGAACAGGAGAAGTCCTGACAATTGACAATAGGTTCTTGTTATGAGACTGTGGCGATGCGGACCACTCGGCCTGTGGTGCCAGACTTGACGAGATGCAGAGGGACGAGTGCCGGCTTCACACGGCCCGGTGTCGCAGTTTCATTTCCCAGCAGTTGAAGTTCCCACAATTGCTTCTGCGCATGCGTCAAAGCATTGTCTGCGCATGTGTCAACATTAGCCCGATTTAAACCATCGCCAATCGCCACAAATCGCTGTCACTATAGTGTCAGTGTGACTAACCTTATAAATTTAATATAATCTTTTCGGTAAACATGTTTTCTATATGGGTACCAAGCGATTTGTTTCTAGGTGATGTGGTTTTAGAGATATTTCACTTTTTCTGCATGAAGATTGCTCACAAACATTGACAATGCATTGAGTTTGGCGGTACGCGCAGTGCAAAACATTATTCAAAATTAATAGAAATCCAGAACCCTAACCATATCAATTTAATATAATCGTGTTGGTAAACATGTTTTCTATATGTGTACCAAGCGATTTGTTTCTAGCTGGTTTGGTTTTTAGAGATATTTCACTTTTTATGTGTGAACATTACTCACGACCATTGACAATGCGCAGACGATGCCGTTAGATGTTGACGCATGCGCAGAAGCAATTGTGGGAACTTCAACTGCTGGGAATTGAAACTGCGACACCGGCTTAGGGACCCTCACTACCCGTGTGTCCGCCGCGGCTCGCCCTCCACCGGGGAGTCGCGCCGCGACTCCCGGCCACATCAGGCCGCTCGAGCAACTCCGAGCAGCTCCGAATAGCTCCGAGCAGCTCGACGGAAACCACAAATGTATGCATGTGTATAAGTGAAAATAAAGATAGGCAAGTAATGATATGTATGTGTATAAGTGACAATTTAGATAGGCAGACAAAAGTGTATGTGTATAAGTGACAATAGAGGTATATGTACATGTATAACTGTTATAAAGTGACATTAGAGATAGACATATATGTATGTGCATAAATGACAACATAGGTAGATATGTATGTGTATAAGTGACAATAGCGATAGACAGATACGGCTGTGTATAAGTGACAATATAGGTAGATATGTATGTGAATAAGTGACAATAGAGATAGACATATATATGTGTAGAAGTGACAATAGAGATAGAAAGATATATATAGATATATGTAGAAGTAATAAGTAACATATAATATAGATAGCCAGATAGGTATGTGTATAAGTGACAATCGAGGTAGATATGTATGTGTATAAGTGACAATAGAGATAGACATATATCTATGTGTAGAAGTGACAATAGAGATAGTCAGATATGTATGTGTAGACGTGACAATAGAGATATACAGATATATATGTGTATAAGTGACAATAGAGATAGACAGATATGTATGTCTATAAGTGACAATAGAGATGACAGATACGTCTGTGTAGAAGTGACAATAGAGATAGACAGATATGTCTGCGTATAAGTGAAAATAGAGATAGACAGATACATCTCTGTATAAGTGACAGTAGAGATAGACAGAAATCTATATGTAGAAGTGACAATAGAGATAGACAGATACGTATGTGTATAAGTGACAATAGAGATAGACCGATACGTCTGTGTATTAGTGGCAATAGAGATAGACAGATATCTATGTGTAGAAATGACAATAGAGATAGACAGATACGTCTGTGTATAAATGACAATAGAGATAGACAGATACGCATGTGTATAATTGACAATAGAGATAGACAGATAATGAGATATGTAGTGTATGTATATAACTATAAGTGACAATATAGATAGACATATATTTATGTGTAGAATTGACAATATATATGGACAGATATGTGTGTGTATAACTATAAGTGATAATCGTGCGGAAGGTCAGAAGTTCAATTCCCGTTAGAGTCAAACCAGTGACGTAAACATTTATACTTGTCACTTACTAGCCAGGCGCTCGGCATTATTAGAATAGTGCAAGAACAGGTTGGCTCGGTGTCAGGATTATATGACTGAGTGGGATATCAGGTCATGGTGGTGGCCGTCTGGTCTCCCAGTGGGGCAGCACTATTAAAAGTCACCATGAGTGCACACTGTCACAAGTCGGTACCTGTCCTGATATGACCTTAGATGTTGCCAGGACGTAAAACTCCAACAACCAGCCAACTGTACAACCTTGAAAAAGTTGAAAACATTAGCTGCGTTGGACCTAGTCGTTGGTTCCAGCCCCCAACACGAGGCTGAGTGACGTGTTGACTGTTGTCAGTGTTTACTCCTCTTGGTGTCTGTGTGATGTATCGGTAACTACGGTAACAGCTCACGGGGATATGTAATGCCAACCTCTTGTCGGTTTTTTCCCCACAAGTGTCTCTTTCGTGGTTGCAAGGTAATGCCGCAGTCACACTATGACGTGTCTCACCAATGTTGGACAACGCGTGCCAACGTGTTGGGTTTTTGGTCGAAACATCGGTACACGTCCGGTACGTTACCGGCGCGTTACCGGCGCGTCGGTAAATGTAGACTGATAGCAACGTGTGATCCAACACATTGGCTCCCGTCGGCGCCTGCCGGCTCGCGCCGATCGTTTTGTGCTTGCACAAAACGCGCCTCAGCGTGTTGGCGGGCGCGTTACGGACGCGTTAGCAACACATCGACACCCATTGGCAGTGCGCCGGGGGAATGCTGGCAGACCGTTGATCAACGTCGGTTAACGTTGGCCTTTTTTTCCCCCAAACTGCGAGCGTTCCGTCAATGTGTAGGTAACGTCCCATCGACGGGTAGCTGGCGCGCTATTGGCATTGCTCCAGCATTTCTCGGCGCGTTGGACGTGTTGCCGGGTGCCTGGACACGTTGGCGGCGTGTGTGGACACGCTGCGGGCGTCCCCAAACGTGTTGCTGGTGGGTATGTACGCGTTGACACGGTACTAACACGACACCAACGTGCCACCCCCATGCAGTCAACGCGCCGACAGCGCGCCGACAACACGCCGATGGCATGCTGGGAACCCGCTGGCAGGACGTTGACATGTTGTTCCGCCGCACGTCGCAACGCGTTGGCCGCGCGCCAAAAACACGCCACTAACACGCTACAACCCGTCAAACTTTCTCCCAAAACGCCGAAAACTTGGACGTGTCCCGCGTGCTAGCAAATATTTCGCGCGTTGGCGCCGCGCCGGGAGAAACGTCATAGTGTGACTGCACCATAAGCAGTAAGAAAACCTCCTCACGCCTCATTGCTAAAGACTACCACCGACCGCTGCTGGTGTAAAGAAGCAGCGCCACCTGTCTGTCATAGCCTTCTTTTACAGTACTCTGGCGGCCCGTAGGGGTAGCTCTTCTTTCAGACACGCCAACTGCTCCGATTTTGCAGGAAGTCTCCCAATTGTTGGCTACTCTCTTCCGATATTACGATTCCTTGTGCAAATCTCCCGATTTTCACTCTCACCCACCTAAAGAAATATCAGCTAATAGTAATAGGAAAGGCAAAATCAGCTAGTTACTCCAGTTTACAGATATCGGCAGCTCATAAGGTGGTGAGCAGAGCCTAGAAAATGACACATAGACGCATGGTGGCATACATTGGTGACTTGTATGAAAAAGTATATAATGTATTATTTATATCTTCCGGATAGACAATAAACACACATGTAGTTGGATGAAATAAACTCTGGCTGGTACCTCTAAAGGCCCCTCCGTTTAATCAAATAGTTCAAACATCAAATAACAAGCAATCAATCAAAAAGTCAAAATTCCGGCTGACTGGATACCGAATGCGTGTCACGCCGCCCGAAATCGCTTCCCCCGCATATCTTCCTCCTGATTGGAGGATAGCCCGCCGCCCGCAAACGGCTCCCCCACAAATCTTCCTCCTGATAGGGGAGGCGAACCAAAAGACAGAGGAGTACAGGTGGCACAGCGACCAGCCCCCAGCCGGTTGGGTCACAATAGGGCCCCCTACAGCCTAAATAATATTAGCATAACTAGTTAGACCCCAGAATTATATATACACATCATGGATTGTATGATTATACTGTGTCATGATATATGTCCGATTGTCGTACCGTTTAATAAGTGCATCAGTGTCTAAGTTAGATATGTGGAATGAAATCTAGATAATTATTTTGGTTTTGAAAATTTGATGCGTCATCGGACTATGCAGCTTTAAAAACCCCCAGAATACATCAGAACCACTATATAGCATGCAACACAGGACTTGCTCGAGTTTCCCAAGTTGTCCTCCGGCCCCCCCCCCCTTTTTTTCCCTTTCAACATTTTGACAAGCACATCGACATTAATTTTGATTGTTTACACTTCAAATATCTCCAAAGTTAGTTGGTTTAGAGCAAAGTTACTTCCAACTAAAATAAGGTAGATTATTACTTCAAATTGATCTATATTAGAAAATAACCCTGGGTTCCCAATGGCCAATACCTTGACGGGTTCGTAACCTAATACCCCTGTCACATTACAACGTTTCTGCTGGCGTGCCGGCAACGCACAAAATATTTGCAACCCGTCAAGAGACGTCCAACTTTTTGGTGTTTTGGGAGAAAACTGGACGGGTTAGTACCATGGTATTAGCGCACAGCCAACGAGGTTCGACGCGCGGTGGACGAAAGTGTCAACATCCCGCCAGCGGGTTCCCAGCATGTTGTCAGCGTGTTGTCGGTGCGCTGTTGACGTGTTGACGGCGTGGAGGCAGCGAGTTGGTATCGTATTAGTATTGTGTGAACCTGTACACACCCGCCCCCCAACACGTCAGGACGCGCCGGCAGCGCGTCCAGACGCACGCCAATGCACCACACGCTGAACACAAACGCGCTGAGAAACGCTGGCAGAGCGCCAACAACGCGCCGATAACACGCTGATGGCACGTTGGGAACCCGCTGACGGGACGTTGCAGACGCGCCGACGGAACTGTCGCAGTTTGGGGGAAAAAATGCCAAAGTTAACGCCGTTGATCAACGTCCTGCCAGCGCGCCCCCAACGGGTTCGACATGTTGCTAACGTGTCCGTAACGCCCCGTCCAACACGTCGGCGCGCATCAGTCCGCGCCGAAAGTTTTGTGCAATCACAAAACTTTCACCCCGGACCGACGCGCACCGACGGCCGCCGACATCTGCATTCACACGTTGCTATGTACCGATGCGCCGGAAACGCCCTGGTAACGTACCGGTAACGTACCGGAGATGTACCGACGTTTCGCCCAAAATTGCAACACGTCAGCACGCGTCAACCCTCGTTGTGCCGAAACGTTGTAATGTGACAGGGCCATTACGACGGTTACTGGCTGCAGAACTGCAGCAATATAGAAAGGCGCCGATAAATCGGACCAATCTTTACAACAATTAACAAAGAGTCATTGGGGTGACCCCGGATCACTCCCGCCCGGCGATAACAGTGCACTTATATCCAGCAATATCACATTGGAAAAAGTGGAGTTAAGCACCATTGAGGTTGAGTTAAACACCATTGAGGTTGAGTTAAACACCATTGAGCTTGGATAGATATGTAAGATGCCATATAGGCATCCCGCTGTAGGCTTTGACCAATAACACGTTGGAAATATTGGAATTAAACATCATTAAGCTTCATTAGTACTTAGGGTAGGACGGGTACCTACTTGTGACATTGTGCACTCATGACAACTTTATAGTGCTGCCCCACTGGGAAATCAGGCCGCCAGCACCATGACCCAAGATCTCACTCAGTCACATTATCCTGACACTGAGCTAACCAGTCCTTTCCCTATCCTATTAGTATGATTAATGCCGAGCACATGGCTAGGAGTAGGAAGCAGTAAGTATCAATTTTTAAGTCATTGGTTTGACTCGACCAGGGTTAGAACCTGTGGGCTCGAATCCCATGATTTACCAAAACGGGAGATGGGCGCTCAACTCATTCGGCTACTCCACCTCGTCTAGTTGAAATAGTGGAGTTAAGCAGCATCAAGCTTCTTTAGTACTTAGAAACGGATGCCATATACTGATATAGACATCCTGCTGCAGACTGCCGTAAGCCGTGTTCACACACAGGTGTTAAGTCGCCTCAACTAGTTTGCCTTGTCTAGTTCGGCTCACATTTGCCATGTGGACGCGACCCTAAGGCGGATTAGGGCTGATTCGCCTCATCTAGTTTGCTTCAAGTAAACCACATCGCGAGGTAGTCCAGATGAACCGAACTAGCTTAAGTCAGCCCACCTTGCCTGTGTGGACAGTAGCGGTTTACTTGAGGCGGATTAAGCACATCACACTATATAATATAATTTGGTCTATGAACCGGCTAGAGGTGCACAGATATTTTTTTCATCATTTATTTTGAGGTTTTCACTGCCCAGCAGAAGTTTTGACCGTTCCAAACCAATACGATTCAGTCCATACATATCTAGGTCGAACCCACACTCTCTCGTGGCAACGTCGACTAACCGAAACTGGCGCTGGTTAGTATGGACTTGCTCATGCGCAGATATCGATTTCCGCCTTAAACCGCTCCGTGTGTGGACACGACACTAGTTCGCCTCATCTAGTTTGCCTTATCTAGTTCGGCCTAAAGTTGTGCGTGTGAACACAGCTTTAGTCTCCCAGATCAGTAGTGGATACGAATTAGTCGCCGAGCTTCCACACCCTTGATCGTCCCGTTACCGTTAGATGGCGCGTCAACCCCTACCTGCCACACCCCACCCCCACCCCCAGCCATGTCCCCTGATATATCCCGGGCGCGGTGGCCGAATCGGTAGAGCGCAGGCCTCGCGTGCGGGACTTCGGGATTAGATTTCCAGTCGGGTCAAACCAATGACTTATAAAATTGATACTTGTCACCTGGCGCTCGGCATTAATAGGATAGGGCAAGGACTGGTTAGCTCACCGTCAGGATAATGTGACTGTGGGATATCGGGTCATGGTGCCAGTGGCCTGATTTCCCAGTGGGGCAGCACTATTAAGCCACCATCAGTGCACAGTGTCACAAGTCGGTACCCATCCTGATATAACCTTTGATGTTGCCAGGATGTAAAACTCCAACAACCAACCTGATATATGAGCATTTTAACCGCACCTCTGACGACAGTGTTTGGCGACAAGCAATGAGCCACATTCAAAGTGCTTAAGCTGCACAGGGTCCTTCCTATTCCATTATGGCCGGGACACTTGAGTCACTTCCCCTGAGTCATGGCCCTTTTACACACACGGCAGAAGTTGTCATATTACCACAGCCCCCTGGCGGGTGATCTGTGAACGTAGCAGACAGTCGAGAGTTTCACTAAATCATTAAATGGCACCCCACAGCTCAATGAAAATCCGTCGATGCATTCATATCCACGATTCAGTCAAATACATGTACTCAGCAGTGTTATCTTTATTTTTTTAATTATTTTTTTTGTGATTGTTTATTTACCCTGTCCATAACGAGTAAGTCGCATTACAGCTTGTTTTCATCGCTGAACACCTATAGTCTCAATTTGGTAGTTGCCTTTTCATCTTAGCTCTTACTAGTGTTAGTAATTATGTTAGGTTTTTTGTGCCTCGTTCTGATACTTGTCGCTACTTTTAGCCTAGCACTCGGCATTAATAGGATAGGACAAGGACTGGTTAGCTCAGTGGGGATAGTCTAATAGTGATACCAGTTGCATAGATAAAAGATTCACCCTGTAGTTGTAGTATATGGGCGAACGACAATGTAATCTAAATACTGGTGAAAATAGCTTTGGTATGGAACAGGAAGTAGAATGCCTATCAAATGGCTACTTATATCGGCTCAGATTTGGTGAAATTGGAGAGAATGCAAAAAGACAATATGGTGGTGATAGAACGCCATCGATTTCACTTTTAAATTCTATTGAACTAGATGTTTTATTATATTTTTTAACTCAAAGGTGGCGGGGAAATATTAAGACATATATAAAGAATAAGTATTGCTTTTTAGATTGTGGATTTAGGCTCTCATTTCATTTCCCCGCTTTTTCGACAGCTTTTATATAGGGCTGGTATTTGCCCGTGTACTGCGAGTACACGGTGAATCCTTTATCTAGCAGGTGCACTCCACTAGGCAAAGAACATATGTAATCATTTATGGAATTTCCTAATAAGTCTGGCCAAATGAGTTAGAGTGTCAGTCTCCCGTGTTGGTAGACCATGGGATCGTGGGTTCGAACCCTGGTCGAGTCAAACCAATGACTTACAAATTTATTCTTATCGCTTCCTAGCCAGGCACTCAGCATTATTAGGATAGGGCAAGCACTGGTTGGCTCAGTGTCATGGTGCTGGCAGCCTGGTCTCCCAGTGGGGCAGCACTATAAAGGTTGCCATGAGTGCGTACTTTCGCAAGTCGGTACCCGTCCTGATATGACCTTACATGTTGCTAGGATGTAAAACAACAACAAACCAGCAGTCAGTACGCCCATAACTCGATTGTTCGATCCATAAAGCTGCCAGTCGTCTCAATAAATGTCATTGTGCACAAGAACTGCTGGCAACAGAGCAGGCATAAGAAGTGTTTGTCTTATTGTTGTAGTTTTACGTCCTGGCAACATCTAAGGTCATATCAGGACGGGTACCGACTTGTAACAATGTGCACTCATGTCAACTTTATAATGCTTTGCCACTGGGAAATCGGGTCATGGTGCTGGTGGCCTGATTTCCCACACTGGGACATCATGGCACCGGCGTGATGACCTGATATCCCACACAATCACATTATCCTGACACTGAGCTAACCAGTCCTTGCTTTATCCTATTAATGCCGAGCGTCAGGCTAGGTAGAGACAAGTATAAATTTTATAACTCATTGGTTTGACTCAACCGGGAACCAAACTCCCGATGTCCCGCATGCAAGGCCTGCGCTGTACCGATTTGGCCACCGCGCCCGGTCAGAAGAAATGGATGGAGGTCGGGACACCTTTAGCATACATACGGTAACGCCACTTGCCGGCTTGCACGACAGTCAGCCGTACACGACACGACATTTGCACCCCATTGGTCACCGATCGCCAACAATTCCAACCGCCACTACCGAATGAAACCAATGACTTATAAAATAGGCACCTGTTGCTGTTCGGCGCTTGGCGTTATGAGGACAGGACAGGGACTGGGTGCACAGTGTCAGGATAATGTGACTGTGTGGGACATCAGGTCATGGTGCCAGCGGCCTGATTTCCCAGTGGGGCAGCACTATAAAATTGTCATGAGTGTGCATTGTCACAAGTCGGTGCACGTCCTGGTATGGCCTAGGGTCTTACTGGGGCGTAAAACTACACCACCACCCAGCCTCCCCTGGCCCTCTCACTCTCAGAGGACTGTGGTTGGGCTCTGACCACTACCCATCTGAAGCCAACTCCCAACCACATGGGACCGCTTTCAGCGGTGTCCATACAGTGCTGCACATTTGCAGCCTTCAGCGCACCAATGCGACTGAAAACTCCCCCAAAACAAACTACCGAATCAAGTGTCGAGAGAGGGTATAAAGGGCCATCCGCGGTTTTCAACATTTTCACGGTTGTGCAAAGCATACTATTTTTCTACTGCACCGCACCCCCCCTACCCTCACCTCCATCCTCCAAAGTAGTACAGATCAACATTTAAATCGTTAAGTACACCGTTTAAATTATCAACATTTGATTAAATGATAAAAGTCGTACCTGACTGCCGCATCCCCTCTCCTCCCCCCCCGGGGGGTTCGAAACCCACGATCTACCAAAACGGGAGACGGACACTCAACTCATTCGGCCACCCGCTCTGGTCCCCGGCGAGCGGGAGTCAGCTTTTAATTGTCGTTGCGTGTGAGGCGAACTTGCAAGTTGCGGTGGCTCGGGTTTCATGTGGCATATAGTGTGCGTATGAAACGATTCTCTCAACATCGACTGTCCTGCCACGTGTTGATAGACGAGACAGCGCCACACGCGGCCGTTTTAGGACCACCCAGTCGGCCATGTGCCGTGCCGAGCTTTGACCGCGTCGACCGACTGAGCGCGGTGGCCGAATCGGTAGAGCGCGGGCCTCGCGTGCGGAAGGTCAGGAGTTCGGGAGTTCGGTTTTCCGGTCAAGCCAATGACGTATAGAATTGTGTGATGCCTGGTTGCGCTATTTGATGACTGGTTGTGCTTGTGATACATGGTTGTGCAGTGTGCTCCCTGGTTGTGCTGTGTGATACCTGGTTGTGTTGTGTGGCACCTATTTGTGTTGTGTGATGACTGGTTGTGTTGTGTGGTACCTGGTTTTGCTGTGTGATACCTGGTTGTGTTGTGTGGTACCTGATTGTGTTGTATGGTACCTGGTAGTGTTGTGTGATACCTGGTTTTGTTATATTGTACCTGGTTGTGCTGTGTGATAGCTAGTTGTGTTGTATGATACACGGTTGTGATTTATGATACCTGGTAGTGTTGTGTGGTACCTGGTTTTGTTGTGTGATACCTGGTTGTGTTGTGTGGTACCTGATTGTGGTGTATGGTAGTATTGGTACGTGGTTGTGTTGTGTGATACCTGGTTGTGTTGTATTGTACCTGGTGGTGCTGTGTGATAGCTAGTTGTGTTGTATGATACACGGTTGTGATGTATGATACCTGGTTGTGTTGTGTGGCACCTATTTGTGGTGTGTGATGACTAGTTGTGTTGTGTGGTACCTGGGTTTGATGTGTGATACCTGGTTGTGTTTTGTGGTACCTGATTGTGTTGTATGGTAGTATTGGTACCTTGTTGTGTTGTGTGATACCTGGTTGTGTTATATTGTACCTGGTTGTATTGTGTGATAGTTAGTTGTGTTGTACGATACACGGTTGTGATGTATGATACCTGGTTGTGTTGTGTGGTGCCTATTTGTGTTGTGTGATGACTGGTTGTGTTGTGTGGTACCTGGTTTTGCTATGTGATACCTGGTTGTGTCATATTGTACCTGGATTTGCTGTGTGATAGCTAGTTGTGTTGTATGGTACCTGATTGTGATGCCTGATTGTGTTATATTGTACCTGGATGTGCTGTGTGATAGCTAGTTGTGTTGTATGGTACCTGATTGTGCTGTGTGATGCCTGGTTATACTGTATGATGCATGGTAGTGCTATCTGTGTGCCTGGTTATGCTGTGTGGTGCCTAGTTGCGTTGTATGCTAGTATTTGCTACCGGGTTGTGTTATATCCTGCCTGGTTGTGGTTGTGGTGGTAGTTGATTACACTATAAGTATAATCAACCACCACCACGACGACCATCCCAACTCGGGTGTGTTCGGCTTAGTTAAAGCTGGGCATGCCGAGGTTGCCCAGACGGTTGGTTCGCTTCCCGCCTATCAAAAAAAGGTGTCTGCACACTCCACATACAGCAATAGGCAAAGGTTTGTCACATTTAACGGTCCTTTAAAGTTGTATAGTCTGATGGTTTTGAGTTTTTGTAAAACTTTTGAGATATTTGAAGTGCAAACATTTAAAATTAGTTTTGGCAGGCACACCAAAACTCTGACACCATAGGCTTTTGCAGAAACGGGTTCTATTAAATTGTCCCATTCTTCGCTTCGATGCGGAAACAAATGTTTAATAAGTGTACCAGTATCTAAGTTAGATAGGTAGAATCAAATCTAGATAATTGTTTTGGTTTTGAAGTGTTGATGCTTCCTCGGACTATGCAGCTTTAAATGGTTGGCTTGAACTCCTTTGGAGAACCTAAGCATTAGTTTGAGAGTAAACATAAATCTGCTATAAAGATGACATAATACTTAAAACTTCCATAAAGCAATCCTTGGCTAGCTTTTACAATAGTAATACTATGTCGCTGTAGTTGTACCAGACAGGATAGTCAAATGAGTTGAGTGTCCGTCTCCCATTTTTGTAGATCGTGGGATTCAAATCCATGGGTTCGAACCCTGGTCGAGTCAAACCAATGACTTAAAAATTAATACTTGTCGCTTCTTAGCCAGGCGCTCTGCATTATTAGGATAGGACAAGGACTGGTTGGCTGAGTGTCAGGCTAATGTGACTGAGTGGGATATCAGGTCATGGTGCTGGTGGCCTGATCTCCCAGTGGGACAGCACTATAAAGTCACCATGAGTGTGCACTGTCATAAGCCAATACCCGTTCTTACACTCACTTATCCTCTTCTGCTTAAGAAATTAGGCATCAATGCCTGTTAGCAGGTTTGGCCTGTCTAAGTGGGACCTAGTGAAATTATAGTTTTCGTGCGGCGAGCGCTGACTGTAGCGGTAATTTACCCAGTACTTATCGAGGTGTCCTTTGAAAGAGTTTAAGCTCGGGGCGTTCTCTACATCAGCTGGTAGTCTGTTCCAAGTGTTCCCGGCTCTTTCAGTGAGGAAGTTTTGACGAACTCGCTTGTTAGTCCCGGGTTTGACGATTTTCTTATTATGTGGGATGATGAAATGACCTTAGATGCTGCCAAGACGCAAAACTCCAACAACCAACCAACCAAATGTGCCACAATGATTAATTCATTTACAATGCCGTGCATCCCCTGTGAGTGTGAGTGAGCCTCCTGGCCGTGCGTAACTAAAGGCGCAGGGATAAGCCTGGAAGTCGGGTAAGCCCAGGGAGCCTGCAAACCGCCGCCTTGCCACCCACCGAGTCGCACCCAGCGCCGAGCGATTCACACCTGATCACAACCAAGAGCAGCTCCCATTTGTTAGAGCTCGGCTACAGTTACAGGCTGTGATATATAAACCAGACAGCCGGGTCGGCCCTGGGTCACCCGGGTCTTAGGTGGTCTCCCGGAGGTGGCTGCCGAACTCTCCCGCCAGGTGTCGCCACCTCCAGCCTCATTCACCCACACACCCACACACACCCACACACACCCACACACTACCCACACTACCCACATGTACTGTACTCAGGGGTTTGTTTGTTTGTTGTTGTTTTACGTCCTGGCAACATCTAAGGTCATATCAGGATGGGTACTGACAGTGCGCACTTATGGCGACTTTATAGTGCTGCCTCACTGGAAGATCAGGCCGCCAGCACCATGACCCGATATCCCACTCAGTCACATTTTCCTGACACTGAGTCAACCAGTCCTTGCCCTGTCCTAATAATGCAGAGCACCTGGCTAGGGAGCGAGAAGTATCAATTTTTAAGTCATCGGTTTGACTCGACCAGGGTTCGAACCCACGATCTACCACCACGGGAGACGGACGCTCTTACTCATTCGGCCATCCCGTCTGTAGATGACAGCATGGGAGCTGTGTGTGTGTGTGCCGCCCCAAGTTCTACAGTAGTAGTACGACATGTCAGGTGTGAAATGTCAGGTGTGAAATGTCAGGTGTGAAATGTCAGGTGTGAAATGACAGGTGTGAAATATCAGGTGTGAAATGTCAGGTGTGAAATGTCAGGTGTGAAATGTCAGGTCTGGCATGCCAGGTGCGCCTTGTCAGGTGTGACATGACAGGTGTGGATTCAGGCACGGCATGCCAGGTGGTTCGATTCCCTGTGCCCCCCCACCACCAACCTCTGCCAATTTGGATTTCCACTGCTGTGTATAACTTACAGCGTCATCAAAGGCCAGTTGCTCTCATACCATGTCTATGTGGTGTGGGAGGTTAAAAATCCCGTGGGGCGGTAAAAGTGTAGGCTCGGGCTTTCTATCGACAAACTGTCTAATGGTGAAAACAAGTCTACTTAGACTTATCCATGATAGGCAGTATAAATCTTCAAAGAGAGAGAGGTGAAGCATGTCGGGTACGGCATGTAACCACATTATTCCCTTCTATGTATGACACAACAGTAGAGTATAATGGACCAATTGTTTATTCTTATTGCCTAACTAAATCGATTATACACGAACAAACTAAATGACCAATTAATTTGTTGTTTCGCGCAATAGATGGCGTGCTCGTAAATTGTAGTACAGATGAACCTCGATCCAACGGACACCGATGCAACGGATTCCGGATCCAATGGACACAATCCGCTAGAGTGAATATCTGGGTTTGTCTTAGATATATTCATCAGATCATTCTATTGCATGTGTGCATACATGTTTATGCCAAATTGTTATGTATTTCTATTAATTTTGAATCAAATCAAAGTTTTTCCCTATGCGTATCGGCAAACTCAATGGCCGTAACCTTCCACCAGCAATACTTCAGTAGCCACCACCAGTGCTTCAGATTTCCTTGGCTTTGAGTCTGAAGACGGACAACGTCGCTGCAATGGACAAACAGCTTTAACGGACAACTGCTCCCCCCTATTAGTCCGTTGGATCGAGGTTCATCTGTATATAATATTTGAGTAATACAATTATGTAATTGTATTTGCATGTTTTTTTATGGTATACGGGACATGTGTATATGTATTATTATGTGATACAGATTTATACAGATTCAAACAGGATTTTTGATAAACAATACAGATTGCCATCCAAAAAATGTGGCAGAGCTGGTTTAAGCCCCAGTAAGACCTCACCGGATTGAGGAAACGGACAGAAACCGGACACTGTCCGGTGAAATACGGCAATGTACGGTTTATATAGGGTACCCATCCGGCGTGTCCGTTCTATCTCCGGTGGTGTCCGGTACAAGTTTTGAACATGCACAAAACTTGTACCGGACACCGCCGGACTGACATGTATGGTTGGTGTCCGGTTTAAGTCTGTTTAGTCCGTTTTGTCCATTTCATGTCCGGGACCCATCCGTTAAGACACCGGTTTGCTTCCTGCCAAGTCCTTTGACGTTTTTTGTTTTCCTTAATTTAGTTTTTTTTATTGTGGAAATTCGGTCAGTATATGTTTTCGGCGCGTCCGTGAACAATTCGGTGCGTCCTTTTGACATTCGGTTTTCATCTGGTTAGCGTCTGGTGGATATTCGTTAATGTACATTCCTTGTCCATCTAGCATCCGTTTCGTCCGGCAGCCGTTGCAACAGTTTGACACATTTCAGTACATTTTGATACCGAACACCACTGGACTAGAACATTCTTTGTCCGGTTTCTATCCGTTTCCTCAATCCGGTGAGGTCTGACTGGGGCTTTACGCTGTTCATCCAGTACAACTAAACTGACATAGTAAAAAAAGCCAGCCAAGGACAGCTTTATGCATATTGCTGGCGGCCTGGTTTCCCAGTGTGGCAGCACTATAAAGTCGCCATGAGTGCGAACTGGCACAAGTCGGTAGCTGTCCTGATATGACCTCGTTGGCAGCATCTTAAGGCCCTGTCACACTACAATGTTTCCCCCGCCGCGCCGGCAACGCGCAAAATATTTGCAACCCGTCGAGAAACGTCAAACTTTTCGGCGTTTCGGGGGTAGTTGGACGGCTGGCAGCGTGTTGGTAGCGTGATCATAGCATGTTATTAGTGCGCGGCCAACGCGTTTAGACGCGCGGCGGAACAGCATGTCAACGTCCCGCCAGCGGGTTCCCAACGTGCCTTCGGTGTGTTGTTGGCGTGCTGTCGGCGTGTTGATGGCGCGTTGGTGTCGTGTTAGTACCGTGTCAACGCATACATACCCGCCAGCAACACGTTAGGACGTGCCCGCAGCATGTCCACACCGCGCGGCATCCAGGCGCGCCGGCAACACGTCCAATGCGACGAAAAACGCTGGAGCAACACCAATGGCATGCCCACAACATGTCGATGGGACGTTCCCGACGCGCCGACGGAACGCTCACATTTTGGGGGAAAAAAAGCCAATGTTAACCCACGTTGATCTACGTCCTGCCAGCGTTCTGCCGGCGCGCCGCCAACGGGTGTCGACGTGTTGCTAACGCGTCCGTAACACACTCCCCAAAACGCTGCCGCGCGTTGCGTCCCGTCGAAAGTTTTGTGCAAGCACAAAACCTCGACGTGGCCCGATGCGCGCCGACGTGTCCATTCATTCGTTGCTATGTACCGACGCGCCGGTAACGCGCCGGTAACGTACCGGATGTATACCGACGGTTCTCCCAAAAATGGAACACGTCGCCACGCGCCGAAGTGCGTTCGTGAGAAACGTCGTTGTGTGACAGGGCCTTAAGGTTATATCAGGACGGGCGATAGCTAGTAATGTATGCAGGTAATGGTATGCTCAGAGCGCTGTCCTACTCGGCGCTGTGGTTGACCTCAAATGACTGCAGTCTGACCTTGTAATCTCTGGCCATAGGTTGGGTAATTGCGGGGTGAATGGGAGCCACAAGGTGGCGCCACCTGCGACGCAGCGAGGCCGTGAGTTCAAGAGGGGATGCTGACAGATGCGCGCATACGATATAGCGATATAGCGAATGGTAGACAGGAAGTGTGAACACTTATTTGTTCATATCTATTTTATCAAAACCCTTCATAATTTTAAATTCTTCAATTATGTCACTTCTTTTCTTTCTGTAGGAAAGGGTAGGAAGTTTCAATTCCCTAAGCCTTTGTTCATAGGGTACGTCCTTTATAACTGCAACTAATTTCGTTGCGCGTCTCTGAACCTTTTCGATCTCCAGAACATCTTTCCGAAAAATTGGGCTCCAAATTTGTGGACAGTATTCCAAAATTGGCCTAACAAGAGACTTAAATAGAATGAGAGATGGGTGGTTGCTTTTTGGAGTTTTATGTCCTGGCAACATCTAAAGTCCTATCAGGATGGGCACCGACTTGTGACAATGCGCACTCATGACGAATTTATAATATTAAGTCGGTATAAGTTATAGTGCTACCCCATTGGGAGGTCAGGCTGCTGGCACCATGATTCAATATCCCACTCAGTCGATATAGCGATATAGCGAATGTTAGACAGGAAGTGTGAACACTTATTTGTCTCTCATTTTTGTCGTCATTTCTATTTTCTGTCAGTGGAGTGGTCTTCCCCACTCCACTGCTGGTCGATAGAAAGCCCGAGCCTACACTTTTACTGACCCAAGGGATTTTTAACCTCCCACACCACATAGACATGGAATGAGAGCAACCGGCCTTTGATGACGCTGGCAGTTATACACAGTGGCGGAAATCCAAATTGGCAGAGCTGGGGGCACGGGGAATCGAACCGCCGACCCTCAGATTAGGAGTCTGACCTAGAAAAAAGTCAGACACTCTAACCACTCCACCACAGAGAACCCCACATCCTGAGAAGGAGCCAATCAGTCCTTATCCTATCCTAATAACCAGTCCTTGACCTATCCTATTAATGCCAAGTGCAAGGCTAGGAAGCGACAAGTATCAATTTTATGAGTCATTGGTTTGACTCGACCGGGAACCGAAGTCCCGATCTCCTGCACGCGAGGCCCACTATCTACCGATTCGGCCACCATGCCCGGCATGGTGGCCGGAGGAACCCTCCTTTGGTTCGGGGCGACATTTAACGATGTTTGTGGAGTGCAGAGTTGGCAATTTCCCAAATTTACTGCGCATCAATCAGCTGGTGTCGCCCTGAAATGCTCCTCCGTGATCATTGATTAACTGGATTCGAGTCAGATTATCGTGTAATCTGAGGCTGCCTTCACGTTTGTAAGTAGGTATTTTATAGCTCGTTCCCCCATAGTCCACAGAATGGGGGGGGGGGGAGGGGGAGGTTAAGGCGGGCACTGGTGGTTTGATGTAACATATGCTTGTACTCAAAGGGTCGTATTTTCCTCTCTTTTCTCTGATAGGTGTTAGAAGATTGCAGATTGTAACACTAGCAATCGCCGGGTGCAGCTGTCTCTCTAGTAGTGCGACATGTCAGGTGTGAAATGTCAGGTGCGGCATGCCAGGTGTGCCTTGTCAGGTCCTTTATGTCAGGTGTGGATTCAGGTGCAGCAGCCAGGTGAAGCATGTCAGGTATGACATGTCAGGTATGACATGTCAGGTACGACATGTCAGGTGTGACATTTCAGGTGTGACATGTCACATATGACATGTCAGGTGTGACATTTCAGGTGCGACATTACAGGTGCAACATGTCAGGCGCAACATGTCACGTGCTCCGTGCTCGGTGCTAGGTATCAGGTGTGTGACATGTCATGTGCCACATGTTAGTTGTGGCATATCAGGTGTGATGTGCCAGGTGCCAGGTGTGTGACATGTCAGGTGCCACATGTTAGGTGTGGCATGTCAGGTGTGGCATGTCAGGCATGACATATCAGACCAGACGGGATGGCCGAATGAGTTAGAGCGTCCGTCTCCCGTGCTGGTAGATCGTGAGGTCGTGGGTTCGAGTCCCGGTCGAGTCAAACCAATGACTTTAAAATTGATACTTGTCGCTTCCTAGCCAGGCGCTCGGCATTATTAGGATAGGGCAAGGACTGGTGTGCTCAGTGTCAGGATAATGTTACTGAGTGGGATACCAGGTCATGGTGCCGGCGGCCTGGTTTCCCAGTGGGACAGCACTATAAAGTCGCCATGAGTGCGCACTGTCACAAGTCGGTACCCGTCCTGATATGACCTTAGATGTTGCAAGGACGTAAAACAACAACAAACAAACAAACAAACATGTTAGTTGTGGCATGTCAGGTGTGATGTGCCAGGTGCCAGGTGTGTGACATGTCAGGTGCCACATGTTAGGCGCGGTATGTCAGGTGCGGCATGTCAGGCGTGACATATCAGGTGCAGCATCTCAGTTTGATATGCGAAGTGTGACATGCCAGGTGTGACATGTCAGGTCAACATGGCAGGTGCAGCATGTCAGGTGGCAAATGCTACATGTGACATGCCAGGTGCGACATGTCAGGTGTGACATGACAGGTGCAACGACATGTCAGGTGCCACACGCTAAGTGTGACATCCCAGGTGCGACATGCCAGGTTCCACATGACAGGTTCCACATGACAGGTGCCACATGACAGGTGCCACATGCCAGGTTCCACATGACAGGTGCCACATGCCAGGTGCTCCGGCCTGAAGCATGTGTATAGCATTCACCGTCAGAATTCTGGGTAAATTTACCGGACTTCTTTTTCTCAGCCGAATCGGTACAGTGCTGGCTTCCCGTGCGGAAGATTGGAAGTATGAAACCCAGCTGAGTCAAACCGAAAACTTAGAATATTGTTTTTTTGTTGCTACCAAGCCTTATACTCAGCATTACTAGGATAAGGCAAGGACTGGGTAGCTCAGTATCAGGATAATATAACTGAGCAGTGGGATATCAGGTCGTCAAGGTGCCAGTGTCCTGGTCCCCCAGGGGGGAGTATAATAAAGTCGTCATGAGTGAGCACTGTCATAAGTCGGGTCCCATCCTGATGTGACCTTAGATGTTGCCAGAACGTAAAACTCCAACAACCACTCAACCAACCCAGTGGGGCAGCACTATAAAGTGGTCATGAGTGCACACTGTCACATGTTGGTACCCATCCTGGTGTGTGACCTTAGATGTTGCCAAGGTGTAAAACCCCAACAAACAGCAACTTGACTAATTGACGTGCAAAGCAGGCCGGGTGAAAGAGGGTGTAAACTTGTGGCGTACGTACAGGTCTACGGCCTCCGTGTTCATCTGGAAAGCTTCTTTTATTTAACGACGCCTCCAGAGCACATTGATTTTTATCATCGGCTATTGGACGTCAAGCACATGGTCATTCTGACATATTTCTTTGGAGGAAACCTTCTGCCGCCACACAGGCTACTCTTTCCGATAAGCAGCAAGGGGTCTTTTAGGTTTTATATGCACTTTCCCACCGACAGGACCGCACACACCCTGTGTTCATCTGGAGGCAGATTCACTACTCTATGCATAGCCACACGCACAGCTTCTACGTTAACTGTTCACCACACGCAGTATTTAACTAAAGCGGGATATATATGCATAGTCACAAGTTGCGTAGGCTGATGGTTTAGAGTTTCTGTCATATGCTGAGATAAATATATTACAGTAAAACCTCTCTAAC
This sequence comes from Branchipolynoe longqiensis, assembly GCA_030323885.1. Taxonomy (NCBI): domain Eukaryota; kingdom Metazoa; phylum Annelida; class Polychaeta; order Phyllodocida; family Polynoidae; genus Branchipolynoe; species Branchipolynoe longqiensis. Next base: position 113,900,137 of record CM059188.1, read on the forward strand.
CGACCACCTCCACAGATCGACCACTCTCCTATATCCATCGCTTTATTTGGGTCCCAACAATATAATACCATTGTAAGGATATTGTAACATCCTAAGCCGACCACCTCTCTAAATGGACAACTTATGGTCGGTCCTACAGTCGGTCGATTGAGAGAGCTTTTGCTGTATGTAGGTTGTTCGTTTTACTCTACCTTACTTTATACCGGACGCGGTGGCCGAATTGGTAGAGCGCAGGCGTCCCGTGCGGGAAGGTCGGGAGTTCAATTCCTACTCGAGTCAAACCAATAATTTACAAAATTGATACTTGTCGCTTCCTAGCCAGGCACTCGGCTTTATTAGGATACGGCAAGGACAGGTTCGCTCAGTACAGTACAACCCCATTAAACCAAGCTCGGTTAAACCAAACGATGGGTTAATCCAAATTTGTTTGGCGGCCTGGCAAAATACTACCATTTATCATATAAAAAAGTTGGTTAAACCACAGTTGGATAATCCAAATTATCGATTAATCCAAACAAAATTGTCGGACCTGTGGCCACTACGGTATGGTTAAACCAAACTTTCATGTGGTTACAAGGTCATCTGAGACCCCACCAACTTTTTGATATGATAAATGGTAGTATTTTGCTGAGCCGCCAAAAAAAGATTGATTAACCGATCCTTTGGTTTAATCGACCTTGGTTTAACGGTGTTATACTGTATATAAATAAAAAACAATAATCAAAGTGTCCACATACATTGTATATTAAATGTGCAACACACGCTTACTCAAAGTCAAAGTCAAAGCCAAAGCTCGGTTAAACCAATGATCAGTTAATCCAAACAAATTTCTAGGTTCCCTCCAAGTTTGGTTTAATGGGGTTATACTGTATGAGGATAATGTGACTGTGTGGAGTATTGGATCATGGTGCCAGCGGCCTGGACTCCCAGTGGGACAGCACTATAAAGTTGCCATGAGTGCGCACCGTCACAAATCGGTACTCATTCTTATATGACCTGAGATGTTTTCAGGACGTAAGACTCCAACAACCAATCAAGCAACCTTAATTCATTTTGAAGTAACTTCACTTTACTCTGACAACCTTAGAAGATATTTAAAGTGCAAATATGCCAAATTAAATCTGTCGTGCTTGGCGAAACTCTGACCTCCATTGGCTTCAGTGGCAACAGGTTCTGTTAAATTGGCATGGTATGCCATTCGATGTATCACCAATTAGTTAAAGCTGCATAGTCCGATGGTTTTGAGTTTCTGCCATTTTTTCTGAGATCACTATATTAAATTGTTCGTTATAATCTACCTTTCTTTAGACTGGTTTGAATTAACTTTTATTTTAAAAGGCTTCTTCTTCTTCTTCTTCTTCTTTTGTTCCCCTTCAATTACACTTGGAGCCCAGTTCTCATAATAAAATTGACAGTCCTCTGTAGCACATCTGCAGCCCCGTACAGCTTCTCCTGCAAGTCAGTGGGAGCTGGCCATATCTCTTCCCTCAGTGAGTGATGGTTCAAGCAGCTCTGTAGGATATGCTCAGCAGTCTGATCTTCCTCTCCACAGGGGCAGAGGCAGAGAGCGTGTATATAAACAGATGAGAGGGACAACTCTCATACTAGACCGTGTAACAGCCTCCGACTGTGGCGCTCCAAGTGGTGGTTGTTGAACAGCTTAAGCATATGGGCAAACCTCAAGGCATTTTCAATGGCAGTGAGCAATCTTCATACAGAAAACGTTAAATATCTCTAAAACTACAACACCTAGAAACAAACTGATTGGAATACACATAGAAAACATGTTTAGCAAAAAGATTATATTAAATTGATATGGTTAGGGTTCTGGATTTCTATTAATTTGGAATAAAACTGACGTTTTTCACTACGCGTACCGCAAACTCAAGGCATTGTCAATGGCCTTGAGCAATCTTCGTACAGAAAAAGTGAAATATCTCTAAAACTACACTACATAGAAACAAACTGTTTGGAACACATATAGAAAACATGTTTAACAATGAGACTATATTAAATTTACATGGCTAGGGTTCTGAATTTCTATTAATTCTGAATAAAATACACGTTTTGCACTACACCTACGGCAAACTCAAGGCATTGTCAATGGCGGTGAGCAATCTTCATACAGAAAACGTTAAATATCTCTAAAACTACACCACATAGAAACAAACCGCTTGGAACACATATAGAAAACATGTTTACCAAAAGGATTATATTAAATTGATAATTTTAGGCTTCTGTATTTCTATTAACTTTGAATAAAAACAAATGTTTTGCACTGCGCATACCGGCAAACTCAAAGCTTGTTCAACACTAACCGCCAGGAACGCCACTGTAGCCTGTGTTACCGTTTTTGGCGGGAGTTGTCCCTCTCATCTGTTTATATACACGCTCTCTGGCAGAGGGCAGTTGGTACTACATGGAAGTATCTGTGCAGGTGATTGTTAAGCCTGTTATGCCCAGTCCTAAGGCGGAAGATGATCAATTGATGTTGTCTTGACAGTTGATGGTAGCTGTCTCGTGATTCTGGTGATCTATGCAGAGACTTAATGATGGTCTTGATCTCCTTAAAGTCAACACTGTTTTCGTGCTGTTCTGCCTCTGCACCCATCTTTGCCATTTTGTCAGCTTCTTCGTTACCCTGAATGCCGCAGTGTGAGGGAATCCACTGCAGCACAATTCTGAAGCAGTGGATATTTTGAAGTGCTTCCTGGAGTCGTGGCAGTTTGTTCTCTGTGACTGCCTCAAGGACAGACCTGGCATCAGGCTGTGTTTTGAGATATTTGAATTGCAAACATGTCAAATTAGTTTCGACAAGCATGCCAAAGTTCTGACAGCATAAGCTCCACCAGTACCAGGTTCTATTAGATTTACTCAATATTCCCTTTTGTGTCTCAACAAATGCTTAATAAGTGCATCGTTATCTTAGTTAGATATGTCAAATCAATTCTAAATAATTGCGTTGGTTTCGAAAACATGATGCTTCATCGGACTATGCACCTTTAAAGTTACATAGTCCGATGGTTTTGAGTTTCTCTCATTTTCTGAGATAAACATATTAGGTTGTTCATTATAATCTACCTTACTTTAGTTTGAAGTAACTTTTAGTTTAAATCACAAACTTTTGAGATATTTGAAATGGAAACATGCTAAATTAATTTTGGCAAGCTTGCCAAAACTCTATCACCACAGGCTTCTGCAGTAACATGTTCTATTAATTGACCCAGTAGTCCCTTCTATGTGATGGTTTATGCTTAATAAGTGCATCAGTATCTAAGGTAGATATGTAGAATCAAGTCTAGATAATTGTTTTGGTTTTGAAAATTTGATGTTTTCATCGGACTATGCAGCTTCAATAAGGGCACTAGTATCTAAGTTTTTTTTTTATTGATTAATTGATTGATGGTTGCTTTAAGCCGTGGTGGCAGCATAGGCCAGAAATGTTTGTTTTTTGTTCAAACCATCGCTTTTACATGTAAAAGCAGACAATCAATGATGTGCCAATAGACACTCATTAAATTAAAAAGCTCACAATCCTATATTTGTGGCCAAGGGAAACAAATTCCCGTGTAAAGAAAAGTAAGAGAAAAGTTAGTATCTAAGTTGAATATGTATGTTGAATATTAGGTCAAATTAAATTCAAAAAGATTTGAATCAAATTGGACTAGTGCTCCCCATCGATGAAAACAGGTGTTAACACACTTATCCGTTATGAGCAGGGTAAATAAATTCATCATCACACAAATAATCCAAAAAATTATGATAAGTGTTTTGCTTTTGAAAATTTGATGCGTTTATCGGACTATGGTGCTGTCTCTGTGGCAGAGTGGTTACAGTGTCTGACTTCTTTCTAGGTCGGACTCCTAATCTGAAGTTCAGTGGTTCGATTCCCCATGCCCCCACATATGCCAATTTGGATTTCCACCGCTGTGTATAACTTACAGCATCATTAAAGGCTGGTTGCTCTCATACCATGTCTATGTGGTGTGGGAGGTTAAAAATCCTTTGGGTCGGTAAAAGTGTAGGCTCGGGCTTTCTATCGACAAACTGTCTAATGGTGAAAACAAGCCTATTCAGGCTTATCCATGATAGGCAGTATAAATCTTCAACAACAACATCGACACAGTCCACCTCACTGGGCATGTGGGAACTTCCTCCTTCACATAACTGTACAAATATCGCCACCCCACCCCCTCTACCTGACTCCCACCCCAGGGCCGGAGCTAGGAATTGTTGTTTGTTTGTTATAAAAAAAACAAGCAAGAAAACCAAAATTATTACTAAAAACTAAATTCAAAAGATTTAAATCAAATTGGATTAGTGCTGCCCAGCGATGAAAACAAGTGTTAATAACAAACACACTTATCCGTTATGAGCAGGGTAAATAAATTCATCACCAAAAAAACGCACAAAAACACCACCCCTACCAACTCCTCCGACTCCCACCACAGGGACGTAGCCAAGGAATTTGTGTATGGATGTTATCACACCCTCCCACCCACCCCCTCCGACTCCCACTACAGGACCGTAGGTAGGAATTTTTGTTTTGTTTTAGGATTTGTTGGGAGAGTCAGAGAACTTATTGGAATAAATAATTAACGAAGTTGCCAGGCACTATGGGGAGTGGGGATAGGGCGGGGGGAGTACGCCCCCCCCCCCCCCCCCAGCCCAGGACATTAAACAAATCTAGTCCAGCTATTTCAGGCAGGTTACATACTGAGTGTTTTTTTTTGTTTTTTGGAGGCGGGTGGGGGTGGGAGTTAACCCAGTTACCCCACCTCAGTAGCTACGGCCCTGCCTCCCCACCCAGCCTTTTTGACATAAAGATTCGCAAAGTCACTCCGACCGCAGAATCTGTTGATTTCATCTCCACCTCACCTCACGTCGCCTCACCTCACCTCACTTCACCTCACGTCGCCTCACCTCACCTCACCGCGCCTTACCTCACCTCGCCTCACGTCGTCTCATCTCAGCGCGCCTCATGTCACCATACCTCACACCACCTCACCTCATCTCACAACACCTCATCTCACAACACCTCACGTCGCCTCACCTCACAACATCTCTCCTCACACCACCTCACCTCATCTCACAACACCTCACAACACATCACAAAACATCCCATCACAACACCTCACCTCACAACACCTCCTCTCACAACACAACACGTCACAACACCTCACCTCACAACACCTCGCGACGCCTCACCTCACCTCACATCATCTCACTTAATGGACAGGTGGACCAGATGGGATGGCTGAATAAGTTGAGCGTCCATCTCCCTCCCGCCTTGGTATATTGTGTGATTCGAACCCTGGTCGAGTCAAACCAATGACATAAGAATTGATACTTCTCACTTCCTAGCCAGCCACTCTGCATTATTAGCATATGGCAAGGACTGGTTGGCTCAGTGTCAGGATAATGTGACTGAGTGGGATATCAGGTCATGGTGCTGGTGGCTTGGTTTCCTAGTAGGACAGCACTATCAAGTCACCATGTGTATGCACTGTCACAACTCAGTACTGGTCCTGATATGACCTTAGATGTTTCGATGACGTAAAACTCCACCAACCAACCAACTACGGGTGCGGGTTGCTATTGCTTCGGGGTGACACGCTACACACAAGCCCAGGCCCCGAACGCCATGCAGTACACTGCACTATCATTGCCCCCACTTCTCAACGGTGACAGCGCTCTTCTCTCGCGAAATATTCTCACTTAACACACCCTCACCTAGGAGCAAACATGACCTATTAGGCTACAACTATTTTCAATTCTCAACTTATGTCAATAACATAATAATAATAAGAAGAAGAACAAGAAGAATGTATTCGTCAAATTGACATCTTGTCTACATAGATGGAGATCTACTACTGCATCAATGCAGGTGTCGACTAGACTAAGTTAATATTGGAGGGCTAGTTATTTTCAACTTCTATCAATAATACTCATAATTATAATAATAATAATATTAATATTATAACAACAACAACACCAACAACTCCAAAAACAACAATAAAATAATAATGATGATGATATTGACAATAATAATACTAATAATACTAATAATACTAATGAAAACACCTTAAATAAAAAATAATGGCTTCGACAAATTGACATGCTCCCTCCATAGGCGACCTCCTGCATTAATGCAGGAGTCGACCGGGTTTCGAACTCGTGTCCTCCACCGCAAGTGATAGTGGTAACGCCGGAAGTTAAAGTCGGTGCCGGTGGTGGCGCCACCAGTCCCCGTATGAGTAAGGAGAAAATACCCGAAGAGTGCCCATTGGCTAATAATATAATATATTAATAATCTAATATAACAATACAATAGAATAATCCCTTCCGTGACTTTATACTCGCATAATGCTTGTACATCATATATATATATATAAATGCTAGCACGCGAGTGGGGAACCCCACCCCAGGGAAGGGGGGGCGGGGGGGCGAGGCAGACCCAACCCCCACCCAACCCAAGGGGGGGGGGGGGGGGGGGGCACTACAGAGCTTATTACACGTGATAAAGGGTTTATCACTATCCATATATATATATATATATATATATATATATATAAATTCAGGTCGCAAGTGACAGTGGAGGCGGCGGAAGCGCGGCTCGAAGTGCATTGTGGTAGGAGGTAAATAGACACAGAGAGACGATTGGTCGATAACATAGTGTGTTATCAAGTAGTACAGAGTAATAACATATATATATAATCCCTTACGCAGCTTTATACTCGCATAATGCTTATACATCACATATATATATATATATATATATATATATATATATATATGAGGAAAACGGATATGACTTCAGTACAGAATTGGCCTCAGTACATACTTGAAGTTTGGCTGGTACAGAATTGGCGATGTACATTCCATACGAAGCCCCTTTACAGTTGCATAGTCCGATGGTTTTGGATTTCTGTATTTTTTCTTAGATAAATATATTAGATTGATCACTATTATCTACTTTACATTAGTTCAAAGTTACCTTTATTTTAAATGGTAAGCTTTTTAGATACTTTGGGTGCAAAAATCGAAAATTAGTTTTGGCATGCTTGCCAAAACTCTGATGCCATAGACTTCTGCGGTAACAGGTTCTGTTAAATTGACTCAGTATTGCCTTCTACGCAGAAACAAATGCCTAATAAGTGCATCAGTATCTAAGTTAGATATCTAGAAGCAAATCTAAATAATTATTTTGGTTTTGAAAATTTGATGCTTTATCGGACTATGCAGCTTTAAGTTAACATACACAGGCGCTGAATGCATGCGTCATAAAACTCCCCTCCCGCCGCGTCTGAGGGAGAGTCGCTGTTGGACAACTGTGTTACTTAACAGAAATGAAAAGAATTAAGTCAAATTGCAGGTGTGGTAAATGTGTTCATAATTCACCGCTATCAATGGAGTCAGAGTAAGTACCTGTAAAAATCATATATATATATGTAATGGCTCACTGCCCTCCGACTCCCACACTGCCACGCACACACGGAAAAACGCCAAGATTCAATATAAGTATGCTTCAACTTGGTTTATTGAACCAATCTGCTCTCCGCGGCGTCCACAGTCGACTGACCCGCCCCCTGACTCACCAGATCCCACATCGACTCTATAGGTGGGGTTGGGGGGTGAGCTAGCCACATGCAGTAGAGGGCAGCCCAGTCGGGGTCTGCCCGGTGGCTAGCCTGCCGCCACCTAGCGCAGTTCAGTGTAACTGCGTAGGTGCGCGGCAAAGTCTCCGCCGCTGCCGCATGGTAGTAGGGCTCATGTACAGACTACTACATATATATATATATAAATAATTATAATAATAATAAAATAACAACTTTTTTATTTTTTTTAAATTTTGTTTAAACAAACAAAAAAAAACCACAAATAGTAATAAAGTCCACCTGTCTGCATGTCTATTTAATGTGTTGATATTGCTCTCAGCTGCCTATCTGAGTTGTGAGTAGACGTCCAACATGGCGGCCTCTGAATGAGTGTATGGTCGGCTTTTATATTACCAAACCAGAATTAACTGAAATCCCTAGGTGCACAACCCCATAAACTGTCATCAGCGTCCGTATTCACTGGGGCCCACCGATGCATCACCTGCCACTGCGTCTAAATAACACCTATTAACGCCCAGGCAAGACGACGCGGGCGTCTCCGTGACCTCATTCCCACACTCATCATTTGCCGTGACTTTTGTTGCGGTTCGCTTTATTGTTTGCGTAGTTTATTGCATAACACACATTCAATTATAATAATTAATGTCGGTGGCACGCTGTGTGTGCCCACATTGCTGTCTGCTGAGTGGTTGGTTGGTTGGTTGTTGGAGTTTTACATCCTGGCAACATCTAACGTCATATCACTATCAGTACGCGTACCGATTTGTGACAGTGCACACTCATGATGACTTTTATTGTGCTGTCCCACTGGGAAATCAGGCCACCAGCCAGCACCCATGACCCAATATCCCACTCAGTCACATTATTCTGACACTGAGCCAACCAGTTCTTGGTCTAGCCTAATAATGCCAAGCGCCTGGCTCGGGAGCAACAAGTATCGTGTTGGTTAGATGTTGGAGTTTTGCATCCTGGCAACATCTATAGTCACATCACTATCAGGAAGGGTACCGATTTGTGACAGTGCCTTGACTTCTGGGGTGTTTACAACGGTTACTGGCTGCAGAACTGCAGCATTATACTATTGTCATGGGGGTGATGAAAATGGGAAATATTGCGCCTAGAGCGGGACTCGAACCCACATCTCTTTGCATTCCGGGCCAGTGTGCTAACCATTACACCACCTAGGCTCCCTGATATCAACACACTACCCACGCCTACCTGTCTATGTGGCTCCTTGCCTGAGAGGTCAGTGCAGACCACTACACTCATCCCCCTGGAATTGTAAGTCTTTTAATGCTTACAATTACATACATACAGGCAATGCAACGCACTTACATACACAGGGTAGGTTCAACAACTATACAGCGCATAGCTTGTACAGGATCCTGGTCACGGCAACCAGTGTCATGGGGGTGATGAAAATGGGAAATATTGTGCCTAGAGCGGGACTCGAACCCACACCTCTTTGCATTCCGGGCCAGTGTGCTAACCATTACACCACCTAGGCTCCCTGATATTAACACACTACCCTGTCTATGCGGCTCATTGCCTGAGAGGTCAGTGCAGACCACTACACTATTTATAGAGAGGCACCGATAAATTGGCCCAATCTTTGGTTGAAGAATAATCTTCTGGTGGGACGGTTGTAGAAGCTGGGGAATGTCTTTACAACGATTAAACGGCGAGTCATTGGGGCGGTCCAGAATCACTCCGGTCCTGCGGTAGCACAGCACTTGTATCCAGCAGACAGCAGCAAGGGTTTCCGAGGAAGGGACGGGTACAGATGGGTCCAGCGGTTCCAGCAACAAGAACTAAGCGAGAGAAATGAAAAGGTAACTCATGGCAACTTTTATAGTGCTGTCCCACTGGGAAATCAGGCTGCCTACCAGCACCATGACCTGATATCCCACTCTGCCACATTATCCTGACACTGAGCTAACCAGTCCTTTGCCATAGCCTAAAAATGCCGAGCGCCTGGCTAGGAAGCAGCCAGTATCAATTTTTAAGTCATTGGTTTGACGACTCGACCAGGGTTCGAATCGCACGATCTACCAAAGTGGGTGTCGGACACTCAACTCATTCGGACATCCTGTCTGGTCGTCTGCTGAGAGTGTAGCTATATGACGGATTTACTTAAACTCCCCCCCCCCTCCCCACACCTTTTTGTAGTTAGGGAGTGGGGGGGGGGGAGGGTCGGCGTTAGGGGGGGGGCTCTTTTACAAACGCTCCACAGTTTCTACCTCAGCAGGGCACCCAGACACCGGGTGTCAAGTTTGTCACACCGGCGGCCTGGAGCCGTCACAAGGCCAGTGTTGCAATTTGATAGGGAACCCGGTTTAAAACAGGTCTTTTCGCAATGCGCATGTGTCAAAGTCAGACATCAAGCCTGAAATCGTGTAGTGTAGTGTAGCACTTGAATCCGGACAGCAGCAGGGGTTTGAGGAAGGCAGGCAAAGGTGGGAGCAGCGGTCATTCCAGCAACAAGAACAAGACAGAGAAATCGTAAAGGTGAAGGGCCTCACCCAAGAACACAACTACCCTGGTCAGGGGAAGAAGTGTGCCTGGGAGAAATCGAAATGGGCAGAATCTAGGAAAGAGCAATGAGGAGAGTTGAGTCAAAGGACCGTGTCTATTTGCTCTGTGGTGACCGTCAAGCGAGCCATAGACACGGACAGAGTAAGAGTAGAAAGTGAAATGCCAGCGGGCTCCCCCTCCTGGAACTCTTTTCAGACATATCGAGGAGGAGCATGGCCGGCAGAGAGGTGATAGAGAGAGGTGTGGACAGAGTGCGGTCCGGATAGCAAGTGAGCTTCTGTCTGTGTTGCCAGAGCTCTGTGGAAATGTAGGGCGGGTGGCAGGACAAGCAAGGATTCCTTCGGGAATGGTTGTAGTGAATATTTTATGCATAATAGTCTTTATTACCCTCTGCACTAATAGGTTAACAAGCAATTAACAAGTTATTAAACGCGGGTACAATCTCAATCAGGCAAAATTGCATGTGCATCCGCATTGCGAAAAGACCCGTTTTAAACCGGGTACCCGTTAAAACTGCGACACCGGGCGATTCTCCACGTGCACGTCGCGAGGTGTGGACGCGGGCCCCTAGCTGATTGACAAGTGTCACTTGACAGAGTTCTGCAAACAGAACCATCTCCACACGAGTGTCACCTACAGAAACCTGCAGGACTGTTTGTGGCTGACTGACTGTCAACGGTGCAAACACTGGAGGGTAATATCAATATGGTATGTGGGAAGAGGGGACAGACAGTTTGGGTATTGTGTGTGAGTGTGATATCAAGACAGTGTGGGTATAGAGGGGGTGTAATGACGTCACGAGGCAACTTTCGGTGGCCATATTGGATGACATACAGAAGGCTTGCAGCTGCCTACACTGTGGTTATTTACTGATTTGTTGGTTTATTTGTCACTGTTTTGAGCAGTTTGGCCTCAGAAGTTGTTGCTAAAGTGCTGTAAGTGAACACATTGGAGGTAAACTGCCCAGAACCTCCCATAACACAAGAAAACTCTGTTTTACTGCATCTGCATGCATTCACAACATGGCTAGGGAGGGTGCTCATAATCCAAGATGGCAGCCCGCTGACCGCTGATTGCTAAGTAATGACGTCACGTGCACTCCCTCTATCGTGTGTTTCCGACCGACTGGAGGCCGTATATCGGCAGAACCGCCCGAAGCCGCCTCCCCCGGGACGCTCAGCCCTGATTGGCTGATCGCCTGCGGCTTGGTAAGCCTTAACCGGGGAAGTGCAGGCGGCACAGCGCCCACCCGCCACGGGGCAGGTGGGGCTCATTAGGTCCTGCAGACTAAGTAATATGAGCATAATGGTGCTGTCACATTATGACGTTTCTCGCCAATGCGCATCGACGTGTGTGATTTTCGGGCGGAACATCGGCACACGTCAGGAAACGTTACGCGCGTGTTAGGCATGTTTCGGTACCGCGTCGGTACATGTGATGGACGTCGACAGTAGGCGAGGAATGGCGGCGCACAGCGTGTCGCATCGAAAGTTTTGTGCATGCACAAAACTTTCGGACGATCGACAACGCGCGTCAACGCGCGGGTGCCAATATTATGGCGACATCAGAAGCACGTCGACATCGCTGGAATAACATTATGCGAATGCTAGGCAAATGCCGGGCGTGTGGGACGGTCGTTCCCACACATTGCGCCAAACTAGTGCATTGTTGTTTTATGCCCTGGCAACATCTAAAGTCTTATGAGGACGGCGCGCCAAATTTTTTTTTTTTTTTACCGCACGCGTCAATATACATTACCACAACGTCGGCCGCATGCTACCAACACTTTGCGCTGACGTCAAACTTTTTCCCAAAACGCCGAAAAGTTGGACGTGTCTCGACGCATACAACTTATTTTGCACGTTGGCGGCACACCGGTGAGAAGCGTCGTAATGTGACAGGGCTATTACAAGTTATAAAATACGATATTAACACGTTATGTGGGCACAGTGTGGGTATTGTGTGTGAGTGTGATATTAACATGTTATGTGGGGGTGAGGGCACAGTGTGGGTATTGTGTGTGAGTGTGATATTAACATGTTATGTGGGGGTGAGGGCACAGTGTGGGTATTGTGTGTGAGTGTGATATTAACATGTTATGTGGGATGAGGGCACAGTGTGGGTATTGTGTGTGAGTGTGATATTAACACGTTATGTGGGATGAGGGCACAGTGTGGGTATTGTGTGTGAGTGTGATATTAACACGTTATGTGGGATGAGGGCACAGTGTGGGTATTGTGTGTGAGTGTGATATTAACATGTTATGTGGGATGAGGGCACAGTGTGGGTATTGTGTGTGAGTGTGATATTAACATGTTATGTGGGGGTGAGGGCACAGTGTGGGTATTGTGTGTGAGTGTGATATTAACACGTTATGTGGGATGAGGGCACAGTGTGGGTATTGTGTACTGTGAGTGTAAAATCAAGATGGCGCCGTGTATTTGGCGACAATCTGCGTTTTGTGTGTGAGAAAATTATCGCCACTGTGTAATGGATTTGGCCACAATCTGTGTATTGTGTGTGAGTGTAATATCAATATGGGCATTGTCCATGAGTGTAATATTAACATTATATATGAAAAAAGGTTATTTAACGATGCCTCTAAAGCACATTGAATTTCATATCATCAGCTATTGGACGTCAAACATATGGTAATTCCTACAGATTTCTTTGGAGGAAACCCGCCACCACCACATGGGCTACTCTTTCTGATAAGCAGCAACATTGTTTTTCTATACATTATCCCACAGACAGGACAGCACATACCACAGCCTTTGATGAACAAGTTGTGGACCACTGGTTGGAATGGAAAATAACCCAAACTGCTAAATGGGTGCACTGAGCAGGATCGATCGGATGACCCACACATTCATGGGTGGACACTCTACCGCCTGAGCTACGTCCCGCCCCCCTACTTTATATACGAAGGGCTACAGTATAGGTGTTGTGTTGAAGTGTAATGTCAACACTGTGAAATGTATTGGGCCACAATGTGGGTATTGTGTGTGAGTGTAATATCATGACAGTGGGACCATGGAGGACGGGAGGGGTGTGTGTGTGTGCTTGTGTGTGTGGAACTGCACGTAGCTGACAGCCTGTAGTGACCGTGTCGGGACGGAGGGGGGGTGGGGGGACGGCGTGGGGAGCCTACCAACAGGCATGAGTTATTCCACTCCTGGCTGCTCGCCAATCACGTGGCGAATTAGCAACTACACGGTCCGTAAGGGGCCTGGAAAGTCTTGACAAGTCTTGAACTTCATTTGTCCCATTTCAAGCCCTGAAGAAGCCTTGAAATTAAACCTATTTCAGTTAATTAGTCTTGAAATGCCTTGAATTCGCCATCGTTGTTTTTGCCCCGGAAATCCAAATGAAAATAGTCTTGAATTCCTATAAAAATTACAGCCTTGAAAAGCCTTGAAATAGCTTTGGATCCCAAATCTTCACATGTGTACGACGGACCCTGCGGCTAGCAGCGCCCCCTACCCGCCGACATGTCGCCGCCGCAGCATCCTGCCGAATCCGTACAGCGCAGGCTTCCCGTGCGGAAGGTCGAGGGTTTGATTGCCAGTCGAGTCAAACCTATGACGTACACAAATTGATATTTGTCGCCACCTATCCTGGCGCTTGGCATTACTAGGATAGGGCAACTTAAACCATCCTGCCCCTTCTCCATCCCCATCCCCATCCCCTTCCTCTCCCCCTTCCTCTCCCCCTTCCTCTCCCCCTTCCTCTCCCCCTCCCCTCCCCTACCCCTCCTCCTACCCCCCCACGCCTCCCCTACCCCCTCTTCCTCCTCCTTCTTCCACCCCCCTCCCTCTCCCCCTTCCTCTCCCACTCCCCGTCCCATTCCCCCTTTCTCTCTCCCTGACACTCACCCTCACCCCCCTCCCTGTCCCACTCCCACTCCCTCTCCCACTCCCTGTCCCATTCCCCCCTCTCTCTCCCCCATCACACTCACCCAGACCCTCACCCTCCCTCTCTTGCTTACAGCCCCAACCCTCCTACCCTTCCTTCTCTCACCTTCCTCTGCTTCCCTCCCCTCAACTCTCTGCTCCCTCCCTCTCTTGCCCTCTCCCTCTCTTGCCCTCTCCCTCTCTTGCTTGCTCCCTCTCTTGCTCCCTCCCTTTCTTGCTCCCTCCCTCTCTTGCTCCCTCCCTCTCTTGCTCGCTCCCTCTCTTGCTCCCCCTCTCTTGCCCTCTCCCTCTCTTGCTCCCTCCCTCTCTTGCTCCCTCCCTCTCTTTCCCTCTCCCTCTCTTGCTCCCTCCCTCTCTTGCTCCCTCCCTCTCTTGCTCCCTCCCTCTCTTGCTCCCTCCCTCTCTTGCTCTCTCTCTTGATCCTTCCCTCTCTTTCCCTCTCTCTCTCTTGCTCCCTCCCTCTCTTGCCCACTCTCTCTCTTGTTCCCTCCCTCTCTTGCCCACTCCCTCTCTTGCTCCCTCCTTCTCTTGCTGCCTCCCCCTTTTGACCTCTCCCTCTCTTGCTCCCTCCATAAAATATACAAAACCACCCAGATCCAGATAACCTGCTGATGTTTCCGAGAAGCCTATAGACTGCACAACATATATTATAAGCTAGATGCCTCACATTACTTTACCAAGTAAATCAACAGAGCTTAGGCCATATTGTATTTTGTTACTCGACTGCATTTTCTAAATAGCCTAAAACTCAATAACTCAGCAGTGAAAGAAAATACATCACAAATATTCTACTGACCTTGAAACTACCCTACTAAATTTAACCATCTATCCTCAATAAAAAAGTGGATATATATATATATTTATATGTCCATGCCCTCGGCTGGGTAAGGATTGTTTTTTTAGTTTAATGCTAAATTAAATAAATGTGGGTGTTGTGTGTGCGTGTGTGTGCGTGTGGGTGTGTGTGTACAGAGTCTACAGCACCCCAGCTTCCCTAATTAAAGATGCATAGTCTGATGGTTTTGAATTCCTGTAATTTTCTGAGATAAATATATAAGGTTGATCGATATGATTTACCTTACTTTTGTTTGAAGTAACTTTTATTTTAAATGGCTAACCTTTGAGATATTTGCCAATTTAATTTTGTCAAGCATTCCAAAACTCTGACACCAAAGACTTCAGCAGTAACAGGTTCTGTTAAACTGTCTCCGTATTCATTTCTCTGTGGCAACAAATGCTTAAAGCTGCATAATCTGATGAAATATCAAATTTTCAAAACCAAAAGAATTATCTAGATTTGATTGTACGTATCTAACTTAGACACTGATGCACTTATTAAGCA
Source organism: Branchipolynoe longqiensis (assembly GCA_030323885.1). Lineage (NCBI taxonomy): Eukaryota > Metazoa > Annelida > Polychaeta > Phyllodocida > Polynoidae > Branchipolynoe > Branchipolynoe longqiensis. Next base: position 113,915,547 of record CM059188.1, read on the forward strand.
TTTGTTTCTGCATAGAAGGCAATACTGAGTCAATTTCATAGAACTTCTTACTGCAGAAGACTATGGCATGAGTCTTGGCATGCTTGCCAAAACTAATTTCACATGTGTGCATTTCAAATATCTCAAAACATTGCCGTTTAAAATAAAGGTTCCTTCGATCTAAAGTAAGGTTGATTATAACCATCAACCGAAGATATTTATTTATCTCAGAAAATGACAGAAATCCAAAACTATCGGACTATGCAACTTTAATAAGTACAGCCGTATCTAAGTTAGATATGTAGTATCAAATCTAGATAATTGTTTTGGTTTTGAAAAGTTGATGTATTCATCGGACTATGCAGCTTTACATATGTAGAATAAAATCTAGATAATTGTTTTGGTTTTGAAAATTTGATGTTTTAATCGGACTATGCAGCTTAAATATGTAGAATAAAATCTAGATAATTGTTTTGGTTTTGAAAATTTGATGTTTTAATCGGACTATGCAGCTTAAATATGTAGAATAAAATCTAGATAATTATTTTGATTTTGAAACTTTGATGTTTTAATCAGACTATGCAGCTTTAAATATGTAGAATAAAATCTAGATAATTATTTTGGTTTTGAAAATTTGATGTTTTAATCAGACTATGGAGCTTTAAATATGTAGAATAAAATCGAAATAATTGTTTGGGTTTTGAAAATTTGAGGTTTTCATCAGACTATGCAGCTTTAAATAGATGTGGGTTGTCTTTGGTGTGTGTGTGTGTGCAGATTGTGTGTGTGTTTGTGCAGATTGTAGTAAGTAAGTTAAGTAATGGTGTGCTGGAGCTGCCAGATGCAATGACCCATTGAGCAGTACACTGGTTTATCCAGCACCAGGCGCAGTGTGTTCGTCCGGGGATTTACTGCTACATAGATCAGACAGGAAGATAAAGAGACCAGACACTGGAGGCAGGCATTGCCACTCACCTCACACACCCCATCACTCCGTCCTCCTTCCCACACCTCCTCCTCCCCTCCATCACTCCGTCCTCCTTCCCACACCTCCTCCTCCCTTCCATCACTCCGTCCTCCTTCCCACACCTCCTCCTCCCCTCCATCACTCCGTCCTCCTTCCCACACCTCCTCCTCCCCTCCATCACTCCGTCCTCCTTCCCACACCTCCTCCTCCCCTCCATCACTCCGTCCTCTTTCCCACACCTCCTCCTCCCCTCCATCACTCCGTCCACCTCACCCCAACTCACTACCCGCTCCTCTCCACACCTCGTCCATCCTCCTCCACGCACAATCACTCGCTCCTCCTCCCCCCACCTATCTCCCTCCTCCTCCCCACATATCACACTCCCCTCCTCCACCCACCATCACTCCTTCCTCCTCCCCCCATCACTCCCTCCTCCCTCCATCACTCCCTCCTCCCCACCAGCATTCCCTCCCCCCCCTCCCTACCATCACTCCTTCCTCCTCCCCCACCATCAATCCATCCTCCCGCTCCCTACCATTACTCCTTCCTCCTCCCCGACTATAACTCCCTCCTCCCCCACCATCACTCCCTCCTCCCCACCATCACTCCCTCCTCCTCCCCCCTCACTCCCTCGTCCTCCCCCAGCATCACTCCCTCCTCCTCCTTTCCCATCACTCCTTCCTCCCCCACCCACCATCACTCCTTCCTCCTCCACCCACCATCACTCCCTCCTCCCCCACCCATCATCACTCCTTCCTCCTCCACCCACCATCACTCCCTCCTCCTCAGCACATCTCCTCCCTCCCGCCATTACCAAAACTCCTTCCCAAAACTGTAGATAAAATGGTTGGTTAGTTGGTTGTTGGAATGTTATGTCCTGGCAGCATCTAAGGTCATATCAGGACAGCTACCGACTTGTGACAGTGCGCACTCATGGCGACTTTATAGTGCTGCCCCACTGCTAGATCAGGCTGCCAGCACCATGACATGATATCCCACTCAGTCACATTATCCTCCTCACACTGAGCCAACCAGTCTTTGCTCTATCCTAATAATACAGAGTGTCTGGCTAGAAAGTGACAAGTATAATTTTTTAAGTCATTGGTTGGACTTAACCAGGGTTCAAACCGTTGGGTTCGAATCCATACCATCTACCAAAGCGGAAGATCGACGCTCAACTCATTCGGCTATCCCAGCTGGTCTCTATCTAGATAAAAGATTCACCCCCTACCCAGACTATGGCACTATGGCTAATTCTGAGCAAAAAAAAAAGAGCTTCAAATAGGAATTAACTGTGGAGGGAGTGGTTCCAGTATGCAGTGTTTATCTATATTGGTACAGAGTTTGTGAAATGAGAGAGAATGCAAAAAGACAATGCTCTCGATCTGAGTTCAATCAAATGCTCTTAATCTACATATTTTAATAACCTTTTAATCAAGTAGCGGGTAAATATAAAGAAGCATGTGAAGAATATATTTAGATTCTAAGATTAAGAATTTCTGCTGTGATTTCATTTATCCAGCCTTTCAACCCTTTTTCTCATGGGTTGTTCAACAGCTCTGTCCCGAGACAATGCTGCGGGTTGGTTGTTGGAGTTTTATGTCCTGGCAACATCTAAGGTCATATCAAGATGGGTACCGACTTGTGACATTTCGCACTCATGGTGACTTTATAGTGCTGCCCCATTGGGAAATCAGGCCACTGGCACCCTGACCCGATATCCCACTCAGTCATATTATCCTGACATGAGCTAACCAGTCCTTGCCCTATCCTATTAATGCCCGAGCACCAGGCTAGGAAGCAACACATATCAATTTTATAAGTCATTGGTTTGACTCGACCAGCAACCAAACTCGCGATCTACCGCACACGAGGCCCGCGCTCTACGGATTCGGCCACCGCGCCCTGTGAAGTGCTGCGGGAGTAACTTACCAAAACTCCCACTTCCACCAAACCTGGGCCACCCTGACCGTAACACCACATTAACCAACCCTTCACACCTACCTCGCCACACCTACTCACCTCCGTCTGCACCTCTGTGCACCGTACATCCATCCATCCATCCGGGCGGCTGTGCGCTGAGAGCTGTGAGCGCCCCCTGGCTGGTGTTCGTGGAGAGTATAGCACACGTCACACTCTCCTACCACAGATAGCCGCTGAAAATATACAATGCAGAGCAGCCAAAGACCCTATAATACTAAGACGGCTCACTCCCTATCTCTCCCATGGTAATGTAAATTTCGCAGTGACACCTTGTGGTGGGTTTGATCAGCCCGGCTGCTGGTTGGTGTTTCACATGTAAACACACACAATTATATTATACATGATATAGGTAAGTATGAATACACATCAATATGAAATTGCTATGAACAAATACACATCATCACCAGGATCATCATCAGCATTGCCATCATCACACATCTTTCACATTCATATATACATTTATACATATAATATAGCACCTGTTTAACCAAGAGAACAGCCAGCGCACCAAGTGGTGGGTTTGATCATTTTGATTACACAGTACAGGCTGAGTGAGCCGTCTTAGTATTATAGGGTCTTTGGAGCAGCAGAGCCTGTGTAGTTTGTGTTCCTTATTGCACATGTAAACTTGTGGGTGTCCAACAGACTGCAGCCAGCCAAGCACGGAGACATGTGTAGTTTGTCCGGTGCCATATCCGATTTGACCCATTGCCATATCTGATTTGACTCATTTCCATATCCGCTTTGATCATTGCCATATCTGAATTGACCATTATCATATCTGGTTTGACGGTTCCCATATCCCGTTTAACCTGTGCCATATCCGGCCTGACCATTTCCATAACCGGTGTGACGATTTCCATATCCGGGTTGACGATTTCCATACCTGGGTTGAGCATTTCCATATCTGCTTTGACTATTTCCATATCCGGTTTGACCATTTCCATATCCGGTTTGATCATTTCCATATTGGCTTGACCTTTTCTATATCTGTGTGACCACTTCCATATCCAGTTTGATCGTTGCAATATTCGGTTTGACCATTGCCATATCCGGTTTGACCTGTTCTATATCCGGTTGACCCCTACCAGATCCGATTTGACCTGTTCGATATCTGTCTGACCATTTCCAGTTTGATCATTGCAACATTTGGTTTGACCATTTCCATATCCAGTTTGATCATTTCCATATCCGGTTTGACCATTTCCATATCCGGTTTGACCATTTCCATATCCGGTTTGACCATTTCCATATCCGGTTTGACCATTTCTATATCCGGTTTGATCATTTCTATATCTCCTTGACCTTTTCTATATCTGTCTGACCATTTCCATATCCAGTTTGATCATTGCAATATTCGGTTTGACCATTGCCATATCCGGTTTGACCTGCTGTATATGCGGTTTGCAAATCGACTGCAAAATCGTGACATGCACAGCTTTATGGAGGAAACATTTGTCACACACCTATCAGTTTTTGGTGTCTGGTTGTTGTCTTACGTCCTAGCAACATCTAAGGTCATATCAGGACAGGTACCGGATTATGGCAGTGTGCAATCAAGGCAACTTTTTAGTGCTGCCACGCTGGGACAACTGGCACCATGACCCGATATCTCACACAGTCACATTATCCTGATACTGTGCTAACCAGCCCTTTTCCTATCCTATTAAAGTTGCATAGTCCAATGGTTTTGAGTTTCTGTCATTTTTCTGAGAAAAATATATCACATTGATTGGTATTATCTGCCTTACTTTAGTTTGAAGTAACTTATATTTTAAACGGCTAACTTTTGAGATATTTGAAGTCTAAACATGTCAAATTAGTTTTGTCAAGCATGCCAAAACTCTGACACCATAGCCTTCTGCAGTAGATTGCCACAGTATTCCCTTCTCTGTGGCACCAAATGCTTAATATGTGCATCAGTATCTAAGTCAGATATGTAGAATCAAATCTAGTAAAGTGGGACAGTATGCAGTAGTGTGGCGCTGTATGCAGTGAGGTGGAGAAGAATGCAGTAGGGTGGGGCAGTGTGCAGTAGGGTGGGGCAGTATGTAGTAAGGTGGAGCAGTAGGGATTGTTGTTGGTTGTTGTTTTACATCCTAGTAGCATCTAAGGTCATATCAGGATGGGCAATGACTTGTGCAGTGCACACTCATGGACACTTGATAGTGGTCCCACTGGGAAATCAGGCTGCTGGCATCCTTGACCCAACATCCAACTCTGTTGTGTTATCCTGACAGTGAGCTAACCGGTCCTTGCCCGATCCTAATAATGCCAAGTGCCAGGCTAGGAAGCGACAAGTATCAATTTTTAAGTCATTGGTTTGACTCGACCGGGAACCGAACTCCCGACCTTCCGCAGTGAGGCCCACGCTCTACCAATTAGGCCACAATGCCCAGTGGGGCAGTAGGCAGTAGGCAGTAGGGTGGGGCTGTATGCAGTAAGGTGGGGAAGTATGCGGAACAATGTAGTAGGGTGGGGCAGTGTGCAGTAGTGTGGGCAGTATGTAGTAAGGTGGAGCCTATGCAGTAGGGTGGGGCTGTATGCAGTAGTGTGGGGCAGTATGTAGTAGACGGCAGTATGTAGTAGGGTGGGGTAGTATGCAGTAGGGTAGGGAGGGCAGTATGTAGTAGGGTAGGTTGGGGCAGTATGCAGTAGGGTAGCGTGGGGCAGTATGCAGTAGGGTGGTGCTGCATGAAGGAGAGAGGGCCAGAATGTAGTAGAGTGGGGAGTATGTAGTAAGGTGGGGAAGAATGCAGTAAGGTGGGGGAGTATGCAGTAGCCTGGGCAGTATGGACTAGGGCAGTATGTAGTATGGGGGGGCAGCATGCAGTAAGATAGGGCAGAATGCAATAAGCTGTGGCTGTATGCAGTAGGCTGGTGCAAAATGCAGTAGGGTGGGGCAGTATGCAGTACGGGGGTTCATGCTGCAGTAAGGTGGGGCATAGTGCAGTAGGTTACATATTGCGGCACTACAGCCCCCAGTGCCATGTCATGACAGTGTTTTGAACTTGGGTAGTATTTTGAACGTACGTAGGGGTAGTGTTTCAAACTTAACCATAGTGATTTGAACTTAAGTTCAAAACACTAACATAGTGTTTTGAACTTAGGTTCAACACATTACCATAGTGTTTTGAACGGGGTAGTTTTTTGAACGTCCTACACCGGCAGCCTGGTCTCCCAATGAGGCAGTGCTATAAAGTCGCCATGAGCGTGCACTGCCACGAGTCGGTGCCCATTCAAACAGCCAGGCACCTGACCGTGCAGTCGGCCTGCCCCGAGAACAAGTTCTCCGTGAGTTATCGGATGTGCCAACGTTATTCGTGCACAGCTGGCACTGTGGCAGTGTGCCCGAGACGTCCCTGAGATAACCGCTGAGATCAAAGACAATTTAGGACAAGACGCATCACTCAACGCTTTCATGTAGGAATTTCTGACTTACAAAATTGATATTTGTCCGGTTCCTAGCCCGACACTCGGCATTACTGCTAGGATAGGGCAAGGACTGGTTAGATCAGTATCAGGAGAATGTGACTGGGTGGGGTATTATTAGGTCATGCTGCTGGCGGCATGATCCCCCAGTGAGGCAGCACTATAAAGTGACCAGTGACCAGTCAATTCCCGTTCTGATGCGACCTTAGGTGTTGCTAGTGTGTAACCCCCCGCCCAGCCACCCCCCAAAAAAGTAGTCGATGCCCCTACTGATATGACCATAGATGTTGCTAGGGGGTAAAACCCCAACAAACAAAACAAACAAATAGAACCTATAGTATTGTCCTATATAAGAGTAGCAGTCTTATAGCCACAGCACCACCTCACCTCCAGGCACAGGCTCTACACCGTAGCCCCACGCCTCTCCTCTTCCCCACTCTCCTCTATCCCCTCCCCTCCCCCCCTCCCCCCCCATCCACATATCCCCATATCCCCTTCCACCGGCACCCGGCACCCGGCCCCCGGCCTCCTCCCTCCCCCAGGCGTTCCCCGCACCTGGCCTCTATTCCGGACCCTTCCCGCCTGTGTCGCCTTGCCCGGCTGCTATTGCTGGGGCTTCTGCTCCTGCTTCTGCTGCTGCTGCTGCTCATGCTGCTTCTGCTGCTCATGCTGCTTCTGCTGCTGATTATGTTGCTGCTGCTTCTTCTACTGATGCTGCTGCTTCTGATTCTGCTGCTGCTTCTGATGCTGCTGCTTCTGATGCTGCTGATTCTGCTGCTGCTGCTGCTTCTGATGGTGCTGCTTCTGCTGCTGATTCTGCTTCTGATGCTGATTCTGTTGCTTCTGCTGCTGCTTCTGCTGCTGCTGCTTCTGCTGCTTCTGCTGCTGATTCTGTTGCTGCTGCTTCTTCTGCTGATGCTGATTCTGCTGATGCTGCTGCTGCTTCTGATGCTGCAGCTGCGTCTGATGATGCTGCTGCTTCTGATGCTGATTCTGCTGTTGCTGCTGCTGCTTCTGATGCTGCTGTTGCTTCTGCTGCTGATTCTGTTGCTGCTGCTTCTGCTGCTGCTGCTTCTGCTGCTGCTGCTTCTGCTGCTGCTGCTTCTGCTGCTGCTGCTTCTGCTGCTGCTGCTTCTGCTGCTGCTGCTTCTGCTGCTGCTGCTCCTGCTTCTGCTGCTGATTCTGCTTCTGCTGCTGATTCTGTTGCTGCTGTTTCTTCTGCTGCTGCTGCTGCTTCTGCTGCTGATTCTGTTGCTACTGCTTCTTCTGCTGATGCTGCTGCTTCTGATGCTGCTGCTTCTGATGCTGATTCTGCTGTTGCCATTGCTGCTTCTGATGCTGCTGTTGCTTCTGCTGCTGATTCTGTTGCTGCTGCTTCTTCTGCTGCTGCTGCTTCTGCTGCTGCTTCTGCTGCTGCTTCTGCTTCTGCTGCTGATTCTGTTGCTGCTGCTTCTTCTGCTGCGACTGCTTCTGCTGCTGCTGCGACTGCTAAGGCTGCTGCTTCTGCTGCTGATTCTGTTGCGTCTTCTGCTTCTTCTGATTCTGCTTCTTCTGCTGCTGCTGCTTATTATGCTTCTTCTTCGTCTTCTTCTTCTGTTTCTGCTGCTTCTGCTTATTCTGCTGGTCCAGCTGCTGCTGCTGCTTCTGCTGCTGCGGCTTCTACTTCTGCTGCTGCTCCAGCTTCTGCTGCTGCTTCTACTGCTTCTGCTGCTCCAGCTTCTGCTGCTGCTTCTGCTGCTGCGGCTTCTATTTCTGCTGCTGCTTCTGTTCCTGCTGCTTCTGCTGCTGCTTCTGCTGCCACTACTTCTCCTTCTGTTGCTGCTGCTTCTGCTTCTGTTGCTAGTTCTGCTGCCACTACTTCTCCTTCTGTTGCTGCTGCTTCTGCTTCTGCTGCTGCTTCTGCTGCCACTACTTCTCGTTCTGCTGCTGCTGCTTCTGCTGCTGCTGCTTCTTCTGCTGCTGCTGCTGCTGCTTCTGCTGCTACTTCCGTTGCTGCGTCTGCCGCTGTTCCTGCTGCTTCTTCTTCTTCTTGTGTTGTTCCTACTGCTGCTTCTTGTGCTGCAGCACTATTCGCCACTTGCCTCCTCATTCCCACTTGTGCACCGTGAGTCGCTCCGTCCCCGGCCCCTCCGAGGCACTCAGCCTGACCCGGCTTTGTTTGTTGCCAAAGGAGCGGCCAGGCAACCCGAGCTTCCATGTGCTGGCCGGGTGTAGGCAGTAGTTAGCACATGCCTCATTTCCTTACTTGCGCCTTCAACGTAGGCACTTTAATTTCACCACCACACCAAGCTGTCCATTTTTGGTAAAATTTGTATTCATCTGAATACATATTTTGTCAGCGCCGACATATTTTGTCAGCGCAGCCATTGGAGTGATCACATTTGATTTGTACATAGTGGAAGTTGAATATGTTGCATTGTGTGCGGGACAACCAATTCTGAACATAAAAAGAAAGTGCGGGAGCAGCCTATGCTGTATAGTGTACAGCATAGGCACTCAATATTGTGCAAGGTATATGCATCAAGATAGAGTGCACAGTAATGTACACTAGTGGTTAAATCATATGTTGTGTTTGTATATCAGTTACATTTGGTTTTATTAATGGTTAGTTTTTTAATAGTGCCATGTTGTGCATGTATAGTGTGTTATATTGCGTGCAATGCTTGTCGAAGATGTAGTTATTCAGTGGTGGTAGTGTGTCTTGAATGTTATTATGTCATTGAGTTATAATAGTTGTTTGTCAAAATGTGGAAAGGGGGGAGGGGTCTAGGGGCAGGGGGGTGGACATGCAGGGAGAGAGCAGGCATGAGAGCACAGCCACCACTTGCAACTGGGTTGGTTGGTTGTTGGAGTTTTACTTCCTAGCAACATCTAATGTGACAGTGCACGCTCATGGTGACTTTAATTAGTGCTGCCCCATTGGGAGATTAGGCCGCGAGTATCCATTAGTCACATTAAAATCACTTGATCACGTAAAGCTCCCACAACCAACCAAAGTCAGGACTGACTGATGATAATGATCCTCCCATACGCCCTTATGTTATAGAAAGATCCAAACAGTGGTCCACAGCTGGTTCATCAAAGGATGTGGTATGTGCTGTCCTGTCTGTGGGAAAGTGCATATAAAAGACCCCTTGCTGCTTATCGGAAAGAGTAGCCTATGTGGCGGCAGTGGGTTTCCTCCAGAAGAATATGTCAGAAGGACCATATGTTTGATGCGCGAGAGCCGATGATAAAAATCAGTGTGCTCTAGAGGTGTCGTTAAATAAAACAAGCTTTACTTATAGACAGATCAGTTATTGTCAGATATGTTGTCAGAAGCCAGATGGCAACATCTACTTGAAATTACCACCAGTGAGTGCCGTGTTCACGATGAACCATTATGTAGAGGCTTGAGGCCATACTGGGCTGTTTTTCAGTCACTTTAACTATTTCAGAAAAGTAGAAGAAGCCTTTTGTGTTGCTCAGATCGACTTTCCGCACCACGTCGGTCACAATGGAACCATTTCTTCGGTTTATTGACTCTTTGTCCGCTTCACTGGAATTTGAGTAATTTGATCCCCTGAGACATTTTACTCAAACTCACCCACTCCCACCATCCCACCATCACCCACATTCCTCCAGGGCGCCCTTCTAGGCACAGAAAGTTTTGTTTTTTGTTTGTTGTTGTTTTACGTCCTAGCAACATCTAAGGTCATATCAGGATGGGTACCGACTTGTGACAGCAGGCACTCATGGCGATTTTATAGTGTTGCTCCACTCAGTCACATTATCCTGACACCGAGCTAATCAGTCCTAATAATGCCGAACACCAGGCTCGGAAGCGACAAGTATCAATTTTGAAGTCATTGGTTTGACTCGACTGGGAACCGAAGTCGCGAACTCCCGATCTTCCGCACGCGAGGCCTGTGCTCTACCGATTTGGCCACCATGCCCGGTAAGCGCAGAAAGCAGCTGGAGGCTACTTCACAGTCACCGGGCACCAGTGGCCTAATCGGTAGAGCATATGCCTCATGTGCGAAAGGTCAGGAGTTCGGTTCCCAGTCGAGTCAAACGAATGACTTTAAAATGTATGCTTGTCACTTCCTAGACTGGCGCTTGGCATTAATAGGATAGGGCAATGAGTGGTTAGATCAGTGTCAGGATAATGTGACTGAGTGGGATATCCGGTCATGATGCTGGCGGCTTGATTTCCCACTGGGGCAGCACTGTAAAAATCGCCATGAGTGCGCACTGTCACAGGTCAGTACCCATCCTGATATGACCTTAGATGTTGCTAGGACATAAAACAACAACAAACAAGCAACAGTCACCGAGTCTTGAAACAGTCATCCATCAGCACTTTTAACTATTTGAGGAGTTCAGGCGCAAAACCCTATAAACAGCGATCCAAAAATTGAGATAAACATTTGGGTCAAATTGTCAAAAACGTAATTTTTTTACATTAATATATTGTTGTTTCATTGCTTCAAAACGATTTGATAACAATAAAAGTGGAATGAGTGAGAATTAAAATTACCATTATGCAAATTTTTTAAATTTTAATTCAATTTTTGGTTTGGCGTTTATGGGCTTTGCGGCTGAACTTTCCATTTATATTCCACGACAGTTCTGCCTTAAGTCCCGGTCACATAGCCGTTAGTGGAGGCTAACGTAGTTATAGGTATGCAGGTATAGCAATACCTCAGGGAGTTTGACGCCCCTGCCTTGCAGAGTTCTAAATCACTACCTTGTGGTACAGGTCCTTGACAGAACCGAAGGCTAAGGGAGCAAACCCTAAACAGAAAACCATGTCACTGTGGCAGCATTAAGGGCGGTTGATGTATGGAACTCCCAACATCTCCCGACCAGCCACTGCAGGGACAAATAGTTTTGCACCTGTCTTGACATGTTCTTGCCGGTGTGAAACCTCTATTTGCTCCCTGAGAGAGTGCCGCTGGTAACTTGCAAAAGCCAGCAGCACTTCAACACTTTTGCAGGCAGCTTTCATGAAATGTACAACCGCACAAAGGAGAGCGGCAGTCAAGTAATGAAAGCAGTCTTTGTCGCATCGCGACCGACAGCATGATGATGATGATGAACGTAGTTGAAAGTACATTAAAATCTGGTCGGTTTAGGGAGTTAGAATATCTTTGCAATGGTATTGTTGGGACCCAAATAAAGCGATCGATATAGAGGAGTGGTCGATCTGTGGTGGGGTCGGTATAGAGAGGTTGAACGTAGTTGAACGTACCGGCATCCGTACTTGTCTGTGATGTTAACTTGGTAATAACGTGGATGAGCCCTGATCTTCAATTTCATTTTTGGACATGTTCAAAAGAGTGCTACGTGAGAGACTGAATTTGCTTCCGTGATGCTAATGTACTCTAGCATACTCTAACATACTCTAACATGCTCTAGTATACTTGGACGAAGCCCTGGTCACATAGCCATTAGTGGACTTAGGTGAACCTAGTGGAGGCTAACATAGTTGAACGTACCGGGATCCTTACCATAATGTATTTATGCCTACCGTAACGTATTTATCCATACCAAAACCTGCCGTGCCTTAAAGTATTTCAATGTAGTTTAACGTACTTACACCACGTTTGACCCACATTAGCCTCCACTACATTCACCTACGTTCAACTACGTCCACTAACGACTATGTGACCAGGGCTTTACAGTTACGCGGCAGTAACCAGCTTCAGAAATCCAAGTGATCAAGTCTCACTTTCTATGTTATTTAAGCTCACTGTTGCTACCACTCACTCCAAATGTCAGTTCCAATGTTAAGAATATTGTCAGTTGCAATATTAAGAATATCCAAAGTTTTCAACATTTTCAAGATAGTACAATGTACTATTCAGTCCAGATCTTCCTCATCCTAACCCACCCCCACCCCCGTCCCTCCCCAACCCACTTCCCCAAAGTAGTACAGTCGGCAGATCTGCCATCCGTGACTTTATGGAGGACTCTGACCGCCATCTCAGCGACAACAGGGTCGCTCTGGCCATCCTCTCTAGGATTTCCAAGCCATCCTGGAATGCACTTGCTGGCTTCTACTGCCAGAACGCAGATATCATCAACACTGTTCGTCACCCAGACCCTGACCCCGAGGACTAGCAGGCCCCCACCTCGTCCCCATACCCGACTTCACACCACTATCAACTAACCACTAATTTTCACTAACAACTAACAGGTAACCCCACCCACTGCCTAACTAATTCCATCCTCACTTCATTTCTTCCTCTGGCCTTGGCCGGACTTACTGTGTATACCAGTGAATCTGGAGGGACTGAAGTTTGGATCCTGGTCGAGTCAAACAAATCACTTATAAAATAGGTACCTTTTGCTGCTTGGCACTTGGCGTTATGAGGTCAGGACAGGAACTGGGTGAACAGTTTTAGGATAATGTGAATGTGTGGTACATCAGATCATGGTGCCAGCAGTCTGATTTCCCAGTGGGGCAGCACTATAAACCTGTAGTTTAATGTTTCGTTTGTCGTTTTACATCCTAGCAACATCTAAGGTCATATCAAGATGGTTACCGACTTGTGATGGTGTACAGTCATGACGACTTTAATGTGCTGCCCTACTGAGAAATCAGGCTGCCTGCACCATGACCCAATATCCCACTCAGTCAAATTATCCTGACACTGAACCAACCAGTCCTTGCCCTATTCTAATAATGCTGAGTGCCTGGCTGGGAAGTGACAATTATAAATTTGTATGTCATCTGTTTGACTCGACCAGGGTTCGTACTCGTGGGTTCTAATCCCACGATCTACCAACACGGGAGACGTACGCTCCACTCATGGGTTGTTTTTAGCCCTAAGACGTAAAACAACAAACGCGACACTAAACTACAGATCTGTGGTTGGACATGGCTTCATAACAATTTCCTCGTTATGTGCCTAAACGCCCTGTCAGACTTTACCAGATTGAGGATACGGACAGACCCGGACAAAAATATTCCAATCCGGTGTGATTCGGACTTGAAATGTATCGATTATGTAATGGACGGTAACAGATGGTAATGGACGGTAGCGGTTGATAATGTATCTAACGATCAACGGACAATTCAGTATACAAAAAGAACTATAACGAATGGCAACGGATGTGTAATGGATATGTAATGGACGGGAACGGACGGTAATGGATAATAACTGCATTATGTCAGTCCAACCCAATCCATTACAAGTTTTGTGCATGCTCAAAAGTTGTAACGGATCGGGCTGGATATCAACGGATATGCAACGGACACAAACCGGACTTTGCCAGATATCAACAGACTTTGTTCCGTTTCAATCCATTTCCTCGATCCGGTGAAGTGTGACAGGGGCTTTAGGGATTATCGAAAGTCCTAGCGACATCTGAGGTCATTTCAGGACGGGAGCAGTTTTATGATATGTCATCTAGGGGGCAGATGCCTTTCTGCTGAAGTCCTGAATGGAGAATATTTGTTTGTTGTTATTTTACGTCCTAGCAACATCTAAGGTAATATCAGGATGGTTACCAACTTTTGATGGTGTGCACTCATGGCAACTTCAGGCCACTGGCACCATGACCCGATATCCCACTCAGTCACATTATCCTGATGACGTGCAAACCAGTCCATGTCCTATCCTATTAATGCCCAAGCATCAAGCTAGGAAATGACAAGTATCAATTTTGTAAGTCATTGGTTTGACTCGACTGGGATCCGAACTCCCGACCTTCCTGCGATTCCACCACGTCTGCTGAATGAAGAATGCACTCCAAGTTCAGTGGGACAATACACACTTTGGTGGTGGCTTTGTAAGCAGGGATGAAAAATCTCCGCGAATTCGCGGATTTCCACGATTTATACTGTACTGCAATGCTGCAACACCATTAGCTTATGCTAATACATTCTTCAAATATTGCAACACCATCAGTGTATACCAATATGTATGAATCCTGACTTCCGGGAATTTCCCGCGATTCCCTGACACTGGTGTTCTCTGTGGCAGAGTGGTTAGAGTGTCTGACTTTTTTCTAGGTCAAACTCCTAATCTGAAGGTTGGTGGTTCGATTCCCCATGCCCCCCACCTCTGCCAATTTGGATTTCCACCGCTGTGTAGAACTTACAGCGTCACCAAAGGCTAGTTGCTCTCCTACCATGTCTATGTCGTGTGGTAGGTTAACAACCCCTTGGGTCGTTAAAAGTGTAGGCTCGGGCTTTCTATTGACAAACTGTCTAATGGTGAAAACTAGTCTATTCCGACTTATCCATGATAGGCAGTATAAATCTTCAAGAACAAAAAAAAAGAACAACAAAAAACCCTATGGGAGAATATCCCCGTTTTCACTGAAATTCGCTGTCGGTTTACTGATAACATTACCAACCGCATAGATTTCCGCTCTTTTTTTGCTGGAGACCACTTCCATCCTTGTGTGAGTCAGTGAGCATAGCTGATTCATACCCACTTAGTTAGTAGTCTCTGTCTGTGCTTTCACTGAAGCTGTGCTGTGTTTGGTTAGTGTGTCAAGTGTTTATTGTCAAGACGGGGGAGCGACTATTGGGTCTGAGTTATAGCTGTCTAGACTTGTTTACACATGGTAAAGTCCTGGTCACATACACGGTAGTGAACGTAGTTGAAGGTAGTTGAGCATAGGATAGATTAACGTGGGTCAAACCTGGTGTAAGTATGTTAAACTATGGTGAAAAATGTTAAGGTATGGCAGGTTTTGGTACGGATAAATACTTTATGGCACGGATGCCACTATGTTCAACTATGTTCAACTACGTTCAACAACGTTCAACTACGTTCAACGTATGTTAGCCTCCACTACGGTCAACTATGTTCAGCTACATGGAAGTACACTAAAGTATGCTAGAGTGTGTTAGAGTATGCTACAGTACATTAAGAGTATGGAGACTTTGCCACAGTACGTTAGCCACTAACATAGCGCTCTTTTCAACATGTCCAAAGATTAAATCAGAACTCACAACCCACCCACGTTATTACCAAGTTAGCATGATGGAGAAGTATGGATGCCGGTACATTCAACTACATTCAACTACGTTAGCTTCCATTACGTTCAACTACATCCACTAACGTGTATGCGACCGTGCCTTAATTAAAATTCATCAGGGATGATATTTTGCTGTTTTTAAGCGGATTTCGGGGTTTTTTTTCACACCCTGGGGGGATTTTTGAATTAGGTGTAAACAGAAATTTTCCGTCGGGGATAATAATGTCGGCTTGATTTCTGCTTTTTTTGGGTGTCTGAATCCCTGTTAGATGTTATACCATTAATTAAGTTTTAGAACTTTTACAAGGCGCAATGCCGGGTGTAAACTGGTCACACAATTAGGATCCCAGATCCAACAACGTGGGTTATATACAAGACGGGTGGTGGCCGAATCGATAGAATGAAGGAATCCCATGTGGAAGATCGTGAGTTCAATTCCCAGTCGAGTCAAACCAATGACTTACAAAATTGATACTTGTCGCTACCGAGCCGGGCGCTTGGCATTACTACGATAGGGTAAGAACTGATTAACTCAGTGTCAGGATAATGTGACTGACTGGGGAATCGAGTCATGCTGGCGGCGGCCTGGTCTTCCAGTGGGACAGCACCGTAAAATCACCATAAGTGTGCACTGTCACAAGTCGGTGCCCATCCTGATATGACCTTAGATGTTCCTAGGACATAAAACAACAACAACAAACAAACGTGGGTTAAATGCGCGCGGCACTGATTGAGCATGCGCAGAGTTTGCCCGTTTACCACAATTGTCCCCCCGTCTTTATATGACCTTAGATGTTGTCAAGACGCAAAACTTCAACAACCGACCAACCATTTGTCCCGTCACTAGATCTCAGTGTATGAACTTAGGGGCGTAGCTAACAAGGGAGCGGTAAGGGGTGAAAAGTTACCTCCCCCCCCCTTCATCCCCACCAAAAAAAACACACACAAAAACGCTAGTATCCAATCTCCCTGAAATGCCTGTGGAAATGGCATTTCATAGCCTCTAGATTTAAACAACTCCTCGGGGGAGACATACTCTCGGAGTCCCTCCCCTTAGTGGCTGGCAGTTTTGGCACCTGTCCATTCCAAGAGCCTGCACTTGTCTATTCTTAAGCCCTGGTCACATAGCCGTTGGTAGACGTAGGTGAAAGTAGTGGAGGCTAACGTAGTTGAAAGTAGTTGAACGTAGTTTAACATACCAGCATCCGTACTTGTCCTTGATGTTAAGTTGGTAATAACATGGTTGAGCCTTGATCTCCAATTTAATTTTGGGACATGTTCAAAAGAGCGGAATGTTAGAGGCTGAATTTCGAACGTAGTAGAACGTACCTCTTAATGTACTCTAGTTTACATACTTTGACCCACACAAAACCATGGCCATTCCACCCCGCACATGCCATGGTCACATAGCCGTTAGTGGACATAGTTGAATGTAGTTGAACATAGTGGAAGCTAACATAGTTGAAAGTAGTTGAACATAGTTGAGAGTAGTTGAACGTACCGGCATCCATACCGTAACATATTTATCTATATCATTCAGTGGCAAAAGGTGCTGCAACTGTATTTCAACGTAGATTAACAAACTTACACCACATTTGACCCACGTTAGCCTTCACTACGTTCACCTCCGTTTACCTACGTTCAACTACGTTCAACTACGTCCACTAATGTCACCAGGGCTTAAGAATCTGCACGTCATGTGTCTGCGGCCAAACTGCTGCAATCTACACGTCACACGGACTGTTGCGTCCTAGCTTGGCATTCAGTATTATTAAGATAGGACAAGGACTGGTTAGCTCAGTGTCAGGATAATGTGACTGAATCGTATATCGGGTCATGGTGCCGGCAGCCTGATTTCCCAATGGGGCTGCACTATAAAGTCGCCATGAGTACGCATTGTCACAAGTCGGTACCCGTCCTGATATGACCTTAGATGTTGCCAGGATGTAAAATTCCAACAACCAACCAATTAGCACCACTGCATGCTGATGGCACTGGTACTGTTCCACTGTGACGACACTATTAATGTTGCACTGTATTGACACTAGTACTATTGCACTATGAATACATTAATACCTCCGACCTACCCGTCCTGATATGACCTTAGATGTTGCTAGGACATAAAACAACAACAAACAAACATTAATACCTGTATTGCACTGCATAAATACTACTATCGCACTGTCATGGCACTAGTAGAAATGTACTATTACACTAGGATGACACTAGCACCTTTGCGCAACACTGACATTGTCCATGATGTGCGCAACATGGGTAATTGAATGAACGAGACTGTGAATCTCAGTAGATTAGGGCACCATGGCGCCGACTATATTCTATTCTTAGAACTAATAACTTTGGCCGCTGATTGACGCGCCATCTACATGATACTTCTTGAACTACGCATGTTAGATTAAAATCAGACTGGTGGCGACATCTATATTCACTTTTAGAACTAAAATGGCCACCGATTGACGCGCCACCTATAGTGATTTCCAGTCAAAGCCGATGACGTGGCACTGGAGATATTCACTTCGACCAGACTTTTCAAACCGAGAGGACGTACTTCTGCCGCCCAGATTTGCCGTCCCACCCACCCAACTAATATGATGTATCGATAGGGTTAAGTGCCTGTAATCCTTGAAATATCTAAGGTCATCTCATCATGAAAGAGTAATGTAACAAGCTAAGATAGAAAGAATTAAAATTGCCACTTTATACTACTGTCTCGTTCTGTTTTCAATTAGCACTTTTCTAAGGTGCTGACATAGTACTGTAGTGGTCTGCACTGACCTCTCAGGCAAGTAACCATATATACAGGTAGGTGTGGGTAGTGTAGTGCCATCAGGGAGCCTAGGTGGTGTAATGGTTAGCACACTGACCCAGAATCCAATGCGGAAGGTCGGGAGTTCGAATCCCCGCCGAGTGAAATCAATGACTTATCAAATTGGTACTTGTCGTTACCTAGCCTGGTGCTCGGCATTAATAGGATATGATAATGATGGGTTTGCACAGTATCAGGATAATGTCACTGTGGGATATCGGGTCATGGTGGCAGCAGTCCGGTTTTCCAGTGGGGAAGCTCTATGAAGTCACCATGAATGCACACTGTCACAAGTCGGTACCCATCCTGATTTGACCTTTAGATGTTGCTAGGACGTAAAACAATAAATAACAACAACGCAATATGTACAACAAACGATTGTGCTTGTCGTGTTGCATGTTAGATGTTACGGACACCGACAGAAAGAGCTCTTTGAGCCGAACATAACCGAACCAGCCCGAACAAGCAGCAAGATGGCGGCTAGCGGTCCTCCGCTCATAATCGACGCCAACCGAATTATAAAACCGGGCACAGGCTAAAGACCCAGTCACACCTACCCGGACGAGCCCCGGATTTTTAGCCGGACCACCACCGGACCAGTCGCCCAGACTGTCCTGGACAGTCCCGGATAAAATCGCTATTTTGGTCGTTTGTGGCCTAGCGGTCACACGTACCGGACGTGCCACGGACTACAAGCGCAGATCACCCCGGATGAGCCCCAGACAACCCCCAGACTACCCGGATCAGCCCCGGACAACCCCCAGACGAGCCCTGGACAACCCCCAGATGATAGCCTGAAATGCGGGACTCATCTTGGGGTAGTCCATGAGTAATACATGGTCATCCGTGGCCATCTGTGGTTAATCCGTGGTCATCCGGCGTGTCCGGGTCTTATCCAGGCAGTCTGGGAGTGGTCCGTCGCTACGTCGGGGCTAGTCCAGGGCTGGTCCGGGTTAAACCATGGCTAAAACATGGCTCATCCAGGGCGAAACAGCCCCGGACTGTCCCGGACGTGGCACGGACTACTCCCAGTCCACCGCTGGACTACCCGGACCACCCCTGGATTACCCCCGGATCATCCTGGACGATGCCGGATCGAGCCCGGATCGCAAAATGCCCTGGACCGCCCCGGATATTTTTAACATTTTAAAACATGCGGGGCATACCCCGGATGAGGCTGGACCAGCCATGAATCACCAAGGATCACCAAGGACCAGTAACGGATGAGCCATGGATCACGCCGGATCGCCACGGACCATGCCGGATCATGGTCCGGGGCTCGTCCGGTCCCTGATCCTGGTAGGTGTGACTGGGCCTTTACTAATGCGTCGGTCACACATGATGCTGCCACCGCATGGTTCTGTGGTCTGCTGTATATAGATGGGATTTTTACAAATCAAACGCTTTTGTGGGCTGCGGAAGAAATGTTCATAAATCTTATGGGGTCCGCCCGGCAATCGTAAATGTCATACGGTACAATTGCCATTAGGTCATTTGTACAGCAGCCCTAAATTCAGTGCATAGCCGCCGTCTGATATTTTGAACATCATATGGCCATCTGACGAAGGCACCAAGGTGACAGTAAGGAGGCCTCATGGTTGTTGTGGCTGCTGCACATTTCTAGGCAACCCAGACCGGGTCAAATCCATGAGGTGACCTTGAAGTCAACTCATGGACACCATACAGTGACCTTGTGATACTACATCCGGTGGGGTTGAGAACTTATAGCCTTGCGATCTCCAAAAGAAATGTAATGTCAAATTAAAAAAATTGTAAGCCCCTGTAACGAGCAAAAAAACCTTGAGATCGCCTCACGGCTACGGTATGCTACCGGGCAGGCACCGTACGGTTATGGCAATTTTGGGGAGTTAGGCCGCCGCTTAAACGCCGCCAGCAATTTGTGACTGAGGCACAACTGAGTGTCCTGTGCAAATTGGTAGACCTCCGACTTTTGACAGAAGTGAAGGCAGTTGGCGCCGGACAAATCGGGTCTCTGTGGTGTGCTGTCTCCATGGTTACCAGGCTGCGTTAAAGTGCTTGTTGCCATTGCAGGAAATGCGAGTGCTCCATCACTGCCTGACCGTCACATGTCATTACACGCACCGGACGCGGTGGTTGGTTGGTTGGTTGTTGGAGTTTTACGTCCTGGCAACATCTAAGGTCATATCAGAACGGGTATCGACTTGTGACAGTGCACACTGGGTTTCAAGGCGTTTTGATTTTTTGTCGCATTCGCATTCGCATTCGCACACTCTTGGTGACTTTATAGTGCTGCCACACTAGGAGACTAGCCCACAAGCACCATGACCCGATATCCCACTCGGTCACATTATCCTGACACTGGGAGACCAGGCCACCAGTCTATTAAAGCTGAGCAGCTGGCTACGAAGCGACAAGTATCAATTATATAAGTCTGGGGGAGGGCTGGTATCGGGGCAGGGTGTGGGTGTTTGGCAGTCTGGGGGAGGGCTGGTCATCTTATGGCCGGTACACACCTACCGTTTACGATTCGCGCACTAAAACTCCCGATCCGCTTAAAACTGAAAACGGGCCGATTCATTTTTTGAATCACGAATCGCAATTGTAAGGCTAGCGCACACCTACCGTTTTAGCCCTATCGGTAGGTGTGCTAGGGGAGTGCACACCTCACGACTTTTGGGCAGTTTTACATCGTATACGGTCGGTGGGTGCGGAAAAACGATCGTAAACGGTAGGTGTGTACCGGCCATTAGAGGGGCGTGTGTGTTTGACGGTCTCGGGGAGGGCGGGGTGTGGGTGGCGGGCCCCCCGGGGTGGTATGTTGACACATGACCACCTTCTCCTGCTCGCCTTTACGCCCGGCGACATCGAGCCGCACTCCGCCAATTCAAATAAACCACGCCTTGACCACCATGCCTTTGCTTTTAGGGTGTTCGTAACCTTACGACGGTTACCGGCTGCAGAACTGCAGCAATATAGAAAGACCCCGATAAATCGGTCCAATCTTTGGTTGAAGATTAAACTTCAGTAGGGATGGTTGTAGAAGCTGGGGATGTCTTAACAACATTCAAAACGGCGAAGCATAAAGGCCGCATTCCATATACGCGTAATGCGTAATGCGTTATGCGTTATGCGAATGCCATCATTCCATACACGCGTAATGCGTAATGCGTTATGCGTCACACGACTGGCTATATTTAAAAAATAAAAATAAACAATTATTGTCCATACTGCTCTGTATGTGACCAAATATTGCATTTATATCTATGCAACTTTTTGTACGTCACATGGGGGTTCCTAACTTTATTATAACCAAATTATAGATAAGTATTCATATTTTTGTGGCTCTGGTAGCATTTTTGTGGCTCTGGTAGCATTTTTAGCAACCCGAACCCCCACCACGACCACTACCATATGTTTCCACCAGCAGCCTTGGAGAATCCTTCTTAACAGGTCGGCGCTCCACGTGTGACCGTTCCGTAATGCTTAGTCGCCTCTCCTAGTGTTAAACTAATGGACACATCAGACTCAGTTTTCTATTCGCACCACCTTTACGCATTACGCATTACGCACCGATCGCTACATGGAGCGATCGGGATAATGGATTTCTTTCTCATTCGCATTCGCATTACGCATTACGCATTACGCGTGTATGGAATGTAGCTCCTAGGTTTCAAGGCCTTTTGATTTTTTGTCGCATTCGCATTCGCATTCACATTACGCATTACGCATATATCGAATGCGCCCTTTAGGGTGACCCCGAATCTCTCCGGTCCGGCGGTAGCAGAGCACTCGTATCCAGTCGACAGCATCAAGGGTTTAGCCACCATGCCATCGCACCGCAACCACACTGCACCACTCCGCATTTCCTGGCACCGGATCGCTTCGCGTCGCACCGCACTGCACCGCTCCACACCACTTCACACTGCATAGCACTGCACTGCTATACACGACACTGCACCACTCCACACCACTTCACACTGCATAGCACTGAACTGCTATACACGACAGTGCACCGATCCACACCTCTTCACACTGCATAGGGCTGCACTGCTATCCACAGCCGCATAACACTGCAACCACCCTGCAGCGGTTGGCACCGCACTGCACCGCTTCACACTGCACCGCTTCACACTGTACAGCTTCACACCACACTGCATCGTACTGTACTACACCGCACCAGATTGCATGGCAATGCACCTCACCGCATCACACCACATCACAGCACACCACACTGCACCACTTCACATTACACACCACTGCACCGCACCGCACCGCACTGCACTGGACTGCTATAAACCACACTACACCGCCCCACACTCCATCACACGAATCGCACTGCAACCACACCGCACCAGTTCGTACCGCACTCCACCGCCCCACATGACACCGCACCGCCCCACACTGCATCGCACCGCATCGCACTGCAGCCACACTGCACCAAATAGCACCTCACCGCATCACACCGCATCACACCGCATCACACCACATCACACCACACTGCACCGTTTCACATTACACCACACTGTATAGCACCACACCACACGGCTTCACCCCGCACTGCACCGCACTGCACTGATATACACCACACTGCACCGCCCCACACTGCATCGCGCCGCACGACACTGCAACCACACTGCAGCGGTTCGCACCGCACTGCACTGCTTCACACCGCGTCACATCACACCACATTGCACTGCACCGCACCACACTGCATCACACCACACGGCACCACACCACACTGTACCATGTCCCCACTGCACCACTCACCATCGAATTAAATAGTAATTAAAACACCACAATTAATTCAATATTTATACTTGCAATAAATAATTTGCGATATTGTTCTATTTTCATAGTATTATTTTAAATTTACACTGATCATTTCAGCATCTGCAATGGTACTATATTCTAAATTAAACATATGAGAAAGAATTGGCAAATCTGTGCTAAATTGTTGTATAATCCACCAAGGAAGATGGTGAGCTCTTGAGGGCCACTTCTTCACACCTCAGTGGGGACACAAGGGTCACTTGAGTTTCCGCCCAGTGACATCGGGTGCAAATCGTTTATATATTCGCCCCCCCCCCCCCCAACCATCTACCGTACCGTCACTGGGTTGATTAGTTGTTGGAGTTTCATGGCCTGACAACATATCAGGATGGGTACCGACTTGTGACAGTGCACACTCATGGCGACTTTATAGTGCTGTCCCGCTGGGAGACCAGACCGCCAGTACCATGACCCGATATCCCACTCAGTCACATTATTCTAACACTAAGACAACCAGTCTTTTCCCTATCCTAATAATGCGGAGCGCCTGGCTAGGAAGCGACAAGGATACATTTTTAAGTTATTGGTTTGACTCAACCAGGGTTCGACCTCGAATGCCCATGATCTACCAAAAAGTTGGAGATGGACGCTCAACTCATTCTGCCATCCCGTCTGGTACCCGTGCCTGGGGGTCTAGTCAATTTGTACTATACCACCGTAACCACAGCAACCGCAGCAGTCTGTGTGACCAGATCAGAATGGAGCCTCGTTGTCAAAGGTAAAGCTTGTTTTATTTAACGATGCCTCTAGAGCACATTGATTTTCATATCATCGGCTATTGGACGTCAAACATATGGTGATTCTGACATATTTCTTTGGAGGAATCCCACGGCCAACACATAGGCTCCTCTTTCCGATAAGCAACAAGGGGTCTTTTATATGCACTTTCCCACAGAAAGGGCAGCACATACCACAGCCTTTGATGAACCAGTTGTGGACCACTGGTTGAATCAGAAAATATCCCAAACTGCAAATGGGTCCACTGAGCGGGATCGATCGGATGACCCACACCTTAACACGTGGACACTCCACCACCTGAGCTGCGTCCCGCTCCCCAGAGCCTGGTTGTCAGATCCTGCTATTCGGCCTGCCACTTGTTGTCGTCCTCGAGACCCTGGCGGCGGCGTCTCTCCCTAAACCAACTACATGTAACCCCAGGACCATAGCTAGCGGATCGGTTGGATGGTTATTATACCTCTGGCAACATCTAAGGTCATATCAGAAGGAGTAATGACTTGTGACAGTGCACTCATGGTGACTTTATAGTGCTACCCCACTAGAAAAATCAGGCCACCGGCACCATGACTCGATATCCCGCACAGTCACCTTATTCTGATATGGGTGCTACCTAGTCCTTTCCCTATCCTATTAATGCCAAGCATCAGGCTAGGAAGCGACAAGTATCAATTTGATAAGTCATTGGTTTTACTCGATCAGGAACCGAACTCCCGACCTTCCGCACGCGAGCACCGCGCTTTACCGATTCGGCCACGGCGCCTGGTGTAGTAGTGCAGACTACTACACTCGTCCCCCTGGAATTGTAAGTCTTTTAATGCTTACAATTACATACATACAGGCAATACCCTAACACAAACAAACACAAGGTAGGTTCAACAACCATACAGCACGTAGCTTGTACAGGATCATGGTCATGGCTACCAGTGTCGTGGGGGGGTGATGAAAATGGGAAATATTGCACCTAGAGCGGGACTCGAACCCACATCTCTTTGAATTCCGGGCCAGTGTGCTAACCATTACACCATCCTGTGAAGGTGTTGGTCATCTGATCGATCCTTTTCAGTGGACCCATTTGCAGTTTGGGTTATTTTTCGTTCCAACCAGTGGTCCACAACTGGTTCATCAAAGGTTGTGGTATGTGCTGTCCTGTCTGTGGGAAATTGCATATAGAAGACCCCTTGCTGCTTATCAGAATGGGTAGCCTATGTGGCAGCAGTGGGTTTCCTCCAAAGAAATATGTCAGAATTACCATACGTTTGGCATCCACTAGCCGATGATTTGAAAATCAATGTGCTCAAGAGGCATCGTGGTTTTTTCAGTGTTTGTTGGTAAACTCTGTGTTTTTCTAAGACTAATTTGACATTGCATGTCACAGTACAGGGCACGGTGGCTGAATCGGTAGAGCACAGGCCTCGTGTGCCTGAAGATCGCGAGTTCGGTTCCCGGTCGAGTCAAACCAGTCTTAAAAATTGATACTTGTCGCTTCCTAGCCTGGTGCTCGGGATTATTACGATAGGGCAAGGTCTGGTTAGCTCGGTGTCAGGATAATGTGACTGAGTGCGTTATCGGGTCATGGTGCCGGCGGCCTGATTTCCCAGTGGGGCAGCACAAGTCGGTACCCGTCCTGATATGAGCTTAGATGTTGCTAGGAGGTAAAACAACAAGAAAGCAAAACATGTCACAGTGCACTGAGAGCCTCTCCCGCTTTTTGTACCCCACCCCCCTCCCCCTCCCCCTCCCCCTCCCCCTCCCCCTCCCCTTTCCCCTCCCCCTTCCCCTCCCCCTCCGTCCCTCACCCCACCCTCACCCTCTCTCCTCCCCCTCACCCTCCGCCTTCCCATATTCGTACCAGCACCCATTGGATGGGTCTACTGAAGGAGAGTAGTTACCGGGCGCGGTGGCCTAATAGGTAGAGCGCGGGTCTCGCTGGCGGAAGGTCGGGAGTTCAGTTCCAGGTCGAGTCAAACCAATGACTTATAAAATTGATACTTGTCACTTCCTAGCATGGTGCTTGGCATTAATAGTGTCGTGGGGGTGATGAAAATGAGAAATATTGCACCTAGAGCGGGACTCGAACCCACATATCTATGCATTCCGGGGCAGTGTGCTAAACATTACACCACCTAGGCTCCCTGATAGCAACACACTACCCATGCCTAACTGTCTATGTGGCTCCTTGCCTGAGAGGTCAGTGCAGACTACTACACTCGTCCACCTGCAATTGTAAGTCTTTTAATGCTTACAATTACATACATACAGGCAATGCACTAACACATACAAACACAGGGTATGTTCAACAACCATACAGCGCGTAGCTTGTACAGGATCATGGTCACAGCAAACAGTGTCATGGGGGTGATGAAAATGGGAAATATTGCGCCTCGAGCGGGACTCGAACCCACATCTCTAAGCATTCCGGGCCAGTGTGCTAACCATTACACCACCTAGGCTCCCTCATATCAACACACTACCCACACCTACCTGTCTATGTGGCTCCTTGCCTGACGGGTCAGTGCAGACCACTACAATAGGATAGGGCAAGGACTGGTTAGCTCAATGTCAGGATAATGTGACTGAGTGGGATAATTTGGTCATGGTGATGGCAGTCTGATTTCCCAGTGGGACAACACTATGAAGTCGTCATGAGTGTGCACTGTCACAAGTTCTGATATGACCTTAGATGTTGCCAGGACGTAAAGTTCCAGCAACCAACCGCACCCTGTCTGGCATGGTGCGGGGGGGGGGGGGGGGGGTCGGAAAGGAGGAGTCAGTAGAGAGGAGGCAGGACTGCCTCAGTGGGGAACAGGGCGTGGCTTGGACAGTGCAGGGGGTGGGACACGGGGTGGGGGAGGGGGTTGGGGTGGGGGAGGGACCTAGCCTCCTTCTTCTCCTCAGCTGGTTTGTTTTGGACCAATAGATGACACACCCCACCACCAGGAGGCGCCACCATGCCGGGGTCACATCGGACCGGCGAAGAACAACAACTTGGCGGCTACCGCCCGATACGCCGGGCAGGTCACGTGACTAAGGGAGCGCCTCACAGGTGGCAGCACCACCCGCTCAGTCTTCGGGTTATTCCTAGATAAAAGATTCACCGCTGACTCTGTTTTATAGGTGAATTACAACCCTATGTAAAAATACTAAAAGTTGGAGAAAATGTGTCTCACTGTTTGTTGTTTTACATCCTAGCAACATCTAAGGTCATATCAGGATGGGTACTGACTTGTGACAGTGCGCACTCATGGTGACTTTATAGTGCTGCCCCACTGGGAGATCAGGCCGCCAGCACCATGACCTGATATCCCATTCAGTCACATTATCCTGACACTGAGCCAACTAGTCCTTGCCCTATCCTAATTATGCCGAGCGCCTGGCTAGGAAGTGACAAGTATGCAATTTTTAAGTCATCGGTTTGACTCAACCAGGGTTCGAACCCACGATCCCATGGTCTACCAACACGGGAGACGGACTCTCTAACTCATTCGGCCATCCCGCCTGGTTGTGTCTCACTGTTGATGGTTTTACCTTATATTGATTCAAATCTAATAGCTATTATCCGATTGTATATTATTTTCCCTCAACATATACTCTCCAGAGTGTTCAAATCACATAATATCAAGGCATACTGACACAAAATCAGTTTGAAGTGATAGAGTCAATGAAGTAAATTCTCCATTTTTGAATGAACTGGTTGTACCGCCTGACTACCTCAACCAATGAAAATAACTGCTTCCGGTGCTAGAGGGTCCACCTGTGAAGCTGTCGGTCATCGGATCGATCCGTCTCAGTGGACCCTTTTGCAGTTTGGACTATTTTCTGTTCCAACCAGTGGTCCATAACTGGTTCATCAAAGGTTGTGGTATGTGCTGTCCTGTCTGTGGGAAAGTGCATATAAAAGACCCCTTGCTGCTTATTGGAAAGAGTAGCGTATGTGGTGGCAGAAGGTTTTCTCCAAAGAAATATGTCAGAATGACCACATGTTTGACGTCCAATAGCCGATGATGAAAATCTATGTGCTCTAGAGGCGTCGTTAAATAAAACCAGATTTACCTTTGCCTTCTGACCTAGATGGGATTATTACCCAGGAACTTCCTGCCAATCACTGCCATGTTGACATCTGGGCTTTGTCAATTCAAACTTTAAAGTTCATTGATCTACTGGACTAATCTACTAATCAGTTCAAAAGTCGAGGGTAAATATATCAAAGGTATGTAAAGAATATATTTTCCTTTTTAGATGAAGAATTCTTGTGCTCGTTTCATTTACCCATATTTTCTCCACTTTTTATGTAGGTTTGGTCTTCACTCCTACTCAGGCTACTTTAGTATGGGGATGAATCTTTTATCTATAGGTTATTCCCATGTAGGGTTCACATAATGTTCCAAGTGCTGGCGCGCATCAGTCCAAGGTACGATGAGCCAGACGTGGCTGAGGGACAAGGAGGACTAGGTATGCCGTGGTGTGGGTAGTAACCAGATGGTTAGTTGTTGGAATTTTAGGTCCTGGCAACATTTAAGGACATATCAGGACGGGTACCAACTTGTGACAGTGCGCACTCATGGCGACTTTATAGTGCTGCCCCATTGGGAAATCAATCCACCCGCACCATGACCCAATATGAATATCCCACTCACTGACTCACTCACATTATCCTGAAACTGAGCTAACCAGTCCTTGTCCTATCCTATTGTTGTCGATTACAGGCTGTTGATTTGCAGCATTGAATCGGCACTTATAAATCGGTCTGATTTTGGCTTATGTATACATACATTTCTAGTGGTAACGCAGTCAATACACTAAAGTCCGGGCACCAAAGGGTTGGAGAGGGAGGAAGGGGAAAGATGGGATCTGCTGCAAAAGAGCACAGAGCAGCACTGAAAAGGAAGAGGGTGCCACCCAAGCAAACAACTCCTTTGATCAGGTGGAGAAGCAAGCCCGGGAGTAAAAAAAATGAATGAGTAGGTTTGCGGATAGAGAAGTGACGAGAATTGAGTCAGAGAGCTGTGCCTACTTGCTCTGTGGTGACCGGTCGGCGAGCCAGAGACACAAATGGAGTAAGGCAGTAGGAAGTGAAAAGCTGGCCGGCCTCAACATACAAGATGTATTTCGATCAAACCAGGAGAGGAGACCGGTGGCTGAGTGACGGTAGAAGAGGTGTGGACGAAGTGGAGTCCGGACAGCAGGGGTACTTGTCCGTCATTTGGACTGGCTTATCGAACCCGCAACCTGCTGGCGTGTCAGCCGACGTGAGAAGAGTTAGCGTGTCTGCCCTATACTTGTATATGTGATGTATAGCGTATTATGCGAGTACAAAGATGCGGAAGGGAATATTACGTATTATTATGATTATTGTTATACGCTGTAAGACACAACACTGTACTGGTGGCGCCACCTTGGCCCACCTCTCCTCAAACCGGATCTTAGCGAATGTCAGTCACACCGGAGAATATATATATATATAGAGATATTGCAGTACCTCTGATACCTTAGGTGCTAAAATACCTCAGGGAGTTTGACACCCCTGCCTTGCAAAGTTGTAAACCACTGCCTTGTGGTACAGGTTCTTGATAGAACCAAAGGCTAAGGGAGCAAACCCAAACAAAAAACCGAGTTATCATGGCAGCATTAAGGGCGGTGATGAATGGAACTCCCAACACCTCCCGACCAGCCACTGCAGGGACAAATAGTTTGTGCCTGACTTCACGTGTTCTTGCCGGTGTCAGACCTATTTGCTCCCCAAGAGAGTGCCGCTAGTAACTTGCATAAGCCAGCAGCACTTTGCAAGCAGCTTTTATGAAAAAGCTTTTTATATATAAGGAAAAACAGCCAAGGCTTTCAATGCCTTGAATTAGGTCAAATGGAATTCAAGTTTGTCAAAATTGTCAAGCCCCCTGCGCATACGTAGACTATGCTCCTACTACACACCCGGTTAAATCAGCACCACTATTTGGTTATATATATACGTCATCACCGCGGGCTTTCCCTGATGGCATACCCCTCAAAAAGTAGCAGTCATTACAGTTGTCCCCTGCATTGTATCACGCTTCTGACACGTCAGCAGTTACCATGGTTACCCGTCAGCACCCAGCGCCAGTTACCATGGTTACCCATCAGCGACCAGCGCCAGGCGGGTCGTAGGGACGGCATTCTGTTACATGGGGACCAGACTGGATGGCCTAATGAGTTGAGCGTCCATCGCTCGTTTTGGTAGATCGTGGGATTCGAACCCCCGGGTTCGAAACCTGGTCGAGTGAAATCAATGAATTAAAATTGTATATGTGTTGCTTCGCAGCCAGGCACTCAGCATTATTTGGATATGGCAAGGAGTAGTTGGCTCAGTGTCAGGATAATGTGATTGAGGGGGATATTAGGTCATGGTGCTGGCGGCCTGGTCTCCCAGTGGGGCAGCACTATAATGAAGTCGTAATGAGTGTGCACTGTCAGTGTCACAAGTCGGTACCTGTCCTGATATGACCTTAGATGTTGCTAGGTCTTAAAACGACCAACCCACCGTGGCGGCCACTCGACATCCCCACCCGCACTCACTCTACCCACCGTGCCGGCCTGGCTGCCAGGTGGCGCCACCTGGTGTCCCCTGAGGGCGGCCCTTATGTGCCCCTCTAGGACCGGGTATGCAGGTATTGCAGGTATTGCAATACCTCAGGGAGTTGAACGCCCCTGCCTAGCAGAGTTGTAAACCACTGCCTTGTGGTACAGGTTCTTGACAGAACCAGAGGCTAAGGGAGCAAACCCTAAACAGGAAACCATGTCACTGTTGCAGCATTAAGGGCGGTTGATGTATGGAACTCCCAACATCTCCCGACCAGCCACTGCAGGGACAAATAGTTTTTGCGCCTGTCTGGACATGTTCCTGCCGGTGTGAAACCTATATTTGCTCCCCGAGAGAGTGCCGCTGGTAACTTGCAAAAGCCAGCAGCACTTCAACACTTTTGCAGGCAGCTTTCATGAAATGTACAACCGGTCAAGTAATGAAAGCAGTCTTTGTCACATCGCGACCGACAGCATGATGATGATGAGGACCGGGATTGGGCCCCAGGAGGCGAACACTGAAGTTCCATAATCCGATGGCTTTTGAGTTTGAAACTACAGTAAAACCTCTTTAAGTCGACCGACAATGGGACCGACTTTAAATGGTCCAATTAGGGAGGTGGTTGGTTTAGGAAGTTTTTTAAATGGTATTGTAATTTGTATGGGCGATCGTTTGGGACCCAAATAAAGCGATCGATATAGGGAAGATGTTGATCTGTGGAGGTGGTCGGTTAGAGAGGTTTTACTGTACATGTATGTTCTTGAGGAGTCTTGAGGAGTCTTCGTTAGATGCAGCGCCACTGAATGAGTGTGAGCACTAGCAATTAACTCGGATATATATGTTAGATCAAATCTACCTAAGCATTTCGGAGTTGAAAATACATTGATATTGCCGTGGTTGTGATGAAAATGGGAAATATTGTGCCTAGAGCAGGATTCGAACCCACGTCTCTCTACATTTCGGGCCAGTGTGCTAACTATTACACCACCTAGGCTCCCTGATGTTCCCACCCGTACCCACACCTATCTGTCTATGCGGCTCCTCGCCTGAGAGGTCAGCGCAGACTACTACAATATCATCAGACCATGAAGCGTTAAGGATGCAGTAAGATTTCACAGCGGGACACCTCATGTCGCCCTATCCCGGTGTAGCAGGAAATCACAAACCCTGTAAATTGCAAACCCCCACTTGTAATTTCCTAGTAAATCGCAAACCCCGAGGTTTGCGATTTCCTAGGAAATCACATATCTCCCCTGGACATCACAAACCCCCCATGTTTGGCAGTCTTAAAGCAAGCACATGTGCTTTGTGCAGGTTTGTTTTGCTTTTAAAATTCCCACAATGCACCATGACACTGGAATTACGAACTGGTCTATTGTAAAACTGGTATTTATGTAAGCATGATTAAGCCAGATTTATTTTTATATAAGGGGGATCCCTGACAAGATGGATTAATTGAATATTTTTAATTTCATGCATGTCACAGCAAGGGTTATATTCACTGCGATCACTCACAAGAAGGATAGGAGAACAGGTCAATTTTTGTCAACGATACTAGACTATATCATTAAGAAAAGCCAGTACAACTATCTGTATCATTATCCTACATGACGCTGACGGGAATAAAGGCCAGGGAACCAGGCTACCATTTTCAGCGCATGTGCGGTCGCAATTATGAACTGGACTATGCCAAAGATGTTTTCATTAGGATTAATCCATCTTGATCCTCCTTGAATCCATTGTATCTCCCCAGATCAGGTAGACATTCAAAATCAAACATATAGCTGCCATGCTTGGGGTGATAAATGCCACAAAGCATGGTGGGTTTGCGATTTCCAGGAGGGGTTTGTGATTTCCTAGGAAATAGACAGGTCGAATCTGTTAACAGGTTATTATGCCAAAATATATAAACAGAAGAGGATAAGTATAAGAATAAGTATAAGTATGAACCCAGCCTTTACCACCGGCTGGTGTCCGGCGGGCATTACTGGTTTCTCTTGTACTTGGCCGGCGAACCAGCTGCTCCAGTAACTGGTGCCCGACACATGACTTCCACCCGATGGGTGGAGTGAGGGGGGTAGGTGTGTGTGTGTGGGGGGGGGGGGGGGGAGAGGGGCGACGGGAGGGTGTGTGTGTGTGACTGAAACCAATTGAAGGCAATTTCCATCAAACCACACAAAAATATAAATGCACTCAGGAGAAAAGATTGTATATACACAGTAAAACCTCTCTTAATCTAACGACCATGGGACCGACTTTAAATGGTCCATTTAGAGAGGTGGTCACTTTAGGGAGTTTAAAAAAAATTGTTACAATAGTATTGTATGGGCGATCGTTTGGGACCCAAATAAAGCGATTGATATAGGGGAGTTGTCGATCTGTGGAGGTGGTCAGTTAGAGAGGTTTTACTGTATATACGTGTGTGTATATAGATATATATATATATATCTATATACAGTGAAACTTCCCTAAATCGACGACCATGTTACCAACTTTAAATGATCAATTTAGGGAGGTGGGAGGTTCAGGGGGTTTTTCATGTCATTACAATGGTATTGTAATTTGTATGGCTAATCATTTGGGACCCAAATAAAGCGATCAATATAGGGGAGTGGTTGATCTGTGGAGGTGGTTGGGTAAAGAGGTTTTACTGTGTATATGTATATATACGTATACATATCCATATAAATTCACATCTATAGATAGATGAGAATTAGAGCATGAAGATATTTCCCGGACCAACAAAAATTAAGTGTTGAAATGTCTGGAACGTGTGTGTGAAATAGAGTGTTTGTGTGTGTATATATATATATATATATATATATATAAACATATATATACATATATGCGTGCCCATATGTGTGCGCGTGTGTGTCGGTGTCTGTATTCGGCGTCTCTGTAGGAATTCACGTTTATCTCTTCATATACAGTTATGCATGACATACGTATTCTATACGTATACCTCCCATACATGTGTATAATTTGATTGTGTGTGCCTATGTACCTGTGTGTGTTTGATTGTGTGCGCCTATGTACCTGTGTGTGTTTGATTGTGTGTGTCTATGTACCTGTGTGTGTTTGAGTGTGTGTGCCTATGTACCTGTGTGTGCTTGATTGTGTGTGTCTATGTACCTGTGTGTGTTTGATTGTGTGTGCATATGTACCTGTGCATGTTTGATTGTGTGTGCCTATGTACCTGTGCATGTTTGAGTGTGTGTGCCTATGTACCTGTGTGTGTTTGATTGTGTGTGCCTATGTACCTGTGTGTGTCTGATTGTGTGTGCCTATGTACCTGTGTGTGTTTGATTGTGTGTGCCTATGTACCTGTGCATGTTTGAGTGTGTGTGCCTATGTACCTGTGTGTGTTTGAGTGTGTGTGCCTATGTACCTGTGTGTGTTTGATTGTGTGTGTCTATGTACCTGTGTGTGCTTGATTGTGTGTGCCTATGT
The DNA here is from genome assembly GCA_030323885.1 of Branchipolynoe longqiensis. Lineage (NCBI taxonomy): Eukaryota > Metazoa > Annelida > Polychaeta > Phyllodocida > Polynoidae > Branchipolynoe > Branchipolynoe longqiensis. The sequence goes on from CM059188.1 coordinate 113,949,261, forward strand.
ACCTGTGTGTGTTTGAGTGTGTGTGCATATGTACCTGTGTGTGTTTGATTGTGTGTGCCTATGTACCTGTGTGTGTTTGATTGTGTGTGTCTATGTACCTGTGTGTGTTTGATTGTGTGTGTCTATGTACCTGTGCATGTTTCATTGTGTGTGCCTATGTACCTGTGTGTGTTTGATTGTGTGTGCCTATGTACCTGTGTGTGTTTGATTGTGTGTGCCTATGTACCTGTGCATGCTTGATTGTGTGTGCCTATGTACCTGTGCATATTTGATTGTGTGTGTCTATGTACCTGTGCATGTTTGATTGTGTGTGCCTATGTACATGTGTGTGTTTGATTGTGTGTGCCTATGTACCTGTGCATGTTTGATTGTGTGTGCCTATGTACCTGTGCATGTTTGATTGTGTGTGCCTATGTACCTGTGCATGTTTGAGTGTGTGTGCCTATGTACCTGTGTGTGTTTGATTGTGTGTGCCTATGTACCTGTGTGTGTTTGATTGTGTGTGTCTATGTACCTGTCTGTGTTTGATTGTGTGTGTCTATGTACATGTGTGTGTTTGATTGTGTGTGCCAATGTACCTGTGTGTGTTTGAGTGTGTGTGCCTATGTACCTGTGTGTGTTTGATTGTGTGTGTCTATGTACCTGTCTGTGTTTGAGTGTGTGTGTCTATGTACCTGTGTGTGTTTGATTGTTTGTGCCTATGTACCTGTGTGTGTTTGATTGTGTGTGCCTATGTACCTGTCGGTGTTTGATTGTGTGTGTCTATGTACCTGTGTGTGCTTGATTGTGTGTGCCTATGTACCTGTGCATGTTTGATTGTGTGTGCCTATGTACCTGTGCATGTTTGAGTGTGTGTGCCTATGTACCTGTGTGTGTTTGATTGTGTGTGCCTATGTACCTGTGTGTGTTTGATTGTGTGTGTCTATGTACCTGTGTGTGTTTGATTGTGTGTGCATATGTACCTGTGTGTGTTTGATTGTGTGTGCCTATGTACCTGTCTGTGTTTGATTGTGTGTGTATATGTACCTGTGTGTGTTTGATTGTGTGTGTCTATGTACCTGTGTGTGTTTGATTGTGTGTGTCTATGTACCTGTGTGTGTTTGATTGTGTGTGCCTATGTACCTGTGCGTGCTTGATTGTGTGTGTCTATGTACTTGTGTGTGTTTGATTGTGTGTGCCTATGTACCTGTGCATGTTTGATTGTGTGTGTCTATGTACCGGTGTGTGTTTGATTGTGTGTGCATATGTACCTGTCTGTGTTTGATTGTCTGTGTCTATGTACCTGTGTGTGTTTGATTGTGTGTGTCTATGTACCTGTGTGTGTTTGATTGTGTGTGCCTATGTACCTGTGTGTGTTTGATTGTGTGTGTCTATGTACCTGTGTGTGTTTGATTGTGTGTGCCTATGTACCTGTGTGTGTTTGATTGTGTCTGCCTATGTACCTGTCTGTGTTTGATTGTGTGTGTCTATGTACCTGTGTGTGTTTGATTGTGTGTGCCTATGTACCTGTGCATGTTTGATTGTGTGTGTCTATGTACCTGTGTGTGTTTGATTGTGTGTGCCTATGTACCTGTGTGTGTTTGATTGTGTGTGTGCCTATGTACCTGTGTGTGTTTGAGTGTGTGTGCGTATGTACCTGTGTGTGTTTGATTGTGTGTGTCTATGTACCTGTGTGTGTTTGATTGTGTGTGCCTATGTACCTGTGTGTGTTTGAGTGTGTGTGCCTATGTACCTGTGTGTGTTTGATTGTGTGTGTCTATGTACCTGTGTGTGTTTGAGTGTGTGTGCCTATGTACCTGTGCATGTTTGAGTGTGTGTGTCTATGTACCTGTGTGTGTTTGATTGTGTGTGCCTATGTACCTGTGCATGTTTGATTGTGTGTGCCTATGTACCTGTGTGTGTTTGATTGTGTGTGTCTATGTACCTGTGTGTGCTTGATTGTGTGTGCCTATGTACCTGTGTGTGTTTGATTGTGTGTGTCTATGTACCTGTGCATGTTTGAGTGTGTGTGCCTATGTACCTGTGTGTGTTTGAGTGTGTGTGCCTATGTACCTGTGCGTGTTTGATTGTGTGTGCATATGTACATGTGCATGGTTGAGTGTGTGTGCCTTATTTACCTGTGCATGTTTGAGTGTGTGTGCCTATGTACCTGTGTGTGTTTGAGTGTGTGTGCCTATGTACCTGTGTGTGTTTGAGTGTGTGTGCCTATGTACCTGTGTGTGTTTGAGTGTGTGTGCCTATGTACCTGTGCATGTTTGAGTGTGTGTGCCTATGTACCTGTGTGTGTTTGAGTGTGTGTGCCTATGTACCTGTGTGTGTTTGATTGTGTGTGTCTATGTACCTGTGAGTGTTTGAGTGTGTGTGCCTATGTACCTGTGTGTGTTTGAGTGTGTGTGCCTATGTACCTGTGCATGTTTGATTGTGTGTGCCTATGTACCTGTGCATGTTTGATTGTGTGTGCCTATGTACCTGTGTGTGTTTGAGTGTGTGTGCCTATGTACCTGTGTGTGTTTGAGTGTGTGTGCCTATGTACCTGTGTGTGTTTGATTGTGTGTGCCTATGTACCTGTGTGTGTTTGAGTGTGTGTGCCTATGTACCTGTGTGTGTTTGAGTCTGTGTGCCTATGTACTTGTGCTTGTTTTAATGTGTGTGCCTATGTACATGTGCATGTTTGATTGTGTGTGCATATGTACATGTGCATGGTTGAGTGTGTGTGCCTTATTATTATTGTCATTATGTGTGTCAGTGTGTGCGTTTCTGTCTGTATATGACCATACGCGGTGGCCGAATCGGCAGAGCGGGCCTCTGGTGTGGGAGATCGGGATTTTGGTTTTCGGATCCCGGTCGAGTCAAACCAATGACTTATAAAAATTGTTACATGTCGCTTCCTAGCCAAGCGCTCAACATTAATAGGATAGGGCAAAGACTGGTTAGCTCAGTTTCATGATAATGTGACGCATGTGTGTTTGTGTGTGTTTGTGTGTGTGTGTGTGTGTGCATGGGTAGGGTATAGAGGACATGCAGACTGGAGTCGTTTTGAACACGTTGTTTTAAAGCAGGCTACATTGACTTTGAGGGTGGTTCATAACCTTGACGGTTACAGGCTGCATAGAAAATAGAAAATGGCCCCGATAAATCGGTCCGTTTTTTTCATGGAGAGTAAACTTCAGAATGGGGGATTGTAGAAGCGGGGGGTTCTTTATAACATTAACGACGAGTCGTTGTAGTGGCACCAATTCACTCCGATCCGATTGTAGCAATGCACTCGTGTCCACTCGCCAATGGGTTAGGAGGAAGGGAGGGGGAAAGGTGGGATCTGCAGCAAGAAAGAAAGCGAAACAGTGAAAAAGGAAAAGGGCCCCACCTAAGCAAACAACTCCCTTGATCAGGGTGTAAAATTATTCGGTCTTTCGGTCATGGTAGACAAGCTTGGAATTATATCAATATCACGGGCGACGAAGTTGGGGACCTTTGTGATGTAATAGTGACGCAATGGGTGCCCACTCGCTGTGTGATATATGAATGCTATGTGGAAATGCCATGACACGCAGTGATCATGATTGCGATATGATGCAATCACGGTCACTTGATTGCGATATGATGTAGCCTTTTTGAAGGCAGCTGGACTGTACCACCTCATATAGTTTACTAAATAGATTCTATCAATTATTAATAAAACTTTTCTTTTTCTATGGGAATTTGTTTCCCTTTACCACAAATATATTATTGTGAGCTTTCTAATTTAATGAGTGTCTATTGGCACATAATTGATTGTCTGCCTTTACATCTAAAAGCGATGATTTGAACAAAAAACTAATATTTCTCGCCCTGAATATGGCCTATGCTACCGACACGGTGTAAAGCAACCACCAATGAATCAATCAATCAATCAATCAAGCGATATGATGTCCGGATATGAAGATACTGTTACTAATTACAGAAATGTTCCCTCCATGCACCAGGAAGAGTGTAAATGGAGTGGAAGCACTTATTAATGTTTATTGTTACTGTATGACGACTACTACTTGTTACCACGGGACTGTTGGGTAAGCACACCCAGCCATTCTACATACATTATGGACACCACCTGCACTGGGGTTGAGTGACAGGTGCCCCTCTTGGGTGCCACCCCTCCCAGGCTGCAGAGGTGTATGATTGGCTGGCTGTGTGAGCCCATTCACCTTATGCTCCTTGCACTTGCTATGCAGACACACATTCACTCTAGAGGTACCAAAAGAAGCAGTTCACCACTGAGCTGGGGGTAACAACCATTGGACTCAGGTTCAATGGGCTGTTGGCACTGATTTTGATTGAGCAAGTAGGAACCAGCAGGTTGTAAGTGAGTCAGTGTGGCAGGTCACTCGTAGGTGAACAAGAGTAGTAGCAATAAAGCTCAACCTTACCACTGTCAATCTTGCATGACTTGTCTTCCCTTTCTTTCTACTGAGTTATTTATGGTACTGGAGTTTGACGCCCCTGCCCTGCAGAGTTGTAAACCACTGCCTTGTGGTACAGGTTCTTGACAGAACCGAAGGCTAAGGGAGCAAACCCTAAACAGAAAACCATGCCACTATGGCAGCATTAAGGGTGGTTAATGTATGGAACTCCCAACATCTCCCGACCAGCCACTGCAGGGACAAATAGTTTTGCGCCTGTCTTGACATGTTCTTGCTGGTGTGAGACCTCTATTTGCTCCCCAAGAGAGTGCCGCTGGTAACTTGCAAAAGCCAGCAGCACTTCAACAATTTTGCAGGCAGCTTTCATGAAATGTAGGAGAGCTGCAGTCAACTAATGAAAGCAGTCTTTGTCGGATTGTGACTGACTGCATGATGATGATGATTTATGGTACTTTATAGGTGGAGACTGGCAGACAGTTGCCAGGATCCGCCTGAATAGTAGTGAGCAGAAGAGTTGTTGAGACGGCCATTGACAACCTTTTCAAGGGGGAGGGAAAAAAAGAAAAGGATAGAATAGAGGAAAGAGAAATGAGGAGAGTTGAGTCAAAGGGCCATGCCTCCTTGCCCTGTGGTTACCAGTCGGCGAGCCGGAGACACAGATGGAGTAAGAGGTAGAAGGTGAAATCCTTGCCAGCTCCCCCTCCTGGAACTCTTTTCAGACATAATCAAGGAGGAGTCCGGCAGTGGAGAGGTGATAAAAGAGATGTGGACGAGGTTGGGTCCGGACAGCAAAAGTGAAAGCAGGGCCTGTTGACCCCTGCTAAATCACTACATATATGAATGTCCACCAGTGGTGTCCCCAATGTCCGCCGCTGTCCGTGTGGCGTGGCTGGTAGCCGAGCGGGACGTAGCTCAGGCGGTAGAGTGTCCACCTGTGAAGTTGTGGGTCATCCTATCAATACCGCTCAGTGGACCCAATTGCTATTTTCCGTTCCAACCAGTGGTCCACAACTGGTTCATTAAAGGCTGTGGTATGTGCTGTCCTGTCTGTGTGAAAGTGCATATAAAAGACCCCTTGCTGCTTATCGGAAAAAGTAGCCTATGTGGTGGCAGCAGGTTTCCTCCAAAGAAATATGTCAGAATGACCATACGGTTAACGTACAATACCAGTAAAAAAATCAAATGTGTTCTAGAGGTGCTTGTTGAATAAAACAAACTTTATTTTGGCTTGTAACCGTCTACACACAGAGAGTGGCGTCCACCGGGCATGGCGCGGTGCCAGGACGCTGTAAGTGTAAGAGGCAGACGCTGCGTCTGCGTCCCACTCCTCACCAGGGATTGGTCTGTGTGGGGCGTCGGGGGGAGGGGCAGTATACTAGACACACTGCTGGATCATGGGCAGACACGTGCAATTTAGAAGTGTGTCTAGGCGGAGAAGGGCGGCCAGTATTGATTGTGCCCTGCCCCGCCACGCCCCACCAACCCCACCATGCCCCACCAACCCCACCACGCTCAACCAACCCCACCCCGCCCCTCCATGCCCATCCACGCCAACCCCGCCCCACCCCGCCAACCCCGCCCCACCCCACCAACCCCGCCATGCTCAATCAACCCTGCCCTGCCCTCCATGCCAACCCCACCCCACCCCACCAACCCCACCATGCCCCACCAACCCCGCCACGCTCAACCAGCCCCACCCCGCCCCTCCACGCCAACCCCGCCCCACCAACCCCGCCCCACTCCACCAACCACGCCATGCTCAACCAACCCCGCCCCCGCCCATCCACGCCAACCCTGCCCCACACCACCAACCCCACCCCTGCTCAACCAACCCCCGACCCGCCCCCCCCATGCCAACCCCACCCCCCCCCCGCCCAACCCCCCGCCCCACACCACCAACCCCGGCCCCCCGCCCCGCCCATCCACGCCAACCCCGCCACACCCCACCCCCACCCCCGCCACACCCAACCAACCCCGACCCGCCCCTCCACGCCAACCCAACCCACCCCGCCAACCCCTCCCCACACCACCAACCCCGCCACGCTCAACCAACCCCGCCCCGCCCGTCCACGCCAACCCCACCACCCCCCACCAACCCCGCCACCCCCAACCAACCCCGACCCGCACCCTCCACCCCAACCCCACCCCAACCCACAACCCCGCCCCCCCACCCCACCAACCCCGCCACGCTCAACCAACCCTGCCCCGCCCTCCATGCAAACCCCACCCCACACCACCCAACCCCTCCCCCACACCACCAACCCCGACCCCCCCCTCCATGCCAACCCCACCCCACCCCACCAACCCTGCCTCCACCCCACCAACCCCGCCATGCTCAACCAACCCCCCCACCCCCCACCCCACCAACCCCGCCCCCACCCCTCCATGCCAACCCCGCCCCACCCAACCAACCCCCCCCCCCCTCCACGCCAACCCCGCCCCACCCCACCAACCCCACCTCGCCCCGCTCCTCCATGCCAACCCAACCCAACCCCACCAACTTCGCCCCACCCCACCAACCCAACCACGCTCAACCAACCCTGCCCCACCCCTCCACGCCAACCCCCCCCCACCCCACCAAGCCCGCCCCGTCCCGCCCCTCCACGCCAACCACGCCCCCCCCAACCAGCCCCGCACTGCCCCACCCCCCCCGCCCCATCACGCCAAAACCGCCCCGCCCCCATCACGCCAAAACCACCCCGCCCCATCACGCCAAAACCGCCCGACCCCACCAACACCGCCACGCTCAACCAAGCCCACCCGGACCGCCGCCCCAACCTGCCTCTCTCGTCAACCCCACCGCGCCCCACCAACCCCGCCACGCCATCCCAACCCTGCCACTACCCGACAACCCAACCCAACCCAATCCCGCCCCACCCGCCACTCCAACCCAACCCCGGCATTGCCCTCCAACCCACCCACCTCCCCTCACCTGCACCCACACCCACACCCACACCCACACCCACACCCCCCCACACCCACACCCACACCCACACCCACACCCACACCCACACCCACACCCACCCACACCCACCCCACACCCACACCCACACCCACACCCACACCCACACCCACACCCACACCCACACCCACACCCACACCCACACCCCTACCGGCTACATTGCGAGGGTAGCTTTTTAGGGCGACACGGCGGTATTGTCTAACGGCGTCTTGTTGCTAGGCAACCATTGACGGCGGCGTAACGAGCCCACACCGGTGTGGCGTTTTCAGCCGTGCACCGTGTTCAGCCGTGCGCATAGACTTAAACTCAAGGCATTGTCAATGGTCGTGAGCAATCTTCATACAGAAAATACAGAAAAAGTGAAATATCTCTAAAACCACACCACCTATTAACAAATCGCTTGGTACATATATAGAAAACATCTTTACCAAAAACAGTATATTAAATTTATAAGGTTAGTGACTCACGACCATTAACAATGCCTTGAGTTTGAGTCTATGCGCACGGCTGAACACGGTGCACGGCTGAAAACGCCACACCGGATGTAACGAGCCCAAACCGAACGTAACGAGCCCATACCGGGCCGGTGTAGGACGTTCAAAACACTACCCCGCTCAAAACACCACGGGAGTGCAGTGCAAAACTTTGATGTTTATTCAAAATGAATAGAAATACAGAACAATTTGGCATAAACATGGACGCAATATAACAATACAAATTACAATGCATTCTTCCCCACCTTACTGCATACAGCCCCACCCTACTGCCTACTGCAACACCGGGCGTGCTGGCCTAATCGGTAGAGCGTGGGCCTCGCATGCGGAAGGTCGGGAGTTCGGATTCCGGTCGAGTAAAACCAATGACTTGTAAAATTGATGTCACGTGTCCTGATATGACCTTAGATGTTGCTAGGACGCAAAACAACAGCGAACAACAACAACGCCTACTTCCCCACCCGACTGCATACTGCCCCACCCTACTGCATACTGCCCCACACTTCTGAACACTGCCCCACACTACTGCATTCTTCCCCACCTCACTGAATATAGCGCCACCCTACTGCATACGCAGCAATATTTTTTTTTTTAATTACAGTAGTGTTTTGAACTTAAAGGTAGTGTTTTGAACTTAATGATAGTGTTTTGAGCATGGCCACAGTAGTGTTTTGAATCTACCTACAACTAGGTTGAAAACATTACCGCAGTGTTTTTGTGGGCACAGTAGTGTTTTGAACCTACCTGCAACTAGGTTGAAAACATTACCGTAGTGTTTTGAACCTAGGTTGAAAACACTACCGTAGTGTTTTTGTAGGGTAGTGTTTTGAACTTATTACACCGGCAGTCTACAAGATCACAGCCCCCTCAGGCAGCCAGTTTGGTGTCGCAGTTCGAAAGGGTACCCGGTTTAAAACGGTTATTTTCGCAATGTTGCATCAAAGTTGAATGGCAAGCCTGAAATCTTGTCTGATTTTCTGGCTTGCTTCTGTCTGCGGAAGAGCTCTGTGGAAATATAGTGCGAGACAAGCAAGGATTTCTTCAGGAATCATTGTAGTGAATATATATTATCCTCTACACTAACAATTTAACAAACAATTAACAAGTTATTAAACATGGGTACAATCTGAATCAGGCAGAATTGCATGCGTATGCGCATTGTGAAGAGCCTCATTTTAAACTGGTCACCCTTTTAAACTGTGACACCAGCCGCAGCCATAACCCACACAGACAGGTGTTTTGGACATTTGGCAGCGTGCTACCCCTCCTCACTCACCTCACCTACGCACGCACCCACAGTTCGAACACTGATCGTGTCACCAACTGATCAGCACTCCAAAGTGGGACTCACAACCCCGTGTTACTAGAACGTTCTGTTTGTCAGGTATTCTAAAACCTCTCTTAATCGACTGACCGACTCGAGATGGTCCATTTAGGGACGTGGAAGGTTTAGGGAGTTTGTTTTAATCGTTACAATGGTATTGTATCGGCGATCGTTTGGGACCCAAATAAAGCGATCGATATATGGGAGTGGTCGATCTCTGGAAGGGGTCAGTTAGAGAGGTTTTACTGTACCCGGCTCTGCAGACCTGCATCGCTCTGATTGTGTCACGAATGCATCATTTTTGCGTTATGTCTAAGTCATGCATACGTCATGGATACACCATCTGCATATCATGTATACATCCCGAATACGTCGGATATGCATCACAGATATGTCATTTGTATGTCATGTAAACGTCCTGTAAATGTCATGAATACATCATCGATATGTCACGGATCCGTCATCTGTATGTCAGGCATACGTCATGTATACATCATGTATACGTCACCCATACGTCACGCACATGCCATGCACACGTCACGCATGCATCACGCACACATCACGCACATATCACGCATACGTCACACATACTTCACGCATACGTCACGCATACGTCATGCAAGCGTCACACAGACATCACCCATACGTCACGCACACGCCATTCACACGTCACGCATACGTCACGCATATGTCACGCATACGTCACCCATACGTCACGCATACGTCACGCATACGTCACGCATATGCCACACATACGTCACGCACACGTCACGCACACGTCACCCATACGTCACACATACGTCACACATACGTCACACATACGTCACGCACACGTCACGCATACGTCACACATACGTCACGCACACGTCACTCATACGTCCCGAAGTCAGACGGGACTGTGCGCCAGACGGCAGTTTGTGCAGCGTTGGACGCGCTGAGACCGCTCCTAACCCGGTGTTGCGGTTTCCGAGGCACACCAGTTTGCCAGGGACACATCCATTAAAATGCATTGTTAACGGCCGTGAGCAAATCTTCATGCAGAAGAAGTCAAATATCTCTCAAATTACACCATCTAGAAACAAATCGCTTGGTACACATATAGAAAACATATTTACCATAAAGACTATATTAAATTTATAAGGTTAGGGTTCTTGATTTCTATTATTTTTGAATAAAACTAACGTTTTGCACTGCGCGTACCATCAAACTCAAGGCATTGTCAATGGTCGTGAGCAATGTTCATACAGAAAATACAGAAGAAGTCAAATATCTCTCAAATTACACCATCTAGAAACAAATCATTTGGTGCACATATAGGAAACATCTTTACCAAAAACATTATATTAAATTTATAAGGTTAGTGATGATGCTGTTCGATTTTGATGCATGTGCAGAAGCGATGTGTCCCTGGCAAACTGGTGTCCCTGGGAAACCGCAACACCGGCCAACGTTTGAAGTCTGAAGCTGAAGCTTTGATGGTGACGCCTGCGTTATGTCACACATTCCGGCTACGGCTCACTGTCAGATCACCACCAGGGGGCGCCCTCCACACACACACACACACAGACATGGACCCCCACCACCAGGACACCACCTACACACACACACAAGGACCCTCCCACCAGGGAGCGCCCTCCACACACACACACATGGACCCTCACCACCAGGACACCACCTCCACACACACACAAGGACCCTCCCACCAGGGGGCGCCCTCCACACACACACACACATGGACCCTCACCACCAGGACACCACCTCCACACACACAAGGACCCTCCCACCAGGGGGCGCCCTCCACACACACACGCACAGACATGGACCACCACCACCAGGGCACCACCTCCACACACACACAAGGACCCTCCCACCAGGGGGCGCCCTCCACACACACACACACAGACATGGACCCCCACCACCAGGACACCACCTCCAGACACACAAGGACCCTCCCACCAGGGGGCGCCCTCCACACACACACACACAGACATGGACCCCCACCACCACAACACCACCTCCACACACACACACAAGGACCCTCCCACCAGGGGGCGCCCTCCACACACACACATGGACCCCCACCACCAGGACACCACCTCCACACACACACAAGGACCCTCCCACCAGAGGGCGCCCTCCACACACATGTGCACACATGGACCCCCACCACCAGGACACCACCTCCACACACACACACACAAGGACCATCCCACCAGGGAGCACCCTCCACACACACACATGGACCCCCCACCACCAGGACACCACCTCCACACACACAAGGACCCTCCCACCAGGGGGCCCCTCCACACACACACGCACACATAGACCCCCACCACCAGGACACCACCTCCACACACACACACACAGACATACACACACAAGAACCATCCAACCAGGGGGTGCCCTCCACACACACACAAGAACCCTCCCACCAGGACACCACCTCCACACACACAAGAACCCTCCCACCAGGACACCACCTCCACACACACAAGGACCCTCCCACCAAGGGGTGCACTCCACACACACACAGAAGGACCCTCCCACCAGGGGGCGCCTTCCACACACACACACACACACAGACACAAGGAACCTCCCACTGGGGGGGCACCTTCCACACAAACACACACACACACAAGGACCCTTCCACCACGGCACCACCTAAGCACACTCAGACTTCTACTACCAGGGAGCGCCAGGACACCACCTCCAGGACACCACCTCCAGGACACCACCTTAAATCTGTCCTACATGGATACAGACACCAACATGGATACAGACAGCAACATAGATACAGACACCAACATGGATACAGACACCAACATAGATACAGACACCAACATAGATACAGACACCAACATGGATACAGACAGCAACATAGATACACACACTACCAGCGTACCCTCTCCCCCACAACCACACCTCCACCTCACCCACCCATACACGCCAACACCTATCAGCTCCCATTCATATTACAGTAGAACCCTGTTAAATCAAACTTGAAGGCACCCTAGAAATTTGTTTGGATTAACCGATCATTGGTTTAACCGAGCTTTGGCTTCGACTTTGACTTGGCTTTGGCAAAAACGTGGGTGCATTATGAATGTAATATACAATGTATGTGGACACTTTGATTATTGTTTTTTATGTCCATACAGTATTCTCGATGTCGGACATCCGGGCACTTTTTGCGTTCACACAGCACAAAGGGTAAAACAAATGCCTGACATAGAGAGAACATTCAAACCACCCTATCTATCACAGTAATTTGTGATTGTTGGTGCTTTGAAAGCAAATTTCTCTTGGTTCTATTAAATAGTTCAGATCTTTCTGTACAATTTCACATTCAGCTTTTTTTTTATCAGCCAATTGGAAGTTCTTGAATTTATTTTGCGAAAATAGTTTTTGAGGCCATGATCTGGTAAGGCTAACACTGGCACTGACACTCAGAATATCCCAACTTTCACTATTATCTCTGTTTTTAATCCTTTCAGAGTAAATTGCTCTTAGGTTACATTAAATACTTCAGATCTTCCTTTTCAATCGCGCATTAAGATATTTTTAATCGATCCAATGAAAGCTTTAAAATTTATTTTACAAAAATTTATACTCCGCATAGACATAGCATTGCTGCAGCACACATCACTGCGGTATTTTACCCTTCGCGGGCTAGTTTCCAGGGTTGTGACGTCATGCCGACATCGAGAATAACCCCGGTAAACCAAGTTTGGTTAACCCAAACAATCGGTTAATCCAAACGTTTTTCACGGCCTGCCAAAATACTACCATTTATCATATAAAAAAGTCTGTGTGGTCTCAGATGACCTTACACCCACATGAAAGTTTGGTTTACCCATACTGGAAGTGGCCTGGGGTCCGACAATTTTGTTTAGATTAACCGATAGTTTGGATTAACCGACTTTGGTTCAACCAACTTTTTTATAGGATAAATGGTAGTATTTTGCCGGGCAGCCGACAAAGTTTGGATTACCGGATCGTTTGGTTTAACCGAGCTTGGTTTAACGAGGTTATACTGTACTACCCCTCTTCCACCCCCCCCCCACCCTGCCGACCGCCCCCGCCACCCGCCGCCCGCCACCCCACCCCCTCTCACCGCTCGACACCCTGCCGCCCGCCGGCTCTGACTGTCCGCCTCTTCTTGCAGGATGCCTGGCGCTCCCAGTGAGCTGTAGGACGGCCTTGTTGCGTGTTGTGTTCCTGTGGAGTCTGACCAGGGGAGAGTTGCTGTGGAGATGGCGTGGTCGCGCGCCGCCCCACTGTGCGGCTAACACCATGCTGCTCACCGCCACTTGGCTGGTCCTGTCCATGGTAAGTCCACTCACTCACTCATTCACTCACTCATTCACTCACTCACTCACTCACTCACTGCCCGGCACTGTTTGATAAGGCTCTTCTTGCATCTTCGACGACTGCAGATATACCAACCCTGGAGCCTCTGCCTCTCTCTCTTTCTTTCTCTTTCTCTCTCTTTGTCCCTCTCATTCTCCCTATTTTTTACTGTTCTCTCTCTTTCTCTCTCTTTCTTTCTCTCTCTTTCTCATGTTCTCTTTCTTTCTCTCTCTATCTCTCTCTTTCTCTCCTTGTCTCTCTCTTTTTCTCTCTCTCTTTCTATCTCTCTCTTTGTCTCTCTTTCTCTCTCTTTCTCATTCTCTCTTTTTCTCTCTTTCGCTCTCCTCTCTTTCTGTCTCTTTCTCTCTTTCTCTCTTTGCCTCTCTTTCTCTTTTTCTCGCTCACTTTCTCTCTCTCTTTCTCTCTTTCTCATTCTCGCTCTTTTTCTCTCGTTTCTCCCTCTTTCTCTCTTTGTCCCTCTCTTTCTCCCTATTTCTCTCTCTCTTTCTTTCTCTTTCTTTCTCTATCGTTCTCATGTTCTCTCTCTTTCTCTCTTTCTCTCTTTCCCTCTTTCTTTCTTTCTCTCCTTGTCTCTATTTCTCTTTTTCTCTCTCTCTTTCTCTCTCTTTGTCTCTCTTTCTCTTTTTCTCTCTCTCTTTCTCATTCTCTCTTTTTCTCTATTTCTCTCTCCTCTCTTTCTGTCTCTTTCTCTCTTTCTCGCTTTCTCTCTTTGTCTCGCTTTCTCTATTTCTCTCTCACTTTCTCTCTCTCTTTCTCATTCTCTCTCTTTCTCTTTCTCTCTCTTTCTCTCTCTTTCTCTCTTTGTATCTCTCTTTGTCCCTCTTTCTCCCTATTTTTCTCCTTTTCTCTCTCTTTCTCTCATTCTTTCTCGCTATTTCTCTCTTGTTTTCTCTTTCTCTCTCTGTCCCTCTTTTTCTCACTCTTTCTCTCTCTCTTTCTCTCTCCTTCTCTCTTTCTCTCTCTGTCTCTCTCTTTTTCTCTCCTTCTCTCTCTTTCTCTCTCTTGCTCTCTTGCTCACACTTTTTTTACCAGACGGGATGGCCGAATGAGTTGAGCATTCGTCTCCTGTTTTGGTAGATCGCAGGATTCGAACAGATGGGTTTAAACCCTGGTCGAGTCAAACCAATGATTTATAACATTCATACTTGTCGCTTCGTAGCCAGGCACTCAGCATTACTAGGATAGGGCAAGGACTGGTTGGCATATCAGGTCATGGCACTGATGGCCTGGTCACCCAGTGGGGCAGCACTACAAAGTCGCCATGAGTGCATACTGTCACAAATCAGTACCCATCCTGATATAACCTTAGATGGTTGGTTGTTGGAGTTTTCACATCCAATAGGACATTAGATGTTGCTAGGACGTAAAACAACAGCATAAACGAACCAGTATTGTCTATACTCACATAATAAATTATGTACCGTATAATAAATATGCATAATAAATATTATTTAAATATGCATAATAAATTATAGCCCTGTTGGGAACCTGAGATCGGGTACAAATCTTTCTTTTTTGTTGTTGGTACATATGAGCCGACAGATGAGGAACACTCGGCGATGGTTTACAAATACTCTCCGGTTCTTGTGGTTATACACGAGCAGGGCCTCGAAGGCGGGCGGCGGGAGGGCGGGCGGGTGGGCGGGAGGGGGGGGGGGTGATTGCAGGGTTTGGACATCTACATGTAGGATCATTGATCACGTCTTGCTCGGTATTCACTTATATCACTATGTGTTTGTCCCTAAGGGCAACAATCAAGCCTGCCGCCACCTTTGCAGGCCGGTAGGTGGCGTCAGGCCTGCTGCCACGTTTACACGCCGCTAGGTGGCGTCAGGGCTGCTGCCACATTTACAGGCCTGCCGCCATGTTTACACACCGCTAGGTGGCGTCAGGCCTGCTGCCACATTTACAGGCCTGCCGCCATGTTTACACACCGCTAGGTGGCATCAGGCCTGCTGCCACATTTACAGGCCTGCCACCATGTTTACACACCGCTAGGTGGCGTCAGGCCTGCCGCCACATTTACAGGCCTGCCGCCATGTTTACACACCGCTAGGTGGCGTCAGGCCTGCCGCCACATTTACAGGCCTGCCACCACGTTTACACGCTGCTAGGTGGCATCAGGCCTGCCACCACATTTACAGGCCTGCTGCCACGTTTACACACCGCTAGGTGGCGTCAGGCCTGCTGCCACATTTACAGGCCTGCCGCCATGTTTACACACCGCTAGGTTGCGTCAGGCCTGCTGCCACATTTACAGGCCTGCCGCCATGTTTACACACCGCTAGGTGGCATCAGGCCTGCCGCCACATTTACAGGCCTGCCGCCATGTTTACACGCCGCTAGGTGGCATCAGGCCTGCCGCCACATTTACAGGCCTGCTGCCACGTTTACACACCGCTAGGTGGCGTCAGGCCTGCTGCCACATTTACAGGCCTGCCGCCACGTTTACACACCACTTGGTGGTGTCAGGCCTGCTGCCACATTTACAGGCCACTAGGGGGTGTGAAGTCCGGCTGCCATGTTTGCAGGCTGCTAGGTGGCATCAAGCCTGCTGTCACATTTACATACTGCTAGGTGGTGTCAAAACTTCTGTCACATTTACACCCTGATAGGTCACCATGTTTATCCGCCGCTAGGTGGCATCAAACCTGCCACCACATTTAAATGCCGCTAGATGGCTTCAAACCTGCCAGCACTTTTAAATGCTGCTAGGTGGCATCAAGCCTGCTGCCACGTTTAAATGCTGCTAGGTGGCATCAAACCTGCCACCACGTTTAAATGCTGCTAGGTGGTATCAAGCCTGCCACCACGTTTAAATGCCGCTACGTGGTGTCAAGCTTGCTGCCACATTTACACGCCAGTGGCATCAAGCCTGCTGCCATGTTTACACGCCGCTAGGTGGCTTCAAGCCTACCGCCACGTTTACACACCAGTAGGCGGCCTCAAGCCTGCCACCATGTTTACCCCCCGCTAGCTGGCATCAAACCTGCAACCACGTTTAAATGCTGCTAGGTAGCATCAAACCTGCCACCACGTTTAATTGCTGCTAGGTGGTGTCAAACCTGCCACCACATTTAAATGCCACTATGTGGCATCAAACCTGCCACCACATTTAATTACTGCTAGCTGGCGTCAAACCTGCCACCACGTTTAAATGCCACTATCTGGCATCAAACCTGCCACCACGTTTAATTGCTGCTAGGTGGCGCCAAACCTGCCACCACATTTAAATGCGGCTAGGTGGTGTCAAGCCTGCCGCCACGTTTACACGCCAGGAGGTGGCCTCAGGCCTGCCACCATGTTTACCCGCTGCTAGGGGGCATCAAGCCTGCTGCCGTATTTACATGCCACTAGGTGGCTTCAAGCCTGCCACCACGTTTAAACGCCGCCAGGTGGCGTCAAGCCTGCTGCCACTTTTACACGCTGCTAGGTGCCATCAAGCCTACCACCATGTTAAATTCCACTAGATTGCGTCAAGCCTGCCACTATGGTTACCATAGGTGGCATCAAGCCTGCTGCCACATTTACACGTCGCTAGGTGGCGTAAAGCCTGCCACTATGGTTACCCGGCGCTAGGTGGCATCAAGCCTGCTGCCATATTTACACGCCGCTAGGTGGAGTGAAGGCTGCCACCACGTTAACGTGCCGCTAGGTGGCATCAAGCCTGCTGTCAGGTTTACCCACCACTAGGTGGCGTCAAGCCTGCCGCCATGTTTACCCGCCATGTTTACCCGCCGCTAGGTGGCGTCATGTCTTGATAATGTATCAGAGCACTTGAATGTAATGTTTAGAAACATGTAAAAAGATCTTGAACTTTGAGAATATCACCTCTAAAAAAGGGTTCGGTGTACGTGTAATATCTTAGTGTTGTGCTGATACAAATGCCTTTCTTTGAAGAGTAAGTAACTTTTGGATATCGAAAACACACAATTCAACTGAGGCAAATTAAAAAATAATTAGACTATTTTGTGGAAAATCATGTGGCAATTCATTTAGAATCGTGATAATTTCCAAGCAGCTTTTGAGTTTGAGATCTAAATGTCAGATTCTTGTCAATCAAGATGTCAAGAAAAGTCTAGCAATTGATACTTGTCGCTTCCTAGCCAGGAGCTTGGCATTATTAGGATAGGGCAAGGACTGGTTTGGACCAGTGTCAGGATAATGTGACTGACTGGAATATCAGGTCATGGTGCTGGCAGCCTGGTCTCCCAGTGAGGCAGCATTATAAAGTCACCATGAGTGCCCCCTGTTACAAGTTAGTACCCAACCTGATATAACCATAGATGTTGCCAGGATGTAAAACACCAACAAACAAACTATATATATAGAGTAAAACCTCTATCCGACAACCTCCACAGATCGACCACTCCCCTATATTGATCGCTTTATTTGGATCCCAAACGATCGCCAATACAATACCATTATAACGATAAAAAAAACCTCTCTAAGCCAACCACCTCCCTAAATGGACCATTTAAAGGTGGTCCCATGGTGGGTCGATTTAGAGGGATTTTGTTATAGGTATATTTAAATATATGTATATATTTATATATATATATATATACATGCGAAACTCCCTTTCCCCGACGCCGACAGCCCAGACCCCTCACTGAGAGTTTACAGCGCCACTCGGCAAGTTGCGGAACTAACTCGGGTTAGGTATACGCCGGAAAGGGAAACACATCACAACTAATGATTTAAGATCTACGACTGTCCACACACATCACAAGCCACAGTCGTGCTTAATTTGATTTTAAAATCGTGAGATCGGCCACATTCTGTCTGGGAACTAGTTTCAACTTTGCCGCATTGCCACGCCAGGAGAAAACCCACGACGTGACTAAAAACTTTTCTTTTTTAGTAAAACTGTTTTGTCTTTAGACCGCCAGTCGTCGCAATGTCTGTCCTATGCTTAAATGAGACATGCCCTCTCGCGTATTCCCTCCCCCCCTTCCTCACTCCCCCTCCCCCTCTCCCTACTCCCACTCCCTTTCCCTTCCTCACTCCTCTCCCCCTCCCATCCTCCCCCCTCCCTGGCCTCCCGCCTCCCCCTCTCTCCTTCCCCCTCCCCCTTCCCACCTCCCTATCCCCCTTCCCGCCTCCCTCCCCTCCCCCCCTACCCTTACCCTCCCTCCCTACCTCATCCTGCCTCTGCCTCTGCGTCCCCCTTCCCCTCCCTCTCCTATCTCCTTCCCGTCCCTCCCTCCCGACTCTCTCCACTTCTCCGTCCCTCCGCCTCCCCCCCCCCCACCCATCACATCCTCCCCATCCCTCAACCCCCCTCCCCTCAACCCCCCTCCCTCCTACCTCCACCCCCCTCCTCCATTCCCCCTCCCTCCACCCTCCCCCTCCCTCCTTCCCTCGTCCCTCCTCCCACTTCCCCCCTCCGCCCTCTCCTCCCTCCTCCTTCCTTACACTTCTCCCTTCACCTCCCTCCGACCTCCTTCCTGCGCCCTCTCCCTCCCTTCCCCCTCCCTCCTCCCTTTCCCTCCCTCCTTCCCTCCTCCCTCCTTCCACTTCTCCCTCCTCCCTCCCTCCTCCACCCTCCCTCTCACCCCTTCATCCTCGCCACATCTAGTTTCATTTGGGAACATACCACGTCTCACATATAATAGTGCAATTCTCAAATACGAGCAGTGAACGCGGTTCTTCGGTTGCGGCGTGATTTAGGATGCGGTCCCGTGACCATTTCCTCTGGCCCTCTCGTTCTGATCCCGCCACCGCCCCCGCCCCCACACACCCCCACCCCACCCCCACCCCCACCCATAGCCCGAGACAACGCACGGCTGTGTTCAACAAACTCAGCCATTTAAGCTCAAGGTTTGCTCCGCAAGTTCCCAGGCACGCCGGAATAGGAAGAGAAGGGTTGGTTGGTTTGTTGGAGTTTATGTCCTTGCAACATCTAAGGTCATATCAGGACGGGTACCGACTTGGGACAGTGCGCCACACTCATGGAGACGTTATAGTGTTGCCTCACTAGGAAATCAAGCCTGCCGGCACCACGACTCGATATCCCACTCTGTCACATTATCTTGACACTTATCTAGTCAGTCCTTGCCCTACCCTATTAACGCCAAGGACCAGGCTAGGTTGGTTGGTTGGTTGTTGAAGTTGTATGTCGTTGGAACATCTACGGTCATATCAGGATGGGTACCGACTTGTCACAGTGAGCCACACTTGACTTCTGGCTTGTTTGTAACCTTATGACGGTTACTGGTTGCAGAACTGCAACATTATAGAGAGGCTCTGATAAATTGGCCCAATCTTTGGTTGAAGAATAATCTTCTGGTGGGACGGTTGTAGAAGCTGGGGGATGTCTTTACAACAATTAAATGACGAGTCATTGGGGTGGTCCATATCACTCCGGTCCGGCGGTAGCACAGCACTTGTATCCAGCAGACAGCAGCAAGGGTTTCAAGGAAGGGCGGGTAAAGATGTGTCCAGCGGTGGTTCCAGCAGCGAGAACAAAGTGAGAAACATAAAGGTAAAGGGCCCCACCCAAGCACACAACTCCCCTGGTCAGGGTGAGGAGTATGCCTGGGAGGGAAAAAAAGGGTAGAGTCTAGGAAAGAGAAATGAGAAGACTTGAGTCAAAGGACCGTGTCTATATGCTCTATAGTGACCAGTTGGCAAGCCAAAGACACAGACAGAGTAAGACTAAGAGTAGAAAGTGAAATGCTGACGGGCTCTCCCTCCTGGAAGTCTTTTCAGACATATCAAGGAGGAGCAAGGCCAGCGGAGAGGAGATAGAGAGAGGTGTGGACGAAGTGCAGCCCGGATAGCATACTCATAGCGACTTTACAGTGCTGCCCACTGGGAAATCAGGCCCACCGGTCCCGTAACCCGATATCCCACTCAGTCACATTATCCTGAGACTGAGCTAACCTTTGTTTGTTCATTGACACCCCCCTCCCCCTCAGCACAAAAGAGCTAACCAGTCCTTGCCCTATCCTATTAATGCCGAGTGCCAGTCAAGTATGAACTTTATAAATCATTGGTTTCACTCGACCGACTGAGAACTCAACTCCTGGATCTCCCGCACCCGAGTCCAGTGTCGCAGTTTCAGCTGTGTGCCAGTTTCAGCCATGCACATAGACTCTAACTCAAGGCATTGTCAATGGTCGTGAGCAATCTTCATACGGAAAATACAGAAAAAGTTAAATATCTCTAAAACCACACCATCTATTAACAAGTCGCTTGGTAGACATATAGAAAACATCTTTACCAAAAAGATTATATTAAATGTATAAGGTTAGGGTTCTTGATTTCTATTAATTTTGAATAAAACTAATGTTTTGCACTGCGCGTACCGTCAAACTCAAGGCATTGACAATGGTGGTGAGCAATGTTCATACAGAAAATCCAGGAAAAGTGAAATATTTCTAAAACCACACCACCTAGAAGCAAATCGCTTGCTACACATATAAAAAACATCTTTACCAAAAACATTATATTAAATTTATAAGGTTAGTGACTCACGACCATTGACAATGCCTTGAGTTTGAGTCTATGCGCACGGCTGAAACTGGCGCACGGCTGAAACTGCGACACCGGCGCTCTGCCGAATCGGTCACAGCGTCCGGTGGAAGGGAAGGGAGGGGAAAGGAAGGAGTGGGGGTGGGGGGGGGGGGGGGGGGGGGGGGGGGGGCAGGGGGTTAGAACAGCGACGGTCCGCGATGCCCCGGATGTAAGGACGGCGCTGAGGCCATTCATCTTACCCGCCCCTCTGCTCTCCCTTCATTACGACTTTAATGAACTTTGCTCGTTTTTGCAGACGCGGCGCCAGTCTTTGCCTTCTATGGCGGAGTGTTTTGATGATGTAACGGTTAGATTCATCCCGCGGCTGCCGGCGAGGTTAACAAGGTTGAAGTCTGCGGGGACACATTCCTACGTCCGACTGCTTCTCGTTACGCGCAATGGGCGCCGGGACGAAGCCGCCTGGTCACGCATCGGTGAACCGTGCGGGGGCGGGGGCGGGGTTTGGTAGATATGGTCAGGGGAGGGTAGATATGGGCAGGGGAGGGTAGATATGGCGGAGGGAGAGGGGGGGGGGTAGATATGGGATGTGGAGGGTAGATATGGGCAGGGGTGGGTAGATATGGGATAGGGAGGGTAGATATGGGATGGGGAGGGTAGATATGCGATAGGGAGGATAGATATGGGACGGGGAGGGTAGATATGGGCAGGGGAGGGTAGATATGGGCAGGGGAGGGTAGATATGGGCAGGGGAGGGTAGATATGGGCGGGGAGGGTAGATATGGGCAGGGTGGTTAGATATGGGCGGGGGAGGGTAGATATGGGCAGGGGAGGGTAGATATGGGCAGGGGAGGGTAGATATGGGTAGTGGAGGCTACATATAGGGAGGGGAGGGTAGATATGGGCGGGGGGAGTAGATATGGGCGGGGGAGGGTAGATATGGGCAGGGGAGGGTAGATATGGGCGGGGGAGGGTAGATATGGGCAGGGAGGGTAGATATGGGATGGGGAGGGTAGATATGGGATAGGGAGGATAGATATGGGACGGGGAGGGTAGATATGGTATGGGGAGGGTAGATATGGGCAGGGGATGGTAGATATGGGATGGGGAGGGTAGATATCGGATAGGGAGGAAAGATATGGGACGGGGAGGGTAGATATGGGATGGGGAGGGTAGATATGGGATAGGGATGATAGATATGGGACGGGGAGGGTAGATATGGGCAGGGGAGGGTAGATATGGGCAGGGGAGGGTAGATATGGGCAGGGGAAGGTAGATATGGGCAGGGGAGGGTAGATATGGGCGGGGGAGGGTAGATATGGGCAGGGGTGGTTAGATATGGGCGGGGGAGGGCAGATATGGGATGGGGAGGGTAGATATGGGACGGGGAGGGTAGATATGGGACGGGGAGGGTAGATATGGGAACGGAGGGTAGATATTGGCGGGGAGGGTAAATGTGGGTAGTGGAGGGTAGATATTGGGAGGGGAGGGTAGATATGGGCAGGGGTGGGTGGATATGGGACGGGGAGGGTAGATATGGGATGAGGAGGGTAGATATGGGATGGGGAGGGTAGATATGGGCAGGGGATGGTAGATATGGACAGGGGTGGGTAGATATGGGCGGGGGAGGGTAGATATTGGCAGGGGAGGGTAGATATGGGATGGGGAGGGTAGATATGGGCAGGGGAGGGTAGATATGGGCAGGGGAGGGTAGATATGGGCCGGGGAGGGTAGATATGGGATGGGGAGGGTAGATATGGGATGGGGAGGGTAGATATGGGCAGGGGAGGGTAGAAATGGGATGGGGAGGGTAGATATGGGCAGGGGAGGGTAGATATGGGACGGGGAGGGTAGATATGGGCAGGGGAGGGTAGATATGGGCAGGGGTGGTTAGATATGGGCGGGGGAGGGTAGATATGGGATGGGGAGGGTAGATATGGACAGGGGAGGGTAGATATCGGCGGGGGAGGGTAGATATGGGCGGGGGAGGGTAGATATGGGCAGAGGAGGGTAGATATGGGCAGGGGGGGGTAGATATGGGCAGGGGAGGGTAGATATGGGCAGGGGAGGGTAGATATGGGCAGGGGAGGGTAGATATGGGCAGGGGTGGGTAGATATGGGATAGGGAGGGTAGATATGGGATGGGGAGGGTAGATATGCGATAGGGAGGATAGATATGGGACGGGGAGGGTAGATATGGGATGGGGAGGGTAGATATGGGCAGGGGAGGGTATATATGGGGCGGGGAGGGTAGATATGGGCGGGGGCGGGAGGATATGGGCGGGGGTGGTTAGATATGGGCGGGGGCGGGAGGATATGGGCGGGGGTGGTTAGATATGGGCGGGGGAGGGTAAATATGGGACTGGGAGGGTAGATATGGGAACGGAGGGTAGATATTGGCGGGGGAGGGTAGATATGGGACGGGGAGGGTAGATATGGGCGGGGGCGGGAGGATATGGGCCGAGGCGGGTAGATTTGGGCAGGGGCGGGTTTCATTCAGAACGGCCAGCGATTGGTCAATAATCATAGGACACAATATATAACATTGATAATATATGTGCAAGCTTCATCATAACAATCCGCACTAAGCAAATAGACAAATAATTATTAAGTCCATTTATATCCGCATAAC
Organism: Branchipolynoe longqiensis; assembly: GCA_030323885.1. NCBI lineage: Eukaryota > Metazoa > Annelida > Polychaeta > Phyllodocida > Polynoidae > Branchipolynoe > Branchipolynoe longqiensis. The sequence goes on from CM059188.1 coordinate 113,972,920, forward strand.
TAGTTATACTCCTTATATATACACAGAGATTTATATATATACATATATATATGGGTGATTCTCAGAAACTCTGTACCACATATTTGGTTTCCATGTTACATTGTTAATAATTTTGCCTTTTTTTGGAGTGGTAGTAAGTCAAATAGTTTTTGATGACTCGGTGTATGTTAGCAATACTACATATATTTAATCTATCCCACAAAATGTATCCAAAATATGCTTATATGATTTTGTGCTATTAAAGTGAAAATATGAAAATTTGCATATAGACACCATGCATCTACCCAAATGTGTTTTTTCAACTTTTCTCTTGTAAAACACTTCTTTTTTGTTGTTGCTTAACTGTATCAATCAAATCTCATTTGAATTTGTTGTGGGTGCTAAGATGATACTTGAAGATGTGTGACAAAAATAGTGTCATGAATTGATGTAAAATGGTTAATTAATGGCTTTCTCAATTTGTATAAGATCAAAATTGACGAGTGCTGAGCAGCAGTACGAGGGTGGTTTGTGGTGCTCACTGGGAATGAGTGGTTTCAGCCAGGTCACAGAACAGGGCAGGTTATGTACCATAGCTACTCCACCATACAGGGTGATAGGGAGCAAAAGAAGACAGCAGACGATAACATAGATGTGAACAAAGTACATTAAGTCGTAGAGCTGGATACTTGTATGTCCACCACATAACTATGAGTAAAGTGCTGACAACCATAGTGCAGATTTGCATTTCCCAATAATTGATAGCTTATATCACTTAATGAGAGAATAGGTATTATCCCGACCACAGATAACACTCGCTTTCGTCCTAAAATAATACTCGCATAATAAATTATACGACACAAAAGGGGTGCCCTGCTACTTGCAGAACTGCCTACCCATATGAGTTTATCATATTTTGTACACATTTTTAAGTCGGAGTACGCCAATATGCAAAATTAAAATTAATGTGTGCCAAAATACATTTGGAAAATGCACAACTTTCTTTTTATTTAATTTTTTGTTTGTTTATAGTCACAGTTTTATTTTTATTTTACTGGAGTACCCAAATAGGAAATTGGGGGTAGGCAAAAACCTGCCTTACAAACGTCTTACCCATATGAATAATAATTAATAATAATAATAAATAATAATACTTTTACGTAATTTGGTCAAAGTTTTAAGTTGGAGTTTGCCGATGCACAAAATTAAAATGTATGCCAAAAACGTAATAATATACAGGGAAATACACAATTCTTTTTGGGGGGGAAGTAAACAAATTTGTTCACTGGAGTAACCATATAGGAAATTTGGGGTACAGGCAGGTCTGGACTTGCCTGGCGCGGCGCTTTGGGACACAACAGGGACAATTGGGACGTTGTGTACAGTCGGCATGTCTACTACCATATCCCTCATACACAGGCAGCTCAGGCAACCAGAGGTTGTGAGCATCAGGCTGTGGCCCCCCTGGGAACTCGGCGACTTCCGGCCTCTTCCTGCGACTTCCGGTGAGCCCTTGGTCGCTGATAAACAACAGCAATAAGCGCTGGAATGCATGCAGTTGGAGCGGGGTGGGGTTGGTTGATTGGTTGTTGGAGTTTTATGTCTTGGCAACATCTAAGGTCATATCAGGGAGGGTACCGACTTGTGACAGTGCACACTTATGGTGACTTTGTAGTGCTGCCCTACTGGTAAATTAGGCTGCCAGCCCCATGACATGATATCCCACTCATTCACATTATCCTGACATTATCCAACCAGTCCTTGCCCTATCCTAGTAATGATGAGTGCCAGTTTAGGAAGCGATAAGTATAAATTGTTAAGTCATTAGTTTGACTCAACCACGATCTACCAAAACGGGAGACAAACACTCAATTCATTCGTCCATCCCGTCTGGTAGGGTGGAAGTACTCGCTGTAACTTGTGGAAGTAGAAAACTGCTCCGAGTATTGTTGGTTTGTTGGGGGTTTTACAACCTGGCGACATCTAAGGTCATATCAGAATGGGTTCCGACTTGTGACTTGCGCTCATGGTGGCCTTATGCCCTGGTAGACCAGGCCACCAACACTATGACCCTATTTCCCAGTCAGTCACATTATCCTGATACTGAACTAACCAGTCCTTGCGCTATCCTAGAAATGCCAACCGCCAGGCTAAGTAGTGATACGTATCAATTTTGTAAGTCACTGGTTTGATTAGTAGTAAGCAGTCAGGTGCTTACTCTCAGCAGGGCTGCTTACAGTAAATGGAGATCTAGTCACAGTAAGTTGTAGGTTTCTCACAATCAGTAAGTGGTACGATGCTTGCAGTGAGGACTGAGTAGGTCACAGTAAGGACTCAGCTGGTTATAGCAAGGACTGAGCTAGTTACAGTAAAGACTGAACTGGTTGCAGTAAGAACTGAACTGGTCACAGTAAGGATTGAGCTGGGTATGGTGAAGACTGAGCTGGTTATGGTAAAGACTGAGCTGGTTACAGAAAGGACTGAGCTGGTTACAGTAAGGACTGAACTGGTTACAATAAGGACTAAGCTGGTTATGGTAAGTGTAAGGACTGAGCTGCTCACAGTAAACTGTGCTGCTCACACTAAGCGGTCAGCTGCTGACTGTAAGTGGTGCACTCACAGAGAGTTGCTCACGGAAAGGACTGAGCTGCTCACAGTAAACTGTGTTGTTCGCAGTAAGCGTTCAGCTGCTGACTGTAAGTTGTGCACTCACCGAGAGCTGCTCACAGAAAGGACTGAGCTGCTCACACCAAACTGTGCTGCTCACAGGAACCGCGGAGCTACTCACTGTAAGTTGTGCACTCACAGAGAGCTGCTCACAGAAAGGACTGAGCTGCTCACACTAAACTGTGCTGCTCACAGGAACTGTTGAGCTACTCACTGTAAGTTGTGCACTCACCAAGAGCTGCTCACAGAAAGGACAGAGCTGCTCACACTAAACTGTGCTGCTCACAGGAACTGTTGAGCTACTCACTGTAAGTTGTGCACTCACCGAGAGCTGCTCAGAGAAAGTACTGAGCTGCTCACACTAAGCTGTGCTGCTCACAGGGACTGTTGAGCTACTCACTGTATGTTGTGCACTCACCGAGAGCTGCTCACAGAAAGGACTGAGCTGCTCACACTAAACTGTGCTGCTCACAGGAACCGCTGAGCTACTCACTGTAAGTGATCTGCTCACAAAGAGCTGCTTACACACACTATCTGACCGTGCTGAGCTTCGCTCCGCCCGTGGAGACTAGGGGGCGGTGGGGGGGGGGGCGGGGGCTGGGGGCTGACAGCTAGCTTTTCTTCTAAGTTCTTTGTTTTGATCGGAGGTTAGGGTACAATATCCTTGGGAGGTTTGTCTGCGTGTGCATGTGTGTGGGTGTGTGTGGGTGGGTCGTGGGAGTCAAACTTCCGGGATATTTATGACAGCGACATGGCAGGCTCGAGTAACTTCAGCCGAGCAGCTGACTGATGCCACTGACACTAACGTTGTCTTGCCTGTCAACAATAACTGGGCTCCAGTTTTTTGGGAGACCTATTTTATTAGGCTTTGCCACCCCGATGCCGCCCCTGGGTGGAGGGGAGGCAGCCCGGTGTGGTGGGTGGCATGGGACCGGGTCAGGAGTTCTGACTGACGGGGTCAGTCGACAGGGACCGGGTCCTGATGGAGGTAACACACATGTTATGACATTAGCGGAAACCCATAATTATTTCAAGTTGCAAAGTCTGATGGCTTTTGAGTTTTTTTGGTCATTTTCTGAATGAGTTGAGCGTCCGTCTCCCGTTTTGGTAGATCGTGGGATTTTGAACCGACGGGTTCAAACACTGGTTGTGCCAAACCAATGACTTATCAAATTGATACTTGTTGCTTCCTAGCCAGGTGCTCGGCATTATTAGGATAGGGCAAGGAGTGGTTGGATCAGTGTCAGGATAATGTGATTGAGTGGGATATCATGTCATGGTGCTGGCAGCCTGTTCTCCCAGTGGGGCGGAACTATAAAGTCACCATGAGTGTGCACTGTCACAAGTCCGTACTCGTCCTAATATGACCTTAGATGTTGCCAGGACGTAAAACTCCAACAACCAATCGGGCTATGCAACTGTATTAAGTGCATCGGTATTCTAATTTGGATATGTAGGTTCAAATTTTGATAAGCGTTTCGCTTTTGAAAATGTTACGCTTTTATTAGACTATGCTACTTTAAATCACAGGGAGTCGAGATCAAACACTTTTTTTCACTATTAGACTTTGTCGATAGAAAGCCTCAGCCTACACTTTTACAGACCCAAGGGATTTTTAACCTCGCACACCACATAGACATGGTATGACAGCAACCGGCCTTTGATGACGCTGTAAGATATACCAAATTGGCAGCGGTGGGGGCTCAGGGAATCGAACCACTGACGTGGTTTGGAGTCTGACCTCGAATAAAGTCAGACACTCTAACCACTCTGCCACAGAGAACACCAGAGATAATGGCGAATATCTTGGATAGGTCCCATACAACAGTAGTTGTCATTCACCTCTAACAGAAAGTGGAGGGGCCAAGTCTCCCGGTTTATGGCCCTGTCACATTACGATGCTTCTCGCCAGCTCGCCATGTGCAAAATATCTTCTATGCATCGAGACACATCCAACTTTTCGGCGGTTTGTGGAAAAAGATTGGCGTCAGCACAGCGCGTTATTCGCGAGCGGCCAACGTGAGTCAACGAGTGGGGGAAAAAAAAAAGAATTTGGCGCGACATACTCATATGACCTTAGATGTTGGTAGGACGTAAAACAACAAAGCAACCATTTGGCGCAATGTGTGGAGACGACCCTCACGTGCGTGCGGTGACTGCCTAGCATTCGCATAATGTTATTCCAGCGCTGTCGACGTCCTTCTGACGTCGCCATAATATTGGAACCTGCACGTTGATGCGCGTTGTGGGTTGTCGTGGTTTTTTGACATGCTTAAAACATTGAGCGACCAACTATGCATGCCACCATCCTCCGGTGACTGTCGACGTCCAGGATATTGTACCGACATGTACCGACATTCGCATAACATCCCCCTAACGTTTCCCAACGTTTCGCCAAAAAATGACAAACGTTGACGCGCATTGGAGAGAAACATCGTAGTGTGACAGGGGTATTACTGGTGGGAGAGGTCCAAGTGTCCCATGTTTGTTTGGAGTTTACATCCTAGCAACATATATGGTCATATCAGGACAGGTACTGACTTGTGACATTGCATACTTATGCCACTCAAACGAATGGCTTACAAAGTTTATACGTGTCGCTTCTTAGCCTGGCATTCAGAATTAATAAGATAGGGAAAGGACTGATTAGCTCAGTATCAGGATAATATGACTGAGTGTGATATCTGGTTATGGTGCCAGTAGCCTGATTTCCAAGTGGGGAAGCACTATAAAGTCGCCATGTGTGTGCACTGTCACAAGTCGGTACCCGTCCTGATTTGACCTTAATTGTTGCCAGGACTTAAACTCCAACAACCAACCAACCAATAGTAGTAGACTCTGACTTGTCGGTGGTTCGTACCCTTGATGGTTACAGGCTGCAGCACTGCAGCAATATAGAACGGCACTGATAAATCGGTCCGTTCTTCGGAATAAAGATTTAACTTCTGATGGGGCCGTTGTAGAAGCGGTGGGTACTTTACAACAATAACGATGAGTCATTGGAGTAGTACCGGATTACCGGTCCAATTGTAGCTGTGCACTCACGTCCAGTAGCCGATGGTTCAGGAGGAAGGGAGGGGAAAAGGTGGGATCTGCAGGCAAGAACAAAGTGAAACAGTGAAAAAGGAACAGGGCCCCACTTAAGCAAACAACTCCGTTGATCAAGTGGAGAAGTAAGCCTGGGAGAAAAAAGAAAGAAAAGGGTAGTATAGAGGAAAGAGGAGAGTTGAGTCAAAGGGCCATGTCTCCTTGCTCTGTGGTGACCAGTCAGTGAGCCGAAGACACGGATGGAGTAAGAGGTAGAAAGTGAAATGCTGGCCAGTTCCCCCTCCTGCAACTCTTTTCCGACATTATCAAGGAGGAGCGTGGCACAGCGGGGAGGAGATAGAAGAGGTATGGATGAAGTGCGGTCCGGACAGCAAGCGATTAGTAGTAGTAGACGGTTGTATGGGGAGCTCAGTTGATTGGCTTGTGTACTGGTGTGCCCCTTTTCAGGAATATCTTTATCAAAGAGCTGGTGGCGTACCCATGTGTGTGGTGTGCGCTGAGCCTGGTAAAAATAGAATTAAAACTGTGGATTTATGAACACAAAGCGGACACGTGTGTGACATCAATATATGCCCAGACCATGGCGGCACCACATGTTGCAAAGGAAATGTGGCAGCTTGGTGTGACCGTAGTGCCGCGGTTTAGCACAGGGTGGCGCCACCGTATTCTAAGGGGTGATCTCAAGGAGCCCAACTCACATGGACTCATGTGTCATGGCACATTTAGTCAGGACCCCCTACCTTGGGTCGCATCCAGTGACCTGTTTTCGCTGGTCACCCATCACCCTCAAATGTAGATAAAAGATTCACCCCTGTCCTCTGTGGTGTCCTCTGTGGCGGAGTGGTTAGAGTGTCTAGCTTCTTTCTAGTTCAGACTCCTAATCTGAAGGTAGGTGGTTCAATTCACCATGCCATCACCTCTACCGATTTGACACCGACACAGCATATAAGTTTAAGGTTGGATTTATTTTTCAATAACAAATTTCTAGTAAGCACAATGTTTAGTTTCAAACGAGTTAAGCACAGTGAGGTCAAGAGCTTTTAACCCCATACCCCAGAAACATGTCACGTTGGCCGTAATCGATTAACACGACCCGAGCGACTCGGGTCACCCGAGTCGTCAAAATTTCAAATCGAACACTGCGAGTAGAGTCGACAAATACACGTGCCGTGTGCAAAACGATCCGACCCAAGTAACCCACCTCCTAGCTGGGGTTGGCTACGAGCGATGATGTCACATTTGCGCTGGTACCATCCTGCAGGATAACAGCTACCAGTACCAGTCATACATGTTTTTTTTAAAGAATAAGTTAGATTAATGAAATGGAAATATAGATAAACTAGGCCATCATAAAATACTTTAAATCCTATTTTGCTGTAGTTTTATCGATTATTAAAAAAATAATAATAAAGTGTCCACCCGAGCGCGGAGAAGCGTATTCGATTATTCGACCCGAGTCTGTAGGATGTGCGCAAGCGCCAAAAATTGGCTTGGGTGACCAGAGTCGATTAATCGATTACGCACGTAGGGGTGGGTGGAGTGGCAGTTCAAAAAGCCAGTCAGTGTCCTCCGGTGGCCATGTCGAAGTGAGCTCACCGCCATAGAATCAGTCCTTATATAGGCGCTGAAGGCCAATAGTTCAAGTAAACGGTCTGCAGATGGCAGGTCAGCAAAGTTATTAGTCAGCAATAATCAAGTTTTGTATTAAAATGTGAATATAGGCGGCGCTGATGCACAAGTCATATGGTAATGTTGGCGTTACTCGATAGGTGGCAGCATAAGGCTTTTTCTTAATGCTATGAGGCTATGACCATGTCCGAATGCCAAATTATCCGTGTTGCTGAGCATCACGAACAATTTGGATTTCAACTGCTGTGCATGACTTACAGCATCATCAAAGGCCAGTTGCTCTCATACCATGTTTGTGTGGTGTGTGAGGCTAAAAATCCTTGGGTCGGTAAAAGTGTAGGGTCTGGCTTTCTATCAACCAACTGTCTAAGGGTGAAAGCAAGAATATTTAGACTTATCCATGATAGGCAGGATAAATCTTTAAGAAAACATGCACTAGAGTAGCCTCAGATGGAGTGAAGAACAACCCAATAAAACAAGTGGAGAAAATATGCGTAAATGAAATGGGCACATGAATTCTTAATTTAAAAAGCAAAATATATTCTTGACTCAACTTTTGAACCGATTAGTAGATTAGTCCATTAGATTAATGAACTATATTTATTTTAATTGACAGAGCCCACATGTCAGCATGGCAGCCAGTTTTGACATACACCCACAGCCATAACTTAACACCCAAAAACAGGATAGATTAGACCATAACCATCTGCTCTCAAATCTTTTAATATTTTTTAAATGTGCTGTCTATAAATGGGTAACAGCTAAGAAAAATATCCAGGCTATGAAAAGTAAATGTGATGAACTACTGCGAATAATTCATGCATTTTTGTGTGAATCCATCTTTAAAGATGGGCCTGCATGATGGTAGATCAAAGAATCACCCTGCACTGTTTTGTACAGTAGGGGTGAAGAAGAGTCCATTAGAAAAAGTGGCGAAAGGCGGGGTAAATGAAATGAGCCGATAAATTCTTGATTTCAGAAGCAAAATATATTCTTCAGGAATATCTTAATATTTACCCGCTACTTTTGATTTGTTAAATATAATAAAACATGTAGGTTAATAGACAAAAGTCAAATCGACCGCATTCTCTGGTCGTCATTTTATCTTTTTGCATTTCTTCCCATTTCACCAACTCTGTGCCGATATAAGTAGCCATTTGATACTGGAACCAGGAATTCCACTTCCTGTTCCATACTAACGCAATTTTCACCCATATTTAGACTATGTTGTCATTCACCACTACTGCAAGTACGGGGTGAATCTTTTATCTAACATGACGGGTGATAAGTGGGCGGGTTATGGAGTCAGAGTGGATGGATAGGAAGAGGTCCTTCTCTCCGCTCACTACATCCCCACATAGCTCAGACCTCGCCATCTTTGTTTTTTTCCCCCACCCACCCTCCCGGGGAGTTGGTATGCTCCCAGCAGGGCCCCTGCTAACCCCCGCCGCCCCTTCTCGCCTAATCTGGATGCGCAGAGGTCCCACTGGTCACCGTGTGTAAATATCACGTCTGCTATCAGCTGATGCCCCTGCCGACCCCCCCCCCCCCCCCCCCCCCCAGCCCGGGGAGTGGGATCCGCGTCGAACACATAGCGGCAAAGCCTGATACTGTGATAGCATCGAGCCGAGATCGCCATCTCGGCCTTATCGGGCACACCTCCGCCACGAACGCGCGGGGGCAGTCTCGGGGTCCCACCGGAAGGAGCTCAGCGGAGACTTCCGGTTGGGGGCGTGGTGTGCAATATTTATCCAGGGAGAGGAGGCCGGGGTTGTGCACGTAACACAGCACGTCAGTCAACGCCACTGTTTCCCAACATTTTCGCCAAAGCTGTTTTCGATAATTATTACAAGCACGATTCAGGGTTTGTTATACTAATAGTTTGCATATAAACATAATGACACTGACATTCTCATGCTCGTTGCAAATGCCATTTCTTTCAAATTTCATATTCTGCAACAGTGCAAGCCAATATGTGTAGTTAGGTAATCATCATCATCATCATGCTGTCGGTCACAATGCGACCAAGTCTGCTTTCATTACTTGACAGCCGCTCTCCATTTAGCTCTCTGCTGTGAGACTGATGTCCATGAGTCAATCTTAATGTCTCTCAGCTTCGGGTTTCTCTTGATGGTATCCTTGAACCGGAGACGAGGATGCCCTCTCTTTCTGTAACCATAAAACAGTTGAGAGTAGAGGATCTGCTTTGGTAGCCTGTCTGATAACATCCTCATGAGGTGTCCCATCCACCGGAGATTCTTTTTGATCAGAAGATCTTCCATAGAGGGCAGTCCCGTCCATTTGAGTATTTCCTTATTTGTCACTTTGTCCTTCCAGGTTAGCCTCATGATTGAACATAGATGTCGCATCATGAAGGCATGCAGCTTTTTCACCTGTCGTCTGTACACTGTCCAGGCCTTGGCTCCGTATAGTACTATTAGTAGGGTGGATAGCACGACTGCACGGTAGATCTTGCCTTTGACCCGCATGGACACATGGTGGTTGTTCCAGAGTCTCTGGCGTAGTCGGCTGAAAGATGCACTAGCCTTGGCCATCCTCCTCTGTATTTCAGCATCAATGCATCCATCACTTGATTAGATAGGTAATGGTGATTGATTAATCGATGTGTCAGCAGCAAAGGCCATAATCACAGCGAGAAATTAGGTGTTGAAAGATACTCTTGAAGATAAAAACACACAATTACAAAGTAATTTCGTTTCGGCAAACATTCCTACTCCTAGTGCGTTGGGGTGTGTGTAGATAAAAGACTCACCTCGTACATGCAGGAGGGGTGAAAAACAACCCATTAGAAAAAGTAACGAATGGCTGGGTAAATGAAATCAACACATAATTCTCAATTTAAGAAGCAAAATATATTCTTCATCTACATCATTATATTTACCCGTTACTTCTGAGTTGAAAAATATAATACAACATGTAGTTTAATGGACTTTAAAAGTGAAATCAACAGCATTCTATGGTCGCCATCTTGTGTTTTTGCATTCTCTTCCATTTCACCAACTCTGAGCCCATACATAAGTTGCCATTTGATACAGGGACCAGGAATTCCACTTCCTGTTCCATACTAAAGCAATTTTCGCCACAATTTAGACTATTTTGCCATTCACCCCCCCCCCCCTACTCTGCGTAGGGGTGAATCTTTTATGTAGGGTCCTCTCCTGAGGCAGAAGGTAGTCGTTGTACATAGCCCTGTCACACTATGATGCATCGTGCAAGCGTGCACCAACATAGGTGATTTTGCGCCAATACATCCGTGTACGTTGATATGCATTACTCGAACGTTATGCGTTTGTTGTGCGTATGTTGGTATACGTCGATGTACGTCGATGTTCATTGTTTTACGGTGTCACTTGTTAAGGGCACAAAACTTTTGATGCTCAACAAAGTGTGACTTTTAAATCGAGCGTATGTTATGTATAACTTAGACATACATCGATGTATGTTAGACATATGTTAGACAAACATTGTTCACTAAGTAGCACTATGTTGCCCTACGTCCGTCGGATGGAGAGCCAACGGAAATGTACAGTCCACGTATTGACAATGTATTGACAATGTACATCGAACATGCATCTAACGTACATCTAGCGTACGTCTAACATGCATCTAGCTTACATCTAACATACATCTAATGTATGTCTAATGTACATTTTGCATTTCTCCACCATGTCTTGACTTATGTAACATATAAGGCGTACTTCTAGTGATCAAATTACATATATAACTTTCACGGGCATTCTGCGAGCGTACCGCAAGCCTATTGAGAGTGTTTTTCGCCAGGAGGCACGTTAGCCATACGTTGGACATACATTGGCCATAGGCTCTACTATGTTGCATATACAGTATGTATACGTCCAACTTTGGCTCCCACATTGAAAAGTTTTACGCATCTCAACGTTTGAAAGTCATTTTAGCCATTGGACAGGGCCATTAGAATGGAGGAGATGGCGGGAGGTGTCTGTTGGTGTTCGTTCCAGCGGGTCTAGTTCAGTTCTACAGACTCAACTTCTCCAAATACAGTTGGGCGTATCTGATACCGGCCTAGATAAAAGATTCACCCCGTACTTCCAGTACAAGGGTGAAAACCAATCCATTAGAAAAGCTGGCGAAGGATTTCGACATGCCGGGGAAATGAACTGAAGGGATACATTCTTAATTTAAGAAGCACAATATATTCTTTATATGCGTCTTCATATTTACCCGGTACTTTTGAGTTGGAAAATATAATAAAACATATACATTAATGCAATTTAAAAGTGAAATCGACAGCATTTTATCGGCGCCATCTTGTCTGTTTGCATTCTCTCTTATTTCACAAGCTCTGCGCCGATATATGTAGCCATTTGATCCTGAAACGAGGGTTTCAACTTCCTGTTCCATACTAAAGCTATTTTCGCCTGTATTTAGACTACGTCATCATTCACCCCTGTACTGTAATCTTTTATCTAATACCGGTCCTGCTATCTCAGTTGTTGTTTTTCCATTACTTGTTAAATCTTCACCGGACGTGGTGGCCGGTTCGAGTAGGTAGAGCGCAGGAAGGTATGACTTAGAAAATTGATACTAAAGAAAAGTTTATTTAGCGATGCCTCTAGAGCACATTGATTTATATCATTTGCTATTGGACGTCAAACGTATGGTCATTCTAACATATTTCTTTAGAGGAAACCCGCTGCCGCCACATAGGCTACTCTTTGTCCCGTTCCCTACAAAATGTATACTTATCACTTACTAGCCTAGCGCTCTGCATTATTAGGATAGGTCAAGGACTGGTTAGCTCAGTATCAGGATATTCTAACTGAGTGGGATATCGGATCATGGTGCCAGCGACCTGGTCTCCCAGTGGGGCAGCACTACAAAGCCGCCATGATTGCGCACTATCACAAGTCGGTAGCTGTCCTCATGTGATCTTAGATGTTGCTAGGACGTAAAACAACTGTTCCCCGGGCCCGTGCTTACAGAAGTCACACACTACGCTGTTTGGCTTAAAACAAATGTAGCCCCTGGTTTGATCAACTTTTTGTGTTCGCCTCCTGTGATTGACTTCTGCGCTGTGACTGGTGCCACAACACGCGCCGTCCCGTTTCAATACGGGCCCGGGTTGTCGGGCCGGGGCTGTCGGGCCGGGCCGCCGTGTGCGTGGGCGGCGGCGTGGGTGGGTCAGGTCAGGGCAGGGCGGGTGGGGCGGGGCGGGGCGGGGCGGGGCGGGGCGGGGCGGGGCGGGGCGGGGGGGGCGGGGCGGGGCGGGGCGGGGCGGGGCGGGGCGGGGCGGGGCGGGCGGGGCGGGGGCGGGGCGGGGCGGGGCGGGCGGGGGCGGGGCGGGGCGGGGCGGGGCGGGGGCGGGGCGGGGGGGCGGGGCGGGGCGGGGCGGGGCGGGGCGGGGCGGGGCGGGGGCGGGGCGGGGCGGGGCGGGCCGGGGCGGGGCGGGGCGGGGCGGGGCGGGGCGGGGCGGGTGCGGGGCGGGCGGGGCGGGGCGGGGCGGGGCTGAGGGAGGGGGCTAGGTGGGGGGGGGGGGGGGGGGGGGGGGGGGTCAGAGAGGCATATGCGCCTTATGTGCTTATTTAGGTGTGTTTATTTAGGAATGCTTATTTAGGTGTGCTTATTTATGTGTTTAATTAGGTGTGCTTATTTAGGTGTGCTTATTTAGGTGTGCTTATTTATGTGTGTTTAATTATGTGTGCTTATTTAGGTGTGCATATTTAGGAATGCTTATTTAGGTGTGCTTATTTAGGTGTGCTTATTTATGTGTATTTAATTATGTGTGCTTATTTAGGTGTGCTTATTTAGGTGTGCTTATTTAGGAATGTTTATTTAGGTGTGCTTATTTAGGTGTGTTTAATTATGTGTGCTTATTTAGGAATGCTTATTTAGGTGTGCTTATTTAGCATTTGTTGCTGCATAGAAGGGCATAGTAACTGAAGCTAGGATTCCATAGACGTGGCATGCGGCATGCGAATGCGGAAATGGCATGCAGCATAGATATTCCTGTTTTTCTTTGTACAAATTTGTGAAGGAAAGTCTGTAATGTGATTAAGCGACCAACGACTGCACACGTTGAGGTCTAGTTACTTAATGCTTTATTCAGCCCGTGCGATACCACTACACTGGTTCCTCCGCTCTGCTCGGTCCCGGCCGTCGCGCCGCTGCCCTGCAGATAACACCATACATAACATCTCCCTTTCATATGGAGAAACAACATGATGTAATTCTGGAATAAAATACAATGCAGTTTGACTGAAATGTGACAGCCCGTTAAGTATTTTCATTTAGGATTTGTCGTGCGCCTTCTACTGTCTTTGCACGTTGCCTTAGTTTGCGGTATGTATCTCGCAGTCTGTGTGCTGGCCAGTTTGAGTTTGTTGTGTCCTTTCGGTCGACAGACCGTACAGTTCGTTAGTTTGTGCGGTCTGATCGCATACCGTTCATACCAGCTTGGTTCAACTGGCCCGCACACACCTCCCCTTTCCCAAATGACATTTAAATAAGTACATATACAATGGTTTACAGTTTATGACACAATCTGTGAACATGTTATTGGCATTGGCTCTTTAAGCAATACAATTATTTAATTGTTTGTTTTCTCGTTGAGATATACGCATGCATGGACTATGTTATGACCAGATGATTTTATCACGTGTGTCCTTTCCAGCGATTAGCTGCCACGCCATTACTCATGTCTTGGTTTCTTATCTTTTCTTTGATGTGGCCCTGCGGCCTGACCTTTCTTACTCACTTACTAGGGCTCGTGCCGTTCACACGCTTTTCCTGCTTATCTCATGAACTTTATCTTCGACCTGCACTGTGTTGATGTTACAACCTGCTCTATGTGTTTATTTCGACTATGTTAATAGTTTATGTACTAATTTACTGTGCCTTACTGATAGGCTAATCTTCTCACCGGTCTTACTTCTCTGCCGCTGCGAGTTACATAGTTAGGTTGCGCGTTGTCTGTATTTGGGTTTCGATTTCTGTGTTCGTGTTTGTTGGTTGTGCTTGGTGTCGGAAATATATGTTTCCTGTTTCTTTTAACCGTGTGGTTTTGTTCGTTTCGAATTTCATAATTCCGTGATGCTTCTCCTACTCCTTTTGAAATTCTACCCGGTGCCCAACTTTCTTTGTGTGTTCTGTACTGAACATGCGCGTCAGGTTTCAACTCGATGAATTTTCGTCCTGCGTGGCGGTCAAAAAATTTCTTTTGCTTAGTTTGTACCTTTTCGATCTGGCTTTGCTTTACTCTCACCGTTTTGGCTTTCAACTGTCTGTCTGTAGACGGTAGTTTTGAACGCAACTTTCTGCTCATTAAGAGCTGCGTGGGTGATGCTTCTAAACCTACGAGAGGTGTGTTTCGAAAGTTTAATAGGAAAAGGTTGTAATCTTTGTTTTCGTGATTAGCTTTTTTTATCATTGTTTTTATCGTTTGTATGTGTCTTTCGGCCTGGCCATTGCTTTGTGGATAGTGGGGGCTGGAGAACTTTGTTTCGAACCCATATTCATGTGCAAATTCTTTGTAGTCAGCGCTAGCAAATTGTGGCCCATTGTCGGATACCACGGTGGCTGGGATCCCATGTCTCCCGAATGTTTGTTGCATGGCCCTTATGATTGATTTACTCGTTGTTGACTGTAACTCAATGACTTCGGGATATTTCGAAAAGTAGTCCACTAATATCAGGTAGTGTTGATCCCTGACCTGGAACAGATCTGCTCCGATTTTATTGAATGGTATGCGTGGTATGTCGTGTGGTGTTAGGGGTTCCCTGTGCTGTCTGTTTCTATATTGCTGACATAGCGTGCATCTTTGAATGATATCTTCTAATTGTGTTTGCATTCCCGGCCAAAATATGTGTTCCCTGGCCAACCTTTTGCTTTTTATGATCCCTTGGTGAGTTTCGTGTAACTTTTCTAGCATTGTTTTGTGCAATTTTTTGGGTATGATGATTCTGTTTCCCTTTAGTAAGAGCTCCCCTTGTCTCGTTATGTCATGTCTGAACGTGTGAAATGGTGTTGCACATTTTTGCATTAGTTTTTTGTCCTCAGGCCAACCGTTGTCCACCAGTCGCCCTATTTCAGTTAGAGTTGGATCTGCTGTAGTTTCTGCCTTGATGTCCTGCAGGCAGCCTTTCACCACTTCTATTGCGGCGACGCTGATTTCGTTGTCGAACAGGTTATCTGGCTCAGTCCTGGTGGTGTGGTCTCTGGAGAGCGCATCTGCAACGAACATTTCACTGCCTTTGACATATACCAATTCTAGGTCGTAGTTTTGCAATCTCATGCGCATGCGTTGCATCCTAGCGGACAATTGGTGTAGGGGCTTATTTACTATTGACACGAGTGGTTTGTGGTCCGTTTCTACTCTGACCTTTTTTCCGAATAGATAGTTATGAAATTTCGTACAACCGAAACATATGGCCAAAAGCTCCTTCTCGATAACGGCATAGCTACTTTGGGTGTCATCGAGGGCTTTAGACGCCATGGCAATGGGTTGGCCTTCCTGCAGCAGGGCTGCACCTAGTCCTGACTTTGACGCATCTACCAGGAGCGTGATCACTTTGCTCACGTCGTAAAATCGCAGAATGGGGGCGTGTGTGATCATTGTTTTCAGTTTCTGGAATGCTTTGTCGTGATGTTCCTCCCAATGCCATGCTGTTTCTTTCTGGGTCAGTACTCGTAGCGGTTTCGTAATTTGTGCTAGATTGGGGACGAATTTTGCCACATACGCGATCATGCCCAGGAAACGCTGTACTGCCTGTTTGTTTCCTGGTGTTGGCATGTCGTTTATGGCCTGTACCCTTTCGGTGTTTGGGTTTATCCCTTTCGCTGAAATGACATGACCCACATACTTGACACTGGTCTGACATACGGATGACTTGTCTGGGTTTAGTCTCAAATTGACCTGCCTTGCTCTCTCGAGCACGGCACGCAAATTGTCATTGTGTTCCTGGACTGTACTGCCGTAGACGAGAATGTCGTCCGTTACGACGTTCACCCCTTTTAGTCCATGTAGGATCTTATTCATTTCATATATGAATATGTCCCCAGCTGTCTTTATGGCGTGTTAAACGTACAAAGCTTTGAGCTTTCCATGTCAAGTTGAATTTGCCAATATCCGCTTTTTGCATCTACCACCGAAAAGTATTTTGCCCCATTTAATTTAGCTACAACTTCCTCGATCGTTCTAGTTGGGTAGGGACCCCGCTCTATGGCTTTGTTCAATTTGGTGGGGTCTAAACATATGCGGATTTTATCGTTTTTCTTCACTATCGTTATAGAATTAACCCATGGGGTCGGCTCAGTCTCTTCTACGATAACCCCCAAATGCAACATTCTGTCCAGCTCTTTTCTGACTTGATCCTCAATGGCATGTGGAATCCTTCTCGGAGGATCCACCACGGGAGGTACATGTTTGTCAATGTGAATTTTCGCATCTACCTTAATTGTCCCTAGCCCAGTAAAGACGTCATTAAATTCTTTTACCATTTTCATTGCTTGTTCGTCGTGTTCTGCACTGATGCTGTCTAGGCGGGAGAGTAGATGTAGGCGGACACACGCGTCTTTCCCGAGGATGGCACATCCGCTGCTTGTTATGTGGAATAGCAACAGGTGGTCCCTCACCTGTAGCTCCACCTGACCCAGAGGTGTGATCCTTTCCCCTGAGTACGTTACCAGGCGGCACTTGGCCTGGTTGAGTTCTGCGTGCAGCCCTGTGAAGGCGTCTCTGGGGATGATGTTGGCTTCCGAGCCGGTGTCTAGCTTGAAACGGATGTCACGCCCTCCTACAGGTATGGTCTCGTACCATAACTGATCCCGATCCTGCGCATCTTCAGACATCTCGCCCACGAACAGGTCTGTGTCATCCTGGTCGCCCTGCCACTCATCATCGTTGTCTGCGTTGCCCACCGTAATCTCGTTGACCGTTGATGTTTTGCTTCGGCACACTTTTGCGAAATGACCGACCTTGCTGCAGACATCACACGTCTTTCCTCTGGCCGGGCAAGCGTCTCGGTCGGAGCGATGTGAGTAGCCACACCAGCCGCATCTCGGTTGGCTGGCTGCATTTCGGCTTTGTTGACCGCCCCTCGCGGCGGGTCGCCGGTAGGATTGTTGGCGGCCTCCTGATGGTTGGAACTGCCGGCGTGCCGACTCGCGCTGTTGTATAGCATCCAGTGTGTAGTCGGTCGTGTTCCCGGCGGATAACTGGTTGGCTTGGTGTTCGCTTAGACGGCACATTTCCTCACATGTTTGTAAAGTCAGTTTTGGTGTCTGGAGTAAGCGATCTCTCAGCTTGTCGCACCTGATTCCGCTTACCAGTCTGTCCCGTAACAGGGATTCCTCTAGTGCATCGTACTCACATAGGCCAACTCGGTGTTTCAACTCCCGGATGTACGCGTCCATTGACTGTTGGCCCTGGTTATAGGTGTTGAATTTGTACCGGGTTACTGTGATGTTGGTTTTGCCCTCACAGTAAACCCGGAATGCCTCCTTTAGCGGTTGTAGTTTGTCTCGCTCGGCGGCGGTAAACCGCATCGATTGATGTAGTTTCTGCGCCTCGGTTCCGGCGACATGCAGGAATACCGAACACTGAACTTTTTCGCTCCTGCTTTGGACTCCTGCTGCGGAGGCGTATATATTGAAAGCATGCAGCCATGTCTTCCAATTCGCGGAAATGTTTTCCTCCAAATTCAACGGGCCGGGAGGCTTCAACCCTGGTAGTGACATGTCCGTCTAAGGTTCCACGTCTGACACCATGTAATGTGATTAAGCGACCAACGACTGCACACTTTGAGGTCTAGTTACTTAATGCTTTATTCAGCCCGTGCGATACCACTACACTGGTTCCTCCGCTCTGCTCGGTCCCGGCCGTCGCGCCGCTGCCCTGCAGATAACACCATACATAACAAAGTCAACTCCTCTTGTTTCCTATGACAAATGGAGCAGCATTCGCATTCGGATTCGCATTCGCATTCGCATTCGCATTTGCATTCGCATTCGCATTCGCATTCACATTCACATTCACATTCACACCGATCGGTCCATGGGTCGATCCACTTGCCGCATTCACATTCACATTTGCATTCACAATCGCATTAGGACAAATCAAAGCACTACTAATAGTACTAGGCCTTTACATGCTTTTCCATTTTTGGCCGCATTCGCATTCGCATACCATATACTGCGTATATGGAATCTTAGCTTAAATCAATTGAATAGAACCTGTTATTGCTGAAGCCTATGTGGGGTTACCGTTTTTAATACACACGCCAAAATGAATTTGGCATTTTTACACATCAAATATCTCACCAAGTGCATAGTCCGATGAAATATCATATTTTCAAAACCAAACCAATTATCTAGATTTGATTTTACATATCTAACTTAGATACTGGTGCACTTATTAAGCATTTGTTTCTGCATAGAAGGCAATACTGAGTCAATTTAACAGAACCTGTTACTGCAGAAGTCTATGGTGTCAGAGTTTTGGCAAGCTTGCCAAAACTAATTTTTCATGTTTGAACTCAAAATATCTCAAAAGTTTACCATTTAAAATAAAAGTAACGTTGAACTAATACAAAGTAGATACTTATGATCGATCTAATATATTTATCTCAGAAAAAATACCGAAATTCAAAACCATCGGACTATGCAACTTTAAAGTCAGGTAGATCATAACAATCAGTCTAATTTTTATGTATATCTCAGAAAATGACTCAAAACTATCGCACTATGCAACTTTAAGGTGGTTAGGTCAGTATGTGCGTCTGGCTGCATTCAGCTTTGGGGCGATGAGGTATGTGAGGGTTGTCTATAGATCAAATGCATTTGGCAGCAAATGGCCCCCAAATTAGCCCCTAAATTGGCCCCCAATTGGCTCAAAATTAACCGCAGCCAGGGCCGCCACCATCCAGCAATCTCACCGCTCGCCGAAGATATTCTAGTTTGGCTTGCGATTGGAATCTTGCCAAGTCGCGTGTAAATAAAATAATCTGGCTAGCTGTGACTGAGTGGGTTATCGGGTCATGGTGCTGGTGGCCTGATTTCCCAGTGGGGTAGCACTATAAAACCACCATGATTGCGTACTGTCACAAGGCGGTACCCGTCCTGTTATGACCTTAAATGTTGCTAGGACATAAAACAACAACAAACAAACTTAATCTGCTTACAAGTTTAGTGCCTGGCGGGAACAGGAGGACTATTTTAGCGGGAATGATCTACTAAAACCGAGCCGGTGTCGCGGTTTCAGACCTCCGTCAGTTTCAGCTCTCCGCATCGCTTCTGCGCATGCATCAAAATCGAACAGCATCGTCTGCGCATGCGTCAAAATCGAGCCAGATTCAAAATTAATAGAAATCCAGAACCCATAACAAAAATAAACAAGAATTACCCCCCGCCCCTCTCAGAGATACAAAAATAATTATTAAAATAATCTCCTCCCCCTCGCGAGATAGTAAAAAAAAAAAAATGAAGTACCCCCCCTCCCCGAGATTTCTGAAACAATAATTAAAATAATATAAAAGCATGGCGGGCTGAAACTGACGGAGGTCTGAAACCACGACACTCCGCAGTTTGAAGGTGTCAATCGAATTTGGCGCATGCGCAGGAAATCTATGCATGTGCAGAAGCGACAGTGGAGACCTCAAACTGGCGGAGATCTGAAACCGCGACACCGGTCAGAGAAACGCCACTCTTCGTACGTGTAATACTTGGGATAGTGGACCAGACGGGATGGTGGATCGATAAAAGATTCACCCCATACTTGCAGTAAAGGGGTGAACGACAACGTAATCTAAATACCAGCGTAAATAGCTTTAGTATTGAACAGGAAGTAGCATCCCTGGCTCCAGTATCAAATGGCTACTTATATCGACACAGAGTTGGTGAAATGAGAGAGAATGCAAACAGACAAGATGGTGCCGATAGAATGCTGTCGATTTTCACTTTTAAAGTTCATTAAACTACATGTTTTATTATATTTTTCAACTCAAAAGTAGCGGGTAAATATGAAGACGTACATAAAGAATAGATTGCCCTTCTTAAATTGAGAATTTATCAGCTCAGTTCATTTCTCCAGCATGTCAAAATTTGCCGGCTTTTATATAGGGTTTGTTTTTCACCCCTACTGTAAGTATGGGATGAATCTTTTATTTAGATGGCCGAATGAATTCAGCGTCCCTCTCCTGTTTTGGTAGATCGTGGTATTCAAATCCACGGGTTCGAACCCTGGTCGAGTCAAACCAATGACTTACAAATTCATACTTGTCTCTTACTAGCCAGTTGCTCAGCATTATTAGGATAGTGCAAGGATTGGTTGGATCAGTGTCAGGATAATATGACTGAGTGGGATATCGGGTCATGTTGCTGGCAGCCTGATCTCCCAGCGGGACAGCACTATAAGTATAATGTCGCCATGAGTGTGCACTGTCACAAATCAATACCTGTCCTTATATGACCTTAGATGTTACCAGGACGTAAAACTCCAACAACCAACCAACCATACATGTAATAGAAACTAATACTTGGGATAGAAGCTTGCGAACACAAGTCAGCTATCTGAAAGGAAAGACTATAAATAGAATTATGAACACTTCCACAAGTTCCAGATGTCTGTAATCTGGAGGCCCCTTAGGCCTGATGGCATGTCTGACGTCATACATTGAAATCATGCTATATTTTGCCGCGTTGCACTCTCTCCCCGTGGTTTCCATGGCGTGCCTGGTAAGGGTGTTTCTAAATATAGCTGAATTGTACATGACACGTGTTACAAATAAACACTCCTCAACTATGCGCGTCGCGGGACTGTCGTACTAAAGTTTTGTTTGTGTTTGTCATTGTTTTACGTCCTACCAACATCTAAGGTCATATCAGGAGGGGTACCGACTTGTGACAGTGTGCACTCATGGTGACTTTATAGTGCTGCCCCACTGGGAAACCAGGCCACCAGCACCAAAACCTGATATCCCACTCAGTCACATTATCCTGACACTGAGCCAACCAGTCCTTGCCCTATCCTAATAATGCTCAGCGCCAGGCTGGGAAGTGACAAGTCTAAATTTGTACGTCATTGGTTTGAGTCGACTAGGATTCGAACCCACAAACTCATGGGTTCGGAACTCCCGATCTCCAAAAACAGGAGACAGACGCTCTACTCATTCTGGCTATGCCATTGAATAGCATACTCTTACTCTCGTGTTGTAAATGGTTGAATTTTCTTCTTTGTCATTGTCACGATGCATACACTACTAGCGTGTTTACCCTTGTGTGGACAAGATGGATACAGTACGGGCGTAATCGATTAATCAACTCGGGTCACCCGAGC
Source organism: Branchipolynoe longqiensis (assembly GCA_030323885.1). Lineage (NCBI taxonomy): Eukaryota > Metazoa > Annelida > Polychaeta > Phyllodocida > Polynoidae > Branchipolynoe > Branchipolynoe longqiensis. The sequence goes on from CM059188.1 coordinate 113,994,572, forward strand.
CACTTTTTGGCGCATGAGCACATCCTACAGACTTGGGTTGAATAAACGAATATGCTCGGGGTGGAGAAAATAATCTAAAACTTAATATATTTTTTTCAATAACCGATTTATGTACAGCAAAATAGGATTTAAAGTATTTTATGATTGTAGAAGCTGACAATCTGGGTTATTAAAAAAAAGAGCATTAAAACAACACGTAGGAGTTGTACTGGTAGCGGTTATCCTACAGGTACTAGCGCAGATGTGACGTCATCACTCCTAGCAAACCCCAGCCAAGAGGTGGGTTACTGGGGTCAGGTCGTTTTGCACACGGCACGTGTATTTATCGACTCCCCTCGCGGTGTTCTATTTGAAATTCTGACGACTCGGGTGAGCCGAGTCGCCCGGGTCGTGTTAATCGATTACGGCCCAGAAGGTTGACTCCTACTGTTACATGTTTACATTGTAAGTGTTGTGAAACATGCATCATCATGTTTACTTTGGTATTAACATCAAATATACGGTATCCTCTTTGCTCGCATATTGTCAGTAAAGCATACAGCATGCTTACTCCGTTATTGTTATGATACAGACAGTAGCAGGTTCAAAATGAAGGTGTCCACAAATAGCAGTGGTCCGCTCAAGGCCTGAAATGGACGCCCCCTGATTGGCTGGTTCTGGTAGTCATGGTAACTGTGCTTCTCATTGCCAGACCCTATGCGGTGGCCGAATCGGTAGAGCTCCGGCATCCCATGCGGAAGGTCGGGTGTTCCAAAGTTTTTTATTTAACAATGCCCCTGGACCACATTGATTTTCATCATAGGCTATTGGATGTAAAAAATATGGTCATTTTGACACATTTCTTTAGAGGAAACCTGGTGCCGCCACATAGGCTACTCTTTCCGATAAGCAGCAAGGGGTCTTTTATATGCACTTTCCCATAGACAGGATAGCACATATCACAGCCTTTGATGAACCAGTTGTGGACCACTGATTGGGGTTGGGAGTTCAATTCCCATTCGAGTAAAACCAATGACTTACAAAATTTATACCCATCGCTTCCTATAGCCTGGCTCTCGGCACTATTAGGATATGGCAAGGGTTGGCTCAGTGTCAACATAATGTGATAAGATTGGGATATCAAGTCATGGTGCTGGCAGCCTGGTCTCCCAGTGGGCCAGCACTATAATGTTGTCATGAGTGTGGACTGTCACAAGTCGCTACCCATCCTGATATGACCGTAGATGTTACCAGGACGTAAAACTCCAACAACCATCCAACCAACCAACCCTCTCATTGCCTGTGCCTTCAGCTGCTAGCCGGCGCGGGCGCGCATGCGTGGACGGACTGGTCGGCGTGGAGCGAGTGTTCGCGGACTTGCGACGGTGGCGCCTCCTATCAAATGCGGCGGTGCGCCGGGTCGCAGCGCTGCGACGGCGACAACATCCGGTACAAGACCTGTAACCGCACGGTGAGTGTCACTTACTGTCCAGACTCCACTTCGTCCACATCGCTTCTATCTCCCCCCCAGACGCCGGTCTCCTCTCCTTGTTTGATCTTACAAAATATTGCAGGGGGAGGCTGGGCAGCATTTAACCTTCTACTGCCACTAATCCGTTTGTGTCTCCGGTTCGCTCTCTGGTCAACCCAGAGCAATGAGGCATGGCTCTTTGACTCAACTCGCCTCAGTTCTCTTTCCTCTGTACTTCCCATTACTTTTTTTCTCCCGGGATTATTTCTCCTCCCGAATAAAGGAGTTGTTTGCTTGGGTGGAGCCTTTTTCATTTTTCACTGCTGCTCTGTGCTCTTCGAGTGCGAATCGCATCTTTTTCCCTTTGTGCCGCTTTAACCATACGGCACCTGGATTCAAGTGCTTTGAATGAATGACTCCTAGAAGTTTCTACTTCAGCCAAAATTGGACCGATTTATCAGTGTTGATCCAATGCTGCAGATTTGCAGCCGATAACCGAACAGGTTATAAAGAACCTAATCAGTCAGTTAGTGAGGCCCGGAACTCATTGTAGTGTGTGTGTATGTGTGTGTGTTTGTGTGTGGAGTAGTATCTTCACAGCAACGAGAGGGAAACAAGAAAGAAACTATAAAAACATTTTTGAATTCTTACGATTGCTTAGTTCGATGTTTTTAAGTTTCTGTCATTTTCTAAGATAAATATAAAAGGTTGATTTTGTTATAATTTACCTTTCTTTAGTCTCAAGTAAATTTTCTTTAAAATGCGAACTTCAGAGACATCCGAAGTGTAAGCATGCAAGCATAATTTTGGTGTAGTTGACAAAACTCTTGAACCCATGGGTTTTCACTACAACATGTTCTACGGGCAAGTGATTTCTCCAGTTTTAACCGGAATTCCGGTGTTTTTTCTCGCCGCCGAAACTGGAAAACCGTGTTTGTTTAAAATTCCGGGTTTTTTTCTGGCCGCCGAAACACCTCTGAAATTCGCTATTTCAGGCACGTGATTTCTCCGGTTTTAATCAGAATTCCATTTTGTTTCTGGCCACAAAAACTGGAATTCTGTTTTTTTTTCTGGCTGCCGAAATACCTCTGAAATACACTATTTGCATCCCTCTTGTGACTCAGTGGGATGCTGTGTGTCCCCACGATAACCTAAACAAATTTTCAGGTTTTTTTTTCCTGCATCCAATCACATGCCTGGTTCCATTAAATTGATAGTGTGCCCTTCTAGGTAGCAATACATACACCCCTGTCACACTACGATGTAACGAGCGAACGTGAGCCTAACGTGGTGATTTTTCGTCATTACGTTGACGTATGTTAAATTACGTTATGATGACGTCAGAATGACGTTAGACTGATGTCGAGCTACGTCACATTATGTTGTGTTATGTCGAGTTACGTCAAGGTTTTGGACATGTTCAAAACTTTTGACGTAGATCGAATGTAAGGGTTTATGTTCACTGTACGTTCTGTTCACGTTCAGCGAACGTCAATGACGTTAAACGGATGTTAGGCAAATGCTGCTCACTACGTTCAACTATGTTCCACAACGTTGACCCACATTAAACCGGGTGGAAATGCCCACGCGGCGTAATGGGAATGTCAGGAGAACGTTAGGAGAATGTCAGGAGAACGTCAGGAGAACGTCAGGAGAACATACATTCAACATACGTTCAACATCTCATGACGTATGTAACATCACGTAACGTTCTTCTGGCGATGGAATAACGTTCATAACGTTCCGTGAGCGTAATGACGTTGTCCTCTCTCGTTGAATGACGGTATCACTATGCTTTACGGACGTTGCGCTCTCGTCCACTACGCTGCATCCACATTCAACTTGTGCCCAAACTTGCATACTACACCGAGAAGTTCAACGTTCTTCACGTTCTCCCTACGTTGACGTCGTTACGTCGTAGTGTGACAGGGCCTTTACTTAATAACGGCTCCAGTATCTTAGTTAGATATGTAGGTTCAATTCTGGATAAAGTATTTTATTTTCAAAAGCTTGATGCTTTTATCGGACTATGTAACTTTAATTCTCGACCTGTCTATGACTTTAAAATTGAAACTTGTCGCTACATAGCCTGGCATTTGCCATTACTAGGATAGGGCAAGGAGAAGTGGAATGAAGAAGACCAACAGACCCCACCCCGCCAGTTAAACCAGTGATATCTATCTATGATTTCACATGCTATATCTCCATATAGTATGCTCGGAAAAATAATAAAATGCTTGATTATATTCAGATATCCATATCGCAACAGGCATCATGCTGTTATCCTCGTAGTATATATAAAAGACAACTATATTGTATTTTTCTTTTGGGTTTCACCGCCATCCTGATATGACCTTAGATGTTGCTGGGATGTAAAACAACAGCAAACAAACAAACCATCGCTCTCTTCACATGTATTAAACCCCACTTTGGGGGTGTAAAACTACACCAACCAACCAGCCTCCCCCGGCCCTCTCAGAGGACTGGTTGGGCTCTTAGGCTGCCATTTTCCTTCCTCCTCCCTCCCCCCCCCCCCCCTGTCTCTGCCCCCAAAAATGTCTCTGACCACTACCCATCAGAAACCAAATATCGACCACATGGGACCGCTTTCAGCGGTGCTCATACAGTGCTGTTGAATTGAAGCCTTCAGTGCACCAACGCGACTGAAAATTCCAAAAAAAACAATGATAGGCAGAAAACATATTGGAATAAACAGCAATGTCAGAAGTCTGCCTGTTCTCTATCCTCTTAAAGCTGCATAGTCCAATGAAATATAAAAATTTCAAAACCAAACCAATTATCTAGATTTGATTTTACATATCTAACTTAGATACTGATGCACTTATTAAGCATTTGTTTCTGCGTAGAAGGCAATACTGAGTCAATTTAACAGAACCTGTTACTGCAGAAGTCTATGGTGTCAGAGTTTTGGCAAGCTTGCCAAAACTAATTTTCCATGTTTGCCGTCAAAATATCTCAAAAGCTTACAATTTAAAATAAAAGTAACTTTGAACTAATGTAAAGTAGATAATAGTGATCGATCTAATATATTTATCTATAAAAAAAAACAGAAATTCAAAAACCATCGGACTATGCAACTTTAAGGTCGTGACATCTATCGGAAGAATCTGGAACCACTCTAGTCGGCTACTTTCCAGCTTAACTATTGTCCGACTTTGAAATTTTCCCTGATTATCAACGAATGTACCAACAACAACAAAAAAGAAGATTTTTCTTGTAAATGAAATTGTTGTCTTTTTCAAGCCCGGCTGTAAATATGCAACACTGTAACTTTATTGTGCGACTGTAACTTTACAGTGTGGCCTGTATTAAAGTGGAGTTGAAAAGGCTGGTGTGTGGTAATATTCTGACTCTCATAATAAAGAGAGAGAGGCTGTTCGGGCATCACTGTGTCAGTCAGGTTGGTTGGTTGTTGGAATTTTACATTCTGGAAACATCTAAGGTCATATCAGGACCCATACCGAGTTGTGACAGTGCGCACTCATGGCGGATATCTAGTGCTGCTGGCATGATGAAACAATACCCCACCCAGTCGCATTATCCTGACACTGAGCTAACCAGTCCTTGACCTATCCTATTAATGCCGAGTGCTAGACTAGGAAGTGACAAGTATTTTATAAGTCATCGGTTTGACTCGACCGCGAACCGAATTCCCGATCTTCCGCACACAGGACTCGCGCTCTACCAATTCAGCCTCCACGCTCGGTGTGTCAGTCAGGTAGAGGTGAAGACGTGGGGGCGGGGGGGGGGAGAGGGGGGACGGGGGAGGGGATGGGGGGGGGGGGCTTCGTTACATTTCAAAGGGACTTGATAGAATAGGAAATATGTGCCAGAAGCTATGAATTGTAACCCAACACATCACAAATGGATCTTCCTCAAAGCCACCGCCCATTCAGTGAGCAATTTTACACCGACTTCACTCTCCGCAACTCACACACACATACACACTGAAACTCACAAAGAGGGCAATTGTCAAGCTTCGCTTTTTACTTACTGAAGTTACTCTCTTTGCTCCCATTTGTAAGCATGTAACTGAAGCCGGGACCGCCTTCCAGCCATCTTGAACCTGCCTGGCCTGTGGTAGGCCTTAAAGCCGTGTAGTCCTATAGTAGTGTGCACTGACCTCTCAGGCAAGGAGCCGCATAGACAGGTTGGTGTGCGTAGTGTGGTGACATCAGGGAGCCTAGGTGGTGTAATGGTTAGCACACTCGCCCAGAATGCAAAGAGATATGGGTTTGCGTCCCACTCTAGGCGCAAAACTTCCCATTTTCATCACCCCACCTGCCACGACACTGGTGCCATGACCAGGATCCTGTACAAGCTATGCACTGCATAGTTGTTGACCCTACCCTGTGTATGTATATGTAAGTGTGTTGCCTGTATACATGTAGGTTACTGTAAGCATTAAAAGACTTACAATTCCATGGGGATGAGTGTAGTAGTTTGCACTGACCTCTCAGGCAAGGAGCCCCATAGACAGGTAGGCATGGGTAGTGTGGTGACATCAGGGAGCCTAGGTGGTTTAATGGTTAGCACACTGGCCTGGAATGCAAAGAGATCACCCACCCCCCCATGACAGTCCGATGAAAACATAACAATTTCCAAACCAAAACAATAATCTAGATTTGATTCTACATATCTAACTTTGATACTGGTGCACTTATCAAACATTTGTCACCACATAAAACGGAATACCGAGGCTATTTAATACTAGTAGATCCTATTTCTGCAGAAACCTATGGTGTCAGTAAGTTTTGGCGTGCTTGCCAAAATTAATTTGGTATGTTTGCACTTCAAATATCTCAAAAGTCAGACATTTAATATAAAAGTTATTTCAAACTAAAGTAAGGTACCACACTCTGACTGTGCCGCTCTCAGACTGTCCCACCATCTGACTGTCCCACTCTCTGACTGTCTCACTCTCTGACTGTCTCACCCTCTGTCTGTACCACACTCTGACTGTGCCGCTCTCTGACTGTGCCGCTCTCTGACTGTCCCACTCTCTGACTGTCCCACTCTCTGACTGTCTCAGCATCTGTCTGTACCACACGCTGACTGTCTCACCCTCTGTCTGCACCACACTCTGACTGTGCCGCTCTCTGACTGTCCCACCATCTGACTGTCCCACTCTTTGACTGTCCCACCCTAAAGCTAAGATTCCTTAGTGGTATGCGGCATGCGGTATGCAGTATGCAAATGGGAGGATTCTTTCTATGCGGTATGTGGCATGTGGCATGCAGCACGCGACTGGCTATATTTTAAAAATAAAAATAGACAAGTATACTCCATACTGCACTGTATATGACCTAATATGGCATTTATATCTATGTACCTCTTGGTACGTCACATAGGGGTTCCTACCTTTATAATTACCAAATTATAGATAAGTATTCATATTTCTGTGGATATGGTAGCATTTTTACCAACCCATTATCGTCTGTCTCCCCACCACCACCACTACCATATGTTTCCCCTCCGCACCCCTGTGTGTGACCGTTCTGTAATGATCAGTCGCCTCTCCTCATCTAAAACTAATGGACATGTGCGACTGAGGTTTCTATTCGCATACCGCATGCCACATGCCGCACCGATCACTACAGGGACCGATCGAGTTGCTGCATTCGCATTCGCATTCGCATACCGCGTGTAAGGAATGTAGCCCATTGACTTCAAGGCATTTCAATTTTTTGCCGCATTTGCATTTGCATACCGCATACCGCGTGTAAGGAATCTTAGCTTAATCCTGGGCCACAAAATTGTCCGGCTTTCATCAAATATCTTCACGCCTGATTCTCCGCCCCGTGTCATAAAATATCTCTGGAATATATCACAAAACTGACTTTTAAATGACACCCAGTTCCCCGGCCGTCCGTGGGCCGACTCACCTGGCAAACAGGGCACGTCTCAGTAACCCGAGCCGGGCCGGGCCGGGCCGGGCCCCACCCCGGGCGCAAACGTGTCCTGCAGCCGGGACGTGCACTGAATGCAGCGCCGGTCCGCCCGGGGGACAGCAGCCCGACGACGGGATCCGCTGTCGCAGTTTGAGAGTGTACCCAGTTTAAAACGGGCCTTTTCGCAATGCGCATGCGTCAAAGTCGAACGCCAAGCCTGAAATATTGTCAAAATTACCGGCTTGCTTCTGTCTGTGGAGGAGCTCTCTGGAAATGTAGGGTGAGACAAGCAAGGACACTGACTGTTCGGGCATCATTGTAGTGAATATTTTATACTTGATAGTATATATTATCCTCTGCACTAACAAGTTAACAAGCAATTAACAAGTCATTAAACATGGGTACAATCTCAATCTGGTGGAAATCCCATTAGACTTTTGATGCACGCGCATTGCGAAAAGGCCCATTTTAAACTGCGTACCCTCTCAAACTGCGATACCGGCTGAGACTCTTACTCTAGTCTTAGTCTTAGTCTTACTAGTCTCAGCATCCACAATGATTACTTGCAGTTCTACTTAGCTGCATTGCAAAGTAATTCTGTACAGACCGGAAGTAAGGAAATATAAGTGCTACAAGATCTAGATCCGGCCTATAACAGGTCCGTAGGGCACGTGACCGGATGTGGCTTTTCAGGAAGCCGCGTTGGGTTGCAGTGTGCGGTGTGCTTTGTGAGGCGAGGTGAGGCGAGGTGAGGCGTGGTGAAGTGTGGTGAGGCGAGGTGAGGCGAGAAGAGGTGGGGTGAGGTGAGGTGAGGCGAGGCATGGTGAGGCGAGGTGAGGTGGGGCGAGGTGAGGTGAGGTATGGTGAGGCGTGAAATTTGGTGAGGCGAGGTGAGGCGAGAAGAGGTGGGGTGGGGTGAGGTGAGGCGAGGCGTCGTGAGGCGAGGTGAGTTGAGGTGAGGCGAGGTGGAGCTAGGTGAGGTGGAGCAAGGTGAGGTGAGGCGAGGTAAGGCGAGAAGAGGTGGGGCAAGGTGGGGCGAGATGAGGTGAGGTGAGGCAAGGTGAGGTGAGGCGAGGTGAGGCGAGGCGAGGTGAGGCGAGGTGAGGTGTGACCAGACAGCGTGGCTGAATGTGATGAGCGTCGGTCTCCCGTGTTGATGGCAGATCGTGGGTTCGAACCCTGGTCGAGTCAAACCAATGACTTAAAAATGTATACTTGTCACTTCCTAGCCAGGCGCTTGACGTTATTAGGATGGGGCAAGGATTGGTTGGTTCTGTGACAGGATAATGTGACTGAGTGGGTATCAGGTCATGGTGCTGGCAGCCTGGTCTCCCAGTGGGGCAGCACTATAAAGACACCAGGAGTGTGCACTGTTACAAGTCAGTACCCGTACTGATATGACCTTAGATGTTGCCAGGATGTAAAACTCCTACAATCAACCAACTTTAATAGTTTAAAGCAGACGACATTGCTGTGCCTGTGCATGCACGCATTAATATATGCAAGTCGCCCACATACATACATGCGTGTGTTTGCAATAGTTACTCTTCCCACATGTTCAGTGGTGTTTGAACAGCGAGTAAGTTTTTGGGGATATTTTTGTGATGGCTAATATACCCTGTCCATTATGAGTAAGTCACATCGCAGCTTGTTTTCATCGCTGAACAGCAATAGTCTCAATTTGGTAGTAGCCTTGTCATCTTAGCTGTTAGTGTCTAGCCTTATTTATATGAGTTAATTAATTGATTAATTAAGTAGAAATTGATTGAATAATTAATTAAGTTAAAGCAGACGACATTGCAGTGCCTGCACATGCATTAATATATGCAAGTCTCACACACATACACATACGTGTATTTGCAATAGAGTTACTCTTCCCACATGTTCAGTCGTGTTCGAACAGCGAGTCTTAAAGCAGACGCCATTGCATTTTGTACATGTATATTGTATATATATATATGGATTGTGATAAGCCCATCAAGAGAAACCTGAAGTTGAGAGACATTAAGACCGACTCATGGACATCACTCTCACAGCAGAGAGCTAAATGGAGAGCGGCAGTCAAGTAATGAAAGCAGTCTTTGTCGCATCCCGACTGACAGCATGATGATGATGATGATAAGCCCGTTATCACCTGTAATAAGCTCTGTAGTGCCTCCCCCCCCCCCTATCCGGGGTGTGTGTGTGTGGGGGGTGGGGGCGGGGGAGTACCGGTGTCGCGGTTGAGATTATCCGTGGGTTCAGATTCTACGCTTGGGGTTCTGCGCATGCGCGGTCGCCAGGCGACTCGGGTCACCTGAGTTGCTAGAAATTCAAATAGAACACCGCGAGTGGAGTTGACAAAAACATGTGCTGTGTGCAAAAAGTCCCGATCCCAGTAACCCACCTCTTGGCTGGGATTGGCTAGGAGCGATGACGTCACATAATGTGTGCTGGTAGTCCTGTAGCACACAGTACAAGTCCTATGTGTGTGTTTTTTTGTTTTAGTTTTTTAATAAACCAGATTAATGAAATTGAGCTGTAGTTATATCGGCTATGTAAAAAAAAAAAGAACAAGTTTTGGATTAAGCCACCTTTTTTCCACCTAGAGTGTGGAGAGGTGTATTCGATTATTCAACCAAAGTCTGTAGGATGTGCGGGTCACCCGACTTGATTAATCGAATACGCCCAATCTGGCGGAAATGCTGTTCGATTTTGATGCATGCGCAGAAATCCCGCGTAGAATCTAAACCCACTGAGAATCTAAACCGCGACACCGGCATTCACCGCCCTCACCGGGGCTTGACACTCCACTCGCTCGTTTATACAAATCACACACATACATATACACATACGTGTATTTGCACTAGAATCACTCTTCCCCTTATGTTCAGTAGTCTTTGAGCAGAGAGTCTTAAAAAGCAGACTACATTCTACTCAATACCTGTGGCTGCTTAATAATAGGCAGACGACAATCCACCCAATCCCCATGCCTCCTTAATATTAATAATAAGCAGACGACACTCCACTCAATACCTGTGCCTCCTTAATATTAATAATAAGCAGACGACACTCCACTCAATACCTGTGCCTCGTTAAGATTAATAATAATGAGATGACACTCCAGTCAATACCCATGCCTCGTTAATATTAATAATAAGCAGACGACACTTCACTCAATACCCGTGCCTTGTTAATATTAATAATACACAGATGACACTTCACTCAATACCTGTGCCTCCTTAATATTAATAATACGCAGACGATACTACACTCAATACCCGTGCCTTGTTAATATTAATAATAAGCAGACGACACTCCACTCAATACCCATGCCTCCTTAATATTAATAATAAGCAGACGACACTTCACTCAATACCCGTGCCTCCATGTTTACAGCCGTGCCCGGCGGGCAGCATCGACTTCCGGTCCCAGCAGTGCTCGGCCTACAACGACGTGCGGTACGAGGCGCGTCTGTACGAGTGGGTGCCGATGCCCGAGCCCCGGGACCCCTGCTCACTGCGCTGCCGGGCCGCCCAGCACGCCTTCAGCGTCATGCTCGCCCCCAAGGTGTTGGACGGTACGCGGTGTGACAGCAGCACCATCGACATCTGCATCAACGGCACTTGTAGGGTGAGTCGGCGTTGTGTCGTTTTACTTTCACTGTTTCACTTTTCAGCGTCCCTTGATCAGCGTCATTTGTCATGTGTTATCTATCATTGGCGCGCTTAGCAGTGGGTGGTTAAAGTTGCATAGTCCGATGAAGACATCAAATTTTCAAAACCAAAACACTTATCTAGATTTGATTCTATATATTCAAGTTAGATACTGGTGCACATATTAAGCATTCGTTGCTGCATAGAAGGTCGTAATAAGTCAATTTAATAGTACCTGTTAGTACTGAAGTCTATGGTGTCAGAGTTTTGGCATGCTTGCCACAATTAATTTGGCATGTTTTAACGTCAAATACTTCCAAAGTTAGCCATTTAAATTAAAAGTTACTTCAAACTAATGTAACGTAGATCATACTAGCGATCAGCATAATGTATTTATCTCAGAAAATGGCACAAACTCAAAAGCATCAGACTATGCAACTTTAGTTTAAGGGGAGTGAGACGTAGCTCAGGCAGTATAGTGTCCACCTGTGAAGGTTTGGGTCATCCGATCGATCATGCTCAGTGGACCCATTTGCAGTTTGGGCTATTTTCCATCAACTGGTTCATTAAAGGCTGTGGTATATGTTGTCCTGTCTGTGGGAAAGTGCATATAAAATATCCCTTGCTGCTTATCGGAAAGAGTAGTCTATGTGGTGGCAGCGGGTTTCCTCCAAAGAAATATGTCACAGGGATGAAAGATCTCCGCGATTTCGCGGATTTCCGGGATTTTTACTGTACCTACTGCAATCCTGCAGGACGATCAAGGTATATGCACTACTAATACGTTGTTTTGTGCTGCAGTACTATCAGTGTATACTACTAATAAATGCTCCAAACACTGCAGCACTATCAGCGTATACTATTAATACGTGCTTCAAATGCCGCAGCACTACCAGCACATACCAATATATATGAAACCCGACTTCCGGGAGATTTCCGCGATTCCCTGACAATGCTAAATTTATGGGAGAATATCAGCATTTCCGCCTTTTTTTCACGGAAACCACTTTCATTCCTGATGTCAGAATGACCATATGTTTGACATCCAATAGCCGATGATAGAAATCAATGTGCTCTAGAGTCATCGTTAAATAAAACAAACTTGTTTGCGGTGGGTGCTTAGATTAGATCGTGTATGTGTACCCCCCCCCCCTCTCTCTCTCTCTCTGTCTCTCTTTGTCTGTTTTTGTGTATATCTGTGTCTCTGTCTCTGTATCTGTCTCTGTCTACATATCTAACTTAGATACTGAAGCACTTATTAAGCATTTGTTGCTGTATACAAGGGAATCGTGAGGCAATTTAATACACCCTATTAAAGCTAAACCCTATAGTGTCACAGTTTTGGCACCCTTGCCAAAACTAATTTGACATGTTTGCACTTCAAATATCTCAAAACTTAGCTATTTAAAATAAGCAGTATTTGGCTCTAAAATAAGGTAAATTACAACAACCAGTTCAATATATTTATCTCAGAAAAATGACAAAATGACAGAAACTCAAAACCATCGGACCAAGCAACTTTAATCAGCTGGAACTTTGTATGGGTAGAACCCTGTTTATTTTGTAATCCTCTGACAAAGAAATTTTGTATTCACAATTTCTATACATTATTCCACAAACAAATACTATTCTGTTAACAATAGAAATTGCAGGAAGAGTGTAACCATTAAGGGCCATCTTCCCACTGTCCCGTGTTTACACGGGCGATTTAAAACGCCTCATATATAACGCCTTGCCCAGATCGACTCACATTTGGCGTGTAAACGCGACTCTGAGGCGTTTTAGGGCTGAATCGCTTCATATGAAACGCCTCATCTATACCACCTCGGGAGGTGGTTTATTTGAAGCGATTCAGCTGGTTCCCGGCAGTGTTAGGGCCCGATTAGGTGCTCGCCAGCTACAGGCGCACCACAGGCTGCTGGTTCCTGGCACCAAAACACTCTTTAAACTCTGTCCGTGTAAACGCACCTCAAAAACGCTTCATATAAATCGCCTTGTCTAGAACGTTTCACAATTCCCCGTGTAAACACGGCTACTTGACTAACACAAACAAGTGCTGTGATTGGTCTCCCTGAAAGCTGGCATCTGATTGGCTGTGACGCAGTGACCCTGCTTGTGACGGGGCGTGTCCGGGTCAGCTGCGGGTTGCATGCCAGGAACGCGAAAGTAACTCGCATCATTTGAGACGAGTTTCTTGTTTCGTTCAACTATGCAGGGGACTGGGTGGGGGAGGGGGGGTGAGAAGTTCTCAGCATGTGTGGAGGGGGGAGGGGGAGAGTGAGGGGGGAGGGGGAGGTTGGGTTTGTCAACAAGTGGGGTCTGGCCAGGGTGGGGCGGGGTGGGACGACGCGAGGCGACTGGGGTGGGGCGAGTGGGGCTGGGCGGGGCAGGGCAAAGCAGCGTAGGGCGGGGGCGGGGCAGGGTGGGGCGGGCGACTGGGGCTGGGCGTGGCAGGCTGGAGCGGGGCTTGGCGAGGCGGGCCAGGGTGGGGCAAGATGGGACGGCAGGGCGGGGGGGGGGCGGGGCGGGGGCGAGGCGGTGTGTGCGCGTGTATGAGTGTGTGTCTGTATGTGTGAGTGTGTGTGTGCGTGCGTGCATGTGTGTGAGTGTGTGTCTGTATGTGTGTGAGTGTGTGAGTGTGTGTGTGAGTGTGTGTCTGTATGTGTGTGAGTGTGTGAGTGTGTGTGTGTGTGTGAATGTCTGCTATGTGACCACAAACAAGACGCGGCTGTCAGCGCCTACCCCGTGACGTCATGAGGCGGTGACGTTGACACCCGCCACGTGACAGAGAGACGCGCGGCTGGCAGCTTGTAAACAGCGCCCCCACCCGGAGAACGCCGGTGTCGCAGTTTAAAAGGATGCCCGGTTTAAAACGGGGCTTTCACAATGCGCATGCGCATACATTTCTGGCTGATTTAGATTGTACACATGTTTAATAACTTGTTAATTGCTTGGTAACTTATTAGTGCAGAGGGTGATATATATATCGACTATCAAGCATAAAATATTCACTACAATGATTCCTGAAGAAATCCTTGCTTGTCTCACACTACATTTTTTTTTTTTTGTGACAAGTTTTTTATTCTGCCCATAACATGTAAGCTCCCGTGAGGGTGCTTGTTTTCAACGCTGGATAGCTGTGATACTGGATTGGTCTGGTCCCGCACTCAGGAGTGTTTCTCGGGCCAACCTTTTGCAGTTTTGGGTGTTCGTAGTTTCTATATTAGTTTTTTTTCAATTTTCAAAGTTTTGTCCTAACCTGTATATGATATGATACCTTAGCCTACTATGTACATCTACGCAGATGACATACAGGCCTGTGGGAGAGGATCATTTCCAGATAGCTCTGCCACAGACGAAAGCAAGCCAGAAATTCTGACAAGATTTCAGGCTTTAACACATGCGCATTGCGAAAAGCCCTGTTTTAAACTGGATACCCTTTAAAACTGCGACACTATGGCCCTGACATGCCGGCTTAAAGGTAAAGTAGCATAGTCCGATGGTTTTGAGTTTCTGCCACTTTTCTGAGATAGATATATTAAATTGATTGTCATAGCCTACTTTACTTTAGTTTCGAGTAACTTTTATTTTAAATGGTTAAGTTTTTGAGATATTTGAAATGCAAATATGTCAAATTAGTTTTGGCAAGGTTGCTAAAACTCTGACTCCATAAGCTTGAGCAGTAACCGCTTTGATTAAATTGACTCAGTATTCCCTTCTATGTGGCAACAAATGTTTAATAAGTGCATCATTATCTAAGTCAGATATACAGAATTAATATTAGATAATGGTTTTGGTTTTCAAAATTAGATGTTTCATCAGACTATGCAACTTTAATAATAGAGCGAGTTTATGGCCCGCCCCTCAGTCTCAGTCTCAGTCTCAGTCTCAGTCTCAGTCTCAGTCTCAGTCTCAGTCTCAGTCTCAGTCTCAGTCTCAGTCTCAGTCTCAGTCTCTGTCTCAGTCTCTGTCTCTGTCTCAGTCTCAGTCTCTGTCTCTGTCTCAGTCTCAGTCTCAGTCTCAGTCTCAGTCTCAGTCTCAGTCTCTGTCTCAGTCTCAGTCTCAGTCTCAGTCTCACCTGTCTGTGGACGCTCTGTGTGGCCATCTGAGGCAGGACTGAGCGGAGAACTTACTTACTTCCACTGAACTCTCGGGACACAATAACTCTGGCTGTTCTGCAGATTCAACTCAGCGCCCTCCAGACAAGGAACGGCCTTTGTCTCTGTGACTGTCTCTGTCTGTCTCTGTGTGTCTCTGTATCTGTCTGTGTCCCTACCCCTGTCTCTCTCTCTCTCTCTGTATATATATAAATATATATATATATAATCCTCCGGTGTGACTAACACTGGTCAACATCCGGGGGAGGTGAGGTGGGCGAGATGGCGCCACCGGTACAGTGTCGTATCTTATGGAGGATAAAAATAATAATAATAATAAGTAGTATTCTCCTACGTATCTTTATACTCGCATAATACGTTATACCTCACAAATACCTCACAGGTGGCGCCAGTGTGGCCAATACTGTAACTACAAAGAGCCAGTAGATTGCAGTAGGGCAGCACTGTAAAGCTGCCTTCGAGTGTGTACGCCTACTATCACAAGTCGGTACCCATTCTGATTTGGCCTAAGAGGTTTCCAGGATGTAAAACCCCAACTAGCAAACAAGGACAGTTTGTTGCGCTGTAAAGAAAACAAGGCAAGAACCTCTTCACCAGGATTCATATCTGAGCGGTCCGCCGTGGTACTCAGTGTGAAGTGAGTGAGCATCTGGGGGTGGCACCCCCCCCCCCCGCCCCCCATTCCATGCCCCCCCCCCACGATAACTCTACCTCACCGGAAGTGGTAGCCGAATCGGCAGAGCGGAGTTCTCCCGTTCCCGGTCAAGTCAAACTTACAATATTGACCAATTTCATATGACGTCAGCACGTGTATTTAGGTCAGTGCGCACGCTGCTTGGCTGCAGGACCACATCCAGTCACACTGCAAACTCAATGGCTATGAGCTCAGAATATCCCAACTTTCACTATTATCTCTGTTTTTAATACTTTCAGAGAAAATTGCCCTTAAGTTAAATTAAATACTTCAGATCTTCCTCTTCAATCGCGCATTAAGATATTTTTAATCGACTCAATGAAAGCTTTTAAATTTATTTTGCAGAAATAAATGCTCTGCATAGACATAGCATTGCTGCAGCACAAATCAATGCAGTGTTTACCCTTCGCAGGCTATCAGCAAACTCAGTGCATTGTCAATGGTCGTAAGCAATCTTCTTACAGAAAAAGTGAAATATCTCTAAAACCAGACCACCTAGAAACAAACTGCTTGGAACACATATAGAAAATAGATTATATTAAATTTATATGGTTAGGGTTCTGGATTTCTATTAATTTTGATTAAAATAAACGTTTTGCACTGCGCGTACTGGCAAACTCAATGGCAGTGTGCTTTCGTTCTGCAGCCGAGCTGCGCGCGCATACACAATGTTTACAAACATTGAAATAGGTCTATTGATTGATACTTGTCGCTTCCTAGCTTGGTGCTTGGCATGAATAGGATAGGGCAAGGACTGGTTAGCTCAGTGTCAGGATAATGTGACTGAGTGGGATATCAGGTCATGGTGCTGTCAACTGAGGCAGCACTATAATCACCATAGGTATGCACTGTCAGTGTCACAAGTCGGTACCCATCCTGAAATGACCTCGCAAAGTTTTGTGTCACATGATTTGCCATAGTGTTTGTTGGAGAGTATATATTGAGTGAAAACATATCAATCAAATTGTAGCTATTGGATTTGAATCAACCTAAGGTGGGACTGCCAAACTACGACGATCAAGAATAAGATACATTTCTCCAACTTTTAAATGGGGTTGTGATTCACCTCTGAACAGAGGTGAATCTTTTATCTAGGTTGTAGCCAGGGGTGGGGTTGCGGTGCATCATGGGTAGGAGTGTTTCTTCTTTGCCTTACATGATAAGCTCTTTAAAGTTTATAGGAGCTGAACTGTCAATAATTCTTCTTGAAAAGTCTTGAATTCCATTAAGCTGTGCCCACTGATCTAAATTAGTCTTAAATCGCCATTCGCTATTGTTGTTTTTTTTTCACTGAAATCCAAATGAAAATAGTCTTGAATTCCTATCAAAAACATCCTTGAAAAACCTTGAAAAGCCTTGAAAAAGTCTTGAAAGCCCTTGAAAAGCCTTGAAAAGCCTTGAAAAGCATTGAAAAGCCTTGAAAAGCCTTGACTACCATTGAAAAGCACTGAAAAGCCTTGAAAACCATTGAAATAGCATTGAAATAGCATTGAAATATCATTGAAATAGCCCTGAAATCCATATCTTCGCATATGTACGGACCCTGGCTTAGGAATATAATAAATTAATATCCCAGATTGACTGCGGCCAACTGAACCTGCCGACTTGAGATGTCAGCGCTTGGGTGCTGTGCGCATGGTTGATGGCTTAGTGTCTGTCTACTGCCGGGCCGAGTGGGGATGGACGGGTGATGCCCGGATGTAGTATCAGGTGAGAGGGCGGTGGTGGGTGGCGATGGTAGAGGGGTGGGGGGTGGGGTGGCGGTGGGGTGGGGTAAGGTGTGGGGTGGGTGTATGAGAAGACCAAACGTAAAACCAAGTTTTTATCGGCTCCCGTGTTAAGGACGGGTGGCGGGTTAGCTAACGTCGGTGTTGGAATATGTGTCACGGGAAATGTATTTGACCAAAGCGCGGCAGAGTTAGCTAACCAATGCATTATTTATAGATTTGGGAAATCCCTCTGCCTCTGCCATCGTGTTCTTGACATACCTAGTTAATGTGTCCTGTGCCGCCTTTACGTGTGGCGGTCTGCAGGTTGTCACGACCACTGCTGGTGCCGCCGCCAGGAGATGTGTTTAGGTGTTCGGAGGGGGGGGGGGGGGGGGCAGTAATGGTTCACAGAGTGTGTTTAAGGGTTGGGAGGCGGGAGGCACCGCCATTTGACAATATTGGCGGCCAGGAACCAGCAGCCTACTTAGTGGTGGGCCTGTAGCCGGCGAGCAACGCTATTTGTTTTAGTTTACATTCATCGAGCCAATGCGGCGGCAGCGTTAATAACAGTTCGAATTTAGGGTTAAATTGATAAAAATTTCACTCATTGCGTATGTAATTCTGTTAAGTATGATCGCATTGAATAGATTTGGGCCTAATATATTGCCGCCGCTGCGGCGATGTTTAGTTGACATTCGACAGTATGGATATCGACGTCGCTGTGGCGGCAGCGATGTTACATTCATCGATTCGACACTATTAATATCGCCGCTAATGCGGCGGCAGCGTTAATAACGGTTCGGATTTAGGGTTAAATTGATAAAATTCCACTTATTGCGTATGTAATTCTGTTAAATATGCTCGCTTTAAACAGATTTGGGCCGAATCGGCGCCTAACCCTGACGTTAAACCACCTAAGGCTTGGTGTTAGTGTAGGCGACGTTAACTCTCGCGGTGTTTGCATAAACCGGGCACATACATTGACACTTTAGGCAGCTAACCCGGGAAATCCGCACGACGCGCGGGTTAGGATCGCTAACCCGGCCTCATACATTTGGGCCCAGGTTGGTGAGTGGATTGGTTGGTTGTTGGAGTTTTACATCCTGGCAACATCTAAGGTCATATTAGGACAGGTACCACCCTTGTTCCAGTGCGCACTCATGGCGACTTTATAGTGCTGCCCCACTGGGAGACCAGGCCACCAGCACCATGACCTAATATCCCACATTATCCTGACTCCGAGCCAACGAGTCCTGGCCTAATCCTAATAATGCTGAGCACCTGGCTAGGAAGCGACAAGTATAAATTTGATAAGTCAGTGGTTTGACTCCCGACCTTCTGCATGGGAGGCCTGCGCTCTACCGATTCGGTCCGGTGGCTTGGTGAGTGTGATGAGTGCTGAATGCTTTATGGCGCTTCCGTCGAGGCATTTGTTATAAATAACCCGAACAAGTCGAATTGAATGTCCCAGCGCTAGAACTGGTTGGTTGGTTGTTGGAGTTTTATGCCCTGGCAACATCTAAGGTCATATCTGGACGGGCACTGCCTTGTGACAGTGCACGCTCATGGTGACTTTATAGTGCTGTCCCACTTTAAAATTAGGCCGCCAGCACCATGAGCCAATATCCTACTCACTCACATTATCCTGACACAGCTAACACAGTCCTACCATAGGTGCGCACTGTCACAAGTCGGTACCTGTCCTGATATGACCTTAGATTTTTAATTGAGGCTGTATTTATACTGTCCATAGCATATAAGCCTGGGCATTCAGGCTTGTTTTCACTGCTGATGAGCTGTAGCGTTGGTGTTATCTTATCACACAGTAGCTGCTGATAAGGTATTTTATTGCCTGCATTTCAACAGCAGATAGATAGTTGGTTGGTCTGGTTAGTACTAGCAGTCTATGTTAATTATTTTGGATTTTCTTGGCATGTATGTGTTTTATTTTTTCTACTCGTTGGTTCAAAAGAAAAAGAAACATCCGCTTTATTCTTGAGTTAAAAACAACATAACATGATAATTTATATACAACCGCCGAACTATAGCAACAATAACCACGTGTTCGGTCTATTTCATGTGGCGAGGCAGGGCAGGATATGGCGGCTAGACAACCTAATAACCTAATAGTGTCGGAAGGCTGGGTTATGGATATAACCCCATGAATTTGAAATCTAATATGCGAAATATATATATATATATACATATATATATATACAGTGAGTGAATGCAGGGGCACTGAGGTGTGGGCGAGTAGGTGGCGGCACAAGCTCAGGTCATGAGGAACGATTAGATGACCTAATGATAGGTGACCAGCCGATGACTTAGTGGCTGGGGGTGTAGATGAATCTTCCGGCATATTATACTCGTATAATGGCTTATGCAGCATATATATAAGGTTCCAATGCTTGTATATCATAACCGACTATTTTTGGAGTGCTGAATTCATGAAATCATGTAGGTTAATAATAGCCGTTAAAAGTCGAATCAAAAGCATCTAGTGATTGCCATCTTGTTGTTTTTTCCATTCTCTCTCATTTCATCAATTCTGCATAAACATTGGTTGATGGAACCAGGAGCTCCACCTCCTATTCACAGTTGATTCACACCAAAGCAGATTTCTCTCGGATTTAGACATCCAGTAAAACCTCTCTAACCGACCCCCTCCGCAGATAGACCACTCGCCTATATCGATCACTTTATTTGGGTCCCTGATGATCACCCATACATTGTGCGTAATGCTTTGGCATTGCGGTAATCAGGATCATGAAAACAGACCAAGGCGTGCCAGTACTAAGGACGTCTATTGTGTCGCCGACTAGCAGAATTCTTTAGAACTATGTAACAAACCTCAAACGCCGACTAGCGGGTATTTTATAAACCTGGTCGCCGATCGGGTAAACAGGACTTGATGACGTATTACGCAGTACACTCGAACTGCCGATGCGCCCCTTTTCAGGCAGACTTTTGCAATATAAGGCGGCGCAGCGACGGGGTTTGGTCATTACGACCGGAGGAGCCAGGAGACAATAACCAGCCTTAAATTGGCCTCCCACCCACCCTACATGTGAAAGTGGAAAGTAGGGCCATAGCATCTCTAGCCTCGTTTCGTAAGCATTTGCGAGCTGACATTTGTATAACCTGACATTTAACTTTCATTAATTAAAAATGCCATAACTATATTTGCTGTGTTCGCGTTTTTCCTGATTACCATTGTAACAATAAAATTGTAAAACCTCCCTAAACCGATCACCTTCTTAAATGGATCATTTAAAGTCGGTCCCATGGTCGGTCGAATTAGAGAGGTTTTACTGTAATTGTCAGTCACCCTCACTGGGGTAAGGGATGGATATTTTATGTAGGCCGTGCCGTGCTAGTTCTTGTCGCCGGGTACTGAGACCATGTGTCTGCCTAATGGAAATACAGTAAAACCTCTCTAGCTGACCACCTCCACTGCTCGACCACTCACCTATATCGATCGCTTTAATTGGTTCCCAAACGATCGCCCATACAATAGTGTAGTAGTCCAGACATGAGCTCCAGTACCATACGGTGGCAGCAGGGACTGCTCCGTCACCGACGCAGTTCCTAAGCGATAGGCGGCGGTACGGTAGCCGATGGGCATCGCCACGACAGGGCTGCCATCTACTGTGTGCGGCTAGCATAACCTCCCCCAGAAGTTGACATGGGACCCGTCAGGGCAGAGGCGGGTCACTTGATCGTGGATGCCGCAGTGAGCGGAGATTAAAGACGAAAGAAGCATACATACTTGTTCTCCTGCTTGCTTGGGGGATCTACAGCATGAGGGTCAAGTTCCGGGCAGCCGAGAAAGGGCCCCATCACAATACCATTGTAGCGATAATTAAAAACTCCCTACGCTGATCATCTCCCTAAATGGACCATTTAAAGCCGGTCCCATGGTCGGTCGATTTAGAGAGGTTTTACTGTAGTCTAATGGATTCCACTTTGGGCGGGGAGGGGGGGGGGGTAAAGAAGGGGTGGGGAACTGATGGTCATGTAATGACACCATTCACAAACATGTCGCTGAAATCATCAGCTGTACACGCCATCAAAGATTCTACATTAGATAATATATGAAGAGTTCAGGCGTTAAAACCGAAAAATGACATTCAGGTCGAAATGAAACCATGCCTACCACTACCCTGATATGACCTTAGATGTTGCTAGGACGTAAAACAACAACAAACAACAAACAAACCACTACCAGGACACCAGACGGGGTGGCCGAATGAGTTAGAGCGTCCGTCTCCCGTGCTGGTAGATCGTGGGGTCGTGGGGTCGAATCCCGGTCGAGTCAAACCAATGACTTAAAAATTGATACTTGTCGCTTCCTAGCCAGGTGCTCGGCATTATTAGGATAGGGCAAGGACTGGTGTGCTCAGTGTCAGGATAATGTGACTTGAGTGGGATACCAGGTCATGGTGCCGGCAGCCTGGTTTCCCAGTGGGACAGCACTATAAAGTCGCCATGAGTGCGCACTGTCACAAGTCGGTACCCGTCCTGATATGACCTTAGATGTTGCTAGGACGTAAAACAACAACAAACAACAAACAAACCACTACCAGGTTTGATCTGAAGCTGCCATCATTCCGATAATCGAATCCTTTTTTTTGCTCACCGAAACCACCACATCTCTTATATAATGCATCACCCAATATGAAATTGATAGACTTTGCCTGTAAAGCACAACAACTTCTATTTTACAGAGAACAACTAATATGGATTTTGCGCCTGAACTCTTTCACCCCTACTTTCCCCCACTTTGCACTCCTGTCCTCTATCCCCCCACTTCCCACTACTTTCCACTACTTTCAACCACTTGTCCACTACCTTCCCCTACTTATCCACTACTTTCCTCTAATTGTACACTACTTTCAACCACTTGTCCACTACATTCCCCTACTTGTACACCACTTTCAACCACTTGTCCACTACTTTCCCCTACTTGTACACCACTTTCAACCACTTGTCCACTACTTTCCCCTACTTATCCACTACTTTGCCATACTTGTACACTACTTTCAACCACTTGTCCACTACTTTCCCCTACTTATCCACTACTTTCCCATACTTGTACACTACTTTCAACCACTTGTCCACTACTTTCCCCTACTTGTACACTACTTTCAACCACTTGTCCACTACTTTCCCCTACTCATCCACTACTTTCCCATACTTGTACACTACTTTCAACCACTTGTCCACTACTTTCCCCTACTTGTACACTACTTTCAACCACTTGTCCACTACATTCCCCTACTTGTACACCACTTTCAACCACTTGTCCACTACTTTCCCCTACTTGTACACCACTTTCAACCACTTGTCCACTACTTTCCCCTACTTATCCACTACTTTCCCATACTTGTACACTACTTTCAACCACTTGTCCACTACTTTCCCCTACTTATCCACTACTTTCCCATACTTGTGCACTACTTTCAACCACTTGTCCACTACTTTACTCAATAGTCCACTACTTTCAACCACTTGTCCACTACTTTCCAATTTTCTCCACTACTTGTCCACTACTTGTCTACTGCTTGTCCACTACTTGGCCACTACTTTCAACCACATGTCCACTACTTTCTCCTACTTATTCACTACTTTCCCCTACTTGTACACTACTTTCAACCACCTGTCCACTACTTTTTCCTACTTATTCACTACTTTCCCCTACTTGTACACTACTTTCAACCACCTGTCCACTACTTTTTCCTACTTATTCACTACTTTCCCCTACTTGTACACTACTTTCAACCACCTGTCCACTACTTTTTCCTACTTATTCACTACTTTCCCCTACTTATCCACGACTTATCCACTACTTTCCCATACTTGTCAACTACTTGTATACTACATGTCTACTACTCTCCATTACTTTCTATTACTTTCCAATACTTGTCTACTGCTTGTCCACTACTTGTCCACTACTTTCCACTACTTTTCACTACTAGCAAACTGTTTTATTTGGTTAATAAAGTCTTAATTTAATTTTAAACTGATTTTTATTAAATAGATTATTCTGAACTGCTGCCGGGTGCACGAAATAATAGTCGTTGTGTAGAATGAGAGCCTAGATGACCATGGCCCTTCATTGATTCGTGGTTACTGACACTTTACTGACAGATAAGACCTTTCTTTAGTAGTTTAGTACTTGTGTAGAATGAGAGCCTCGATGACCATGGCCTTACGTTGATTCGTGGTTACTGACACTTTACTGACAAATAAGACCTTTCTTTAATAGTTTAGTACTTGTGTAGAATGAGAGCCTCGATGACCATGGCCTTACGTTGATTCGTGGTTACTGACACTTTACTGACAGATAAGAGCTTTCTTTTATAGTTTAGTACTTGTGTAGAATGAGAGCCTCGATGACCATGGCCTTGTGTTGCTCCGTGATTACTGACACTTTACTGATAGATGAGACCTTTCTTTTATAGCTTAGTACTTGTGTAGAATGAGAGCCCCGATGACCATGGCCTTACGTTGTTCCATGGTTACTGACACTTTACTGATAGATGAGATCTTTCTTTAATAGCTTAGTACTTGTGTAGAATGAGAGCCTCGATGACCATGGCCTTACGTTGTTCCATGGTTACTGACACTTTACTGATAGATGAGATCTTTCTTTAATAGTTTAGTACTTGTGTAGAATGAGAGCCTCGATGACCATGGCCTTACGTTGATTCGTGGTTACTGACACTTTACTGACAGATAAGACCTTTCTTTAATAATTTAGTACTTGTGTAGAATGAGAGCCTCGATGACCATGGCCTTACGTTGTTCCATGGTTACTGAGACTTTCCTGAAGGGGCTGTCACACTATTACGTATGGCTTTAGCGTATGTCGAAGTATGTGATTTTCTACCAACATGTCGGCATATGGCGTCATAGGTTACGTATACGTTGGGCATACATCGAGTACCCTCGGGATACGGCGTCATAGGTCGGCGTAGGTCGAGCCGCTAACAAATTGTTGTGCATGTTCAAAATTTTCAATGTATGTCACCATATGGATAGGTTGGAACACGTTAGCCGTATGTTGAACCAGCACCCATCCGCATATCTCTGGCATATCTATGGCGTCATATGTTATGTATACATTGGACATACGTCAGGTTCGTTCAGGATACGGTGTTATACGTCGTCTTATGTCGGCGTGCGTCGAGGGTCCGAAACAATTTTTGTGCATGTTCAAAATTTTCAACGTGTGTCGACGTGTGGCTCATACATTCCTCATATGCTACGTGTACGTTAGGGGTAAGATGGCATACGTTAGGAGCACGTTAGGGATACGTCAGCGTACATTACTCATACGCTGGACCTGTCACCTCTAACCATCAAAATACATCCCAATATGCCGAGTATACGTCGTCATATGATTTGCATACGTCGATATACGGTAGACATACGCCAGCCATACGCTGCGCGTATGTTTCATGCATTGCTGGGACACCCCGCGGAGCAAAAAGTTTGAGGTATGCCGACCTATTTTAATTTTCAAATAATTTCGACACATTATGCCTAGTACACACCTCCCGTATATGATCTAAAACTGCCCGTTTCGCGCATAAAACTGAGTTTTAGTCGTTAGGTGTGCGACCCCCGCGCACACTAGACGCTTGCGATTCGCGTATAAAACTAAGTTTTAGGGCTTACAAGTCGAATCGCAACCGATTCGAAAAACGAATCGGCCCGTTCGAGAATCGGGATATGTGAGCGGTCAGTCGTATCGTATACGGTAGGTGTGTGCTAGTCGGCGATCGATCGCGTCGGGGTTTTAACGCATCAGCCAATCGCCGGGCCGGGAAGGGTTATGTGACCGTGTCCATACAAAAACGATGCAAAATGGCGGACTGGACGAACGAGGCGGAGGTAGCAATGGTAGAGATGTGGCAAACTCTGCCGTGTCTGTTTGATGTGTCCTGCCAAGACTATTCCAACCGAGTCAAGAAAGTTGGTGCGTTGGCGGCGATCTCCGCAGAAATTGGACAGTCAGGTACACCCGTTTTTCCCGATAATATTGTATTTTTTGTTTGTCATCATTGTTGTGAAATGCGCCGGTGGTTGAAAATGGCTTCTGCTTAGGTCGTCGCTCTCACATGAAAATTACATTAAGTTATTGGTTTTCAAATCAAAGTTAGCGGGGTAACAGTAACACATCGGTAGAGAATAAATGTTCTTTCTTTATTTGTCTTATTCACGAAAAGGCCAGTTTTTGTGTCGTTGACAAGTTTACAAAAAAGGCTACTGCAAATTACCTGTAACTAATCGCGAAACGTAATCGCGGAACGGCCATAATGGCCATAAATAATCAGCTAAATGACCCACAAAATTGTTATAATCGTGAAACGGCTCGCGTTGTATGTCAACATGCCGAAAAATATTATACAATACAATACAAGACGGGTATAATTTGTTTTTACAGCGACGTCCATCCAGAAACGGATGACGAATCTCCGCACCCAGTACACACGCTTTCGTAAACAAGCGGCCTCGGGTTCTGCAGGGAAGCGTCTGACCGCCCGTCAAAAATGGATCCAGACGTCGCTGTCGTTCCTGGCACCCCATTTGCAGCGACGGCAGAGTGTCAGCAACCACCTACTACTGTCGCCAAGATGCAGTCAAGAAAGTGCTGAGGTAACGATACTTATCTAATTATAAGTTCTAAATTATAAAGTAATGGTTTATTTAAAATTTATACGAAGTTTATTTAAAAAATATACAAATATACATATATTTCCGATAGACTACGTATGATCACAGATCGAGAAGTCTTGCTGGTAGTCCAAAAGTTTTACACTAGTTAAGCCATATATACAGTCTAGATCATGGCCGACTGCCACGGGACTGACCCTGTCGCTGAGTTCACATATTCGACGAGGTAATCCCGTTGTGTCTTGGCCCGTTGCGTTGAGTTGGTCCTCGATGGGAATGTCGCCTGACGTAGCATGCGATCGTTTCTCCATGACCCGGGAGTAACCGAGTGCGTCGCAGGGTCTTCGTAGTCAGCTGTTGCTGTGGTGCCGATCTTTTCCCGCAGGAAATTGTGTAGGGCGCAGCCCGCCATGACGATCTTCTCGACTTTGTCCGGCGCTAATGCTATGTTCGTCAAAAACACTCTGAACCTGTTGGACAGGATTCCGAACGCGTTTTCAACGACACGTCGGGCGCGCGACAGCCGATAATTATAGATCCGGTGATCCATCCGCATGTCTCTGTGGCTGAACGGCTTCATCAAATACTCTTTGAGGGGAAAGGCATCGTCCGCCACAATGTAATGCCCCAAAGGCCGATCATCCCCGGGTAGTGGTTGGGGGGGGTGGGAACGACTCGGCGTGGTTCTCCAGAGCCTCTTGAAGGGTGCATCCGGAAAACACGCCCCCATCACTAACCCGGCCGTTGCATCCCACATCGACAAAGATGAACCGATAGTCGGCGTCAACTAGGGCCATCAGCACGATGCTGAACGTGTGTTTGTAGTTGTAGAATGTCGACCCGGAGTATGCTGGGGGTTTGATGTGTATGTGCTTCCCGTCCAGGGCGCCGATACAGTTGGGGAAGTTCCATCTAGCCTGAAACTGGTCAGCGACTTTCCTCCACTCCTCTGGGCTCGACGGGGTCTGCAAAAACAAAAATACAATGGCACTTAAATCCAACAATACCACAAGAAATAAAGTTACAAGTTTTTTGGCGACAAACTAAATTGTTTCTCTATTCACGCTCGCAGGTAAACCGTGACGAGACGGCTGTCAACGCCGACGAGGAGACAGGGACTGACGCCGATACCCCGAGTGTGTCGTCTCAAAATCTGAGTAACGTCGGCGACGATCCCCCAGAGGTAGGATCCTTCCGCACCAACACCAGCATCCCAATGTCCAGCCAAGATTGGGTGAACCAAAAAAAGCGCAAGAGATGGGAGGGCGACGGAGGAGATGACGATCTTATGCAACTGGTTATTAAGAACCTGGAAGACACACATGCCCCTCCAGACGACGCGCTCACGACTTTCGGCAAACATGTAACCAATAGGCTACGAACGATCACAGATCCAGAAGTGTTGATGGTAGTGCAAAACGACATTGATCAGGCTTGCTTCCGCGGGAACATGAAGATCATCGCGGCGCGAAACGCGGCGCGCAACAGAACCCCGCAGACGGACAGTGGAAACAGACCCGGGCCATCGGGGACTGACGTGCATAGGCCCAGTGCGCATAGGCCCGGTGGTGGCTTTTCGTTCGTAAACATGTTGGAATCGGATCAATATTCCGAGTATGAAAATTAAATTAGTCGGTTAACGTCTTTTAGTCGGTTCCACTATTCAAGTAAGACAAAGATGTAGGTCTAGCTTAAGTTTTAGTCGGATCCATTTTTTTAATCACACTGTGTGTACTCACACTGCTAAAGAACGTTAGTTTTAGTCGGTTCCATTATATTTTACTCACACTGTGTGTATGCACAGTGCTAAAGATTGATTCTGATTCTGCTGTGGCAGAGTTGTTGTTACTGTATTCTATACTTGTTACGGTATTCTATTAAAGTTGTGTGAAATTCAATAAAAAAAAACATATAAAACAATCTTACCTTGAAATAATCGTTCTTCAGCGACTGGTAGATGGCGTCGCAGGTCTCGGGGACAATTTGGCCGATGGTGGTTGCCCCCACACGAAACAGGTAGCTGAGACTCCGGAAGGATTCACCTACAAACAAAATTAAATTATTTGGTTAGATATATCGGTTTATTTAAATTTCTAGTTGTCGTGATTTAAAACTGGTAGCTCAGACTCAGGAAGGATTCACCTAAAAACTATGACAAGGACTAAGAAAATTTGTTTGCTAAACTAAATTATTTGGTTACATATTTTGGTTTATTTCAATTTGAATATATTTAAATGTGAGCTCAGAGCAACGATATCGTGAATCGGACAAGGAGACAAATATGTTGAAAATAAAGTTAAGTCCTTACCAGTTGCCATGAATCGCAGCGTGACGGCCAACCTCTCCGCAGCCGAGATCGACGCTCGATATCGGGTGTTTTGGCGCGCGATATGATCCTCTACCAGGCGCAACAACTCGTCGAACTGATCCGACGGCATACTGCTGAAGTTGGTGAAGGCCTGTCGCACATCCCTGCGTAGACCAGCCATCAGGGCATTGAATGCTCCTAGCTCCGATCTTTGAGCGATGTGTGGCCGAACCCACACATTTCGAGCAATCTTCCGACGTCGTCGGCGACGGCGTATGACAAGCAAAGCAAGCCCAATAGCCACGGCTCTCTTTTGAGCAGTTGAACGCGGAGCCATGTTGCTGCTCAGTTTAAATGGCTCAACGTGGTTCGCGGCCCCGACGCCAGTCGCAGCGATAAAAAACAACTTGGCGCCATCTAGCGTTGCTGACCGACGGCCGATCAACAACTGCTAGGAGGCGCTGATGCGAGTGTAGTTCGCGCTAAATACACCAGGTTCGTGGAACGCAGTCGCGAAACGGACGGTATATGTGCGCACACCCGATCGGTATATGTGAGCACCCCCTGTCATCAGTTTTAAGTCGCAAACAGGATGGACCGAGTCGTGACGCGTTGCGTCGGCCATCCAGTTTTAGTGCGCGAATCGTATACGGTAGGTGTGTACCGGGCATACGTCATACGTCATACTCGTAGTGTGACAGGGCCTTGACAGATGAGACCTTTCTTTAATCTGCACTGAGCGCTGCTACATCTGGTGGACATTGCTGTGGCGCTACTTGTTGTCATGGAAACACGACTAGTGTGTGACTGTGAGCACCGTGTCCTGCGGGGTGGGATGGGGGGGGGGGGGGGTCCCCTCCTCCTCCCCCCTCCTCCCCTACCGCTCCGGTCACGTGACCAACACAAAGAGGGCGCTGCCAACTTTCGCCGCTGCGTGGCGCTACTGTTACAACACATAGCTCAGCCTTCTCTTCCATGATGATCGGGCGCGGTGGCCGAATCGGTAGAGCGGGAGCCTTGTGTGCGGGAGATTCCCGGTCGAGTCAAACCAATGACTTATAAAATTGATACTTGTCACTTCCTAGACTGGCAATCGGAATTAATAGGATAAGGCAAGCACTGGTTGGGTCGGTGTTAGGATAATGTGACTGAGTGGGACATTGGGTCATGGGTGCTGTGGCCTGATTTCCCAGTGGGGCAGTACCATAAAGTTGCCATGAGTGAGCTCTGTCACAACTTGGTCCTGATATAACCTTAGATGTTGCCAGGATGTAAGACTCCAATAACCAACCCAATCTCTTCCATGAACACTTCATGGCCTCACGGTGTCTGTGTCGGGCTTTTAGATGCAACCTGATCAATTCGGTCATCAGATGCTCAGGAATGCGGCCTGTGGGGCATCTGGTTGTTAAGTGATATTATGTAACTGCATTAGAAACACATGGCCTAGCGCCATCTGGTGTCACTCTTCGGCCTTAGACACCGGGCGCGGTCGGCTCATCGGTAGAGCGCGGGCCTCGCGTGCGGAAGGTGGTGAGTTCGGTTCCCGGTCGAGTCAAACCAATGACTTTAAAACTGATACTTGTCGCTTCCTAGCCTGGCACTCGGCATTAATAGGATAGGGCAAAGACTGGTTCGTTCAGTGTTGGGATAATGTGATTGCATGGGATATCGGGTCATGGTACTGGCAGCCTGATTTCCAAGTAGGGCAGCACTATAAAGTTGCCATGAGTGCGCACTGTCACAAGTCGGTACCCGTCCTGATATGAACTTAAATGTTGCAAGGATGTAAAACTCCAATTAACAAACAAAACAAACAAATCAGCCTTAGACAATGTTGCTTGTTCAAACCTTTGGTATGAAGAACTGTACAAGGGTGGGTTAACTTGCAGATTAACTTACAGATCCTCTTCTGGCTGTAGTCAGGTTCCTTGTCTCCATAATCTGATGTTCGCTGGAAATTTTTTGAGTTTCCAACCATCACATTTTTGGGAAAGCTTAGACGATATCAAAACAGAAAAACTATGTTTCACATTTTGTTTAATGCACATAACTAGATCAAATATGTCGTTTTAAGATGGAAGACAATTTTTCTAATTTTAACTCTGAAAATTCAAATTTGTTGTTGTTGGTTGTTGTCTTATGTCATAGCAATATTTAAGGAATTATCAGAGAGGGTCACTCATGGTGACTTCATAGTGCTGCCCCACTGGGAGTCTGTGACCTGATATCCCATGCAGTCACATTATCCTGATTTTGAACTAACCAGTCCTTGTCCTATCCTATTAATGCCGAGTGCTAGGCTAGGAAGTGACAAGTATCAATCATAAGGCATTGGTTTGACTCGACTATTATTCGAACTCCCGACCTTCCCCACAGGAAGGCTGTACTCTAACGATTCATCCACTACCACACAAAAACACACAAATTGCTTGTCGCTGAACAGTTTGTTAGGGTCTACATGACTGATTATTTTTTCTTCTGATAATTGGTTTTGCCATCTTCACTACCACATGTGTTATGCCCGGCACACACCTCCCATATAAAACCTAAAACGGCCTGTTTCGCGATTAAGTTTGAGTTTTAGTCGGTTCCAGTCTTTAGATGTGTGACACCCTAATGCCTCGCG
Source organism: Branchipolynoe longqiensis (assembly GCA_030323885.1). Lineage (NCBI taxonomy): Eukaryota > Metazoa > Annelida > Polychaeta > Phyllodocida > Polynoidae > Branchipolynoe > Branchipolynoe longqiensis. The sequence goes on from CM059188.1 coordinate 114,025,709, forward strand.
CACACCTCACGTATACGATTCACGTGCTAAGACTTGGACGGCAAACGGATGGTGGGTATCACACATATACCATATAAGATACGACTGACCGCTCACATATACCGTTTCTCGAACGGCCCGATTCGTTTTTCGAATGTCTTGCGATTCGAGTCTTAAGCACTAAAACTGAGTTTTAAGTCGCGAATCGGAAGCATTAGCAGTCGGTATATGTGTGTTGTCCCTGTTGTCAGTTTTAGTTGGGAAACGGGACGGGTCGGGTTGTGACGGGTCGCATCGGGCAGTCGGTTTTAGCACGTGAATCGTATACTGGAGGTGTGTGCCAGGCATTAGGCTCACACTAGTCACAGGTAAAAAATTGTCTGCCCTTCATTTTAGACCCTTTGTAGCAAGTTATTGGCGGCTGATATATGCTATATAATTTATTATATGAATATAAAGGGGCGGAGTATCCATTTTTATCATACTTTAATTAATTCATCACTATTTATTATGTACATCTTATTTATTTGTTAATATTTGCTGCGGGCCGGAACCCGCTGATGCCACATCTGTGTAGCCATAGCCCAGCCAGCACGCATCCTGATCACTAGATAAAAGATTCACCCGTTGTAGTACACGGGTGAAGACCAGCCTTATATAAATACGGGCGAAAATAGCGTTAATATGAAAGTGAGGCTCCAGTATGGAAGTGAGGCTCCAGTATGTGGCTCCAGTATCAAATGGATACTTCTATAGGCACAGAGTTGGTGAAATGGGAGAGAATGCAAAAAGACAAGATGGCGGCCGCAGAACGCCGTCGATTTCACTTTTAAATCTTATTAAACTAGATATTATATTATATTTTTCAACTCAAAAGTAGCGGGTAAATAATAAAAACATATGTAAAGAATAATTGTTGCTTCTTAGATTGTAAAATTAGGCTCTCAATTCTTTGACCCGCATTTTCGCCAGCTTTTACATAAGGCTGGTTTGCACCCCTACTGCAGCAGTACGGGGTGAATCTTGTACCTACCTGATCACATGAGCTCCGAATTTGTTCCTCTTTAGGGCTGTTTATTGCTCGGCCATATGGGCCTCGGAAATAAAGATAGGCTTCCACCACTCCTCGTCTCGTCTCTTTATTTTATCCTCCTGAGTCATAGCCTATTTTATATGAGCATTCTTCCCATCTGAGGGCAGTATTCCTGCATGTATTCAGCTTCTGATAATGATACCTAGTGGTGTGTGTGTAAGATGTCATTTAGCTCCTTCAACATCCTCGGAAGTATCTGCTCTGGGGACTGGGGACTTTGATATATCACCAGGTCACTACGACAAGGCGTTACAGTTAATCTAATATGTGGCTTAAGAGGCTTGGTTGATGTATTATGGCATATGACTCAACCTATTATGTGTACATTAATAACAGCAAGCAATCAACCAAGCCACTATTCGCTACTGCTGCCCTTTGTTCTTAAAGCTGCTTAGGCCGATGTAAACATCACATTTTCAAGACCAAAACAATCGTCTGGATTTCATTCTACATATCTAACTTAGATACTGGTGCAAATATTAAGTATATGTCGACACATAAAAGGGAATATTGAGGCAATTTAATACAACCTGCTACTGCAGAAGCCTATGGTGTCCAGAGTTTTGGCATGCTTCCGCAGACTTACACAGACTTACATAGACTTACATAGACTTACATAGACTTACATAGACTTACATAGACTTTCACAGACTTACACAGATGTATGCAGACATACACAGAGTTACACATACTTACATAGACTTACATAGACTTACATAGACTTACATAGACTTACGCAGACTTACACGTACTTACACAGCGCTACACAGACTTTCACCAACATAGACAGACTTACACAGACTTAGACTGACTTACACAGACTTGCACTTACTTGCACAGAGATACACCTACTTACACTGACTTACACCTACTTACACCGACTTATACTGACTTACACCTATTTACAGACTTACACAGACTTATACCGACATACACAGACTTACACCTACTTACACATACTTACACAGCCTTATACCGACTTACACCGACTTATGCCGACATACACCTACTTACATCTACTCACACCTACTTAAACAGACTTTCATAGACTTACACAGTCTTACTCCGACTTGTACCGACTTACACATAATTACACCGACTTACACCGACATACGGACTTACACTGACTTACACCAACATACACTGTCATACACACACTTACACACACTTACACTGACATACACTGAGATACACAGACTGACACATATTTACACAGACTTACACACACTTACAAAGACTTATACCGATTTACACAGACTTACACTGACATACACAGACTTATACAGAATTACACATACTTACACATACTTACACACACTTACACACACCTACAGGCACTTACACACACTTACACACACCTACAGGCACTTATACACACTTACACTGACATACACTGACATACACACACTTACACACACTTACACAGACTTATACCAACTTACCCCGACTTACACCCACATACACACACTTACACTGACATAACATCGACTTACACAACCTTATGCCGACTCATACAGACTGACACATACTTACACCGACTTACACACCCTTACAAAGAGTTATACCGACTTACACATATTTACACCTACTTACACATACTTACACACACTTATACCGACTTACACAGACTTACACTGACATACACAGACTTATACAGACTTACACAAATTTACACACTACACGCCTGTTCCCCAGATGTGTGCGTTGCCAGTGACCGATAGGTGGGTCCTTGATGTGTTCAGCTCAGATGGTTGGAGGACATCAGATTCAGAAGAGTGCCACCACTGTCCATCACTACGACGCATCACCACAGCCGGGCTTCTCATTAGAGTGGCAGTCACTCTGCAGCGTCAGCAACCCCACTAGTCGGCATCTGCCATCGCCACCAGACACATCAACCCATATTTCACCAGGCGCAGTGGCCTGCTCTCCCAATGGGGCAGCTCCAGAATAAAGTCGCCATGAGGGTGCACTGTGCACAAATCGGTACAGCCATACTGATATGACCGTCGATGTTGCCCGGACATAAAACCCCAACAAACAACGAAGAGCATCCACAGGGCTAGGACGCTGTAGCGACATTGATTACAGCGAAGTAACACACATATAGCAGTGATGTCACTCAGGATTTTACCCCCCAAAAAGTATCAAATCTTTCTTTTAAATATCAAAATTGTCCAAAGAAAACTATATCAAAAGTATGAATATGGGTCAACTTACCTTGATTTGTGACCCCCCAAGAAGTATAAAATCTTTTTTTTAAGTATCAAAATTGTTTTTTTTTAAGTGTTAAAACAGTATAAATAAGGGTCAACGTACCTTTTTTGGGGGGTACATTAGTTGTTTAAGAAGGAGAAATTTCAGTCGCAGACGACTGGTCTTCCTCATTCCACTGCTCCTTGCCCTATTCTAGTAATGCCGAGTGCCTGGCTAGGAAGTGACAATTATCAATTCTTTAAGTCATTGGTTTGACTCGACCAGGATTCGAACACACGATCCCACGATCTACCAACATGGGAGACGGACACTCTAACTCATTCGGCCATCCCCTTGATTTGTGACCATTTGTTACCATGTTATGCTAACATGTGCTGCTTGTGAACATGCTTCACGAATGATGTACGCAGTTTTGCGGCTGTTGAGCCCTCAGTTTTGCATAGTTCAGTGCACTGTCACTTGGTCACTGACAGTGACAGCAGAGACCTCAGCAAAGGTTCCACTCAACAGAACACACACCACTCCTACAAAGAGACTAGCAAAGCACATCTCTCAATCTCATCAAATTCCTGTAAGTCTGAGGAGTTTTCAATTACCAGATTAGAAATTGTTTGCAGAAAGAAAAAGCTAAAAAGTATTTATACCTGAAAATAAAGTATTTACACCTGGAAAAAAGGATGAAAAAAAGTATAAAAAGTAGTTTCTCCTTGAAACAAGTACATGTATAATACTTTGTTTTTTTTCAAGTATAAAGTAGCATCACTAATACAGGTAGGATTGTTGGCGTTTTACGTCCTGACAGGTACCGACTCGTGACAGTGCACACTCATGGTGACCTTATAGTGCTGCCCCACTGGGAGACCAGGCCTCCAGCACCGTGAACTGATAATCCCACTCAGTCACATTATCCTGACACTGATCCAACCAGTCCTTTCCCTATCCTAATAATGCTGAGCACTTGGCTAGGAAGTGATAAGTATCAATTTTGTAAGTAATTGGTTTCACTCGACATGGGTTTGAACCCATGGGTTCGAATCCCACGATCTACCAACACGAGAGCCAGATGCTTAACTTATTCGGCCATCGGTCGTGGTGGCCTAATCGGTAAAGCGCGGGCCTTGCACGCGGAAGGTGGGGGAAATCGGTTCCCGGCCAAGTCAAACCAATGCCTTATAAAACTTTATACTTCTCGCTTCCTAGCCTGGCGCTCGGCATTATTAGGATCTAGGGCAAGGACTGGTTAGCTCAAGTGTCAGGATATCAGGTCATGGTGCTGGCAGCCTGCTCTCCCAGGGGGGCAGCACTATAACTATAAAGTCGCCATGAGTGCACATTGTCACAAATTGATACCCATCCCAATATGACCTTAGATGTTACCAGGACGTAAAACTCCAACAACCAACCATGTGTAGAGTTGTCAGTATTCAACTGTGCAAAATAGCATGCAGCTTCATGCGCATTATGGGCATTATGGGCATCATGGGGGGCATTATGGACATTATGGGCATTATAGGATTTATGGGCAACATGGGGGGCATTATGAGCATTATGGGCATTATGGGTATTATGGGCATTATGGGCATCATGCGGGGCATTTTTGGCATTATGGGCACTGCCGCTCCCCCAATCCCATTTATACTTGTCACTTCCTAACCAGGCGCTTGGCATTATTAGGATAGGGCAAGGACTGGTTAGTTCAGTGTCAGGATAATGTGACTGAATGGGATATCAGGTCATAGTGCTGGCAGGCTCGACTGCCTGTCAGGCAGCACTATAAAGTCGCCATGTGTGTGCACTGGCACAAGTCAGTACCCATCCTGATATGACCTTAGATTTTGCCAGGACATGAAAGTCCTACAACCAACTTATTTGTCTCAAGGGTATGTTCATTTTTCCCTATTAATTATTATGTCATGTTTACAGCTTGACTGTAAATAGTAAGTAACAATTATATAGTGCTACATGTCTATCAGAATGTAGTAAAGTTCGATACTAGACTGTAGTCAGAGTAACATTACAATGCTTTTAATCAAACGATATATTTTCACGTATTTGTTTTAAAAGCTCTTAGATAATTGTTGTGTTCATTGACACCTCCCACCCCACCCCCACACATACACCATCAACTTCCACCAGAAAGCTTATGTTTGCTTATATTTCCTCCCTCTGGATTATAAGTTATATGTCCTCATATTTGCTTATATTTGCTTATAATGTTATATTAGCTTAAATTTGCTTATATTTGCCGATCTAGTTGCTCCGAGTTGCTTCTTATAATGATATATTTGCTTATGTTTGCCTATGTATGCTTATGTATGCGTATGTATGCGTATGTATGCTTATGTATGCCTATAGTTCCTTATGTTAGCTTATATTGGTTTATATTGGCTTATAATAGTTATATATTCTTAAATTGGCTTATTGTGGCTTATATTCCATGGAGTCTGCTGGTTACCTGGCTGTGTCGGCAGGTGTAATACTTATTCCGACAGGGCGTAAAGCAACCACCAATCAATCAATCAATCAATCTTATTCCGTTACGTCTGCGCAGTCACCGCGGATGCGCACTGACCCGGCGTCATCTCGTTTCCTGCGCATGTAGACGCGCCGTAAATCACGCCGTCCAATGCACGTGTTTGGTGTTTTCTTTATATTATATATATATATATATGTATATATATATATATATGTATATATATATCATGGTGGCCTAATCGGTAGAGTGCAGGCCTACCATGCGGGAGATCGAGAGTTCAATTCCTGGTCGAGTCAAACCAATGACTTACAAAATTGATAGTTGTCGCTTCATAGCTTGGTGCTCAGCATTAATAGGATAGGGCAGGGACTGGTTAGCTCAGTGTCAGGATAATGTGACTGAATGGGATGTCGGGTCATGGTACTGGCAGCCCGATTTCCCAATGAGGCAGCACTATAGACTCACCATCCGCACGCACTGTCACAAGTCGGTACCTGTCCTGATATTACCTTAGACGTTGCCAGGATGTAATACTCCAACAACCAACCATATATATATATATATATATATATATATATATAACTCCATGCATATATATGTGATGTATAACGAATTATACGAGTATAAAGATATGTAAAGGAATTATTATCATTATTGTTATACTCCATAAGACCCAACACTATATCGGTGGCTCCACCTTCGGCCCGCTCACCTCCACCGGATGTAGACCAGTGTCATTCGCACCAGAGGATTTTTTAATAATTATATATATGTGTATATTTATAGTATATATATATAATTATATATATGTGTATATATATATATTTCAATCAATCAATCAATAGTTCCGTCCTCTAGTCGAGGGTTGGATGCAATGGTTCTCGACTTGTCCCGCTTCTTGTCCATGATATTTTCATCATCCTTCGATAAGTCCACATCTCAAATGCTGCTAAATGTTTGTGCATTTTCTTAGAGATTGTCCATGTCTCAGCCCCATACATTAGAGTAGACCACACATAACACTGAAGAATACGCTTCCTTGTTTGTATTAATATCTTACTTGATGTTAACACTCTATACATTTTGGAGAATGTTGTTCGGGCTATTGTTATCCTTTTTTTAATTTCTTCCTCACATCTCCCATCATTTGTAATCTTTTGTCCGAGATATATGAATTCGGATAAGTTCAGGCAATCGCGGACGGAGAGATGGATGGCTCGCTGCACCAGTCGAACAGGACTGGGTTGCGTTGAGGGTGGTTAAGCTGAGTAATGGCTACCCACCACGCTCCCTGAGGCCTAAATCCCAACAAGACAGTTTTGCGAAACCACACTCTCTACTCCATGTGATTTGTTATCGGCGCGAGAATCCAATATTTCACTCGCCAGACCCCCAACCCATTAATCCAATAATCGTAAATATCTGCATCATGGCGGTGTGTGGCCCGGGGAGGGGGTGGACGAGGGTGGGGGTGGGGTGGGTAGGGGTGGGCAACACCAACTCCATCTCTCTAGGCGGACTGCATTGGAAATGGTAGATAACAGATTCACCCTGTACTCACAGTACACGGGTGAATACCAACCCTATATAAAAGCTGTCGAAAAAGTGGGGAAATGAAATGAGAGCCTAAATCCACAATCTAAAAAGCAAAACTTATTCTTTTTGTATGTCTGAATATTTCACTGCTACCTTTTAGTTGAAAAATATAATAAAACATATAGTTTACTAGAATTTAAAGGTGAAATTGATGGCATTCTATGTCTGCCATCTTGTCTTTTTGCATTCTCTCCGATTTCACCAACTCTGTGCCGATATAAGTACCCATTTGATACTGGAGGTAGGCATTCTACTTCCTCTTCCATACTAAAGCTTGTTTTGCCCGTATTTATACTACATTGTCGTTCACCCATGTACTTACTGCGAGTACAGGGTGAATCCTTTATCTAGGGATATGGGTGTATGGTTATCTTTAGACTTAGAGATCACAGGCGCAAATAGAAAGCGATATAAAAGAATAAAATAAAGCTTAGATATCGGGTCATGGTACTGGCTCAGTTGACCCATTTGCACTTTGGGCTATTTTCTGTTCCAACCAGTATTCTACAACTGGTTCATCAAAGGCTGTGGTATGTGCTGTCCTGTCTGTGGGAAAGTGCATATAACAGACCTTGCTGCTTATTGGAAAGAGTAGCCTATATGGCAGGCGGCAGTGGGTTTCCTCCAAAGAAATATGTCAGAATGACCATATGTTTGACGTCCAATAGCTGAGGATGAAAATCAATGTGCTCTAGAGGCATCATTATTTAAAATGTCCAATACCCAATGATGAAAATCAATGTGCCCTAGAGGCGTCGTTAAATAAAACAAGCTTTCCTTTTTCTTGCAGAAGGTCGGCTGCGAAGGCCTGCTCGGCTCCACGCTGGCCGAGGACCGGTGCGGGGTGTGCGGCGGTGACGGCGCCTCGTGCGGCATGCGCCGGGAGAGCCACGCCCGGCCCGCGCCCAGTCAGTTCCGGTGGGTGGAGACAGAGGCGGGCCCCTGCTCCGTCACCTGCGGTGTAGGTAACTCATCTGCCAGCACTCTCTGTATTACTACTACTGCTAGTACTACTACTACTAGTACTACTACTATTAGTACTGGTACTACTACTACTAGTACTACGACTACTAGTACTGCTAGTACTACTACTACTAGTACTACTACTACTAGTACTACTACTAGTACTAGTACTACTACTACTAGTACTACTACTAGTACTACTACTACTAGTACTACTACTACTAGTACTAGTACTACTAATACTAGTACTACTACTACTACTACTCGTACTACTACTAGTAGACAGGATGGGTACTACTACTATTACTACTACTAGTACTACTACTAGTACTACTACTACTATTACTACTAGTACTACTACTACTACTAATACTACTACTACTAGTAGTATTACTACTACTAGTACTACTACTACTATTACTACACAGGAGGACGCGGACACAGCTTAGCTTAGGGGCACAAGTCACTTTCGTCTTGCGGATATTCATTGGGTTGTTCTCAGAAACTGTGTACCACTTTTGTGATATGGAAATCAAAAGTTAAACCTTTCCAAAATAATGGCATAAAATATTCACAGGAGAACACGGACCCAGCTCAACTTAGGGGACAGGTCACTTCCGCCTTGCGGATATATATGGGTTGTTCTCAGAAACTGTGTACCACTTTTGGGATATGGAAATCAAAAGTTAAACCTTTCCAAAATAATGGCATAAAATATTCACAGGAGAACACGGACCCAGCTCAACTTAGGGGCACAAGTCACTTCCGCCTTGTGGATATACACGGGTTGTCCTCAGAAACAATGTACCACTTTTGTGACATGGAAATCAAAAGTTAAACCTTTCCAAATAATAACAGAAAATATTCACAGGGGGAAGCGGACCCAGTTCAACTTAGGAGCATCAGTTGCTTCCGCGTATATTAGATCAAAGATTCAGCCTGTACAGTAGCGGTGAAGAACAACCCATTACAAAAAGTGGCAAAAGGCTGGGTATATGAAATGGACACCGAAATTCGTAAATAAAGGAGCGAAATATATTCTTCATATATATATAGCTTTTTATATTTACCCGATACCTTTGATTTTTTAAATCAATTATATTATGTAGGTTAATAGACTTGAACAGTCTAATTGAGAGCATTCTGGGACCGCCATCTTGTTTTTTGCATTCTGACATTTCACCAACTTTAAGCGAATAGACACTGGATACTGGAACCAGGACTTCTACAACCTGGGCCGCGTTCAGGGTCCGTCTCGGTGGTGCCTCGGAGATGCCAGTGACGTCACGCTAGTCTGAACGGCAAAAGCAGTTTGTTGTCTCTAAAATGGCCGCCCCCATAGGTGGCGGCCATTTGCAATGGAAAAGCTGTGCTGTGATTGGCAGAAACGACTGGATACGGCGGCCATTTTCGAGGTGCTTTATGTCTCTACTATGAAAAGGGAGGCGTCGCCGAGGCATCGCCCAGACGCACCCTGAACGCAAATAAGCCAAAAAGCATCGCCAAGACGTCTCCGCGGCTCCTCCAAGACGGACCCTGAACGCGGCCCTGTTAGTACGAAAGCGGTGTTCGCTCTTTTCAGACGTGGTTGTCATTCACCCCTACTCTCGGTAGCGGTGAAACTTTTATCTATGTGGATATATGCTCACATTATCTCACAGTTTAAACTAGGTCACACCTTTAGAGCAGCTCCGCTCCAAGAGGCAGAACTCGGGGTCAGGTGAGCAACTCACGTTGACCCAATTAAATTAGTATGCTTAAATTAAACTAGTATACTTATTGTTATAACCGCTGAGCAACAAGGTAATCGGTTACACTTACCTGTTCTCATTAAAGACACATTATGTGCGCTGACTATCGGCAACCGGACGCGGTGGCCCAATCGGTAGAGCGGAGGCTTCCCGTGCGGAAGGTTGGGATTTTGATTCCTGGTTGAGTCAAACCAATGACTTACAAAATTTGATACTTGTTGCTGCCTAGCCTGGCATTCGGCAATAATAGGATAGGGGAGCACTGGTTAGTTTGGTATCAGGATAAAGGTGGCTGGCAAACCGGGTCATGGTGCCAGTGGCCTGGTATGCCAGTGGGGCAGTGCAATAAAGTCGCCATGAGTGCACACCGCCGCAAATCGGTACCTGTCCTGTTATGACCTTAGTTGTTTCTGGGACATAAAACTCAAACAAACAGACCCTTCGAGCAGTTCTGCCTAAAGAGGCACGGCTCATGGCCATAATAGAATCTTAGCTTTTATAATCACACTCACCTTGTTAAAACAATTATAATTAAATTACTCAATTTCATTTCTGCAGTTTCCAATTTCTACGAGGCTGATCACGCATACTTAATAATAATATTAATAATAATAATAATAGCCACGTTTGATATTTTGTTAAAAAATATGCTCTCGGCTTACCGGCACTCCCAACCCAACCCAACCAGACCGGATGGCCAAATGAGTTGAGCGTCCATCTCCTGTTTTGGGAGATCGGGGGATCCAAACCCATGGCTTGGTGAATTCGAACCCTGGTCGAGTCAAACCAATGACTTAAAATTTTACACTTGTCGCTTCCTAGCGAGGATAAAACAAGGACTGATTATCTCAGTGTCAGGATAAGTTGGATATCGAGGCATGGTGCTGGCGGCCTGATTTCCCAGTAGGACAGCACTGAAAAGTTGCCACGAGTGTGCACTGTCACAAGTCGGTACCCATCCTGATATGACCTTAGATGTTGCCAGGACGTAAAACTCCAACAACCAAACAACCGGCACCCTCCACCAACCTCCCCCCCCCCCCTGCCGCCCCTCTGGTGCTGCTGTGCTGCTGTGTGCCCATGCGCCTGTTGTCTTGAGGTGTGTGCTTACTTGTCAGGGGTAGCTAAGACGTCGGTGGTATGCAAGGACCGGCGCAACCTTCAAGTGGTTTACAACACCTACTGCAGCCGCCTCAGGAAGCCGCGCCCGCCGCCCAGAGAATGCGCCCTGCCTGCCTGCCAGCCTGTGTAAGTACCACCCCCACCTGTCCCTGCCTCAGGAAGCCGTGCCCGCTGCCTGCCAGCCTGTGTAAGTGCCACCCCCACCTGTCCCTGCCTCAGGAAGCCGTGCCCGCTGCCTGCCAGCCTGTGTAAGTACCACCCCGACCTGTCCCTGCCTCAGGAAGCCGTGCCCGACGCCTGCCAGCCTGTGTAGGTACCACCCCGACCTGTCTCTGCCTCAGGAAGCCGTGCCCGCCGCCTGCCAGCCTGTGTAAGTACAACCCCCACCTGTCCCTGCCTCAGGAAGCCGTGGCCACTGCCTGCCAGCCTGTGTAAGTACCACCCCCACCTGTCCCCACTTCAGGAAGCTGTGCCCACTGCCTGCCAGCCTGTGTAAGTACCAGCCCACCTATCCCCGCCTCAGAAAACTACGCCCGCCCGCCAGAGAGTGCACCCTGCATATGCCTGCCAGCCCGTGTAAGTACCCCACCCGCACCTGTCCCCGCCTGAGGAAGCTGTGCCCACCACCTGCCAGTCTGTGTAAGTACCACCCACACCTGTCCCCACCTCAGGAAGCTGCGCCCGCCGACGAGAGAGTGCGCCCTGCATATGCCTGCCAGCCCATGTAAGTGCCCCACCCGCACCTGTCCCCGCCTCAGGAAGCTGTGCCCGCCGCCTGCCAGCCTGTGTAAGTACCACCCCCACCTGTCCCCGCCTCAGAAAACTACACCTGTCTGCCAGAGAGTGCACCCTGCATATGCCTGCCAGCCCGTGTAAGTACGCCCCACACCCACCCCCTCCCCCACCCTCCGCCATACCCGTTCACTCGCTGTGCGGCATGCGGCATGCGGCGTCCGGTGTGCGGAATGGGGTTTGCGGAGGGTTAAGTGAACGTCAGTGCGTAAAGCCCCAGTCACACTACGGCTTGCGACCACTTTGGACCAAAGAATCCACGGTCACCGGCAATCTTTTTGCGATCAAAGCAATGATCGGTCGCCAACCTATGGGTGACCAAAGGAACTGTCGCTGACTTCTATGCGACCATTTTGATCGCAAGGAGGATTTTGGTGCAGTAGCTGTAACCTAGACCCAGAAAACATAGGTATAGCCTTTGAAATTGTGTTTGTATCTAGGCCCTACTATAGTATTAGTATGGGAGGTATACAGAAAAATAGGTGCAAATGGGCAGTCATCTTGGAATCCCAGATGGTGGCCAACAACCACTTCTGTAACTGATTCCATTGGATTCCTAGACCCAGAAAACATAGGGGTAGCCTTTGAAAAAAAATGTATCTATTATAGTATGGGAGATATAGAGAAAAATACATGCAGCTGGGCAGCCATCTTGGAATTCAAGATGGCGGCCACCAGGGGGGCTCTGATTTGTGGGGTCCATCTACAAAAATTATCATATGGGTCCATCCTACAGCTGGGCACAGTTTGGTGATTTCCTGAAAAAGTTAACAATGCTCCTGGTATTTTGGCCTTAACCACTGGACTACAACCAGTGGTCCACAACTAGGTGCAGCTTCCGCCTGGTTCGCCAGCACCGTGGGGCAAAGTCTATCCATATGCATCCACTCAGAGACCCTCCGTTAACCAGTGGTCCACAACTGGTTCATCAAAGGCTGTGATATGTGCTGTCCTATCTGTGGGAAACGAGAGTGCATATAAAAGACCCCTTGCTGCTTATCAGAAAGAGTATACAGCCTATGTGGCGGCAGCGGGTTTCCTCCAAAGAAATATGTCAGAATGACCATATGTGTTTGACGTCCAGTCCAATAACCGATGATACGAAAATCAAAGCGCTTGAGAGGCGTCATTAAATAAAACAAGCTTTCGTTACTGAAACCCGGACCGTGCTCATCTGCAGGTGGATCACGGGAGAGTGGCAGGCCTGCTCGAAGTCGTGTGGTGGGGGCACG